>OU744339.1:123838410-125046182 GCA_916610165.2 Gymnosoma rotundatum | reverse complement strand
TAACTTTCTTTTCAAAGGAAACTGCCTTAATATCTTCAAAATTAAGAAAAGATATCATATCCCTTTCTGTAAAATATCTATTTAAATTTCTTTTTATAAATGCTAACTCACTTTGAAAATGCTCCAATAACCTGTGGTTATTCTTGATTGACAACTTTAAAATTTTGTAATGTAGATCACTCATATAGTTATTAAGTGTATGTTGTATATCAGCCAAACATCTTGTATTAAATATATTTGAAATGACTTTTGTAGAATTGACAATGAATCTTGGAATGATTCCAGAATTTCTGCATCTGATCAGGAAAGTTATTGTTGACCTTATTTTTATAATTTTGTTCTTCACCGTATTAAATCTGTTGACTAGTCTTCTAGTTATATTGTTATTTTTTAAAAAATTAATTTTGAAAAATCCATGTGAATCTTGATTTATTTGATAAAATCGTCTATCTTGATAATCTTGATAATTTTGAAAATTTCTTATTCTTCGAAAATCTTGATTAGTTTGAAAATTATGGTTATCTTGAAGATCTTGATAAGTTTGAAAATTCATCTTTCTTGTGCTCATATTCTTAATTAGTTTAATAATGATTATTTGACCCTTTTTTTTATTAAATTATTTTCTATTTTCTTGAGCTTTGGGTCCTTATATTTTTTAATAATATTTTATTTCAATATTTCGGTACTTTCTGCGTACCTTCTTCAGGAAACAAAATTAATATATAACCAAATTAACAAAATTAATTAACAATTGAAAAAATTTTTTGTCATAATGAAGTTAAAAAACAATGTTTCAAAAAATTTTCAAAAACAAAAATATAAAAAAAAGTGTTTTGTGTTACATACATATATTAAGAACAAAAACAATAAGGAAAAATATAACATGGCTTTTAAAACAAATAATACACTGAATAGATTATTTAGTAAGACTAAAGATAGAATTAATAAATTTGACATTTCTAATGTAGTCTATGAAATACCTTGTAAAGGTAGTGATCAGGAGATTTGCAATAAGGTATATATTGGTACAACAAAAAATAAACTAAAGACTAGAATTGCTGGACATAAGTCGGACTTAAGATATGTTAATTCACAAAAAACAGCATTATCCACTCATTGTTTTGACTTAGGTCACTATCCTAACTTTGAAAATGCTTCAGTTCTTGGTATTGAAAAAAATTATAAGAGACGGTATATTTTGGAAATGTTACACATTGTAAATACTCCATTGACTAAAAGAATTAATTTTAAAGCAGATACCGATAATGTCGCTCATATATACAGACACTTAATTCACAAAATAACATAAATGTTTTTGTTCTTAATATATGTATGTAACACAAAACACTTTTTTTTTTATATTTTTGTTTTTGAAAATTTTTTGAAACATTGTTTTTTAACTTCATTATGACAAAAAATTTTTTCAATTGTTAATTAATTTTGTTAATTTGGTTATATATTAATTTTGTTTCCTGAAGAAGGTACGCAGAAAGTACCGAAATATTGAAATAAAATATTATTAAAAAATATAAGGACCCAAAGCTCAAGAAAATAGAAAATAATCAAATATTTTCTACTTTTTTAATATTTTGTGGCATTGATTAGATATCAAAATGGTCAATAAACGGCGTGTGACTGCAGTACTAGTGTTATCTATTTTCTTGTTGCCATCTTATTTTACCTAAATGCTGATTCTGCAGAAACTTCTTAGAATCCAAACTTTAATAAAGATTTAAAAAGTCATTTATTGCAAAAAAAAAAACCAAATCATTTATACAAAAAGAACTTAATCTAGAAAAAAAAACTCAGTTTTAAACCTAAAAAGAAATAAATACTTGTTATTGTTTGACAAATTTCTTATCTTGTTCCTAGATATAACATGACCTGATAAAACATTTTCGTATATTATTTTGCCAAAGTTTTTAAAGTCTTATAAGTATCGTTCATAACTTGGCAACAAATGCTTAAAATGCTTTTAGTTGTTTTGGTTTTTGTTAAACAACTTTTTAGGAAAGTGCGCAAATAATTTTGAAGTTTTTGGGCTTGTTGTTAATTAGTAGAGACTATTTTTAAAGCAGCTAACTGACTTGGATATTAAAAGTTGTTCAAAATAATTAAATCATTAAGGAGAAAATTTTTTACATTAATTTAATTTAATTGTGTTTGATTCCTTCAAATATAAATATTTCATGATATTCTCAAGAAATATTTATTATTTTTAAACTAAAAAATGAATTGTATTACTGCGGGAAAAGCATATTCATGTGGCCATTTCGCTACTGCTCATATAGCTCAGAGCCTTATACCAAAAGCCAAATTAATTAAATGAGAATTCCATTAAATCAATATGGCAAAAAAGGCCATAAAAAACTCAAAAAATTTTATTACAAAAACACAATAACCATTGAGTAACTATTTTTATATTTACTTTCAATTAAAGTAAATTTATTTAAATAATTAAGTTTAAAATTCAGATCTATTTAATATTTAAAACAGGTTTAAAAAAATTCTTTCTTAATAACTATAACAGCCGACAGAGTTTATCCCAGCAGCTTAGATACCACGCTACGCACTTTTTAAATATTAAAAATTAAAGAGAAGTGGTCGGCACACAGAGTTAAGGTACGGTCAGATTAGTCAAATATTTGACCAAAAAAGCGTAACCACTATTTTTACAATTGTTTGTTCAATCAATCCTAAGAAGTATCATTAGAATGATGATTTATAATATAATAAATATTACATATTGCCCTTTTTTATTGAGTTGGATCTTATATTTCTTAATAAGTATTTGAGAAAGACAAAATTGTTTTTTCTATAATTTAGTACTTACGTCTTTTTAGTTAAATATTTGACTAATCTGACCGTACCTTTAGTTATTTCAGAAAGTTTTAGTAAAAAGCTTTCAAGTAGGAACCAAGTTATTACTCATCTTGTTTTCCATTCTCCACGTTATAAAGACGAATTGCCATGGAAATTATTAGCATCGATTTTAATGCATGAAAATCATATCATAATTTTATAAAACTCAGATTTCTTTAAGACAGCAAATATGTTTGTAGAAAATCCAATAAGAAAGTTATTTGAAGTTTTATGTTCAATTAAACCATCAAAATATTTCGATATCCAATACCCAAGCTTCAGCTTGTCATATGAGAAATCTGAAACTGTGTTTTCTTTATAAATGCTAAAATTTGAAATAAACCTGACCAGCGTGAATGCCAAATTCAAAGTGAGTGATAACGCTAACCAATATTTGTCCAAACCCGAGTTGTGAATAAAGTTTACAAATTCGTTAAGTTCAAAACTAATCTAAACAGCTCGAGCCTAATGGTTCACTGAACAAACAGCGTAAATTCGTCAAAATATTTCCATTGTTTAAGGCCCAAAAAATAAATGATAAGAGTTAAACAAATCTAGAAGTAACATATATGTGGCACCCTGTTATTGTTTTATTTTCTTTCGCCTCTTATACTTATGTACATGAACAATGCTATTCATTTTTTAAGCGAACAGTTAGGATCAGGGAACGAAGCCGATCGGCTCATAGTCGACTAATAGCCGCCGCCGATATATACTTAAGTCAGTGAGCCGCCGCCGAAATAGGCGGCTTACATCGGCTAAAAATGTTAGCCGACTGCGACGGCTTAGCCCCTAAGATAAAGATTTTTACTTTTTATTTTCGACTAAAACTTTATTGACTTAAATACGTGTAATTTTATTTATTTATTGTCTTTTTTCCAAAAATTTTTGTAATTCTTATTCTCAAATGAATAAAATCAACGAGTAATTAGATTTATCAATACCTTTGTGTAAGAAAAGTATGTAGTTTTGGAAATTTCGCGGAATATAAAAATCCAAAAATTACAATAACTTCCGCAAATATATATAAAAATTAAAAATCTAACAGTAATTTTGGCCAAATACAAATTAGATAATAATAATTTTTTTAAAACAAATCAGTTTAAAATCAGAAAATGAGAGTTATTTCTGACAAAAATAGTTAAAAATCATTAAAAAAAAATAATAACCATTACATAAGATTCTTTCCTGCCAAAAATAATAAAAATCATGAAATATTAAATAAATAATAATTTAAAATAATTAAAAACAAAAATTTTTAAAGCGTATGATCTTATGAAATTATAGTTGAATACGATAAAAACGGTGAGCTTGATTTGGCTCTCAGATATTTTCTTGTGGTTACTTTTTTCCTTAAGAATCAATAAAATAATTTTTATTATAAATCCCTGTTGATGATATCGGGCCACGATTCACTATCATGCTCAGACGTACGATCTGTCAAAAATTGCATGTGTGCTCAAAAAGTGGGGAATAAAAGTGTATGTATGTGACAGACTTTTTGACCGATCTGTGCGATTTTATAATCTTTTAAATCAATAAACGTCATCTTGAAACGATTGTTAAGGTGATGAAAGCGTACGATTGTATATAATAGTGAAACCTGGCCTTGAGTATACAATGAATAAAAAAATATATTCGAATATTATTATTAACAATTGCCGGCTTAGTCGACTTTGAGCCGCCGCTGAACTTATTTTAGCCTAGCCGCCGCCGCCGAAAATTTGTCGACTTTAGTCGACTTTTAGCCGCCGCCGTAAATATTTTGCTTAGCCGCCGCCGGTGGCAATTTGATATCGGCTTCGTTCCCTGGTTAGGATTGCATTCCTTTTTCTACCACCTTTTTACTTTGTCCTTCCCATTCGAACACACGTTTTTCTGTTCACATTAAATTAATTTCCACAATTTGTAAAGATTAGTTTAAGATTGTTTTTTAATTCTGCAATAAACAAAAAAATTTTATTACAAAACATAAAGGCGCATTTATTTATTGCCAAGGGCTACCCAGCAAACAAACATAACCTAAATATATTTCTTAACGTTTATTTTTGCAATTGGGCCTAATGTGCAATATATTTTAAAAATAATGCAGTTGCATAATATATTTTAGCTAAGGCGGTATTAGTATCTGGGGGGTCAAGTTGTTATTATGTATGATTATAACTTTTTTTTTTTTTGACAGTGAAAATTTATTCTCAACGATAAATATTCTTTACGTCCAATTTTTTACAAAAGAAAAAAAGAAAAAGTTTTCATAAAAACTATAAAAAATATAAATAAATAATTGCTCAAAAATGAGGAAGAAAACTGTGCTTGAAAAAGGTTTTGAAACAACCTAAGATGTCGGTGTCAGTATTTCGTCTACATAAATATTATTAATATAGAAATTTTGACCAAATATGTGGCCATTATTAATTATAGACAAACAACTGGACCAACTATCGTAAATTTTTTTATACATTTAGCAGTCTCCCTCTAAGGTCCTTAAAGTTTTTTATCACGCACTGTCTTAATAAATAAATTTTCGTCGCTCGCTCGTTCGCTTTTTTGATATGTTCTCTCACGATGAAAAATTTTTGATCACTTCGCTCAAGCCCTGTCAAGAAAAATACTTTGAAACACGCATTTTCAATCGAAAAAAATATTTGGACTTAAACACTTAACACCTTTGATTCCTACAATTTAAAAAATCTTATAATTATTTGAACCACTCAAGAAACAGAGTTTTGTTTTAAACAAAAATTGATTCTTAAAATTTGACTTCGAGTTTCAGTTTCTTAATAAAATTGAAAAAAAAAACAACAATATTTGAGAACTACACGATTGCCCATTGCTCGATAATGTTTACTACTAAATATAATTATAATCTAATAATTATTTTTCCATGTACGATTTTTTCGTACACGGATTTACTTTATATTTTTTCATGTACTTTTCTTCCGTCCACGAAGTTATTTTAATTTTCCCATGTACGTTTTTTCCGTACACAAATTTATTTTCATTTTTTTCATGTACTTTTTTTTCGTTCACGTACTGAAAATAGAGTACACGTACACAAACAATAGCTGCAGTCGTACATTCACGTAAGTGTACGCAAATAAATATTTTAATAAAACACATTCGTAAATGTGTACGAAAAATTTCTAATGTCAGAAACATTCAGAATTGTTATGAAAATGTACGGGTTGGTTTTAGCTGCGTGTTTTCAATTTATTTACGAGAATTTTGTACAGTGAGTGTACTTTTCTGAACTCTGATTTATATACATATTTAACGCTTTGCAGTCTTTTACGCCAGCTTTTTTTTCAAATATTTACAGCTGACATACAATACTTCTAAGCTACAAACTTTCTCCACAACTATTTTTCATTCGTATTAAAAACATTACATTCCATATTCTTAAACAAGTTAAATGTCATTTAATATTTTTCAGATTTTTTTTAAATAATGGATTACATGTTTTACACTATAAATACGTGTTAAAAAACACTTGGCAATTTTAGAGAAAATGATTTCATAATTTGTCCTGCATTGGTAAATGTGTTTGATTGTTAATTTATATTTACTAAAAAAAATTGAACCAGACAATAAAAAAATTATTTAAAATTCATTAAATATTTAAAAATTAAATAAAACTGTTTCAAACATGCAATATTCTAGAATTAAAAATAAAACCACTACAGGAAAATTCTCTTAAACTTGAGTTAAACAAAAAAAATTTTTTTTTGATCTACATGGGCGCAAAAAAAGCTGCTTATCCGCTTTTTAAAATTATTTTTTATTAATTTAAATTTTTTTTTTGCACTTGAAAAATTATTTAAATGATATTAAAAATAAATATCTATTGTAATGTTAAATATCAGGTGCTAAAACCATGTGAATTTTAAATGCAAATATGGGAAAATGTTAGAGAAAAAAAACAAAAAGAATTGCAGCAACTTAAGTTCGATGTTTCAAGTTCAATTTGGTTAGATTAAAAAAAAAACTGTTTAGCAAATATTGTTATTACGGTTTGAATGAATTGTAAACAAAACAATTAAAACTTTATTAGAAATATTAAATTATTGAATTAATGCAAACAAATGTTTGGAAAATAAAATCAAAATGTAGACAAAAGCAATGCGGTAGTTACTTATCAATAAATTGTTAGAATATTAATTTATTTAGTTAATTAAAACACTTTAAAAATTAAACAAGTTTTTAAAAGTCGGTATTTAAAAGAATTAGTTTTATGTAAATTTTTAGAGTTGGTAATGAGCTATAATTTCATTAAGCATTTTTAGTTCTGTTGTTAAAGTATAACTTTAACCTCTATCTAGGGTGTAAAACAAGGTTCATTGCTATTTATTGTCAATATATATTTGTCCTCGTTAAAAAAATTTTTGGAAAGAGCAATTTGTAGTTTTCTGTGATATTTTGAAAGCCCTGTTAGTAAAGGTGGATTTATCCATTTAACCGGACAACATTTTTTGTATATCGCTCCTTTATTGCAACATAGTCATATCACAAAAAAACTTGAACTTGGCAAAATGCGATCTAAGTTTTCAAGACATAAGTCCTATGATCTAATTGCCGCAATTGCAATTGCTATAACTTCGGTTCAGCTTGGGATACAAAACTGGTTTTTTTTCAATATGTACAGAAGATCTAAAAGAGCAGTTTTGCATAAGTAACTACAAATTGTTAATTTTTTGAGATATGACTATGTTGCAATAAAGGAGCGATAAGTAGTTTGACATTTCTCTCATAGAGTGAAAGAAGTCATTTTGTTCAGACAACTCTCAGCTTGATTTGCTTTAACTTTTATGCTATAAAGACAATCAAAGGCTACCGACCATCGACTACCGACTACAAAAGTAGCCAAGTCGCCAGCTACTTAATTAAAACAAAATAAACTTGATTTGATTGATTTTTAGTAAATTTGTGTAAAAAAAAAAATTAAATGTCTCAAGAAAATTTAATTAACTTTATAAGTACTATTGCTAAAATAGTGGCAACAAAGACATTAAACAATACGAGGGCTGCTATATATATTTCTGGCCTGGCAACACTGAGTGCTGCCAAGTGCAATCTGACATTTCCATTGGAAAGTTTGTCATTTTTAAGCATAATCATACTCGAAACGTTTTGACGTACGACCATTATTTGTGTTGTTTACAGTGACTTGAAAAAATTAATAAAGAAAAAAATGGAATTAACTCGTGAACATTTTCGTGCCATCATTTTTCACAACTTTCGACGTGGATTATCACGACAAGAGTGCATTGATGAACTTAAATCTTTGTATGGCGATGAAGCACCATCCTATAGCACTGTGAAAAATTGGTATAATGAATTTAATCGTGGCCGAAACTCGCTCAAAGTCAAATTCCGTGAAGGTCGTCCAAAAACGGCTGTTGTGCCAGAGAACATTGATGCCGTGCGTGAACTCATAATGCAAGATCGACATGTGACATACCGAGAGATAGAGACATCCTTGGACATTTCTTCAACCAGCATACATTCGATACTGCATGAACACCTGGCCGTAAAAGAGGTTTATTCTCGTTGGATCCCGCACAATTTGAAAGTTGCTCAAAAAAGGCTCGTGTCGATTGGTGCAAAGAAATGTTGCAAAAATACGATTGCGGTGCTTCAAAAGACGTTTATAAGATCGTCACAGGTGACGAATCATGGATCTATGCGTATGAGCCCGAAACGAAACAACAATCGACCGTGTGGGTCTTCAAAGGCGAGCAAAATCCAACGAAAATTGTTCGTGGAAGAAGCACTTCGAAGCAAATGGTCGAGTGTTTCTTCGGCAAAACTGGTCATGTGGCGACTGTTCCGCTTGAGCAACGTAGGACGGTCACTTCTGAGTGGTACACTACAATTTGTTTGCCTGAAGTCATCGGAGAAATTCGAAAAACCAACAAGAGAAGACTAATCATTGTTCACCATGACAATGCGAGCTCTCACACATCGGCTCAAACCAAAGCGTTTTTGACCGGTCAAAACGTCGAATTAATGGCTCATTCGCCGTACAGCCCTGACTTGGCACCCAATAACTTCTTCTTGTTTCCGCACATCAAAAAAAATGCGTGGTCAACGATTTTCGTCGCCAGAAGACGCTGTTGAAGTGTTCAAAAACCATGTTTTAGAGGTGTCTCAATTGGAGTGGAAAAAGTGATTCGACAACTAGTTTGAGCGCATGCAAAAGTGTATAAATCATGCCGGAGAATATTTTGAAAAACAATAAAACCATTTTTGATTATAAATATTCGCATTTTCACTATTAGGCCAGAAATATAAAGAGCAGGCCTCGTATAATAAATACAGTAAAAATGACCATAATATACTTACCAATTTCAATAAAAACCCAAAAAATAAATAATAAATGAAACAAATTAGAAATTGACGAAAAAAGAAGTCAATGGAAAATTTCATAAACAAAATGTAAATGAAAAATGCGCCAAATAGATAGTAAATGAAAAATGTAATGTAAATGAACAGATGATTATTATTTTTCAATGGTGCCACTACAAAAGTTTTTCTCGTTTTTAATAGCGATATTTAATGTATTGCGTTTTTAAAAACACCATTTCATGCATTTATTGTATTGGCAGCACTAATCTGTTTTTTGTAGCCAAGAAAAATAGAAATTAGCCTAAGTTGGCTACGAGCTACAAAAGTAGCCGTGTAGTCGGTAGCCGTGTAGCGGCCAAAATAATTATTCTCATAAGCACGCATGTATTCTATTTTTGACACCTTGTAGTCGATGGTCGGTGGATATGATTATGTTTATAGCATTATCCGCATAAAATTGAACTGAGTCGCCACTAAAAAAAATTTTTTATTCAAAAAAAGCTAAATTGAATTGTAATATCACATAGTATTTGCCATTCATAGAAGCAATTTTCTTTTATTATCTATTTTTTAATAAGCAAACTGCCAAAGTAATAAAAAATATACAATTTCACACCAAGAAAACTTTAATTATTTTATTTATTTATTTTTGCTGCAATATTGACCCGTTGTAAAATGAATATGGGCGAATTTTTCGAAATGGGGGAATCGTGCTGCAGGAAACTCTCAGTCCGGACAAAGCTGGTGAATCCACCTTTAGAAACAATGATCTGGGTTACTTAATTTTTCTTTACGTTAATTCTCATTCTATAAGGAAAGAGAAGTTATTAAATCACTCTTCATTTCATCATTATTTATTGTTACTAAGTTTTTCATTCTTTAAAAAATGTCGTGCTATTTTTTATCCCGATTAAATTCTTTAAGTCACCGATATTGATTATTGAGGGTGAAAGCACGTCTCGATGGCCATTTAGCTACCACTTACTTAGCTTCTCAGGAAACTTCTCACAAATATTTTAAATAAATCAAGGATTTTTGTCTAAACAATAAAGTAAAGACAAAAATCAAAGTTTAAGCAAAAACCAACAATAATCAAATATGGTTCTCATTTTCTTTATCCACTGTATACGGCTGACTTTTTTCGGCTCTTTTATACAGCTAAAAGATGATGAAAAATAAAATATCAAAAAACACTACGATAAATTTTGTTTAATGCATGGGCACTTTACGTGTCCGTCTGCGTTCGATAAGTTCAATCTAGTGCAACTCCAATTTTTCTTGGTTGATTAGCTTAATGATGTTTTAGCAATTTCGGCTCAATAATGTTTTTATTTGATTTTTTTTTTTTTGTTATAACTTATCAATTTATTTGCCAAACAAAGAAAATTCATTCTTTTAAATTTCTGCTATGACAACCCTTTAAACTTGATAGGTATTTTCAAAATAATGTATACACATTAAAACTGAGAACAGGTAGACACGTTATTAACAACAATAGATATAACGCATTACAAACACAAACATTCTAACTAAATAACAATTTTGTTCTCTAAATAACAATAATAAAAACGATTCCTTATAAGCACGTGTAGACTTATAACATATAAATATATATTCATAATTTTACATAATTTAGATTAAATATATTTTATTATTTTAATTTATAAGATTCGCAGTTTAAAATATTGCTGCGCAATTTATTTATGCCATTATTTTTTTCTTCTTTGTTTTTTTTTTTTTTTTGTTTTTTATTTTGTATTTTTTTAATGTCAATAAACATTTATTATTTAACATTTAATTATTAAAATGTTGGTTTTGATTTCGCCTTTATTAGTTCAAAATTTATGTAACACTAGCAGTGCCTACGACTTCGTCTGGTTGTCATTTCTAATTTTCTTAAAATTCAAATTTAAAACATGTATTACATACACATTTAATATTTATTTCAGACTTCTGAAGACAGTGTTAGAAAACAGTTTTAGTACAATTATAACTGATAAAATTGGGTGCTTTCACATTTGTATCTTTATTTTCTTTACGAAATGACCTATTATTATGAAATAAAAGTATTATATATTTCAACAAAGGTTCAAAGGGACCTTCTCACAAAATTATACTAAAATTAATCCAGCAGCTGCAAACAACGACAGACACACAAAAATTCTCAAAAATTCTATATAGACCAAAATCAAAATTTTCAAAATAAAATATTTCATTATAAAAGATGTGAACGTGAATGAATCAGTTATAAATTAATGAAAAAATAAGGCGTACTGTAAGGTTGAGGCAAGAATAGAATTTATTTATTTAATTTTTTTTACAGTTTCGGACTATTTTTTAATAATAAAACTCAGAAGATTTCGTTATATTTGCAACAGCAGGTAAATTGGCTTCACAAATCGATTTCTCAATTACCATAAACTCCATTAATGTTCAATAACCTAGATTAATAGTATAGTTCTTTTCTTGTGGCATAAATAAATGCCCTACTTCTACAAAACTTAAAATTATGTGCTGTCAAATATTTTAAAGGGGGATTACTGGTTTTAATTTTAAAATGTTGATAATAATAATAGTCATGACAAAAACAGTCAGCGTCATGTGGCCATTTGACAAAAAAAAAAAACACAAGATCGTGTTTGAAATAAAATAAAAGCAAAGTAAAAGAGACAATTTCGCCACAAATTGTAATTCAACTTTTACATCTATCGTTTATTTTTTTTTTATTCAATTGAAGAAGGCTTTTGTTAAAGCAAAAAGGCTGACAAGTGTTTTTTTCTCCCTTAATATTCATTGACCTTTTTTCCCACAGCCATTATGTTTCCAAATAATTTTTCGTACTTTAATTAAAACAGTTTAATTTCTCTAAAGAACACCTGTTGTAACAACTCAGAAGTACAAAATTTCTAATTTTTTATGTTTACAAAATATATTATCTGTATTGTAATATTTGTTGGTTGACTGTAAAAACTTGTTTGAAATGCAACTGACCTTATTTACAAGTTGTACAATAAAAACTTACAGTGTGAACGATTAAAGAAATAACACGCAATAACTTGAAGTTGCACTCCTTAGCAAGAGCAAGTGTTCAAAAACAAAAAAAAAGTGTTGCCTTTTTTAAAAAGTTCTTTCTTAGTGGCTCTTACAACTGTAAAAACTTTGATCAGTTATTTATTTATGATCATACAATGTACAACGTTTGTCATCTCAGGTGGAACCATTTGTTACATTATTAGTATTTTATTTTAATCTAACTGAATCAATGGGAAAATGCCGGCTAAGCAAAATATATTTCACAGCCAGACAGTGTGGACAATAAACTGAACAAGGTGTTGGATATCAGTAACATACAGAAGGTATGTTAACTACGATTTAGCAAACACACTACACAAGATCAACACTCGTGTCTGTAGCTTAAAAAAACTGTAAAAAACCCATTTAGTAAAAGATTTAATCTAATTATTTAAAATGGTCTTCATGAATGAGCTTGACTTCCAATAAAGTTGTCAGTGCAGGTGTGGAACCCGTGATAGGAAAATATATTTTTTTATAGTGATTTTACCACCAGTTGGAAAATGGGATACGAATGGGCATCTCCTCTATTCTGCACTGAGCCCTTTTCGCCTTTGTCATTTCACTCGAAAGTTGTTTTCTTTGTAATTCCACCTAGAACTCCATACATCTTACTCTCTCTTGTTTTTCTCTAATCTCTTTTTCTTCTTTTTTACCATTTTTCTTTGCTTGTAAACTAAGACCTGGAGCTAGTGTGACATTTTCTTTAGAATTTTTTATTAAGTCATCAAGATAAACAGCAGCAAAACACGAATCAGTGCGTACATTATGTAACAACCTAAATTAGCGCGTAAAGCGCAAAGCGTCAACTTTGTGTCTGGAACAGTAGTGTTAACTTATTTTATTTTACGCAACCCAATGTAGAGAAATAAAATAATAAAAACCGCTAGATTGGCCCGAAAATACCTAAATTGTAATTAATTTTTAAAAATAATAAAAAGAAAACAACTAAGAAGCAGCCAACTTCACTTCCAAAATCGGATTTTCCAATTGCTCAGCGTTAACTCTGTGCTATTGCGATTTTCTTCACACATTTTGTATTTACACGAGAATTTTCGACAGATAGATTACGCTTTACGCGATAATAAAGGGTTGGCTGTTAGCTAGTGAATTTGTTTGCCTGTTTATTTGTTTTTTCTTTACAATATTTGTTATTGTTGAAAAGTAATGACAATTTAGTTATCTTTAGGTCCATATACCGGTTTTATCTCTTTTTATATATCTTTTTAGTGGGTTCAATAATAAAGGATAAGTTAACATAACCGTTCAAGCCAAAACTTTGGCGCTCAGCGTTAAAAATAGGAACTATAAAACATTACGCTTAGCGATCTAATTTGGGTTGATCAGTTAACAATTAAGCTTCTTAATTTTAATTACTTTTTGAAAAAGTCCAACCACTATCTTAAAGTAAAATGAATGATATATTTTAGTTAGTTTTAAATTTTCAAAATTTTGGAAGCATTTTAAATTCATACCACTTTACACTTGCATACTTGGGATCATTTCATTATCATTGAAAAATCATTATTGGCATTATTTGAAATCACAAAAAATTTATATATCATTTAATGCTAATGCCTTTTTCGAATTATGTATATTTATTTTTACTAATGGTAATTAAATTAAATAAAATTGTTTAATTACTAATTACAATTGAATAAAAATAATTGCTTTTATAAAACATAAATTAGACGCTTGAAAAACTAAAAATAATAAAGCAATTTTATCCATCTTCTATTCTAGATGGTTCTATATTTCAACCTAAAACAACAGCTAGCCGTTATTATTACTTACAGGAAAACATAAATATGTTTGAATATTATTCTATTTTTCCTAAGAATGTTAAAACGCCAAAATATTTGTGGTAAAAATTTTTTTTTAATACTGGAGACTTATTCTGAGTTGCGATGCGAAATTACATAAATGCGATCAATCGCTATTCTGTATTGCGATATTCGCAAAGTTCTTTTTTAATCACATTTCAAATGCGAAAAGTTGGTAAGTCGGTATTCTAAGTTTCGAAAACAAATGTCAAATTTGCAAAATATATTCGACAACAAAGCAGCTTTCGCAAAGTACAAACATGTAAGTGAGAGATAATATTTTATATATTTATTCATTATATATTCATTATTTAATTCAGGGAAGCAAGCAAAAAGACCACCAAACCGTGTCAATTTGCAATAAAGATAGAATTTATGAATAAGCACAGCCAGTTGGCAAGAGGCCTTTTGAAAACACCAAATGCACGTCAGTCGGCAAATACTTTGTGGCAAACGTTAACTGAAGATTTAAATATCAATGAGAGAAGCTGCAGGATGGAAAAAAGTATTAAATATATAAACCAGTTCAAAAATATTTGACTTCAACTTTAATAAGTTTGGACCGATTTTAAAGTACAAACAAAACAGAAGCTTAGACGAAATAAAACCGACAGTGGCGGTTGCCCACCAAGATTTCATCCACTGTCTCCCTTAGAGGGGTAAGTGGTGAAATGGTTAAAATTGAAGGATATCGTAAACGGATTACCGGACGCATTTTTCTTCGGGGCAAAAATTGCTTCTAAGCAATCTTCTCCGTATCCTTTCATTTTTCTTACGCCCTTCTTCATCTTTGAACCACAGTGCCACAGAATCCATTTTTATTATTTTTTTTCTTATAGAATTTCCTAAATAAATTTTATAAACAAACACAAACAATTTATTCATTTTTTAATTTGACGTTTGTTGACATTGAATTTTATTTGACCAGCGTTGCCACGATTTGAAATAAATTTCGAATGCTATTGCAAAAGTCTAACAGAATATCAATTTTCTTTCGAATCACATTTAATTTGCGCATCGCATTAATTTTCGCATAGCAATTCAGAATAAGCCTCCTGTTCTTTTAAACTTTAGAATGTTGATTTAGTGTACAATGAAAAGGAATGATATTTAATAATGGTAATGCTTTGAAAACATTTAATCATTAGTCAATGTTAATGATTTTGTTTTTCAACTAATTTTCAGTAAAATTTTTGCGTTATTTAAAATAATGGTAATCGTAATGGCAAAAAACCATTACCAATATTTATCATTCAATGCTAATGAAATTGGCAATTTATAAATTACTCTCATGTATGTTCTCTAGAAGGTTATTTATTATTTTATTGTTATTATTATTTTAATTTATTATTATTATTATTATAACTGAATGCCCTAAATATCATCATGCAAAATCACGAAATTGAACATTGTAAATATTCTGTACTATTTGTCAACCTTTCGTAAGAAACTCTTTTCCCGAGTTTTTGTATTGAAAAAATTTTATTCACATTAAATTTAAAAGCGAACGTAAGAATTTATTCAGTTTTTACATCATTTGAGTGTAAATGTGTATTTTATTACAATTTTGCTTCAAACAGTTTGATGACTCAATGCAATTGTTGCTAACAAACAAACTTAACCTTGATTTTTTTTTTTATTGCAATACCAATGAAATGTTTAACGTTCAATCGTAACACATATTAATATATTAAATGCAAATTGCATTCAAATAATATTCACTTTAGCAAAAAAGTTCAATGAAAAAACAATAAGAAAAGTGATTTACAAACAATTTAATCTTTAATCAGGTTACTAGACAATGAACGAATAACAATTTTAGGGTTGAAGAACTTAATTCTTATAAGCAGCAGTCTATTTAATAAACACGTAAAAAAAGGTTAAGAGAAATTTCCATTGAACAGATTTACGAGGGCTGCTATATATATATATCTGGCCTGGCAACACTGAGTGCTGCCAAGTGCAATTTGACATTTCCATTGGAAAGTTTGTCATTTTTAAGCATAATCGTACTCAAAACGTTTTGACGTACGACCATTATTTGTGTTGTTTACAGTGACTTGAAAAATTTAATATAGAAAAAAATGGAATTAACTCGTGAACATTTTCGTGCCATCATTTTTCACAACTTTCGACGTGGATTATCACGACAAGAGTGCATTGATGAACTTAAATCTTTGTATGGCGATGAAGCACCATCCTATAGCACTGTGAAAAATTGGTATAATGAATTTAATCGTGGCCGAAGCTCGCTCAAAGACGAATTCCGTGAAGGTCGTCCAAAAATGGCTGTTGTGCCAGAGAACATTGATGCCGTGCGTGAACTCATGATGCAAGATCGACATGCGACATACCGAGAGATAGAGACATCCTTGGACAGTTCTTCCACCAGCATACATTCGATACTGCATGAACACCTGGCCGTAAAAAAGGTTTCACGTTGGATCCCGCACAATTTGAAAGTCGGTAAAAAAAAGGCTCGTGTCGATTGGTGCAAAGAAATGTAGCAAAAATACAATTGCGGTGCTTCAAAAGACGTTTATAAGATCGCCACAGGTGACGAATCATGGATCTACGCGTATGAGCCCGAAACGAAACAACAATCGACTGTGTGGGTCTTCAAAGACGAGCAAAATCCAACGAAAGTTGTTCGTGAAAGAATCACTTCGAAGCAAATGGTCGCCTGTTTCTTCGGCAAAACTGGTCATGTGGCGACTGTTCCGCTTGAGCAACGTAGGACGGTCACTTCTGAGTGGTACACTACAATTTGTTTGCCTGAAGTCAACGGAGAAATTCGAAAAACCAACAAGAGAAGACGAATCATTGTTCACCATGACAATGCGAGCTCTCACACATCGGCTCAAACCAGAGCGTTTTTGAACGGCCAAAACGTCGAATTAATGGGTCATCCGCCGTACAGCCCTGACTTGGCAACTAATGAATTCTTCTTGTTTCCGCACATGAAAAAAAATGCGTGGTCAACGATTTTCGTCGCCAGAAGAAGCTGTTGAAGTGTTCAAAAACCATGTTTTAGAGGTGTCTCAATCGGAGTGGAAAAAGTGCTTCGACAACTGGTTTGAGCGCATGCAAAAGAGTATAAATCATGCTGGAGAATACTTTGAAAGACAATAAAACCATTTTTGATTATAAATATTAGCATTTTCACTATTAGGCCAGAAATATAAAGAGCAGCCCTCGTAATAACATTATCGTCCAATGAACTTTGCCAAATGATTCTATGGATCTTAAACGCTTAATTAACTAAATATTGTTGTGTAAATATTTAAATTTGGTTTTCACTTACCTGCCATCATTAGCCACATGGATTTAGCTGGGTTATTCATTGTAAAACACCTCATTTTTATATTAATATTTTCAATTCCTTTATTTATTAAAATCACTTTTAAAATTTTAAACAATAAAAAAAAATTACTATATTTTTTGATAAGTTTTTCTAAGCGTTTCGTAAGATATCAAAAATATATATTTTTTTATTTTTTTTTTTATATACTTTGAAATGCTTTTCCTTGTTAAATATTTTTCTATTTAAAAATTTTTTCTTTGTGCAAGAAACTAATTTTGTTTTACAACACAAAATTGCACAAGACAATTTAAAAATTTATTTTCTTTAGTTTAAATTATTTCTTTTTTTTTTTTTTCTTTAGTTCGTTGTAGAATTTTGCACTAATAAAAAAAATACCGGCAATCGGGAGGGATGTTGTGTGCGCGTTAGACACATTCAACAAACTGTCAAGTTCAAGATTGTTTACGCTACTGATCATGCAGACGACGGACCAAACAGCCAGCAAGCAGCATAACAAGTACAATTCACTCGAATAAAATAATTTCAAATGAGAAAAAGTTTTAACTGAGTTAAGCTAAACGTTATAAACCACAACTGACAGAATAACACATTTGTCGAAAAGTGTTCAAACGTTAACAAAAAAAAGAAATTTATGGTTTAGAAAAAGACTGCAGCTAAAACAAAAACAACAATAGACTGTTTTATGATATTTGAGATATGGGAATATTATAAATGGTGTTAACTTACACGTTTACATACACGCCCATACCTCTACCTCTACAGAGATTAGAGAAAAATATGGATTATTCATTACGAGTATTGCCAATTCTGTTGAAATTCTACAGAATTTTAAATCTCTCTTTTTTTGCAATTTAAAACTGGTTTTGTTTTATTCAAACAACTTTAACATAAAAAACCACTATTTCATTACCTTTTAAGGGGCATTTGTTATTTATTGATCCAACTGTTTAGTCATTATTACAACAAAATTAAAAAAAGGCCCGAATAGAGTTGAACTTTTTTACGAGGCATGTGTGTGTGTGTTTTACTATAAGCTTTTATTTTTCTTGAGCATAAAGATCGTCTAAAATAATTAAGATCAGATCAGACTGCTACAGAAACGTGAAGCAAAATTAAAAATGGTGAATTTTATTCTTGTTCTGTTTTTAAACAAATTGGACAAAATAAAAAATGTAAACATAAGAAAAAATATCAACTTTCTTTACGAAAGGGCGTATTGTTATGCTAATTGTTTTGTGCTATAGTCCAGTACTATGTTCGATTTTAAGCGTGTTACTCTATTCAGTTTTTCATGCGGAATGCTGACAAAAAATTTGTATGAAAAATCATGAAAAAATGTTGCAGAAGTTGTACTCGGTTTTTATTGTAGAAAAACATATAAAATGTTTCTGGCAACATTTTACCAAAGCTGTGAAATAAAGGAAGTAGGCATTATTTCTGCTGATCATATGTCTTTTGCTTAGATTTTAAAAACAATGTAGTACACATGACACCACCTTTTAAATGTTAAATTTTTCACATGAAATAATCAATGTTGCTCAACAATTTTCACAAAATCGAACAGAGTACCAGGCTTTACAAAAAATGTTGAGCAACATGCATTATTTCGCTGGACAATTTTGACAATTAGCTACTAGTGCCAATACAGCGGTTTAGAAGGTAATTATCGTTTTTATCCAAGCTTATTGGATTTATCCCAAATATGTTTTTGTTTTTTAATGGCAGTAATGAGCAAACTCTTTTCTGGGTCATTAAATTAATTTTTGTCTTTTTCTCTTTTTAAATGAACTTTTTTAATTTTAAGTTTTTTTGAACATAACAAACTTAAATCAAAACAAAGGGTCTGAAAAAATTGTGTTAAAACAATTCCGTACGAAAAAGGTGCTTTTTATGTTATTTCGTAGTTTTAAAAAATGTTGCTAAGAAAATTTTTTAGTTGGTAAACATGCTGCGAGAAACATTTCTCGATTTTTTTACAAATAAACAGAGTACTACTTTAGCAACCTTCTTTCTTATTTATTTCGCTGTAATTTTTTTATATGGACTTTTGACAACATTTCGAACGAAATTATGAACAGAGTACTACGCTTAAAACGGTAAGTTTTCCTATCATAGGATTAGAAAATATTTTACCTTAAATTCTTAGCAGTGTAAGGAACCATCTGAGCTGGCTCGATTGTTAAATAATACACGGTGAAAGGTTTCATCAGGATATAAAGGTATTGGAAGAAAGATTCAAAGGGAAATCCCAAAGTGTAATGCTTGCTGAATACGTATGGGGCTTGCACAGAAACCTTGACCCATCGGAACATTCACGTCAAGCTAAAATAAACAGGAAAACATATAAAGTTTAATCTTTAGGCCATTGTCATACTACTGCTATTTCCTAATTCCCTTTTAATCGAAAATTTGAAGAAAAAAAAATAAATATTTTCACACTAAATAAACCACTATTAAAACAAAATTATAATTTTTTTATAGAAGTTGCCATGTAATTTTGCCAATTAATCGTAAAAAGCTTTTTTTACAACAATGGTGTCTTTAGTGACCCCCAGTGGAATTTTCCGGTAAACATTTTCGTACAATATTTTAATCCTTAAATGTCCTTTTTTAAAGGATATTTTTTGATTTTCTCGAAAAAAAAGGGTCAAATTGACCCATAAAGGGACCAGTTAGAGGGTTAAGATCTTCCACAAAAATAATCCTCATACAATTCCACAATATAACTCAGACCACAAGAATTCTCTCAGGCATTAACTTACAGCATTTTTTTCATACAGTATAATGCTCCCTTCGACCAAAAAATGAAAACTTTGACCCATTGTAAAAAAAAACTCAGACGTGCTGGACCATAAGTTTGTTCTACAAAAATGATCTACTCAACATACCCTTTCAGAATTATGGGGTTGCTATTCTGTTCCATTCAAAAAGTCTTAATTTGTTGGACAGTGTAATTTGTTGATGTGTTTATACTAAAGACGGATTCCAGACTGTTATTTAAAAAGTTTTGGGCACTTATCGAGCTCAATTCACTGCCAGCAGAATGCTTTTAGAACACTAAGAGTTGCGCTGTTTTCTTTTTTTTTTTTTTACTTAAACTATTTCGGCGGTATTGAAGGATTTCGTGGAAGAGTAACTGCTTAAACAAAAATAATAATAATTATAACTATAAAAACTAATATTTATAAATAAAAAATCGATTTACATTGTTTATCACCTTCATAACTATTTAAATTAAAGAACTCTAAAATAAATCTTACTTGGATTTAGTTCACAGAATACTGTTCCTTAGCTTTATTTAAGAAAATTTAAATATAAAAGATTTTTTTTTTTTAAATTAATAAAATAAAAAAAAATATTTTACTCGATTCGAATTTTTTTAATTGCTAAATTTTAAGGAAATACTTTATTTTCGAATTATTTTTTGATTAAAAAAACGCTGATTTTGGATTTTGTGATAACAGTTTTAAAATTCTATTTTGGCAACATTGTTTTTAAGCAAATATAAAAAAATATACGAAATGCGAAGGTACTTTTAGTAACTCTTAAAGCATAAATTAACGCTACGTTTACAAATTCTGAATGTTGTTGTATGAGTAATAAGGCGTTTTTGTGTATTTTTGTGGAATTATCATAATCATTAAAAATGAGTCAGATAATGGGCAGGAGAATGTATCAAACTTCAGGTGATAATTAAAAAGTCTTTTTGACAAATAGAAAGTGTTACAAATTAAAAGAAAAATCAAAAAATGTATTTAGCGGCATAATGAAAGCGGTTATTTAATAATTTAATCGGGATAAAAAAAATGAAAGAGAAACCCAGCAAAAAATGTTTGAAAAGGTAATCGAGTGTGGAATTAAGCATTTTTGGCGGAAGTACTTCCCAACTAGATTGCCAACTAAATGATTTTAACAAGGCATGAGACTTTTATAATCAATTCCTAAGAATCGATTACATTAATTGTTGTAGGAAGTAATAAGTACAATTAGTACTGTATTCTCTTTTAACATAAAGAACTAGTTCCATTACTACTTCCTTTTTTAGAAACTAATGTTATGTGTTTTGTAATCGAGTAACAAAATATGGCAATCACAAAAGTAAGTCATTATATTGCAAGTACTTTTTAAGGTAATGTCTAATTTTTTGCTGGGAAATAGTAGGGACAACTAAACATTAAATGTAAAAATACAAGAGAAATTATTATTTATGGTGTTCTAGAATTTAAGGCCATTTCAGGCGACTTCCAAGATTCTAAAAATCTTCATAACAAATCGTTTCTTATCTTCTAATATATCGTATCTAAATACTCTTCGCAATTGAATATTTTTTAGACTGGTTTAAGGTTGTTTTGTTAAAATTTCTGATAACAAAAATCAAATTTTTTTTATTGCTTTAATTTTATAGTTTACCCTGGAGTTAATGTCGACGTCGTTGACGGCGTCAAATGTCAAAAAAAAAGTTGAATCGTATGAAATTGTATGAGAGCAGTTAATCTCAACGCGTTGCAACGCCGTAAGAGTTCAATCTGTTTCAACTTTTTCGGCGTTGCAACGCCGTCAACGACGTCGACATTAACTCCAGGGTAACACCTATTTTTTTTTTTGTTTTTATAACTCCTCGGTGTTTATTTTCTCAGTTAGAACGTATTTTTAACTTTTTAAATTGCGTTTGTTTTTTTAAGTAAATATTTTTTTCCTGTTGGTTTTTATATTCCCTTATTACAGAACCAGTTATCATTTGTTTAACCAAGTAATTGATAATTAAAACGTGTTTATAATATTTTTCTTTTTATTGTAAAAATATAAAAAAGCACTAACAACATTAAATACTAAAGTAAAAACAACAAGTTTTAGGGTGGCCATATTAAACGCATATGTATTTATATTTAATCAGTGATTTTTATGGTATCTTTAGCACTTATCATGGAAAATATAAAGAAATATTCTATTGTTGAAACTCAACTGGTACGAACCTCGAATTTCGCCCAAAACGACAAAGACATCATCAAAAGTTCATTGTTTAAATTCGTCGTATGAAGCGCAATAACGACGAAAAAACATAGCTGTTATAAGTTTTGATGTTGTTTACTGTTTGTGCTAGGGTGACCATCATAAAAGAGATAAAAATTCTCATTGTTTAATTTAATATTATATTTGCAAAATGCCCCTGCATATAAATAAATTATCGTAGTGTTTTGTGATATTTTATTTTTCACCCTCTTTCAAATGTGTAAAAGAGCCGAAAAAAAGTCAGCAGTGTACAGTGGAGAAAGAAAAATAGAATTACTGTTGCTTATTGTTGTTTTTGCTTAAACTTTGATTTTTGTATTTGCTTTATTGTTTGGACAAACTTCTTTTGTTTATTTAAAATGTTTGTCAGAAGTTTCCTAAAGAGTTAAGTAAGCGGTAACGAAATGGGCATCGAGACATGCTTTGACCCTCAATAATCAATATCGGTGATTTAAATAATTAATTGCGATAGTAAAAAATAGCACGAAAAAAAGATTTATCTTGAAAATTAATTAATATAAAGACAAAATAATGTTTAAAAATTTTGAACATTAACAAAAACACAATAAAAACTATTTTTATATGTAACTTATAATCTGAAAACTTATTATAAATGCTGTTGTATTGGTTTGTTTGTCGTTTGCCGGCGCAAGAAATATAAATAATTCTATTGCCAAGTTCGCCGCGTATAAAAAAATCGTCCGACGACATGATTGTGTTTAGTTTCATATACACAAAGGTATTTTATTTTTAATGACGAATCTTTGCATACAAAAATTCGACTTCGTCACAGTTGTGTTCCAAGCAGTAGTTGATAGATTTTTTAAACATGTAATACGTGTGAAAAAATTCGGAAAGTGTGTATTACAAGTGTGTTCTATATGACTAAATTTAAACAATTTTTTAACAACATTTTGAATTTCACCTTTTTTATGTGATGGTGTGGCTGGCGCCTTAACCCCCTTTATCTTGAGATTTTTAAGCAGAAAAGTATTCCATCCGATTTTTTTCGAAGTAAATAATATGATAATGTAGAAAATAATCTCGGCCTTAAATGAAATCAAAGAAAACCTTTTTGAATTTTTAACAAGAGAAAATCGATCAGATATAGTGTCGAAAGATGTGCTATTGGAATCAGCATAGTCGGTCCATGTTCTTCGAGGCAGCAGGCAAAACACCATTGCTACCTCTATTTTTTCAAGTCATTTAGAACAGTAAGGTAACTTTTATCAAAAAATTAAATATATATATGGGGCGATAGAGAATCAAAAAACAAGAAAAAAGTATCAAGTGAAATAAATTGGTGCTCTCCCATATTTTCCGATTTACGGGGCTCTGAAATTTTCAAATTATTTTAAAAAAGCAATATGAGTATCATTTTAAAGCTTTTAAAGAGATCTTTAAGGAAATACTCAAATTTTTTAAAAACGATTAACCCATTTAGAGCCGAAGACATTTTTAAGTAAAATTATTTTTTAATTCTCTGTCACCCTGATCTTTGCTTTTTTGATTGAAGTAACTTCACTTAACTAGATTTACGTAGATGGTGAAGGGTATATAAGATTTAGCATAGCCGAATATAACATTCTTACTTGTTTGTTTTTTATTTGTCTACCAACTGTTATAGTTCGCAGATAATTAAATCGTTCAATAGACAATGTGTATTAAACCTAAATAAAATCGCGTGTTAATTTTGGAACACCCTTTGCCCGCAAACATATTTTGTTATAACATGAAATACTTAAGCACAAAAACAACATGAATAATTTGCGAATACGCAGGCAGTCGCCATATCTCTACACATATCTCAGCCATTAATGTTTAGTATAAGTCTGTAATAGAATACTTGTAGAAACTCGAATAAGAATGGCAAGATTGTTTATGCCCTTGTACCTTTGCATACATGTTGTAATATAAACCATTAAGAAGTGTGCCAATTTAATAAAAATAAAATTTTTCTCGTGCTCAACTTATTTTAGCCAATAAAAAAAACGCGTTACCTATTGAGTGACCATTAATTTTTAATGTCAACAAGATATGACAATACCAGACACATTGAAAATAATAGTATGATGTAATTTTTTTGTATTCTTACCACAAATCACTTTACTATTAAAAGAAATAAAATAATACAGCAGTGGTCAAAATAAAAGAGCAAGATCAATAAATTATTAAATTTGTATTTTGGGCTTAAATTTTACGATTTTATTTGCAAATAAAATTTAAATTAACGTTTAATAACAGTGAAAGCATGTTTCATAGATTTTTAAAGAAATTTGTATCAGAATTAGTTTTAGTGTCGATTTTAATTAATATAAAAAATAGGACTTTTAGATAGTTAAATTTAAGCCTGCTATTGAAAGCACATCTCCATGGCAGCTACTTAGCTTTTCATAAAACTTCTCAAACAAATTGATTTAATGAGAATCATAAAATAAAAGCTAGAGACATAAATAAAAGTTAAAAAAAAACAATAACCAACGAAATTTTATTTCTACTTTTCTTTAGCATACGGGCGATTCGTTTTGCCTCTTTATGCGGTTAAAGGATAATAAAAGAAAATTAACAAATATTATTATGATAATTTCCTTAACTTATTATTTTTTTAGGGGGGATATTGAAACTGACCGCCTTTATTAATGGAACACTTGAAACTCCCTCTGGCCTCTATGATTTAGGGCAACCTTACCCTCATTGAGTCACGTGCTACCATCAGCCTTTAATAATGACCTTATTTATTCCAGACTGTAACCTGGTAACTGTCGGCTATTTTTCTTATCTCTGAGTCTCTAGTAACTGCTAGCATTTATCCAAGGCTTAAATCGCCCATGGCGTCCATATTTCACAATCTTTTGCCTGGTGTCCTAAGTCTTTTGCCAAACAGTGCTGGACTTTCACAGACAATGTGCGCTACCATATCATCTTCTTCTAGGCACAGCCTACATAATCGATCTTCATTCTGGTCAGATGATACTTTAAATTCTCATGACCTGTTGCTAACGCACTTATCCAGCTTAAGGTAGCTCTATTATATCTAAGCATCTTACTGGCCCTCCTGCCAAGTGGCTCTTGGAGTACCATTCGAGTCTGTCACCTTTTCAGGTTAAGGGATTTCACCTTTGCTCGAATTAGGTTATTTCCCAGTGGTGCTCTGGGTTCTGTTAAAAAAGAATTATATTAAATTATTTTACTATAAAACTTCAGTGGATATTACAAAAAATTAAATTAATTGCAAATGTTTTAAGCAGTAGTGTACATTCATATGCACATGGCATTTCGGACTAATTGTTTTACAATAAATAATTGAAATGAATTGGTTTCAACATTGGTAAGGGTAGGAAATTCATTTAATATCTTGCGGTTTCTATTTTACTACACTGAAAAAAAAATAAACTTTACAGTTATTAAGTGTTTTTAATATAGTGACGACTCAAGTTTAAATCACAATAAAACAAGGAAATATATTTTAATACCCATAAAACGTTCTTCATTGGAAAGAAAATTTTATGAAATTAATATTCAAATGTGTTTTTTGCCATGTGGCTGCCATGGCTGGCGCGTAAAAGGCGCAATTTGGAACTACAATTTTAAATAACTTTTCACAGCATTTGCGGCCGTATTTCGCCGATAACTCCTCAAATGTTGATTCTCAGGTATTCACTTGTTTGTGGTTTATCGATATAGACAAATGAGTTAACATAAGCCCAAAAAAAATAATTTAAGGAAGTTTAGTCACACGATCTTGGTGGCCATTACGTAAAATTATTTTTTCATCAAAAGTTTAATTGACAACATCAAACGTAGCGCCCGCAGTAACAAGATCAATGCCACGTAATCAAGGAATGGGGATATTTCGAATCATTTTCCCATACTGTTTACCATTGACAGTAACATTTTGACCATTATCGTTGTTGCATACACAAGGACCAGCCCATAAAGTACACCAAACAGTGGATGCAATGGTGTTTCGATAAAAGCTTGTCGAATTTTGCTTATTTACAAACTCCTTTAACCATAAATTTTGAGTGAATATTCAAAATCTTTATCAATTTGTAAATAAGCCCATTCGCCGAATTGGCTCTGTTGTTAGTCGCTTCATTATGAAATTTCAAAGCAAACTAAACAAAAAGCAACTATCAGCTGTTAAATGGGTGGGTAAGTAAAGCAGTGATGCCAACATAAAAATGTGAGGCTCAAAAACAAACACAAAAAACACGCATTACTTCAATTTTATTTTGCAACAAAATTTTTATTTTTTTAACAACATTTTTTCTTTGCGTTATTATACTTTAATCTAATATACTTTAATTTTTTGCAAGTGTACTTGAATGTTTGAGAATTTTTTAAGACACAAACCTGACATTGACAGTGAAACGATTCATAATAAAATGTCAATAAACCCAGTTACCGGTTACGCAAAACGTAAAAACAAATAAAATTAAAAAAAAAAAACAATTTATTTATTCTGTTACACATGCTCTCTTACACACACACAATTTAAAATTAGCGGAGATAAAATACTTACATAGTTAAATATTTACAATCATAACAAGTCTTTCAAGATTTTCATATTTGCACACATTAACTAACACCACAGAAAAAAATATATTTAAACATGCCGATGATATGAAATGTTCTTAAAAAACAACAATTCAGTAGACTGTGTTAGTATATCACTCCTATTAAAACTCAAAATAACCTGATATATCCACCCAATTAAAAAAAAAAAACTAAAAGATACTTAACACAACACTAGTCTATAAAATTTCGTGCGCTTAAATTTTAAAATGATAAATAACATTGATAACTACGCCTTGAAATAAAAATAACACAAGTTAAAATAATTTTACACCCTTCACTACATGTGTACACAATGCATGTAGATAAATTAAATAGAATTAACAAAATTTGACGGATGTGAGAGAAACAATGATTTATGTTTCCCCAACTTTTTTATTGTTGTATTTTTGCATAAAGAATTAGCAATTCCAATTTTATTTCTATTTAAAGTTTCAATAAAACAAGTAAAAGTGCTATATTCGACACTGCCGAATTTTATATACCCCTCACCATTTATGTATATATAGTTTAGTGAAGTACGAAGGCTGCTATATATATTTCTGCCCTGACAACACTGAGTGCTGCCAAGTGCAATCTGACATTTCCATTAGAAAGTTTGTCGTTTTTAAGCATAATCGTACTCAAAACGTTTTGACGTACGACCATTATTTGTGTTGTTTACAGTGACTTGAATAAATTAATATAGAAAAAAAAATGGAATTAACTCGTGAACATTTAAGTGCCATCATTTTTCACAACTTTCGACGTGGATTATCACGACAAGAGTGCATTGATGAACTTAAATCTTTGTGTGGCGATGAAGCACCATCCTATAGCACTGTAAAAAATTGGTATAATGAATTTAATCGTGGCCGAAGCTCGCTCAAAGACGAATTCCGTGAAGGTCGTCCAAAAACGGCTGTTGTGCCAGAGAACATTGATGCCGTGCGTGAACTCATAATGCAAGATAGACATGCGACATACCGAGAGATAGAGACATCCTTGGACATTTCTTCCACCAGCATACATTCGATACTGCATGAACACCTGGCCGTAAAAAAGGTTTGTTCTCGTTGGATCCCGCACAATTTGAAAGTCGCTCAAAAAAAGGCTCGTGTCGATTGGTGCAAAGAAATGTTGCAAAAATACGATTGCGGTGCTTCAAAAGACGTTTATAAGATCGTCACAGGTGACGAATCATGGATCTATGCGTATGAGGCGGAAACGAAACAACAATCGACCGTGTGGGTCTTCAAAGGCGAGCAAAATCCAACGAAAGTTTTTCGTGGTAGAAGCACTTTGAAGCAAATGGTCGCCTGTTTCTTCGGCAAAACTGGTTATGTGGCGACTGTTCCGCTTGAGCAACGTAGGACGGTCACTTCTGAGTGGTACACTACAATTTGATTGCCTGAAGTCATCGGAGAAAATCGAAAAAACAACAAGAGAAGACGAATCATTGTTCACCATGACAATGCGAGCTCTCACACATCGGCTCAAACCAGAGCGTTTTTGACCGGCCAAAACGTCGAATTAATGGGTCATTCGCCGTACACCCCTGACTTGGCACCTAATGACTTCTTCTTGTTTCCGCACATCAAGAAAAAAATGCGTGGTCAACGATTTTCGTCGCCAGAAGAAGCTGTTGAAGTGTTCAAAAACCATGTTTTAGAGGTGTCTCAATCGGAGTGGAAAAAGTGCTTCGACAACTGGTTTGAGCGCATGCAAAAGTGTATAAATCATGCTGGAGAATACTTTGAAAAACAATAAATCCATTTTTGATTATTAATATTCGTATTTTCACTATTAGGCCAGAAATATATAGAGCAGCCCTCGTAACTCCAATCAAAAAAGCAAATATGGGGGTGACAGAGAATTAAAAAATATTTTACATAAAAATGCCATCAGATCTTAATGGGTTAAGCATTTTTAAAAAATTTTAGTACTTCCTTTAAGATATCTTCAAAACCTTTTAGATAATACCCATATTGATATTTAAAAAATTTGAAAATTTCACAGGCCCGTAACTCGGAAAATATGGACGAGCGCCAATTTTTCACTTGGTATTGTTTTTATTTTTTAATTTTCTATCGCCTTATATATTTATTTTTTTGATTATAGTTTATTCATTGTTCCAAATGATATGAAAAGATTAGAGGTAGGCGTGGTGTTTTGCCCGCTGCCTCGAAGGACATGGACCGATCATGCGAATTTCCAATTGCACCTGTTTGATCGATTGCCGTATTTGAATTTTTTCTATTTGATTTAATGCCTCGGCGAACTTGAGTTCAACACTAACACGGATGGACAGACGTATACACGCAAAGAAAAAATATGGTTGAGGTAACCATAATCTAAGAGCAACATACTATGGTTACATTATATGGTTGCTAACAAAACATAGTATTGCTACATTTGAAACCATATTGTCGTCCAAAGTATAAACATTAATTATGTTCAAATATAAACACTAAATGCTGTAAGCATACATACATACATACATGCATATTTACTTCAACTTTTTTTAATGTTTTCGTTCTCTTTTTTTTCATATTTTGCATATTATTTTTGATTATTTATTTTGTACATAAATTTCTATTTTTTTCAATTTCTTTAACAATGAAAAACAATTTAAAAATTTATCTACCAGAAAAATTACTAAACTGTCAAGTACTAGAACAAAATATTTTTTAGCGCAAACATTATTCTATTGCTTTTAACCATACTTTGATTAATGATAATATATTATTGTTAAATATTTTATATTATTTTTAATAAATTATAAAACTTTGGTTGTGGCAGAAATTTTTTTAAGATAAAACCAACCATGTTGCATATTTGTTGCACAGTAACCATATAATCGTTAAAATTTAACAAAAATTGCTTATCGTGACTAAAGTTTTTGTGAAAACCAACCATACATTGTTACAAAGAACATAATATGGTTATTGTGACCATATTACAACCATTTTTTTTCTGCGTGTACAAACACATCGCTCACTCGACTTCGCTGTGTATAAGAGGTCAGAATATATGTTTTTTATGGGTTCGAAAAAGGATATTATAGAAATTACAAACGGAATGAAAAAACGAGTTATAACCTTTTGTGGTGAAGGGTATAAAAATAACTGAAATTTAGTGAGGAAATTTAAAATTCACGAAATATAAACTTTAAAGCCTGTCTTTTATGGTTCAAAAATTGAAATAATCTGGTCCTTTAAGGGAATATACATTCATCTTAAATTTTGCTTTATATATTTGTTTTTATAGCGGACACACCTTGTGATTATTTCCAAATTATATACAACCGATTTAAAGATGAGGCCATTTAAGTTAAAAAAACATGACTACGGCAACACCCTTAAATTTTTAAAAAATATTGTATATACGTTTTTCTCTAACGGATATCTTTGGACACAATCTATATAAATTTTTAACGTCTGTCCACCACGTTTTAAAAACTAAGGCTTTTTATGTTTAAATTACGTCACAACCTTTGGGTACAACCTTTATATGTTATCTTTATTATTATAGCCTTGTTCGCTGTATTTTGTAATCGAAAGTTGCTCGTTCAAAAATAGTATTACGATTTTTTTTTAATTTTTAGTGAAATTAATAGTCGATTTTTTTTAAATTATATTTTTGTTCTGTCACTTAATCTGCTTCTTTGCTTCATCAAAAGGTTTTCCTCATGGTATTTGTATTGCACGCTTCTTTTATTTAAACTCATTTTAAAGGAATTTTATTATGCAATATGACTTTATTATAAACTATTTTGTAATTCCAACAATTTACTGTTACGCTTAAATAATATTTTAAAACAGGATTTTTTTTCAGTTATCAGGCGTTGTATAAAGACAGGCCATAATCTGTACATATAACAAAACTAAAAGGGGATTATTTCTGTACATGAAATATTTTTTGAAAATTTGATGCTGGTTCAGATATTGATAACAACACCTAATTTTGAAATTTTTGTCTGTCTGTCTGTGTTCGCATCACATAAAAACTACTGGATGGAGGCGGTCCCTTAGAACCTTGATTCCAATAAAAAATAAAAATAAATCATTTCGAGACAAAATAGAGATACAATTGTGAAAGCACTCAATTTTACCGGTATAAATGGTACTAAAACAGCTGTCAGCACATTTTATTTTTGTAAACGGAAAATTTTTAACGCTGGCTACAGAACTTTTGAATAAATATTTAAAACACATTTTAAGAAAATTATAAATGACACGCAGAGGAAGTTGTGGGTACTGCTAATGCTTATTAAAGTTTATAATCATCGTTGTATTTGTTGACCGTAGATAATAAAGACTTCGGTTACAAAGTACCGGATGCTTTATTATGTGATACAATAATTTCACATTTTAATTGGCGTTTAAGTTCTATAACATGAAATTGACTTTTTTCCTTCTAGAGCCATCACAGTTACTTTCCTCTGAAAATATGGAAAAATCAGTTCTTTAAATATTGCTTTGAAATAACTGCAAAAAAATGTTGGGTATAGTATAAAAAATTTAATTAATTCAGTTATATAAGGATGGATATTTTAGTATTGAATATCTCTTGATTCAGATAATAATACATCATTTTGATTTTTACGATAAAAAATTTTGAAACTAATTATTCTTTAATAATCTTACTTTAATAGTTCGCACTATAGACTTTAATAATTTCACGCAAGTGTTACCAGTTCAGCGTTTTTAAGGCTAAATTCTAATTTTTTCACTGTAGTATTTTTAAAAGTTTTAATACTTAAATTAGTATTTAAGACTATTAAAACGATTAACTATGAAATTATAAAAGTCTATAGTGCGAACTTTCTGTCAGATTTTTTAATTTAAACGCAAACAGAAGCGGCATTTGTTTACGTATAGAAAAACAATTATCAATTACTTCATAGAAATTGATAATTGAAATAATCTTAAAATTTGAATTTAATCAGAATAAAGTGATCCTGGTCAGCTATTTGAAAATCTTAATACTATATTTTATCATGAGTACAAATATCTACCCGTGTTTTAAATTTCATTAAAATTGGTTCAGTCGTTTAGCCGTAATTGTTCCACGCACAAACAAACAAATAAACAAACAAACTTACAGGGAAATTTATAACATACATATATACAAACCGATTACATGGATTGAGGGTGGAAAACAAGACCCGGTTATTAAAAAACGCGTCACTATTGCCTGACCGTTCAATTTAAAGTTTTATTTTTTGAACTTGTGTCTCAAATGCTATGAACACAACTGGGACGAACGACGAATTTTCGGTCGCGAATATTTGTCGTCAAAAATAAAACACATTTTTGTATATGAAAGCACACAATCATGACGTAGGACGAAATTTGTCATACGCGGCCAACTTTACAATAGAATTATTTTTACTTCTTAAGCCGGCGATTAGATTCGAAGTATTTTAGTAAATAAAGTTATTTTACTTAAAAAAATTATGAATTTTTATTTTGGAGCAAATATAATAAATGTACATATTATTAGTTAAATATAAAAATAGTTTTTAGTTGTGTTTTTGTTAATGTTTAACTTTTTAAATATTATTTTCTTTGATGGTCACCTTAGCAGCTTACAAAAAGTAAACAACTTCAAAAAGTATAACAGCTGTGTTTTCTTCGTTATTGTGTTTCATACGACGAATTTACACAACGAATTTTTGACGATGTATTCGTTGTGTTGGACGAAATTCGTCGTTCGTCCCAGTTGTGTTCATAGCATAAGTCATTAAGTTTAACATATACTGTGCAAAAACATCACATCGCTTTCACGATGACCTTTAGTTAGTTTTTGTTGACATAGCGACTTTAGTAATACATAACTTTCAAGAGTCTACCTATTACGGTTTAGAGATAGAGCGCTATGACCGACAGGCAGTTGGACCGACATTTCATTTTCAACCCTTAACTTTACAACAATTTCACAGACATCCGAAAAGAAAACAAAAAACAATAAAAACCAGCAGGCCAACTTCTGTCTTCAACATGATTCAAGCTGACCTACAAAGAAAGTTAAAATTCTTTATTCTTTCATTTTTTAATCCGTGATATTTGATCATTTTTACCATTAAATACACCACCAACGCAAATGATGACCAACAATGAATATAATGACTAATAAGAATTTCTACTCAGATAAATTTTAATTAAAAACGAAATTCTGTGATTCAGTACAATTCCCTAAAAAAAAAAAAAAATTTAGTATATTTCTTATCTACCTTTTTCAAATTAAACTCAAGCATTACAAAATATTTAAATAACGTCATATGAAACCATAAATATATGATGCAGGGAGTTTTGTGAAAGACATACCTTTTCATTATTAACAGAAAAAATCTTTTTTAATATTATAACTTTCCATCCTAAAATTATACCTTAGAAAATAACAACACACTTGTTTTTTTTTTAAGAAAAGTTCAGTCTTTAAATAATCAAGCAAAATAAATGTAAAGCATACTTTGAGGATGCTATCAAATATTATTTCTTAAATAAGAAGAATTTTGTATAAGAATTATTCGATCTATTTTATCACTAAACAAATTTTTGCCTGGCGTTTTATCGATATTTTTTGCAGCCAAACTTCGGCTAATTTTCGTTTTTTTTTTTTGACGAACTACAGGCTCTAAATGAAGTTACATCGTGGCAATTAAAGTTCCTATTGAACATTAATAAACATTAATAAACAGGTTAATAAAGAATTGTGGCAAAAATATCTAAGCAAGAAGAAGAAAAAGGCTTAAAAAACACATTTCGGAAAGCTCACTAAAGAAGTTTTCTTGATTTCTTACAGCTTTTCCGTACGTTTACTGGAATATAAAACTTTTCTATAGGTCTGTGTATAGTGAAATTCGTCAAAATTATGATATTCAGACATGTTTGATGCAAGATTTTAATTCTTTTTGAGATGTACATATTTTTGCCAAATCAGAATTATAAAGGTTCCTCATGCTATCGTTATTAGATCGTTTATACATCCAACAAGTTCATCCAATAAAATTTGTCAATTCTGGATATACCAGCCACCCTTTTCCTTCTGATTATTTATGTTTCCTTTTTATTTATGCAGTAAAGAAGAGTGATACATTGGAGGCATTATTTTTCACAATAAAAATTATATTTCTTTGCCTCTGTTCTAAGTCGTTTAGTTATGAAAGGATAATAAGAAGACCATTCACAATAGTGTGACAAAAGCTCTTTGAAAAATTTTCCCCATCCCGCTTAAGAATCATAGTTCAAGTAATACAAAAACAATTACACAAAGTTGTGACGGAGTATATAAATCCGTCCAAGATTCTTTAGTAGAATCTAGAATAAAAACGCCTCCTAGCTTCTAGAAAGTCCAATCAAAAGGCCAAGCAGGTAATAATATGATACAACTAGTTATTCCCGGGGATCTTCCCTACCCCAATGAGAATAATCGTACCACGAACCACTCTTCCAAGCAATTTTTGTATTTGATTAATATGAAAGTTATAACAGATTTCCTTTTAAATATATTAAAAATTGCTTTTTGTTAAAATCGATTCTGTGCATATATCCTCTCCCCCAATTACCCCTTTTGGGCTTATTTTTTAAATAACCATATCCCTTTGGAACTTATAAATATCACTGTTTTAATGCTTTTTTATTCGATGCAGCCATAAATGCCTATTTTAGTCACAACTCACAAATTCGTACAAACCGTCGATAAACCATCTACACGATCATACGAACAAACCCTAAAAAGTTAATCGAATTCGGTTTGACTGTTCATAAGTTATAAACTTGGTCCCGTTTCAAAAACAGTTCCATTTTTTGGAAAATTAAAGGGTGTCGCCATAAAACATATATGTTTTTAAGTGTATTAAGAACCGTTAAAAGCATCACTCTGATATTAAAAAAGAACTAAAGCTTCCAATATTAAAAAAAGTAATAGAAAAATAAATCTAAAAATTACAGGGTGTCCCCATAAGTGACATAAATTGACATATAGACAAACGCTTGAAAATTGGACGAAATTCCGATTATTAAGGCTGTTATAATAACAAGTATAAATTTTCAAAATTATAATTAAAGGGTGCCCCAATAGTTCATTTAATTTAATGTATACGACCATACTTTTGAACAGTTTGAGACACACCTTAAAAATTTACCAAGAAATTGTATTGCTAAGTTTGCTGTAACAAAAACTCTAAACTTTAGACTTGAAAATTAAAGGGTGTGCCAATTGTTGATTTAGGTAGATGTTTGTGACCAAACCTTTAAACCGTTATAGATAGACAGTTAAAGTAAGCAACGAACCTATTTTTCTATGTCCGCTATGAGAGCAAGTATACAATTTGAATTTAAAAATTAGAGGGTGTTCCCAAAATTAATGTAATTTGACCTATATGACCGTATCTTTTGAACCGTTGTATACAAACACTTGAAAATTAGACAGAATGTCCCCTACTTTGTGTGGTATAAGAAGAAGTATAAATATTTTAAATTATAAATTAAAGGGTGTTACAATAATTAATGTAATTTGATGTATATGATCAAACTGTGGAACCGTTATAGACAGACGCTGGAAATTTACAAAGAACCCATTGCTAAGTCTACTACAATAAAAAGTCTAAAATTTGAAATTTGAAATTAAAGGGTGTCCCTATAGTAGCTGTAATTTGATGTATATTGCCAAACTGTTGAACAGTTGTAGACAGATGATTGAAATTAACAAGGAGCTGTAGTTTAAGTCTTCTATAGCATGAATAAAATTTGGTAAGCAGCTCAATTATGAATATTCTAACGGAATTGCTTTCCCACGGAAAAAATTACAAGTGGCATCATCGTAATTTGAAGGGAGTTATTTTGTTTCTTTCAATATAATTTTTCTTTTATAACTTATAACCTACTTTTTTCACCGAATTTTTTTCACTTTTTGCAGTCATTCAAAAGGGGAAAAAATTTATAATGGGAGAAAAGTGAAAAAAAAATCGCACGAAATTTTTTTATACTTTTGAATCCATATGGACAGAGAGATGAAATCTGTTTTAAAGTCGGTTTTTTTTCGCGAGAATTATTAAAATTTAAATGGTCATGTAAAATTTTAGAACATTTTCCGACATAAAAAGAATTTATTTAAAAAGATTTATTTTTAGAGTTTTTATTTATTTTTTATTTTTTATTTTAATATTTATTTTTTATTTTTTTGTACATTTTAAAGAGATTATTAATTACATCAATAATAAAAATTATTTCCCTAATTATTTAGCACATGTACATAATTCATTTAAAGCCAAGTTTACAAAAATTTATAAAAGTCCTTTTAAGAGACAAAATTAAAAAAATAAAAATAACTTTAATATAATTTATAACGAAAAATTGGCAGTATATAATTTAATTACAAAAAAATAAAAAAGGAAATCAATTAAATAAAAATGGCAGACGAGCGTTAATAATTAATAAATATTAAACAACAGAGGGAACTAAGTTTTTGCGTTTTTTAGGCAGCTTTTTTGTTGAAATAAAAAATAAAAAAATATTAATTAAATAAATTTATAAATTACTTAAAAGTTAAGTTATGTACGTGAACGAGTATATCAAACAAAATTAATTTAAATAAATTTTTATTTTTATTACACTTATTGTTTAGCAAATAAAAATTATATAGACGTAAATATTGTAATTATTCTTATTAAATATTCTTAAAAATTAAAATAGTTTTAAAAACTTAACTAAAATCTACGAATACAAATTATAAAACAAAGTTGGAGGAAAAAAAAGCTATAAAATACTTCACTGTCAATGTTGTATTACAAAAGTAAAATAAGTTTAATACAAAATACAATGACTCTTAACTTATTTCAATTTTAAAAAGTTTTTTATAAGAAAAAACTAATTAAAATAGTTGTGTTTAATAATAATATTTTTTTTTTGTTTAAAATACTAGAATTAGTCACTTAAAATTTAAGATTCGTTTGTGTGTATTTTTTTTTAGATAAAATTTAAAAGAGCTGCTTTAAAGTTATAGAAAATCGAGTAAATTTTAGTAAAAAATTTTTTTTAATATTTTAACGAGATTTAATTTATTTTGGTTGAGGTTTCTTTGTCATCGGTGTTTTTATTTTGTTTGATAATATTAAATATAAAATGATAAAGTCCAAACTTAGTTCTTAGTGGCATAATAGTTAAAAACATTGGGCCAGGCCGCCAAAACGTAACTTTCAATATCACATTCATTGCTGCCGCGTAAAATGCGGAAGTAGCCATGTTCACCCCACCAGGGACCCCAAGAATTGGCCGCAATCTTTATTAAGCAAAAAATAAAAAAAACGAATTTATTATTATTTTTTTAATATTTCAAAAGTTGACCTACCCAATATTTAATACCATCATGCTCCTCACCCCAGCCTACTAATTTAACAGAATGAAAACCTCTAGGACTGCCACGACTGGCAGCACTGTGTCTATAAATGCCACCTGAGTAAGAAAAGAAATCTCTGTAGACACGCATAGTGGCTTGTACAGGGCCAGAATGATAAATTTCAGCCATAATATCCGTTTCGTTTTTAATTGAATATGCTGGACCGACGGTATACAAATCATCGCGATCAACACCGGGTGCAGGTCTACAGCCATTGTCAGATAATAAACGTCTTCTGTGGTGAACCTTGCAAGTATCACGACGACCTATGTAAGGATAACAGTTTTCATCAAGGACACTGAAAGAAAGAGATGTTTACAGTGAAGTAAAATATTGTTACAAATAAAATCAAGCGACAGCAGTTATCTCAATTTAATAATAAATTCTCTTCATTTCATTTAAGCGTCAGAGCATTAAACTACGAAAATCCTCCCTTTATATTTTTTATGACTTAAATGCTACAGGGTGTCCGCCAGGAAGTTATACTTCTATGTTTGTTTATAAATTTTGGTTAAATGAGAGAGAATGGATCTTATATTGACAAATGTTTTATTTCTTGTCGTGAATTACGTATAGAATACAATATCAGATAAATGTCCACCTTTTTTAGCTTCACAAATGCGAGTCTTTTGAGCACATTTTTCTTTATATTCTCAAAAATATCATTAATTTCATCACGAGTATCTTGTTTGAGTTGCTCAAGCGTTTCGGGTTTGTTTGCATAAACCTTGCATTTTACAGATATCTCCACAAAAAGAAGTCAGAAGCAGTCAAGTCAGGCTAATCAGCATATATGCGTCTTGTTGATACCACATGTTAATCAAGCCCAAAGCATGCAGTTGTGATGCTAAAAAGTATCACGATATCGCTCCCCACTCACAGTTACCGTTACGACGTTTTCATTTTCAAAGAAGTAAGGTTCAATGATTCCTTCTGACCCAATTATATGCCAGACTGTCACTTTTAATAGAAGCAAAGGTAACTGATAATTTGAGGGTTTCCATTGCCCAGAACCGATTAGTCTGTTTATTCACATATCGCACCAAATGAAAATGTGCCTCGTCAAACATTATGATTTTTTCATGAAAACTGGGGTGGTCATGGGCGATCTGTAACATCCTATTGGCATATGTACGGCGGCGAAAATGGTGTTGTGGAAGAAGCTCTTCTGTCAACAGAATCTCAAATGGAAACAAATGCAAATCCTTGTGCAAAATGTGGCCAAAGTTTCCCTTTGAAGACCAAGCTCCTGAGCACACGGCACCGAATTGAGGTTGATTTGTTTTGAACACTTTTTTGAGCAGGCGTTATATTTTTAGCCGATTTTGCAGTACGTTTTGGTCCATGCTTAGGGCCCCATGAGGCCCTCTTTATTCGAAATCATTCATTACACGATAAATAATGCGTTTTGTTGACGCGTTGTTTCTTCCAAAAATTTCACATAACTTTCTCATCGTCGCATCGATGATTGATCTTTATAAAATGTTTTATACAACGATTATTTCTCCATAATAAGTTTGCCACGTGTCTACTTCACGGCTGCCAAATATGAACTGTCAAGACTTTTATGTACCAAAGTGGCGGCAAAACAGAATAATATACCCTCCCGGCGGACACCCTGTATTATGTTAACTAATGTTTCGCATAAAAACACAAAACTTACCCCTGTTTATGAAGATAACGCCAAGCAGCATCCAAATGACCACCATCACAACCCTGTTGCTTGCGGGTGCAAGACAAAATGTTTTGAGGTGACAGTTGTATAATTTCCTTGCCTTGACTATGAATAGCATAACGATCAGAGGCCACCGAGGTAGTGGAAAGAACCCAAGAAGAACCGCACCAACCTGAATCATATCAAAACAATTTAAAATTGATATACAAATGTTAAATAAAAACACGAATAATTTTTTCAATTTCAAAAATACACACCTTGATCGGGAACATCGGAAATGTACGATGACCACTTATCAATGGAATTAAAATTTCTGGGTAAACCATCAGCTTTATTGTGCAAACGAGTCATAGCCTTGACACGGAAAGTGGGTTCTTTGGTACCCAAACGTTTAACCAAACCTTCGGAGTATTTGTGGCCCCACCATTCATTGTATTTGCGAGCTGACCAACCCAAATTATAAATTGAGTTAACATTACGAATTAAGGCATCATCGGTGAGACACAATTCGTTTTCACATTCCACACGACCACCCTCTAAGCAACGACATTCGTTGCAATTATCACGGGTGGTATTGAATTTATTAAAATAGACACCATTGTGCAGGCAGCTTATAATTGGATCGGGTTCACTTTTGCAAAATGAGCGATAATCGGGACAACAATCAGCGGCCACACTACGATCACAGAATTCGTCACAGTAACAGAGAGTGCCTAAAAGCAGAAATTAAAAAAAGGAAATATATTGCAAATATAGAACAAATTAGCGGTGACTTGACTTACTGGCAATGGGCACTGAGCAACTGTCATGTCTGCTGTCACAGCAACTATTAATTCTCGCACAGTAGGGACCTGGAAAATCAAATTTCAGTGTGTGATCAAATGTACAGCCAATGGCAAACAAGCCCAGTAGACAGGTGGCCAATAACATCACGTGTCTGTTGACCATTTTAGGAACAGGGGAAAAGGCACTTCTCTAATAATTAAAACTTTTCAAAATTAATTTACTGAAAATAGAAACATTAAAAAAAGAATGATGTTTAGTAAATGAAAAATAAATAAAAAAAGTTAATGAGCACAAATGTTTTGCTCTCAAAAGAACAAGCAAAAGCTATTAAACATTTGAAATACTTGATAACTTTTAGAAGTTGATTTGGTTGGAGGGTTGGTTGGCTGGCTGGTTCCATTTCAATTTTTACAAATTATTGGTGGCTTATTTTTGACTTTGTTTTATTATAATTATTTTTGTTATTTCTCTATGGAATACAATCAGCATCTCGATGATAAGATAACGACTGTCATATCAGTTTGTAGTTGCTGCAACATTTCTGTTATTTTTTTAATTATTGTTAAAATAGAACAGCTTCAGTATCGATGTCTTATTTGTTTATTTGTTTTCAATAATTGTTTATTTAAATTGTTAATTATTTTGCACAGATGCTGTTGCCAGTAATATTCAACCACTAACTACACTTCGAGTATTAAACTGTTAGGGACCAAACCAAAAATGAAAAAATAATTAAACTTATCTCTCCTTTTCTCTGCCCCCCGGGGACACTTAGAATCTTGCCTAACCTAGGCGAACAAACGAAGTGTTCTCGGGTGTGTGCAGGCACCAAATCTGGATAGACAGTTGCATACTGTCGAAGGATTCACCAGTGTCCTTAAATGATTATATTTAAATAAATAAATAAAAAAAACAAACTGGCACCACGGGAACCGGTAGTCCATACAGAGAGCGGCTCTATTCTGTACCCGGCTATTGGTGAGGTCCCTTCGGGGTACAGGTGGTGACTGTGGTTAAATAAAAGTCTATATCTGCAGGTCTTATGTGGAATAGATGGAAGTGTGCTGTTGCACTCTCAACAGACGGAGGCTAAACTCCAACCCTATAGCAAGAGGAAGTTTCGTAGTCCTGCAAGCCATGTTTTTAAAATAGCGAGAAAGTCAGATAAGGGGCCCGACCAGGCACTGATGTTAATCTATATCACATCTCCTTTTGTCTGCTTTGTTACAACAATGACTTTTGATTCAAAACGGTCTGAATTTCTATTACAAAAGTATAATTGTTGATCAAAATAAAACACTTTCTAAATGAATTTTTTTAGATATGATACCTTTGTCTATTATCTATGGACATTAAAGTACCTTACACTTTATGCACACATCTTCTTTGTGGAAAATCACCTCAGTTTGTCTCTTATGGAAACTAGATTTGATAGGAGTTTAGCAACATAGTTAGAGAGCACGTTGACTACTGAAGAGTTTCTGGTTTAAGGGGACTAGGTTCGTAATCCACCACTGCTAAATAAAAAACATTGTTTCATAAAAAACATTCAGGTTCTTTAATCTTGTATGTTGCACAGTTCCCTCCTTTATTTCAGTTCTAAATAGTTGACAGAATTAAAACATAAAACGCTGTTCGAAAAATAAAGATATCATGCAACTGCAGCGTTTTGAAAGACCTTCAGTACCTGCACTCAAGTCTGCAGATTAGACATGTGCCCGGTCTTTCGTTTCAGTGACCGGTCTTTTTCGGTCAATTATCAAAGACTGATTCGTTCGTTCAATTCGTTCAATCGGTCAATTTGAACGAAAGGAGCCGGTTAAATATCTGGCTCATTTCGTTCAATTAAGTCATCTGTTCAATTTAACCCGTACACTATTGAACGAAAAGACCGGATTTAAATGATCGGATCATTCCGTTCACTTGATTGATTCGGTCAATTTAACCCGTTCTTACGCGAACGACACAGCTCTACTGCAGATAAAATTTTTATAAAACGTAGTTTTGATGCTGGTAGATATATATTCTGCTAAACTAAACCTTCTTTATACCTAAGAAACAAATAAATATTTGATTGAACGAGTTGAACTTCTTCTGGAGAGTCTAAGCAATGGAAAAATTCTGGTTTTATTGCACGTGCATGCAGGAGTTGATGTGAAATTTTAAGTAATGCTCAACAAATGGCCTTGGCAATCGAATAACGCCTTAACGAGAAAATAAAATCACTGGCTTTACGGAAAATAAAAAAGGAAAAGATTGATGAACTCCATGAATCTCAAAAACTGGAGAAAGTTTCACCTACTTCTAAGCGTGCTTGACTTAAGGGGCCTTAATAAGGGTTGCCTTACAGAAATTTCACGAAAACTTTAATGATCATGTGTCGCCTAATTTATTATACCCTTCACCACAAAAAGTGAAAAAAGGTATAACTAAATTTGTCATTCTGTTTGTTACTTCTACAATATCCATTTCCGACCCCATAAAGTATATATATTCTGACATCTTATGCATAGCGAAGTCGATTGAGCGATGTCCATCCGCGTTTAAATTTATTTAATTTAAATACGCCAATCACTCAGACATAGTATCGAATGAGGCGCTATTGGAAATCAGCCAGACCTATCGATGTCCTTAGACGTAGCGGCCAAAACACTACGCCCACCTCTAATTTTTTTATATTATTTGGAACAATGAAGTAACTTCAATGAATATGGGGGCGAAAGAGAATGAAAAAATAAAAAAACATCCAGAGAAAAAATAGGTGCTCGCCCATATTTTCTGAGTTACGGGGCTCTGAAATTTTCCAATTTTTTAAAAGATCAACATGGATATCATTTTAAAGCTTTTGAAGAGATCTTCAAGGAAATACTAAAATTTTTTTTTAATTTTTAACCCATTGCATTTTTGTGCAAATTATATACAGTACTTAATTTCAATTTTTTTATTTTTTAAATCTCGGTCACCTCAATATTTGCTTTTTTTTATTGAAGTTACTTCACTAAATTTTATTTACATAGATGCTGAAGGGTATATAAGATTCGACATAGCTAAATATAGCACTCTTACTTAGTTTTAATAATTTTAAAACTCTTTTTTGACATTTCATTTTACCAAAAATAAAAAATAAACATAAATTTTGGATTTATTTTTAAAGTCGTAAAATAGTAAATAGACATTTTAAACTACAAACCATAAAATATTTGAATTGAAATTAAATTTTCCAACAAATAGACAACACTTTTTATTTTTTTATTTAAAAATAAATTTGTAAAGAAAAATAAACAAATTCCGGGTTACCAAATTCCACTACAAGTGCATTATGTATTTCTTATGGCTGTCATTTCAAAAACAAACAAAACTTGAGGGGGCAAAATTCAACAATAAATATTTGAAACCTGTCGGCGGTTTTTAACTCGGTAAACTTTACATTAGTACATATATATGACTGCTGTATACATGTGTGAGTATTTGTACTAAAGCATAAATAAACAATTTAAAAACTGTAATATCGTATATTTTGTTGTATTTGCTGTTGTGTTTTTGCAAATGTGAATAAAAATGTGATAGTTTGTTAACAAAAAGCAGCATCAGCAGCAGCAGGAGCAACATCAAAAAAATTAAAAAAAAAAATTAAAAAACAATAACCAGACAGCGTAGAAAAAAACTGCTTTAATTTACATTAAATTGTAAAAGTAAAAAATTAAAACACTAATTGAAATCTGAGTGGGAACAGTAACACAAGTTGTTACTTTTAAATTAAATTACACCATCTCCTTAAGAATTTTGCTGGCATCTTAGTTTGTATTTTGTGACAATTTTGATTGATGGTAGAGATGAAAATAATTTCTTTGGTTATAAAAGAAATGTTTCGAAGATAAATATAAAATTAAAGAGAAATAAAAAAAAGTTTGAAAAATTAATAATTTTTTTAAGATTTTATTTTTGGCAAACATGTTATCGAATATGGTAAAATATTTCTATATTAACTTGCCGCCACTTTTCTGCTACATTCTACTTACACCATCAAAGCATATGCTCCTTGTAAAAGTAACAGAAACTATTAGTTGTAAATAAGTCAGTAGATAACTGTGAGTATAAATTAGATTAAAAACATGATAATGCAATGACAATAGTTTGCTTGAAGGCTACCTTAAGAGTTTATCGAGAACATATATTTTTCTCCTTGTTTATAAACCTAAGTAATTTACATATTTTTATGCTAGGAACACAACTGGGACGAAGGAAAATTTTTGTTCGCGAATATAAGTCGTCAAAAATAAAACAATCATTACGTCGGACAAAATTCGTCGTACACGGCGAACTTTGCAATGGAATTATTTTTATTTCTAAAGCCGGTGAACGACGAACAAATTAGTACACGGTGACCATGTTTGACTTTAGATTTGAAGTATTTTAGTAAATAAAGTTATTTTACCTAAAAAATTAATGAATTTTTATTTTGCCGCTTTTATAATAAATGAACATATTATTAATTAAATATAAAAATAGTTTTTAGTTGGGTTTTTGTTAATGTTTAACTTTTTAAATATTATTTTTTTGATGGTCACCTTAGCAGCTCACAAAAAGTAAGCAACTGTAAAAATTATAACAGCTGTGTTTTTTCGTCGTTATTATGTTTCACACGACGAATTTACACGACGAATTTTTGACGATGTATTCGTTGTGTTGGACGAAATTCGTCGTTCGTCCCAGTTGTGTTCCTAGCATTAAATTGTAAAGGAAAGTTACCGGATCAGTAGACTTTTTTAGAATTAAAAAAAAATTTCAATCTACGATTTTTCGTTTTTGTTTCAAAATATACATATGTTATTAAAAACTAAAGATGAAATGTATAACTGTGTAGAAAACCATATCCATATGTCCATTTCGCCACTGCTCTATACACATTTAAGTATTCTACTCAACTTAGTCATGAACTATATGAGCATGAAGTATATGAGCCGGCCTTTCGTACGCAATCGTACGATATAATAACATACAAATCTGACAGAATTCTGTCCTACTTTAAGAATCGTTCCAAAATGGTGTCATAGTTTCTAATATTTTGTTGTTTTTTTCTCCTCATCTTAAAAAATTGCATAAAATTTTTTTTTTTTAATTTTTCTTTTTACGTTGATAGCGCTTTGAGTAATTTTAAACAAAATATAAGCAATAGTAACATCCCCACAAGATTCATGCCATGCCCCAGTGTCATGCTAGTTTCATGAAAAATTTCATAATGTAAATTACCTCAAAATTAATTCTTATCTCATAGAGAAAACTATTTTATGAATTATTTCAAAAGATTATTAAATCAAATCAAAAAGTCTGTCACACACATACTCTTTGAATCCCAACTATCATGCTTTTTGAGTACATATCAAATTTTGACATAACATACAAATGAGTCTACTAGTAAATCCTGGCCTTTAGTACAGCTAACAGAAAAATATAAAATTATTATAGTCAAGAATAGTTTTTGATAGTGTGTGTAAATAATTTATTTTCAATCAACACTTATAACAAATACCGACTGTGTAGAGAAATAAATATTTCAATATAAAAAAAAAAAATAAAAAATTACGTCCGATTTCTTCTAAAAAGTTATATAAATGGAGCTACTTGTATTAAAAAATATGAAAAATGCTAGCGAAGGTTGTAAAGAAGTGTAATATACTGCTGGTATTGTATTATTGTAGTAGTCTCTGTACAATTTATTACAATTAATACTACGAACTTAAGACAAAAATGAACAAAAATAATTCCTTTACAAAACAAATAGTTCAAATAATAGACAATATAAAAATTTCCAAAGTAATTTGACAAAACGAAAAACGATTTGAATTAAAGCTTTAATTATCAATTTAATGAGCAATTTAGTAGAACATTTTTTATTTGCAGAAATTTTGCGGTCTTTAATAAACTGTACTTTTTACGTAAGAATTTTATTTACTTTGGAAATTATAAAGAAAATGAATAATAAAAATAAAAATAACAATAACAATTAAACAGTAATGAAGTAAAACAAAAAAAAAAAAAAAAAAAAAAAAAACAATTGTATAATTTATGTTCAATTATTATATGAATAACCGCAATATAATGTTATAAAATATTAACCACAAAAGATTTGGTTTACTACCGACTGCATGCTTCCAGGGTTTCCAATTCTTAAAAAAAATAAGCAATAGAATTTGCTTGATGTGTAAAAAATGAAGAAGAAGAAAAATATGGTGCAAATGACAAAATTTTCTTATAGCTGAATCGTACAAAATCCTACTTATCCTTATGTCGTATATTTGCTGCCTAAAAACTCTTTTTAACTATCTTTACAATAAGATTTGATTTTGGACCTACAATGCGTTTTTCTTAGAGAGCTTATGTGGCTCATGTCTGAAAGATTTATTTTATTTAAAAAACACAGTTCTAGAGAAAGTACTTTTCCTCAATTGTGCAGGAAGAATTTTACTAATGATGATTTTTGTTTAGAATTAACGGCCCAAGTTTAATGGTACTATTTTTTTAATCATAAATCGCATACATTTTAAATAATTGATCTGCAACCTCTAAACAACAAATAATTTGTTAAATTATAAACAACCCACTTAGCCACAATTTAAATAAATAATATTTGCGCATTGATCATATTAACGAAATAAATTTATTAACAATAACAAATGTTAATACCAAAGAAAAATAAATTTCTAAATTAATTATTTATGACTTTTTTGCTTTTGTTTTAAAAATATTATTTATTGAAAAAATGCAAATTCGTTACAATGATACAAAATTTATTTTTTATTAAAGTTCTTTAAATGATTCAGTACCTACAACTTGACTATATCTACCTGATTTTCTTATTTTAATAAAATTCAATTAGTAATAAAAACAAATAAATTTAAAAATTTACAGTACAAAAAAATAATCGTTCTGAATATAAAGAAGCAGCTTCTGCGAAAAAGTAAATTTGAAATATCAATATCGGGTGACAAAAAACAAATTTAAACCAGTTAATTGCCAGTGACTGCATAACGGTGTGTACAATTGTTCGGCTAATCATTTGTTCAAAAGCAAATAATACCGTAATGAATTCTTTAAAAAGAGAATTACAATTAGAATGTATAAAAACTTCTTAAAAATATAGAGTGATTTCTTTGTGTTTTGCTTTTTCAATATTAGAACCTATAAAGTGACAACTTGCAACGAAGTCAGTTGTGCTGGTAAAATTTATTATTTTTAATTATTTGATACGTTTTAAATACTCGGTACTAAGGGATAATTTAAGCAGGTTGGTTACTAATTATTACTGTCTTTTTTTTAACGTCTACAAACGTAATAAATAATTTTTCATTTATAATAAAAAATGTTAAAATTAAAATAAAAATAACAGTAGTTTAAGCCGAATTAATTAAATCATTTGTTATTATATTTTTTATTAAAAAAAAAAAAAATTCCTTATTTTTTTAATTTTTTGAGTTTGTTATTTTTATTATAATTATTATTATTATTATTATTATTATTATTATTATTATTATTATTATTATTATTATTATTATTATTATTATTATTATTATTATTATTATTATTATTATTATTATTATTTTCTTGACCAGGAATTGAAATTAATTAATTAATTTTTCTTCACAGAACTGTATTTGAGTTAGAAAACCTTCCATACCATTGAGATAAAAAAATACAACTCTAATAGTATCGAGTTACTGTTTCAGAGTGTAAGTATGCTAATACTCGTTATTCCATACTCACTACCCAAAATTTTTTACAAGTCAAGGTCAATGTTTAAAGAAAGTGAGAGTGCTATATTCAGCTATGCCGAATCTTATATACCCTTTACCATTTATGTTAATCAAGGGAAGTAATTCCAATAAAAAAAAAAAAAACAAATAAATGGGGCGATAAAGAATTAAAAAATAAAATTAATTACTTAATATAATTTTAAATAAAAATGTCATCGCCTCTTAATGGGTTAAGCATTTTTTGAAAAATTCAGTATTTACTTAAAGATCTCTTCGATAGCTTTTGAATGATATCCATATCGATATTTTAAAAAATTTGAAAAGTTTAAAGGCCAGTGACTCGGAAAATATGGGCGAGCGCCAATTTTTTCGCTTGATGTTTTTTTCCTTATTTTTAAATTCTCTATCGCCCTATATATTTGTTTTTTTTTTTTTTTTTTTTTTTTTGATTAGAGTTACTTTATTGTTCTAAATGATATGGAAAAATTGGAGGCAGGCGTGGTATTTTACCCGATGTCTCGAAGGGCTTTGACCGATCTTGCTGATTTCCAATAAAACCTATGTCTGATTGATTTGCATATTTACATTTTGTTAGCTTATATAGTGCCTTAGCAAACTTGAATTCAACACAAACACGGACGGAAAGACGGACCTTGCATAAGAGCTCAGAATATAAATACTTTATGGGGTCGGATATGGATACTATAGAAATTACAAATGGAATGACAAACTTAGTTATACCTACTTTTTAAGGTGAAGGGTATAATAATATTGTCATATACAGGCATGTTCTGAATTCCACACGAAATTTTCCATTTTGTATTTTTCAAGGCATTGTTTTTGTAAAAACTAATTTTATAGCAACAATGCTTTGAAAAATTTAAAGTGAAAAATTTCGTGTGGAATTCAGAACATGCCTGATAAAGAATGAACACTTACTTGAATTAAACATTTTTAAATTTTAATTTTTGTTCGATTTTTATAACTTTTAAAAAATTACCCTATACTTGTATATATGTACGAGTATTCTTTAGATTAAAAGTCAGCAATCTGATTTGTTTTCTAATTGAATGCAAATTTGTGGCGATTTGTTTTATTTTATTAATTTTTTTTCCTTTCTTAATTTTCGGTATAAAATTAACACAAATCACGTGTGACATCCATTTGTAGAACCCGTTCTTGCTGTTTTTGCGTCACAATCTTCACTAAACACAGGCGTATCATTTAGAAATGAACTGAAGAAACCTTGAGGCAGCCTGTTCTTAGTAACTTCTTAAGTTAAACTGATTTATTATAAATCTAATGATCTACGACAGATTATTAAAAATAATTTCTTTAATTTTTAAATAAAAATATTTTCAAATAGAAAATAAATTGATATCTACTGTTTCTTGATTTATGATAATTTTGATAGTCTTTGTGTAGTCATATTTAACAAAGTCGTAATTGATTTAAGTAATTTGGTATTCTTGTCTTGTAATAGAGTGTAGCAAATTTAATTTAATATTTTTGGTCAGCAAACAGTGCGTGCATGTTCAACATGAATTTTTTTATTTCAATGAATACAAATTTTTCAATATTTTTTTAAATGGGGGAGCTTTGAGACAATTTGGTTGATTGAAGCTTGTTGTTGTTTGTATTATTTGTAAACCAACTCAGTGGCATATTTAAATAATGGAAAGTTCCAGATGTGGGGGAAGCATTACGGTAGCTGTATCGTATGTAGTGAATGGCAAAAAACACTATTTATTCTAAAAATCATTTAGAAAGAATTAATGAAATGAAGTAAATTTGTTATTTAAAATTTAACAGCTACGTAAATGTATTAAAATATTCGACAAAAAATACAAGCCATATCTATATCTATAAAAAATTTTTACAACTGTGTTGTGACTGTATAACTCACGAAACGTCAAACCGAATTCAAGTTAATTTTTTAGGGTTAGGTTTCTATGGTAGGGTAAATGGTTCATCCAAAGTTCGCACGAAATCAGTACGACGCGTTCGTGAGTTATGACTAAAACGAACACCGGTTTAAAAAAAAATTTGAAATAGAGTTAGATATTTATTTAGAAGTGAGAAAAAATGAGCAGAATGGATTTTAACATAAAACAATTTCAAGAATGTTAAGTAAGTCTTGATTCATAAAGTCCAATAGGTAAAAGGAAATCTGTTAAAACTTTAATATTAATTTAATAAAAAACTTGCTTGAAAGAGTGGTCGTGGTACAATTATTCTAATTGGGGTCGTGGTAGGATTATTATTATTGGGGTTAGCTAAGCGCCGCTGGAATAGATAGTTTGTTATAAATCCTCACTGTCAGCTGTTGTACAATAATCTGGTACAAATAATTGCGCCGGCAACTTAGTTTTCTTACATTTCATTATTATCGTTAGTATCCCTTTAACGCGACTTAAGATGCAGCGTGGTTAAGACTAGAAAACTCTGGATATTTTTCTGGTCTTATAATATTTTTTGTAATTATTTATATTTTCTTACGGTTATTGCATTTTCTTTCAGCCAAATGCACTTTTATATAAATGGAGATTTTATCTTAGAATGGGTTTTGAATTTTGATTAATAACTAAACAACTTTCTTATGATTTTATTCGCGCGATAACAACATTAGATTTGTAATTATTATACTTTAAAAAATTTTTGTTTATTACACTTGGTCTGTTCTAAACCGGAAGTTTTCAAAATTATTCTCCTGAATGTAAAAAAGTAAATGAATGCTTTATTTGCAAAATATTAGCAAAGAAAATTGTTGTAGCCTTGGGAATGATATGTGAGACTGAAAACACTGTACTAAAATATAAAACATATACTATAAGCCAGCAAAGTGATGTCAACCACAAGAAAAATTACAAATAATATTTCAAGTTACCAAATACCAAAAATTTGAACGTAAAATGTTTATATTTTTTAACTAGGTAATTTTCAAAAGCAATTATGTTGTTTAAGCCCATCATAAATATATGCTTTCATTAATTTATCTTTAAAAATATTGTGCTAATTATCCCGAAAAAAATATTAAAGTCACCGATATTCATTATTGAGGTTGATAGCACTTGATGAGCATTTCGCTATCGCTTACTTAGCTCTTCAGGAAACTTCTCACATACATTTTAAACAAACTTATTTTTCTCGTCCAAACAATAGAGTAAAGAAAAAAATCAAAGTTTAAGCAAAACCAATAATAATCAACTGATATAATTTTTTTATCCTAATTTTCTTTCAGTTACTTAAATCTTTGTGTAAAAAGTACAAAGACAGATTTTTTTTAATATCCTGTCGTCTTCAATTGCTTGAGATTAATTATAAAACCATTTACTATGGAATTCCAATTAGATTCTATAAGAAAACATTAACAATCTTATAGATCAAATTAAATTGTCACTTAATGAGATCAAACAAAAACCACTTAAAACACCTTAAAATTCCTTGTCATTCATATTTTTCAAATTTTAAAACAATGATGAATTTCCTATACTTCAATACTTTGCTAATGTTTAATACAAAATAAAAATAAAAAACATTTAGTTAAATTTAAATTTTATTCAATTTTACTTTCACCCCATTACTAAACAAAGTACGTAGTTGGTAGCGAATACTCTTCCATACACACAATAATTCATGCAAATTTAAAAAGACACCCATCCAAGAAAACAAAACATCGATATGCATTCATCATCATCGTTCATCATTATTATTATTACGATGATGATGGCAACAATTTTTGGGTTCTTCGTGTTTGTTTTCAACTGATTTTTCTTTGTAAATCTACAGGTGTTTTACTTTCGTATTCTCAGAAAAACAAGTCTAAACAAAACAAATGCAAAACAAACAAAAAGAAACGATTTTCCTACTTAAGATTTATTGTAATTTTTTGGTAAATTGTTTATCAAAAAACAAAAAAAAAAAAACAAAAAACAAAAATAAACACACCGAAATATAAAACAAAATACTACATATTGGCAAAACAATAGCAACGGTTAGTCATTTAATCAGGCATTAACCCATGAGGATGTGATGAGGTTCACAAGCAAATCTTGTTGTTAATCAAGAATTCAGATAATTTTTTATATTTTATTTTCTTTTTACTTATTTATTTTTATTTTTTCTTTATTTTATTGTACTTTTATTATAGTAGGTCAAAACTACAGATTTAGAACTTACAGTTTTCATTTTTTTAAACTAAAAAATGTCTATTATTTAATCTGACACAACTATTTTAGTCAGGCTAAAGTTCAATGTCTATTAAATGTCTAAATTTATTGAGAAAAATAAGTTAAAATCACGAAAATAGTAGCATTTTCTGAAGCGCTACCCCTCGCTCATCATTCCTCAACAATTCAATAATTTGACTTTAAAGGTTTTTTTTGTTGCTTCGATTTTTTTTTTTCTTAAAAGCTTTTTAAGCGGTATACTTTTTTAAAAGTAGCTTTTTAAAATTCAATTTTTAAATTATACTTTTTGCTTTTTAGAAAAGCAAAATTATGAGAAAAGTTTTCTATAAAATTTACTTTTTTGGAAAAAGTACTTTTAAGAAAAAGTAATTTTAAGAAAAGTCTTTTAAGTAAAAGTACTTTTAGGAAAAAGTACTTTTTTTAAAGTACTTTTAAGAAAAAGTACTTTTTAGAAAAAGCACTTTTCAGAAAAGTACTTTTTAAAAAAAATAAATTTTTTCTTTTCTGAAAGACACCTTTCCGAACGTACTTTTTTAAAAAGTATCAGCTTTTTTTAAAGTTATTTATTTTAAAAGGTTCTCTTTGCGAGTAAATTAGTTTGTAGTTTTTAAGTGTACTTTTCAGTAAACCTTTTTCCAAAAGCAAGATTTTAAATAGAAACAGGCATTCATGTTTACTTCAGTTCTAAAAGCAATTCAAGTCAAGCATTACTACTTCTTTTAAGAAGTTAAATAAAAATCTTCCAAAAAGTAGATAATCTGTTCACTGACATAGAATATTTCTAAGCTTTGTTATGGTTGAAGATAAAAGACACTGCCATAAAATAAATATGTATTAAGAATTATTAAAAAAAAATCTATAAAACTGAGCTTGGAGCATTTTAATCTAATTTTTAACATTTAAAGTAAAATTTTTGGTTCCCGGCAGAAAATTAACTTTTGTACGAAAGTATCCAAAAAAACCTTTACCACTGATGACTGGTTGTTATGGTGAATTTTTCAATATTGGTTTTTAGGTCAGCTGTCAGTCGAATTTTATCCCATCTTGAACACATTTTAAAAAGTCACACAGAATCAAAAAATTAAAGTGTCTAAATGAAATCATAAATTTTTAGTTTTAATGCACATGAAGTTTTCAGCACTTAAAAAGGCTTTGTTTATCAAAAAATTTTTCACGGAAATATGACTAACAAATCTAAAGTATTTTGTATAATTATTAACTAACAAATCTTAAAAATTTCCTTTTATTATACGAAAGTTGTAAAAAAATATATAATTTATTTGTATTAAGATTAGTTGCCATAAATTAAAACAAATGTTTAACAGGGTGCTAGAATTTCTTATTAAAAAGTGACAGAATAATATGAAGGTGACACTTATTTTAGTTGCAGTGCCAACAAAATTATAAATTATATGAATAATTTTATAACACTTTGTTGTTTAAAGCTCATACAAGTATAAACATTATTAAATTTAATTTAAAATACTTTTCAAAATTTTTTAGTAACGACATCAATTAAATATGTAATAATTTACTCGGTTTTATTTTAAACAAATAGAAGAAAAAGGTTTTTAAATTAAAAAAAAATATAGGGTGCATTTTTGTTTTTTATAGCTTTTCTTGAGACATTCTTCCCAAGTCTTTAATATGTTGCATTCTCAATTACAGAAATTTTTTTATAAAAAGTATTGGTTTAGAACTTTACTGTCACTTTTTAGCCACTACTCGGTTGTCAATATATATAGTAATTTTCTTCTTTATCCTAACTAACGATAAATCGTGTAGAATTTAAATTTATTAGATGACATTTTTTTCCTGCATTCACTCTTTTTTCTAGTGTGCAAATTTGTAATTATATTTACTGGATTTCAATATTTTGTGGTTTTGTTTACTCGTACTTTTCAATGTGTACATACAAACATACATACACACGCACATACTGACTGCCTTAAAACAGATTTTTTAATGAAATGATTATATTAAAACAAAACTTATAAACAGATGAAAAACACGAAGGAAAACCAAATAATAAATATGATGAAACATACATATTTTATAAAAGGTTCTTAAAGTTGTTGTCAGTCTTCAGGAATTTCGAAGAGCAAATTTTCAGCCAGCAGTAAAAAAGAAACTATTTTCTGTACCAAATACCTTTCTAAAAGGTTTAGTATTAATAAATTATGCAAAACGAGATTTATGAATAAATAATCCAAAGAAGCTTACTTTAACCACCACGTAAATAAGGAAAGGTTTCAAGCGAAACCAGTCCTTGAAATTCAAGCTGAGCTGACAAAATTTTTTGAATTTGTTAAACATTTTTATTTATCCAAATAAACTAAAATAAGGTAAGACGACCCAACAAATATGTATTCTGAAATAAATAATCGTAATCAGAGCCAATTTAAAATTTGTTGTCAACATCTATAAAGTTAGAGTTGCCAGAAATTTTTTTATGTTGAAAAAAAACGTCAATTTGACTTTTTTAAGACAGCAGTGTAAAACTGCAGTATTTCTAGAAAATTTTAAGTAACGATACCTATAAGTGGTTTTAAGGTTAAATCAATATGTTTCTACAAACTAAGTTAAGCAACACTAAAGATTTACAAAAAATATATAAATGCTTCTTCTTTTTTAAAAATTACATTTCCTATTTCCTAACACATAACATTTTTTTTAATAAATATTCATTTTATTTTTACATTCGATATTTCGCTATTCCATTGGGTAGCATGTTCTGTATGGTAGAAATGTCCACATTAAACATAAAAGAAAAATAAAATTACTGTTAGTTATTATTGTTTTTGCTTAAAATTTTTGTCTTTGATTTATTGTTTAGTCGAAAAATTTTTAGTTTATTTAAAATGTTTGTCAGAAGTTTCCTGCAGAGTCAAGTAATCGGTAACGAAATGGCTATCGAGACATGCTTTGAGCCTCAATAAGCAATATCGGTAATTAATTTAATCGGGATAATTTAAACAATAGCATGAAGTTTTTTATGAAAATTAAATAATTTTAAAAATATTCTCGTGTCTTTTGAATTTAATAATTCTGCTTCTTTGAAAAATTACTAAAAATATAGAAAAAAACAAAACCAATCCTAAATATTTATTTAAAATTTTATTTATTTTTATTTTATTTTATTTCATTTTATTTTATTTTAGAAAAAAAAAAAATAAATAGAACATTTTTTTTTAAACAGAACGAGAATTTTTAACTGATGGCAAATGTCCCAATAAAATTGTTTTTATAATCAAATAACATAAATATTAACTTCTTGGAAACATACTGACTTGTTTTTTCATTTGATTCTACTGGAAATTTATCACTTTTTAAAATTTGAAAGATTTTGTGTTCTCTTTTACCTTTTTATTTTAAGAAACAGCCACAAAATTCAGATTAAATATTAATTTAAAATTTTGTTGTTACAATTTAATGTTGTTTGTTATTTTGAAACAAAACGAGAATTATTTACAAACGTTAAAGTCTTCAAGGAAAAACTTTGGAGTGTAATAATTTAAAATTAAATTTAATGTCAGAAAATTAGTTTTTCAATTAAACAACAATGGCATCAACTTTTAGAAAATGTACTCACTGGCTTTTTTCATTTGATTCTAAACTTATTTTTGAACTTATATGAAAATTTAACAGTTTAAAAAATTTTTAAATTTTTTATCTTCCAGACAAAAAATATTTTAAGGAATTAAAAAAAAAGGTTCGAAATATTATTTTTTTTTTAAAATTAACTTAACAGTTTCTTTATTTTTTTTTTTTTTAATTTAGTTTAAAATTGCTACTAAAGAATTTATGATATATCACTGCTTTTTTTCTTTTTATTATAATTTCAAATCTCAAACACGTTATTGAATTTTTAATAAAGTTTTTTAATTTTTTTAACCAACCAACCACTTTTTTAAACAAAAATTGAAAGGATTTTATAAAGTGTTTTTTAATAAAATTTATTAAATTTAAATTAAATTTAAAAAAAATAAATATTTACATTAGAATATTTTTAAACAATTTGTTTTTCAAACACTTTTAATAAAATCGTTTCTATCTTCTCTCTTTTTAAAGAACAAAAATTATCATATAATAATTAAGTCCTTATTGTTTTTAAGAACCGCTCCTTTTAAACTTTTTTGGCGTGATTAGCGAACAAATATTGAAATGATATTTCGCGATCGCGAGTCGATGTCAACTAAATTCACTAACAAATTCGCAGTCTAACAAAACCTGCTGACACTGCTTTCTTCTTCTATCAAGACTGAAAATTTAAACGAAAGAAGTTGTAGTCAGCGTCAACATCACCGCAAAATCTGAAAACTTTGGATATGTAGATGTTTTTGTATGAATGAAAAATAAATTAAATAAATTATAAACAAAAATTGTACACAAACAGAATAACACAACAATCTTAAAATGAAAAGAGTAAAAGAGAATAAAACGCCAACGTAAATAAACAAATCTAAATGATCAATTAATAATTGGCAAGAGTATAAACGAGATTGTACAGTTAAGAAGAGAATGAATACATTCTTACTCAATTACTGGTTTTGTTGATTCAACAAAAAAGAAAAAAATATTATGATTTGTGTGACAACTTTAATTTTTTAAATATCAAATAAGAAAATTCAATATTCGTTTTTATTTTATTATCTGAATGTTTCTTCTCTTTCGTTAGTCCGGCTACACTAACGAAAGAGAAGAAGAGCGCCCGAAGATGTAACTATTATAGTTTACATTTGTTTACATCGATACTAGAGTTGCCATGAGATCTATATTCTATTATATACATATGTAAATATTGATTAAATTTATACTGGGCTATAAAGAACTATTAGATTAAATGATCAAACCATATTTATAAGTTAAAGGAATTTAAATATAAAACTGTCCATTTTAAAACCATAATAAGTTTTGAAGTTTTGATAATTTATCATTGTAATAAATTAACAAAAAATGTCTTATATTTCATACAAGATCTACATTTTCGCACATTTCTGTACCGATATGATGGTAGTCTAGGAAAGCAATCAGACATCAGTCAAAAAAAAAAAATATGCTACAAAAGGATGAAAAATTATCCGGGAAATTATTTTAAGTGATAAAATACATTTTCGGATCATATCAATATTGCTCTATTTACAGCAGCTCCACAGCGCGTCATTAGTAATGGCAGAATTTAAGCTGGAGGCATCATTCCCCACACTTCTTTAAAAATGAAACTGCTGAAATAGTGGCTGTTACTGGTTGTTAATACCGCGATAAGCAAGGTAAGGTTAGGTTGCACAGGATACTGGCATAAGAAACCCACACACTCGGTTCCTACTTGGATCATACAGGTCTCCAAAATACGACTAAATCCATGCCCAAACCACCCCGAAGACCGGATAAACCAGTCTATCCTAGCAAGACTATGTGGTCACGGACTTCCCAGAAGAACCGCTCTATTTCTAGAAAGAGCTGGACAACTTCAACAAAAGTCTTGGTATTTAAGCTTTGGTCTCCTAGCATGGGTACCGATAACACAATGCCCTGTTAGTGCAGCCACCAGTGGCTTAACTGACGCAGAACTCCCACTATCATACTGAGGCCATAATGTCCTCTTGTGCAAGTGACTTTTTTAGACCATCTGGTCTGCGCGGCCTCAAAAATTTGCCGCTAAAATATAGCCCTACAGCAGTTTTACGGGACTCCCACCAGTAGATTTATCTCCCCGATCCAGATCTAGTGAGTATCCCCGTAAGTATGTTCCTGGGTATGCCTGAGCATGCTGGCACCATAAAACTTTCCAGGTTGGAATGTTTCATCATTTCATCTAGAGATGTCTGGCATTCACAAACCAATCTTGATGTCATGTAGACACCTGATCAGGAATTTATGGTGGCCTTGTTATCAGTACAGATCCGGATATCCTCTCCGTATATCCTGTGGTACCTCATCCAGCCCGAGATATCAGCCTGAATTAGGCTACATTGGTTCTCTAGCTCTAACTTCATCCTGATCTGAAATCTAGAAATAAAGACGGGAGGTGTCAAATCCAGTGTCTGGCTTAGATCTGTCTGTATAGACATCAAGCACATCTTATTGGTAATCCCTGTGAATCTTCACGTTTGACGTGCTTGACACTGATACTGCGAATCCAATGTCAGACCTGCCCCTTAAAATCTAAACACCCGATACTTTAATTTGAGTTCTTAGGCACAGCAAAGTCAATTTAGCAAAAATTTAAATACGTCAAACGATCAGAAATTAGCAAGATCGGTCCATGTGCTTCGAAGCAGCCGACAAAACACCAAGCCTTCCTTTAATTTTTCTCTATCTCTTTTTTTTAACTTTCGTTTGTATTCCTGCAGGTGGTTCTGTTAATGACAAAAAATTATGATGCAAGAGAGTTTAAATATCAAGAAATTTAAAAACCCATCCATCCACTGCTGCTGCCCAACACGAATTTTATTTATTTCTCATTTCCCCATATTTTTCAGCTTTAATGTTGCTTTGGCAGTTTTCTTAAATGCTAACTTTACATTAAGTGAGTATAAATTCAAGTGATAAATCTTCCAACTGTAGAACTGTGTTGATACTTTTCGTTTTATTTCTCTTAGCAATAAAACTATTTATTCTCACATTTTCACACCTGCATAATGTGTTACAAATACTTTTATACGAAATATATGTTTTAAAGTTTGGCACACGCTATAATAAATACACTATAATTTCTGGCCATTAATCAACTGTAAATTCCCGAATTATTTTTGTTGAACTTTGAATCATACAGCAAATACCAATGACGACATACTCCAAAAACAACTATAACAAATATTTGTGAACATGGTAAATAATAAAATAATAATTTAAAACTATTTATTTCCTCTAGCGATCGCCTTAAAGCATTGATACGTAGTCGTCAGCATTCTATGTCACATTCCGTATTTTTGTTGGTAATTCGATCAATTCAATATTAGAAAAAGAGAGCAATGAAAAACGTTTTACTATTTTTTATTTATTTTTCGGTTTTTTTTTTAAGAGGATCAGACTTGCAAAATAAAAATGTGTATGACATTACTGATGCTGCCAATTGAATTATTGAGGCGATGCGTGAATTAGTGGGCATTTACAGCGAAATTGTAAAATTGATTACTCATTTCTTCGTAATTACTACAACAGAATATTTAAAAATAGCACAAATGAAATAGTAGACAACGGCTAAAGATGTGTGTTGTATACAAACGGGTAAAATACGATGGTACTTTTCTGGAAAAAACTTTTTTGTTTCAAAAATCTTATGTACGTTAAAAAAGCTTTAAGTTGTTTTTAATTTAACATTTGGTTTTTAAAAACTAAAAAATTATTTGACTTATTGGCCTGTTCGAAAAACAAAAATAATTTTTAATGCAATTAACTTTTGTCATCCGTGAAGACGAAAGCAATGAAATATGTTGTCGATTTTTCAAAAGTGTCAACCTTTTCTCCAGGCATTAATAATTATTCAACTTATGAAAAATTGTTATCTTAGTTGCTGGAAAGGAAGCTGAAGGCGTCGTTTCTGCAAAATAAAGAGTACTTAATATAGGTAATTAATTTAATCGGGATAGTTAAATAAAAAAATAGCACAAAGTTTTTATAAAAATTAAATATTTAAAAAATATTCCCGTGTCTTTAAATAAAAAAAAAAAAGTACTCGTACTCGTACAGTGTACTTCCGAAATTGAATTCCTATCCATTATTTTGTAAGAACCACGCGCATAAGCATCGCATCTTATTAAGATTAAAAAAAATTACCAATATTTCACAAAATTCCCATAATCGTATCACTAAAAATTAAAAAGTACCATTTTACAATTTGTTCGTACTTTCTTTTTTTTACCATCACAAACAAATTGTATTGTAATGTCTTTAGTTGACTCTGTAGGTGTTATCGATTGCACCAATACCAATAATAAAAATCGAATATTGCTAGCTTCCTGATAATTTTTGTTTTTTTTATAGCTTTTCTTCATCAAATAAACAATAAATTTTGTCCATATTTTGACATGTTCCTATTATTGCGAAAAATATTTATTGTTAACGATTTTTTTTAATTATTTACTCCCATTTTATTATCGTTTTTTATTCTCTGGTATTTAGAGCAAATTTAAGTGTGTTCCATTAATCTTGGTACGTAAACAGTTACGCACATGGAAAATATTTGCAGAATTAAGCAGAAATATTTCCGATGTTATCTTTTGTTTGTCTAGTTTATCATTTCCTATGAATAAAACAATACCACTGACTCTTGACTCAAGAGTCTTGAGCTAAATTATGCAAATAAATTTATTGGAATTTTATAGTTTTATTTTGTGCGCTTTTTATCTAAAATATTTTATACGGTACTTAATTGCGTTTATATATTTGTCATGTGACGAAATTTTTTGAGTGCTTGTATTTATAAAGAAGTTAATCATTTCGTTTGTAATTTTCACAGTAATAATTTCTGACTAATTTCTGTATGCTAGGGAGTCTTTTAAAACTGAACTGTCTGCCCATTAAAATTAAAAAAAAAATGAGAATAAAATATATAGAAAATTAAGGTCTGTTACTTTCAATGTAAGTGCGTTAGCGTACCAGATGCTTTAACAATGCAACAGATGACTCCTATGAAGAGGTGTTATGTGTGTACTTTTTAGCCAGGAGTACAAGATTGGTCCAATCTAAAGTTGCTATTCAATGTGTCGTTATGTGGCGGTTCCTGATTGGCCCTCTATTTTTACACAGAGCTTAGATTAGAGCAATATCGTTAGATACCAACAAAGTCCTTCACGCACCACCATCCACGCGCTAAAAAATCGATAATTTTCGATGAAAAAATATAAAAATTATTTAATGTCTCAAAGAAAGCATTCAATAGATTTGGTTTTGAAACGGTTTCTGAATATTAAGGCAGCAAAAAGTGTAAAAATGTTTCGAAAATGGCCCTTTGTTTCAATGTATATTTTGCAGCTACTTGACCATGAAAAGAAAAGATCAAAGAAAGTCCAGTCTCAGGAATATGAGAGCTCAGTTTAACGGATTACAATTTACGATTTAATTATGCAACTCACAGCGATAGAAGTGCAGCACTTGTTCTCGATGAACGTTCTTCACAGAGAGCAGATCCAACAGTGAGTAATCCATTTGGCGGCTAATTACAGAGCAAATAGGTTCTTTTAAGTAACTTCTTGTAAATTAAATACTTTTTTTCCATGTTTTCTTGAAATTTTTTCTAGTACTAGAAAAATGCTTATTCGCTGATATTTCTCCTAATAATCAAAAATAGAACAAAAAATTTTAAGACGTCAAGAATTGCTTAAACATCGCTAGCCTGGAAAATTTCAAGAAAATTCTAAATATTTTCAGAAAAATTAAATTAAATTTTTTTTATTAAATTCAGATCTCTTTTAAAGAAGTAGCTGTTCCGGAAGTGCTTCGATAGCCCAATAATCGTACCACGGCCACTCTTCCAAGCAAGTTTTTTACTTTATTAACATGGAAGCTATAACAGATTACCTTCTGCCTACTGAACTTTGATAATTACACGCAGAAAAAAAACATGGTTGTGATATGGTCACAATAACCATATTATGTTCTTTGTAACAATGTATAGTTGCGGAGAACAAACTATAGTTATTTTCACCAAAACTTTAGTCACGATAAACATTTTTTGTTAAATTTCAACGATTATATAGTTACTGTGCACTAAAAATGCAACATGGTTGGTTTTAACTTAAAAAAATTTCAACCACAACCAAAGTTTTATAACTTTTTAAAAATAATATAAAATATTTAACCATAATATATTATTAATTATCAAAGTATGGTTTAAAGCAACAGAATAAGGTTTGCGCTAAAAAATATTTTGTTCAAGTTCTTGACAGTTCAGTAATTTTTCTGGTAGCTAAAATTTGAAATTGTTTTTTATTGATAGAGAAAGTGAAAAAAAATAAAAATTTATGTACAAAATAAATAATTAAAAAAAAAAACAGCAAAATATAAAAAGAAATGAAAATGGAACCAAAACATTAAATAAAGTTGAAATAAATATATATATATATATATATATATATATGTATGTATGTATGTAAGCATATACATTTTTATTTTTGTATTTGAAACACAATTGTGAAATCATTTATTTGGGCTTATAAACTATATTTTTATAAAGCTGTTTCTTTTAGCTTATGATCTAAGCGTTATTATAAGCAAATAATTGATTTTTTGTGAATTTATCTTTCTAAATAAGTAAATGATTAAAACAATTAAAACTAAGTTTTTTATATCTGGAAAATTTTAACCATTTAATGTTTATATTTGAACAACAACAATATGCTTGCAAATGTAACAATACTATGTTTTGTTTGCAACCATATAATGCAACAATAATATGTTGCTCTTAGATTATGGTTACCTCAACCATATTTTTTCTTTGCGTGTAGGATTCCGAGCATTTTTCCTTTGGGAACTTGTAAATATCTTTGTTTAAAATTTTTTTAATTGGTGCAGCCGTAAACGCCTATTTATGTCACAGCCCGTGAACGATTTCGTGCAAACTTTAAATAAACCATTTACACGACCATACACGCAAAGACAAAGCATGGTTGAGGTAATCATAATCTAAGAGCAACATACAATGGTTGTATTATATAGTTGTAAGCAAAACATAGAATTGTTGCATTAAATAATAATATAGTTGGTCTTATAACCATATTCTTGTCTAGCATAGCAATAACATGGTAAAGTATAAATATAATTATGTTTAAAAACAAACATTAAATGGTTAAATTTATACATCATAATATGTTTGAATATGTCATGTTAAATAATTGAATACAAAGATTTCCTGATATAATAAACTAATTCTCATTTATTATTTCATTTATTTATGTTTTTTCACAAAAATTATTTCAAAACATAAATTCACAAAAAGGCTTTGACGTAATGGTTAATCGAAAACTTGTTTTGCTTGCCTTTTTGTTCGTTTTCATATTAGGTATTTTATTTTTTATTATATATTTTGTATATAAATTTTTAATTCATTTTTTATTTTTTCTGACAGTAAAAAACATTTTTAACGCTAACAAAAAAAAAAATTCTAAACTAATAGAGAAGCATTTTGTCAAGATCTAAAACAAAATATTTTTAAACGCAAACGTTGTTTTATTTGCCTTTAATCATACTTTGATTAATAATAAATATATTATGGTATTTTTTATAAGTAATAAAACCTTTGTTGTGGTTCAAATTTTTTAAAACTAAAACCAACCATGTTGCATTATTGTGCAGAGTAATCACATAATGGTGAAATGTTGACATAAAAATGTTTGTCGTAACTAAAGTTTTGTTCAAAAAAATTACAATTTGTTCTCCGCAACTATACATTGTTACAAGGAACATAATATGGTTATTAGGACAATATCTCAAACATGTTTTTGCTTTGCGTGTACGAACAAACGCGAAAAATTTAATCGGATTCGGTTTGACCGTTCGTGTATTATAAAGTCACAACATGTTGCAACAATTTTTTATATGTATATATTTGTAAAATACCGCTCTATTCAATATCTACTTTGACATTGTTTTGTTTTATATTTTAAATATTTGCCAACCAAGCATGGCATTTTGTTATTTTTTGATTTCAAAAAGAAATCAAATTTAATCTTCGCAAAAAAATAATTATTAACATAACAAGATCAGGGTGGTCCTTGAGCTATACGAAAGCTAGTGGAGGTTTTTATGCAACCTTTTAGTAACCCTAATGATGTAAAATTAATTTTTAACAGAGATATTTTAATTTTTTCATAGTGATCTAGTTAGTCTGACATATTCAACTACTCTATTTTTTCAGATCTGTACAAAATTTTATAAATTACTCAAATTGATGACCAAAGTTTTTCTTTAATTAATGGCTTCTATATGAAATGTTTGAATCCGTTAATATAGGGTATCACATGGTCAGGCTTAACACTACTGTACTTTCTTCGTTGTTCAAAATTTAATTGAACACAGGGCTTTAAAAAATACTAAAACAAAATCTGCAACATAAACATTTTTGCTTTTTATTACTTCTTCATTATTTCAATTAAGTTTTTATTTTTGTAAAATGACCGCTGTTTATTTTTGTTGTCCCCAAAATGAAATACAAAAATTGATGACTTGTGCGAATCATTTTTAATAAACTTCAATGTCAAGATTTGTTTTTTTTTTTTTTTTTTAATAAAACAATGTAAGGATCGCAATTGATGTCTCATAAACGTAAAACATTTATTCAACTGGCTGTTGGGAATTTATTTTTGTTAAAATCATTTATATGAGAAACATTCTTAATTTTTTTTTTTTGCATTTTATTAAAATTATTTTTTCTTTTCAATAAAATAATATGAAAACTCATTAACCCAATTTCAATTCCTTGTACGCTTACTAGCACTCGTAGTCTTCTACTTGTAAATACTACAAAATAATTGATAACATTCCACAATGTGGCGGTACAACAGCAAAATTTATTCAACTTTTAACTTTTTTTCCACTTATGTTTTTTTTTGTTTAATAATTGTTGTTCTGTCATTCGTCATTGAATCATGCAATAATAATTGTATACTAAATTCAGATTAAAAAAAAAGAAGTAAAGTCTTCCCTGACGTCTTTGTTCGACTGGTAAATTGAGTGCATTTGTCTGCTGGCTTTTTAAGGCAAAGAAAGACAATGAGATCATTTTATATTTAAAGGAATATAAAAAAAAATATTTAATCAAATTTTAATAAAATATATATATATATTTTTTTTTTTTGTTAATAATTGAAATAATCAATAATCAATTTGTTTCCGTCAAATGATTTGCTATATTGGGTTACTTGCATTCAATTATATTTTTAAATGGCAAAATATTTGCCTGCACTTATTAAAGTTTGATTGAGCCGTTTAATGGAGGGTTGGAAAGAGTGCTGTCAAATACAATTTTCCAAAACTTCTTTTAAATATTACGTCTTAAACAGCGAGTTAAGAATCTGAAAAAATTCTTGTTTGCAATATGGTATAATCTCTCTAGTATTAAGCAATTAGCTTATGCAATTTGCTGTCGACTTATAGTGAGAGAAATACACTCAATAATTTTACGAGGGCTGCTATTTATATTTCTGGCCTGGCAACACTGAGTGCTACCAAGTGCAATCTGACATTTCCATTGAAAAGTTTGTCATTTTTAAGCATAATCGTACTCAAAACGTTTTGACGTAGGACCATTATTTGTGTTGTTTACAGTGACTTGAAAAAATTAATATAGAAAAAAATGGAATTAACTCGTGAACATTTAGGTGCCATCATTTTTCACAACTTTCGACGTGGATTATCACGACAAGAGTGCATTGATGAACTTAAATCTTTGTATGGCGATGAAGCACCATCCTATAGCACTGTGAAAAATTGGTATAATGAATTTAATCGTGGCCGAAGCTCGCTCAAAGACGAATTCCGTGAAGGTCGTCCAAAAACGGTTGTTGTGCCAGAGAACGTTGATGCCGTGCGTGAACTCATAATGCAAGATCGACATGCGACATACCGAGAGATAGAGACATCCTTGGACAATTCTTCCACCAGCATACATTCGATACTGCATGAACACCTGGCCTCGCAAAAAAGGCTCGTGTCGATTGGTGCAAAGAAATGTAGCAAAAATACAATTGCGGTGCTTCAAAAGACGTTTATAAGATCGCCACAGGTGACGAATCATGGATCTATGCGTATGAGCCCGAAACGAAATAACAACCGATCGTGTGAGTCTTCAAAGACGAACAAAATCCAACGAAAGTTGTTCGTGGAAGAAGCACTTCGAAGCCTGTTTCTTCGGCAAAACTGGTCATGTGGCGACTGTTCCGCTTGAGCAACGTAGGACGGTCACTTCTGAGTGGTACACTACAATTTGTTTGCCTGAAGTCATCGGAGAAATTCGAAAAACCAACAAGAGAAGACGAATCATTGTTCACCATGACAATGCGAGCTCTCACACATCGGCTCAAACCAGAGCGATTTTGACCGGCCAAAACGTCGAACTAATGGGTCATCCGCCGTACAGCCCTGACTTGGCACCTAATGACTTCTTCTTATTTCCGCACATCGAGAAAAAAATTTTGGTACGACTGAAGCAATCCATTTACTAAAAGTTAATAGTTTTCTGATTTTTTATTGTCTAGAAAGCCTTTTGGGACTGCAACAAAACATTTACACGCTTGTAGTTCGTTTTGATTTAATTTTTGAGTAAATAATTCGTTCTTAAACAATTTTCTTATTTGTGGATCTATAAAAACTCCTTCTTTTAGTGTAGCATCACTAAGATTAGGGAAAACTATTTTAAAATACTTGAATTCTTTTTCTTTGTCTATATCTTTAACAAAAAAAATTTTTTAATCCCAGTCTAATGGGTAAGGGAGGTAAGATAACTTTTTTGGGGTCAACTAAAGGCGGATAATTGACATTATTGCTTCGTTGTTGATACGTAACTGTTGCTGGCCAATCCTTCTTAATATAATGATCTCTCGTAGCTCGACTGTCCCACAAGCACAAAAAACAACAATATTTGGTGAAGCCAACCTGAAATCCAAGGAGGATAGCAATAATTTTGAGGTCTTCACAAATTGCCTAATTGTATTTTTTGTATTTTTCAGTTTTTGTAATTAATTAACTTCCATTCAGATGGACCGTGGCGTATATCAAGCTCGTTTACGAGACCCTCAACATCGTGACAAACACATAAAGATCCTTTCATTTTAAAATATGCTTTAAAAGGCTCATTATGCTTTCTAAATGAAGATACTGTCACACCTTGTGCTAAAAGATTCCAATCTTGAAGCCTAGACCCCAATAAGTCGGCCTTTTCTTTTGATAAACCTAAATCTTTAACTAAATCATTCAGTTCGCACTGGTTTATAAGGTGAAGTGTTACTGTTCCTCAAAGTTCAAATGGTGGATCTTCAAGTATATCTAAAATAAACGTATAAGTTTTTTCTGTGATATAAATTGAAGATGATGAAGTAGATAGTGGAATTGGCACAGGATAGTTTTCTTTGTAGGGAATGGGTCGCGATATAGATGGCAAATAATATTTTATTTTATGTTTATCCTTCTTTGAGTACCCGGCGACATTTGTCGTGCAAAACTAACAATCACTTACAGGTTCGAAGGCTCTCGCCACAACATATGAACTGCAAAAGGCATTTTCTTTAATTTTTCTTTTGATTACTGTTCTGGTTGTCAAACCTTTGTTCCCTTGTGTTATTAATTATATATTCCAACTTAAAAAAATAATTCAGGAAGTGAAGATTTTAGGTTATCCAAAATTTGTATCCCAAAAAATTGCTAAGTTCGAAGGACCACCTTTTCACAGATAAAATTACCCGACATTTTTAGTTTTTAAGTAAAAAATTTTTATTGATATAATAGATTAATGAAAGCAAGAAAGAGTCTAGTTTCTAATTAGTTGACAGAACTAAAGGTATTTCACATACGTTGACTAATTTTAGCAAAATTATTTTACCTATTATACAGTTCAATATTTTTATCTTCAGTATAATCAAGGACTAGATAAATATAATCTTCGTTTGATTAATATTTTTTGATAAACATAGGAAAGTCAATTTAATCGCAACCTATTTAATTATTTTGAACTAGTTAACAGCAATAACTGACCGCTACTTTTGTTGTTAACATTTTTTATGAGAATCAAAAAAAAGCAATCAAGTCATAAATAAATTTTTTATTTTCGTTTATGATACAAGTAATTGCAAACTAAACATTAATAAATTCTTAAATGATTATGTCATGTCATAAATTAATTTAAAGAATTTTAAATTTGTTTGCAGCTCATAACGACCAAAGTGACAGTAGCCATTTTTATCACATAAAAAAATTTTTTAGTTTTTTATTGTCATATCAAGTATAATAAAAGGGTAAACAGCTTGTAAATTAATATTCAATAAACGCTAAAACTTTATTTCGATCATTATAAAAAGAGCTATAAAACAAGCATTAATATTAATCTTGAAGCCGTTTAATGTAAACTCACATTTCTTAAATTAATATTTTTTTTTTTTCTCTTTTTTTTACAAATTTTATTAATTATGCCTGGAAGGAATATTTTAATAAATTCTAATTTGCAATTTTTGTTAGGAGGTCAGCAACCTTCAACAATAAACTGATAAATTAAAATGTCATAAAAAATTAAGAAAAACGATCCATTAAAATTTAATGTGACATCTTAAAAAATATCTTTTGAATTTAATAACGTTAATAATTGAAGATATAACAAAAAGTCTACCGGAGACAAATATTTCTTAACTTAAAAAATATATGACGACAGTCAATAAATATTTGTAACGTGTTTTTAATAGTCGTGGCTTAGCATAAGAAAAGCTGCTGACAAATGGAACTGACTTTTTGTCTACACTTAAAAGTGAACATATAGCATTCACAATTTTGCCTGTTTTTATACACTTTACCACAGGTGGATTATTTTCGACTCCATAGAGTATATATATTCTGTTTTCTTTTGCATAGCAAAGTCGATTGAGCCATGTCCGTCTGTCCGTCCGTGTTATTGTTGAAATCAAGTTTGCCAAGGCACTACATCAGCTATAAAATTTAAAATACGCCAATCGATCAGAGATAGTGTCGAAGTTAGCTGGATCGGTCCATGTCCTTTCAGGCAGCGGGCAAAACACCACGCCTAACTCTAATTTTTTCACTACATTTGGAACAATGAAGCAACTCCAATCAAACAAAGAAATATAAAGAACAATAGAGAATTGAATAATAAGAAAAAACAACACGTGAAAAAACTGGCGCTCGCCCATATTTTCCGAGTTATGAGGCTCTGAAATTTTCAAGTATTTTAAAATAATAAAATGGGTATCATATTAAAGCTTTGAAGAGATCATTAAGGAAATACTAAATTTTTTGGAAAATGCTTAACCCATTTTATCTAAAAGGTTTTTTCTTATTTTTTAATTCTCTGTCACCCCAACATTTGCCTTTATTGATTGGAGTTACTTCACTAAACTAGATTTACATATATGGGGAAGGCTATATAAGATTCGGCATAGCCGAATATAGCACTCTTACTTGTTCAACTATTGGTTGTCCTTACTATTTAGTACTTAGTAAAGACAATCACCTGCAGCAACACAAACGAAAGTTGATGTGATAATAACCATAAGCAACACTAAGAATTTTTCGCGCTTTTTTAAATATAAAAACTTAATGGTAGAAAAAAGTTTTCATTTCGCGTTAGCGAAATGGCCATCGAGACGACCGGTGATTTAATAATTTAACCGGGATAAAAAATAGCATGATATTTTTTTTTAAGTAAAACTCTTTAGATTCAAGGCCTTGAATTTTAGATCTTAATAACTGACATGGCATAATAAGTACTGAATCTATTACAGATGCCCAACTAATAGATTTTAGCGTTATATAAAATACTAAAATATAATTAGAAAGTTCAATTTCAATTTTATCTTTCGCAACAAAATTTCATTGAATTGTCACTTTTATCAATAAATTTCCATTTGAGTTTTTTGCTTTTATAAAAAAGCAAAATATTAAATTTATTTAAATTAGTTTTTTAATTGATTTTAATGACAATCCCTGATTTGAATGTTATATTAAAAGAGAAAGATATAAAAAATAAAAACTAAAAAAAAAACTTAAAAAAATATGTTTGGATAATTTTTTTACGTTTAAAGAAAATCAAATTTATTATTTCGCTAAACCTGGGCTGAATAATTAATATTATTCATCAATTTCGAAGAAGTTTAATTATATTGTTTACCAACTCGAATTAAAAATTCTATGAACAATTTTGTCAGCGCTACCAAATATAGCAGCCATAAACAGTTTCTTTTAAATCTGACGTTTAAGTGTTAAAAATAAGTGGTGACAGATTGTTATTTTTTATAATTATAAATAAATTGATTTAGTGTATAATTAATAATAAGATTTATATAAGCAAATAATAAATTGTAGAATAAAACAATAATTTACAAAATTACTTTAGAGACAAAAAATAATTAATAATGGTATTTAAAAAAATAATAAGTCTAAATATAAAGAGGGCTCAAAACTTACACACCAATTCGCACATACCAGTTGTATGCTGTAATTGATGACTCAAGGTTAATAAACACAATATGGAGACTGTACAGGTATTTATATTCCTAACGGGATCAGCATTATTTGATTGTTTTTTATTTGATCTATTATTTATAAATGAAATATTCAGGTATGTACACATGTGATTCAAATCGATGGACTTAAAAATGTTCAACACACAAAAGAAAAAAATTTTCTAAAAGTATGCAAAAAAATTTATTTTAACGAAAACAAATTCAAAAACGATTGTTTATAAATTCATCGATTTCCTTCACATACCTGAAAAATTTTCAAAGCAAAGAATTTTAGAAAAAGTACTGTCCTTGAAAATTTAAATTCATTTTGTAATGGAAATAATGATCAATTAAATGATGATATTCAAAATTCAAGTTTGGATAAAAATACTACGAAGCAATTTAAAGTTTTTTTACAGGAAACAAAAATTAAATTTGTTATTTAAAAAAAAAGAAAATTTAATTTTTGTTTCCTGTTTCCTGATGATGCCACCCAAAGGTGTGGCGAAATATTGAAAATATAAATAAACATTTGTTATTATTTATAAACTGACCTAGTGTTTTTTTATACCCCTCACCACAAAAAGTGGAAAAAGGGTTCTACAATATTTATTCCCGACCCCATACAGTATATATATTCTGACTTCTTACGCATAGCGAAGTCCGTTCGTGTTAGTGTTTAATACCCTGTTTAGACATAAGCATTAATTGCGCAATTAAGTAATTTACGCAACTAAGGCCTAATTTGAGCTCAATTTACCATATAAGAAGTCAATGAATAAATTCAGCTATTAGTACTTAAGTGCATCACTAATAAAATAAAATACGAAATGCAACCCTTGCTAACAAGTATGTTTACTCTGGGAACTATGTTCAGTGAGAAGAAAAAATATAAACAAACAAATAAAAAGAAAATGGCGGTTCATACGAAAATGTCTTTTGACACTACCCGCTTCAAAGCAACCACAAAAAGCTATGTTGTTTTTGTAATAAAAAGAGAAATCAGCTGGGCGGATAACACTACCTTGTAAAATAAATATGCCTTGTACTAATTGAATAAGCTTAATTGCGCAATTAAAATTAAATTAACTCAATTAAGAAAACATGTCTGAACAGGGTATAAATCAAGTTTGCCGAGACAAAAATTGAATACGCCAATCGATCAGACATAGGTCGAAAGAAGTGCTATTGGAAATCAGCATGATCAGTCCATGCAAGACACCATGCCTACCTCTAATTTTTTCATATCTTTTAGAACAATGAAATAACTCCAATCAAAAAAATAAATATATGGGGCAATAGAGAATTAAAATATAAGAAAAGAAACATCAAGTGAAAAAATTGGCGCTCGTCCATATTTTCTGAGTTACGGGGCTCTGAAATTTTAAAATTTTTTAAAATATCAATATGGATATCATTTTAAACCTTTTGAAGAGATCTTTAAGGAAATCTTAAATTAAAAAAAAATGCTTAACCCATTAAGAGCCGATATAATTTTATGTAAAAGTAAAGGGTCATCCAAATTTGATGCCTAGATGTCAGCACTATATAATTTTTACACGTGCCATCTTTTCAAATGACATAAGCCATTTGGTTTTATTAGAAGGTAGTACAGTTTTAACCATGGACAGGTACACATTGCAACAACGCGTTTACATCATTCAAAGTTATTATGAAAATGGGCGTTCTTTGAAAAATACCCAAAGCAAAATTTTGTTTAGTGACGAAGCTCATTTCAGAATGGATGGATTAGTCAATAAGCAAAATTTTCGTATCTGGGGTGATAAAAATCCTCGTATTATTCATGAAAAATCTCTACACCCACAAAAAGTTACTGTTTGGTGTGCATTTTGGGCAATTGGAATCATTGGGCCATTTTTCTTCGAAGATGATGCTGGAAATGCTGTTACTGTCAATGCTGAGCGATACCAATCAATGTTGAGAGACTTTTTATGGACACAGTTAAATCATATTGATGTGTCTGACGTCTATTTCAGACATACAGTGTGACATGTAGCAAGACGTTACTACATGTCACACAACCCGAGAAAACATTACGCTTTTGCGATCAAAATTTCCTTAACGTGTAATTTCACGAAATGCAGATTTTAATTGGCCTCTAAGGTCATGTGATCTAACACCATTAGATATTTTTTTGTGGGGTTTTTTGAAAAGTCGAGTGTATGCTAACAAGCAACAAACAATTAACGATCTAAAGAACAACATTCAAGTTGCAGTTCGTGAAATAACACCAGCAACATGTCGGAAAGTCATTGAAAATTTCGATATTCGGATTGATGTCTGCAGACGCAGTCATGGTGGACATTTGAATGATATTCTATTCCACTTATAATTGTAATGGATCATACTTTTAATAAAAAAACAGCTTGAAAAAATTGCAAATAGTTTGTGTTTTATTTCAAAGAAACATGTAGGAGCGTTTTTTGGATGACCCTTTATATATATGCAGTACCAAATTTTTATTTTTAATTTTGTCTGCTTTTTTTATTCGAGTTAATTCACTAAACTAGATTTAGAAATACGATGAAGGGTACATAAGATTCGGCATAGGCGAATATAGCACTCTTACTTGTAAAAATTAAGTTCTAAAAAACTTTCATTTGTATGTTTGAAAACTTTGTCATAAATATTTCCTAAAATTAAGGTCTTGGAGTATTAGGTTGCTTGTTTAAACTGTTTTTGGGGTTAGGACAGTTTGTAGCGCGAATAGTTTTCAAAAAGCCTGTCGGCAAAGAAATAAACTGTTAAAGGAAATACTGACAGCCCCTTGCAAATTGTTGCAAAGCACTTTACTAATATATTCCATATAACTCTCTGACCAAAAAATAATAGAGAGAAATTATTTTATGCATAGAACATTAGCAGATTTTAAAGTAGTTTTATTTTATTAATATTTATTCAGTTATATAAATACATATGTATATTTGAGCTTTGTGCAATAACAAGTTTCTAATTTATTCAAGATACATATAAAAAATTGTGTCACCACACACATTTATTTCAAGATCAATCCACTTATGTTGTGTTCTTGTTCAATAATATTTAGGCGCCAAACGCACGATCACAATTAATGATGAAATTTATTCAAAAAAATTCATTAATTACATTGGAATGTGCGTTAATTGTTTAACGTGTTTATTTTCATTAACTGCTAAAACTATTGACCACGCAATGTTTTTTTTTTCATATTTAATCAAAGATCTTTAACCGAACTACTTGAAAAAACATGTACGACAACATGATTGTTTCAATTGGATACGGAATTTAAAATTAATGGACGCGATTAAAAAAAAAAAGAACAAATCAAAAGTACTGATAACGGACTTAATAAATAATGATTTTTTTTATTGTTAAGTACAATTGTTTTACGAATTGATATTGAGAATTAAATGTTATTTAATGGATTAAAAATTTGTTTATTGATGGATGGTTAAGGAAATAAAATTGAAGCTTTTTCTTTACAACCCAATAAAACAAAACAATTATACTTATTTTTAAAGTATCAGTAGAATATTACAATTTTAGTAGGTATAATAAATAAGAGTGCTACATTCGGCCTGCCGAATCTTTTATACCTTTCACCATATGTATAACCTCATGTTCCATACTGCAGATTGACATTAAATAGTTTAAATGAAAATCATCACAAGAAATTCTTTCGTAGTATAAAGTTTTATTGGAAAAATTGGAGGCAGGCGTGGTGTTTTGCGCGCTGTCTCGAAGGACATGCACCAATCTTACTGATTTTCAATAGCAAAATTTTCGAAACTATGTCTGATCTACTGGCGTAATTAAATCTTTTCCTGCCTAGGCAGAGTTAATTTCAACAAGGACGGAAAGACGCACATCGCATAATCGACTATACTTTATACAAGAACTCAGAATACGTCGCTCATTTACTTTTAAAACGTCATAACTCCAAAAAAAATATTTCGATATAATCGCACACAATTAGTAAAATAATTCATAAATAAAAAATCCATTTAAGAAAACTTTCATCAATTGTATGTTAAAGGGGAGGTCTTAGACAAACTATGTGTGATGTTTAAATTATGACATTGCTGTAAAAATATGTATATCTGATACCGTCATCAAATCAACATCATCATCAACACAGCCATAAATCAAAAAACAAAAATATATATATTTTATGCAAAAAGTCGATACATTTTAAAAATATCTCTTTTCCATAACAACTCAAATGTTCTTTTTGATAAACAAAGTTTCCAAACATGAAGTGAAATAACGACTTATTCTCCAAAAATGTGAAAAGTACAAAAGACATAAAGATTTAACGTGTACACAATTTAAAGCATAAAATGGCGAACAATTCTGATTAACTCCAAAATTTAAAATTTTGAGTTATGACGTTCTAGAAATTTATTTTTTTTAATCGTCTACCCAAGACATCTTTTGAGTCAGAGACCTATGATCGACAAACAGACGTTGTGAGTCATTATTAAGGGCACGTTTTTACCTTTGGGAACGACACCTTAAAAAAGTAACAATCAGCTAACTTGAACTTCAGTTATTAAGCTCTTTTTATGGTGTAGAAAATGGGATCACAAATTGTATTTTGCATATGCTTTCTTCTGCAATGAAGGCGTTCTACCATTTAGAATTGAAAGGTTAAATTTAAGAGAATCAAATGATGGCTACTAATACTTTCCCACATTTGAAAAATAACGGCTTCTAATTTTATATACTTAGAGGGTCACCAGGCACGACAATGAACAGAATTTGAATAAATTCTTGCAAAGGGCACAACAAGAAGTTATTTAAACTCATGTACTATGCACTGATTTTATTATTTTGCAAAATAAAAGCGCTAGAAGCAAGCAAACACTCAGCTGGAATACAATCAAATCCCAGAATTACTTTTTCTTGTCACAGAAAAATTTATTTACTTAGTAACTAATTTTTTAAGAAATTTCAATTTAATATAATCGCACATTTATTTTCATTTTTATTGACAATTTTAATAGTTTTTATTTATAATTTAAATTTTTAATGTTAATTGAAAATTTTTATTTTTATTGTCTTTTTCAATAGGATACTTCTCTTTCATGGAAATATTTTTTTTATTACATGCCACCTCCATCTTGTGTAAATTGATTGGTAATTTTAATTTGAAACATTTTTAATTTTATGATATTTTGCACTTGAATCAATACAGGAAGAACCTTGAGAGGCGTCAAATTGTAAATTGAAATTTATAAAATGCATTTTGCTGTTAAAAAGTTATTTGTGTTAATTGAGTGGGTGTTTGTTTGTTTGTTTGTATCGCGTAAATTGCCTTAAAACATTTTGTTACATTTTATATGTAAATTTTTGTAAAAGTTAAATTTGTTTAATTTTTAATAAACAAAATAAAAATTAATTCTACATAACGAAGATATATGGGGCCAGGACACGGAACGTGGAGCACGGAGCACCTTACAAACAATTTTTCTTTAGTAAAAAGTGGTCAAGCTATTAAGCAGTCTTTGGATGACATCTTGTAAAATGAGCTGGATTTTATAAACTTCTAAAAAAAGCTTGCATTTCATAAAATAATAAATTAGGAAATACGGAATGATTGTTATATTAAAGCTCCTACTATACAATTCTCATCTAAAGTCTACAAACTTTGCGGCATTAAGTACAGCCTGTGCTAAACCAAAGACTTACAGTCTTTTTAAAATACTTATGGGTCGATTATGGATGGCAACTGAATTTAAGTTCCGTTGCCTACTGACAACGTAACTGATAAACTGATAATATTATGCCTAGCGACTTTATTCAGTTGCCGAAAAGTTATCAAAAACGTTATTTTGAATAATCAGCAACTGAAAAGAAATGTAAACAAGCAAACAATACATTAAAAAACAAAGTGGCAAAAAGTCAGCTTGATTTAATAGTGAAAGACAATTTGCCAAAAAAAAGTAGCGAATACTAAAATATTACAAATTGCAAAAAAGCAAAGATTACTATTTTGAAATCTAAAGGTTAAAAAAATATATTTAAACTTATAAGTCGATTATGGATAGCAACCGAACTTTAGTTGCGTTGTCAATGGGCAACGCAACTGACAAAAAAATTCATATTATGGATGGCAATTTTTTTTTAGTTGCCAAGAAGTTATCGAAATCGTTATTATGACATATCGGCAACTGAAAATAATTGCAAACAAGCATACAATGCAATAAATAGTAAAGTGGTAGAAAGTTTTAAAATACAGAAAAGAGTTAAAATATAAAGTAAATAAAAAACAAATAAGAAAACAAAAATAAGTGAAAAAAATAGTTTACAAAGTGGTAAAAAGTAAATAAATTTTTTGAAATGCTAAGTTCCGTGGACTTATTTTTCGACGACCAAGAGAACCAATTTGGCATCAATTCTGTGAGTATATGTTTATATGCATAAATGCATTTAAAATTACTTTCAATAAACATTGCTTGTTTAGCTTTAAGGCATATTTTCGTCTGACAAAAGATGCAGTGACCTACATAGCGGACACTTTGTATAAGGACTAAAAACAAACTCATAGATCCACAGTAATACCTCCACTGTTAAAAGTTGGCGCTGCTCTAATATTTTTTGCGGAAGGCAGCTTTAAAAAATCACACGGTAATGATTTTAATATAGGAATGATTCAACCAACGTTGTCCACAGTTTTAAAAGAGGTTGTTCTGTTAATAGAAAATGTGTCTGGTGGTGATTTTGACCATTTTGTAATCTGCAGGCATAAAATATATTTAAATTTTCATTAAACACATAAATGAATAAAAGAAAACATTCTTACTTTTCCGTTAAACAGCTTTTTTCAATTGAAAACTCTTCAAAGCAACCAGAAAAACACGGTTGCCCATATTAATATTATTTGGCAACTGAGGTTGCCAGCCTTCAGTTGCCAGTTGTTATCCGTAATATAGTTTTGGCAACTGGCAACGCAACTGAAGTTCGGTTGCCATCCATAATCGACATATTAAAAACAATTCTCAATTTTCTGTTTAAAAGGCCTTTTGTACTCGAAAATTCTTCAAGACTATTTGGCTACTGAAGTTGCCACCTGTTATTCGGTAGTTGCCATCTGTAATGTAATTTCGGCAACTGACAATGCAACTGAAGTTCGGTTGCAAAATGTAATCGACCCATTATTAAAAAAAATGCTTGCGAAGTAAAAACCGACTTCAACACAAATTTCATCTGTCTGTCTGTAACGGTTCAGATCTATAGGACATACATTAAATACATTAACTTGTGGGACCCGCTTACCTTGCATCGCCAAACTTTATATTTTTTATAGCAGACTTAGCTCCTTGTAATTTCAACCATCCGTCTACAACTGTTGAAGAGTTTGGCTATATACATTAAATTACAGCAACTATAGGGACTCCTTTTAATTTAAAATTTAAAATATTTTTAATTCCTCTTATACCAAACAATGTAGTGAACATTCTGTCTAATTTTCAAGTGATTGTTTATAACGGTTCAAAAGATACGGCCATGTAGGTCAAATTCAAATTATTAACTTGTTGTTTTAGCGGACTTAGAGGACTGTTTGTCTATAACGGTTCAAAAGATTTGACACATACATCAAATTATATCAACTCTTGGGATACCCTTTTATTTTCAAATCCAAATTTAAAAATCTTCTTTTAAAGCGTTAGAATTTTTTCTACGATTGCTGCTATATATATTTCTGGCCTGGCAACACTGAGTGCTGCCTAGTGCAATCTGTCATTTCCATTGGAAAGTTTGTCATTTTTAAGCATAATCGTACTCAAAACGTTTTGACGTACGACCATTATTTGTGTTGTTTACAGTGACTTGAAAAAATTAATATAGAAAAAAATGGCATTAACTCGTGAACATTTTCGTGCCATGATTTTTCACAAATTTCGACGTGGATAATCACGACAAGAGTGCATTGATGAACTTAAATCTTTGTATGGCGATGAAGCACCATCCTATAGCACTGTGAAAAATTGGTATAATGAATTTAATCGTGGCCGAAGCTCGCTCAAAGACGAATTCCGTGAAGGTCGTCCAAAAACGGCTGTTGTGCCAGAGAACATTGATGACGTGCGTGAACTCATAATGCAAGATCGACATGCCACATACCGAGAGATAGAGACATCCTTGGACATTTCTTCCACCAGCATACATTCGATACTGCATGAACACCTGGCGGTAAGAAAGGTTTGTTCTCGTTGGATCCCGCACAATTTGAAAGCCGCTCAAAAAAAGGCTCGTGTCGATTGGTGCACAGAAATGTTGCAAAAATACGATTGCGGTGCTTCAAAAGACGTTTATAAGATCGTCACAGGTGACGAATCATGGATCTATGCATATGAGCCCGAAACGAAACAACAATCGACCGTGTGGGTCTTCAAAGACGAGCAAAATCTAACGAAAGTTGTTCGTGAAAGAAGCACTTCGAAGCAAATGGTCGCCTGTTTCTTCTGCAAAACTGGTCATGTGGCGACTGTTCCGCTTGAGCTACGTAGGACGGTCACTTCTGAGTGGTACACTACAATTTGTTTGCCTGAAGTCATCAGAGAAATTCGAAAAACCAACAAGAGAAGACGAATCATTGTTCACCCTGACAATGCGAGCTCTCACACATCGGCTCAAACCAGAGCGTTTTAGACCGGCCAAAACGTCGTACAGCCGTACAACCCTGACTTGGCACCTAATGACTTCTTCTTGTTTCCGCACATCAAGAAAAAAATGCGTGGTCAACGATTTTCGTCGCCAGAAGAAGCTGTTGAAGTGTTCAAAAACCATGTTTTAGAGGTGTCTCAATCGGAGTGGAAAAAGTGCTTCGACAACTGGTTTGAGCGCATGCAAAAGTGTATAAATCATGCTGGTGAATACTTTGAAAAACAATTAAACCATTTTTGATTATAAATATTCGCATTTGCACTATTAGGCCAGAAATATATAGAGCAGCCCTCGTAAGATGAAAACTATATTTGTTTATAAGTAAAATTACCAAGTTTAAAATACAAGCTAATGATGGAGTTTTATTTCTAGCAGATAGGAGAGAATAAAAACAAATTAATGTTAATATCATGCATGAAATTAATTAGATGTATTCATTAATTATTAATCAAGTGCAGATTCATCCACAAAAGGGTGAAGGATTACGTGCATACTATTTTTTACTATTTTTTACTATTTGTAAAAACAATTATAATTAAAGTAAAATCATTAGTATTAAGCGGCAGTTCAATTTTTTCATTGCCATTTTTCAAACAATGCCAATGAAATTTTATTGGTAATGAACAAATCTTAAGTAAAAAAATAAATACATTTAAAATAATAAACACGAACATAATTTTTAATAAAATGTATCTTTTCCTCTACTAAATAACTAAAACATTTTCCCTACATTATTCACTGCTAAATAATCTATTATCTTCACTTAGAAAATCTAAATAAAACTGTCATCCTCAAATAATTTTAGTTTTAAATCAATATGCTTTTTGATTGATTGAATTGAAAATAAACTTTATAACCTTTTTTAAATTGCTCAAATATTTTTCTCTTGGATCTTAATCAGCAACAATTAAAATAGAAGAAAGGTATCATCACAAAAGATCAAATCAAAAAATATTAATTGTGAATAAAAAAAAATAAAATTTATGATGATGTCTCAATAAAATGGTCAAGGACAAACATGATATGAATTTTGGGACACAATAAATTTATCTACAATTAATTTAATAACTGCAAGTAGGTAAATTATTATTGAACGAGTTTTTCGACGACTTCACCCTAAAGCCCAAAAAATGATGAAAAACTAAAATGAAGAAAAAAAAATAGAACAATTGCTTTTGAAACAATATTGCAATAAAAAAAAGCCTGCGTAGGCATAGACCTAAAGTCCGAAAGAAATTAATTCAACAGATTTTTTTATACCCTTCGCCACAAAAAGTATATATATTCTGACTTCTTATGCATAGCGAAGTAGATTGAGCGATGACCGTCTGCTCGTCTGTCCTCGGCAAACTTGATTTCACACAAAAAAAAAAATTAATATGATAATCGATCAGATATAGTGTCGAAAGAGGTGCTATTGAAAGTCAGCATGATCGGTCATGTCCGTCGAGGCAGCAGGCAAAACACTACGCCTACCTCTAATTTTTTCATGTCATTTGGAGCAATAAAGTAACTCCAATCAAAAACATAAATACATGGGGCGAAAGAAAAAATGAAAAATAAAAAAAAAGTCAAGTGAAAAAAATGGCGCTCGCCCATATTTTCCGAGTTACGTGGCTCTGAAAATTTCAAAATTTTGAAAATATCAATATAAGTATTATTTTAAAGCTTTTGAAAAGATCTTTAAGAAAATACTTAAATTACTTTAAAAAATGCTTAACCCATTAAGAGTCGATGTCATGTTTTTTTTTTTTTTTTTTTTTTTTTTTTTTTTTTTTTTGTTGATTGGAGTTACTTTACTAAACGATTGTGAAGGGTATATAAGATTCAACATAGCCGAATATAGTACTGTGAGGAACGTAAGTAAGGCAATCAATGAAGCTTTTATGACTCTTACATATTTAATTAAAATATTAATGTAAAAATTCAACTTTTTTAGAAAAGACCCTTCCTTTAAAATAAGTACTTTCAAGGAAATCCTGCTTTAATTACGGTAATTTTGATTGGTCACATATATCAATTACATTAAATATAAATACTGCATCTAGTAATAGATATTCTGTCTAATTTTCAAGTGTTTGTCTATAACGGTTTCAAGGATAGCGCCATTTTGGTTAAATTACATCAATTATGGGAACAACCTTTGATTTCTAAATTCAAATTGTACACTTGTGGTTATAGCGGACTTTGCATTACAGGTTCTTTGTAAACATCAACTGTTTGTCTACAACTGTTCAAAAATATGGCCATATACATTAAATAAAATTAACTATTGGGGCACCCTTTAATTTATAATTTTAAATATTAATACTTGTTGCTATAAAGGTCATAGTATTCAACATTTTGTCCAATTTTCAAGTTTTTGTCTACAAATGTATTTTGTCTACAATGTATCTAAGAAGACACGCTTTAATTTTGAAATTTATTTTTGAATTACATTTTGCTAATGGGAGCTAAATACCACGGCGTCAACGCTTAGCAATTGGAAAATCCAATTTTGACAGTGCGTTAGGAAGTGAAGTTGGCTGCTTGTTGCTTTGTTTTGTTTTGTTATGGTTGAAAAGTACGAGCATGAACACCTGGCCGTAAAAAAGGTTTGTTCTCGTTGGATCCCGCACAATTTGAAAGTCGCTCAAAAAAAGGCTCGTGTCGATTGGTGCAAAAAAATGTTGCAAAAATACGATTGCGGTGCTTCAAAAGACGTTTATAAGATCGTCAAAGGTGACGAATCATGGATCTATGCGTATGAGCCCGAAACGAAACAACAATCGACCGTGTGGGTCTTCAAAGACGAGCAAAATCTAACGAAAGTTGTTCGTGAAAGAATCACTTCGAAGCAAATGGTCGCCTGTTTCTTCGGCAAAACTGGTCATGCGGCGACTGTTCCGCTTGAGCAACGTAGGACGGTCACTTCTGAGTGGTACACTACAATTTGTTTGCCTGAAGTCATTCGAAAAACCAACAAGAGAAGACGAATCATTGTTCATCATGACAATGCGAGCTCTCACACATCAGATCAAACCAGAGCGTTTTTGACCGGCCAAAACGTCGAATTAATGGGTCATCCGCCGTACAGCCCTGACTTGGCACCTAATGACTTCTTCTTGTTTCCGCACATCAAGAAAAAAATGCGTGGTCAACGATTTTCGTCGCCAGAAGAAGCTGTTGAAGTGTTCAAAAACCATGTTTTAGAGGTGTCTCAATCGGAGTGGAAAAAGTGCTTCGACAACTGGTTTGAGCGCATGCAAAAGTGTATAAATCATGCTGGTGAATACTTTGAAAAACAATTAAACCATTTTTGATTATAAATATTCGCATTTGCACTATTAGGCCAGAAATATATAGAGCAGCACTCGTAATGACAATTTAGTTATTTTCAAGGCAATCTAGCGGTTTTATCTCTTCTTTATTCTTATACAGCGGGTCTTATAAAAAAAATGAGTTAACATTACTGTAAAAGACACAAAGTTGACGCTCTTATTTAGATAGGTCATTACAGCGTAAATGCCCGACGTAAGAAGGCGTTGCGCTTTACGCGCTAATTTAGGGATGGCAGTGTGTAAATGTCTAGTGCTAATGTTTGTTATTTAGATATTTTTAAATACATATTTATGTGTCGAGCGTTTAGTATTTTTTAAACACTTTATTTGTTTAATAGTAATTCACAACTACTGTGTGAATTACTATTTTCATTAAATTGACCAAAACTAATAGAAAAAAAAACCAACAACAAAAATATTGAAAATATTTTTTGCAAAAATAAATATTTGAGTTGTTAAATGACACTTAATGACGTTCCGCTATTTTGTGTCACTTTTGTTACCTTTTTTATTTGTATCTCGTCTGACAGGCTGTAAGACAAATTTAAATAAATAGAAGTTTTATTTAATTAGTTTATTATACAAGTAAATACGTATTTGAAATGTAATGACTCAACTAACTGTTGTTTGTTTAAATGTCTATGAAATTCATTAATTGGAGGGTTTTGTAATTTAAATATTAAATAATAAAAAATAGGAGACGTGAAAATATTTTTGTTTTATTTCTGAAGAATTGCTATTGAGTTCAGAATTACGTGGCTATGAATGAAATGACTCATTCGTGATTATTTCTTATGATTAATTTTATTAAATCATTTTATGTTTAAAAGTGCTTGAGACCCCTACAGGTTTTTAACTTCCGTTAGAAATTCTTTGTGATTTAGAATTTTATTATTTTTAAGTTTTTTACTTGTTGTTTTCTTTTTTTGGTTTATTATTCGGTTGTTTTCTTTAGCCATATGGCAAATAAATAAATGCAAAAATTCAAAAATTCTTCAAAATATTTACATTATTACATATGGCATGTACATGGAATAGAAAGTGTTTATTAATAAACGATTTGTAAATTGTTCTCAATTCATTGGAAACAATACAAATTTTTATTTTGAATATTTTAATTTCTTTGCACCTTCAACAGTTTACCTGTTTGCCTGCCTGAAACTGTTAGCAGCTGAAAAATACATATTTAGGATGCTGCTAAGTGGCAAAAGCGGAACAGCTACAATATTCATGTTGTTAAAGACTGTAGTGTTAAAAAGTCATAAATAATTAGCAATATTAAAGCTAAAAATAATTATATTGAAAAATATTATACTTGTTGAGATTATTTAAAAGAAAATTTTCTTCTCTTTATTTTATTACAAAAAAAAAATTGTTGGTTGCGTTTTTTTTTTTTTTTTTTTTTTGTGAATTAACAAAGAAATCTTTTTGTACAATTATTTTCCGGGTGAAGACTTTTGATTTTCTGTTTTATAGCTTAAGAATTTTTTTGGGATTTTATTTTTCCAACAATTGAATCAAATTGTTATTTTTGGGATTTCCTACACAAAATGAAAAAATTAAACACAATTGCTTTCTCTACAGGTCCGTATGTTACAGCCCTCTGTCTCTGGAACCCTAAGATTTTTACGCTTGAGGTTTCCACAGAAGCCGCTATAACAACAAATATTAAAATTTAAAGAGTGTTCCGAAAATCATAAAAATTGGTTATTTTTGAACTGTGATAGACAGACATGTTGAATTTGCTTAATGTCAGTAAAATTATGGGCGCTACAGCAACAAGTGGAAAAAATAAAACTTTAAAAGGTGTCAAAATATTGACCTTATTGTCAATTAGTTTTTCAGGGAGTAGTTACAAATATTTCCACTATAAAAATAAACTGTATACTTAAATTTAAAATTGAATGGTATCTTTGAAAGGCCCTGAATTTGAATATTAAAGGGTGTCCACACATGGTACAAAAACTTTCGTGTGTTTAACTCAAATTTCCACTTGGCGGACTTATTTCTTTTATTTATGGTTATTTTTATACTTTTATATTGTAGTTAATTAGTCGAGCGAAACATTTATAATTCAATTTTTGATTTTGAAAATTCTCTTATTTACACTTATAATGTAGCGAAAAAATTGCCGGCGTGGTACCTCCTATAAAAAAATTATAAAATATAGAAACGTGAAGCCGAATTACCGCGTCCGTGATCAAAGAAGCTTTTGTATCGAAAATATTTCATCAATTCAGCCCGTAATATTTTTTTTACTAGTTTCTCTGTTATTAATATACATAGTCTGGCGAAATACTGGATGGAATGTACAGTGGACGTGGTACCTCCCATATAAAGTTAACAGTTTTTGTCCTTATCCTAGAGAACTGTAGTAGTATCATTGGAATAGTCAGGCGCACCGGAAAAGGCTTGTATATTATAAATTGTATAAATAAAGTAAACAAAGAAATTATAAATTTTAACATCATAATTTGCATTTACTACTGATGATTCTGTCCAAATACAAAAAACACAAAAAAAATGCGAATTTGAGGTTATACTATAATTGATTAACAAGACTTTGTTTACAATGTAAACATTATAGAGTCCGCCTTTAATTAAGTTATTTTTTATTTCTAATTTCTTTAAGAATGAATAAAGAATAATGAACTGTTAAGAATTTATTGAAATTGTACTTTCTAACTTTTCCGATTTTAAAGAAAGAAAAGCTTCCTTTTTTATTCAACACTACCATCGCCGTTAATACAATGGTCAGTAATGAGACGCCCGCCGAATGTTGTTTAATAAGGAAGTAGCCATTTTATTATTTATTTTATTTGGCCGATGAATGCACTATATAAAAATGCAGACAAGGAATGCCAATTTCTGAATACGTATATATACATATACGAGTACTATTAAATAGAATAAAGAAAACATTAATTTTATATTTTGGTAGCCGCAGGGGTTGAACCCAGGCTTTCTGTTTTGTAGTCAGCGTGCTTTTCACCCTGACTACAGCAGCCAATATTGGCGATTTTTTTCTAGTTTCGATCCTAGGTTTTTCAAGTGAACGACCCTTTTCAAGCACTACATATAAATTATCATTATTAAATTTGATTTATTTCTTTTTTTTTTTTGTGGGATTTCCTTCTAATTCTCAATTAAATCCAAATTTACGGTATTTTGCTTTATAACGCTTTTTCATATTTATTAAAAGGTTTTTTTTTAATATTTTGCTCTTTATTTGCTCGCTCTTTGCTAATTTTTTTCTGGTTCTGTTTAAGTGGCGAATTTTTTGTTTTTATTTTTGTAGCGATTTTTTATCACTTTAATCTGTTTTTTTATTTGAACATCGTTAATAGAAATAATATAATAACAATAATAAAACTACTTATCTGAATAGCTTATTTATTCTATACTGATCAATAATCTGTAGTGACATATTTTCTGTAAATTTTTTACTCACGAAAAAAACGGAATGAGTGTCATCAATGGTGTCGCACGTAGTAAATTTCTCTGTTAATACCACTTTCCATTCCAATTTTGACTTCCAAGAAACAAATTTTTCTTCTCTCTGACACTTTTTCATTTTAACACTTGACCAAAACTAGGAGGCTTCCATAAAAGAATCGTTTGGTTATCTTGTTTATTGCTAAATTTACAACATAATTATTTTTTAAATAGACCAAACGTGAAGATATAGAAAAACAGATTTGTTTCATTATCGTCATCATTAATTTTATTACCTGTTTAAGAATTTTTTTATACAACAATAATTAAATATCTGTTTAATAAATTCAAAATTTTCTTACAAGAAAATTTCCTGCAATAAATATTTTAATGCTAAATACTTTAACCGAAAAGCAATTTGTGTAAGAATACACAACAAAAGTATTAAAAGTTTAATGCAGAAAAAAGTCTATAAATATTTTCCTTTTTGGCTGTGACGTCAAAAAGTATTTATTTATTTGAAGCAGTCTTTTTTTAATATTTAAACAAATTTAAGTTCCTTGTTGTTAATTTTTTTTTGTTTTTTGTTTCAAGCGTAACGTACATATTTTAAGGTTAAGATAAGCATTTAAATACTTCTGCTTTATTTTTTCTTATCTTTTTCTTTTATTTGTTTTTAAAAAAACTACTCAAAATCAATTCTATTTCACGTCATCACGCTTCATTTCCAAACAATATTAAAATATAAACAAAATAGGTTTAAAATAAATAAACAAATACAAATTTTAAAGTTTCTGAAAATTTTCATTCATTAATTTATGTATTAACGAGAAATTAATTAACACTATAAAAGCCGCCGTCCCATTTTTGTCCATTAAACTTATTAACTTTCATTTTTAGTTTTAAATAAAAAATATTTTATAAGGGATCACAAAATGTTTTTATATTTAAATCGAATACAATTAAAGTAATTTAAAATAAAAAAGATTACAAATAATAAAGTTTCATAAATTCATAAATTTGCAAAATACGTATAATCAAGAAAAATAAACACGATGGACTCCAATAAAACTCGTACAGTTTCAAATAATTATTTTATTACACAAAAATAAATAATTAATAAAAACAATTATTTACATTATTTTCTTCATTCAATCAATTTTATGCCAATTTGATTACACGCATGCAAGACGTCTAGCCCGCTCACAGAATCTAATCGCTTGAAAAAAAATTCATTTTTATTCTTTAGTCAAGTGTAAACTTCTTCTTTGCTGCAAAACTTCAAAGTATACAAAAAATAATTTTAATTAAGAAACATGTTTGAAAATCTTAAAAATAATGTTAATCATTGCATTTATTAAACAAAAAGGCCATTTTAAGGGCATTTCGTACAAGAGAGAATTTTATATAAAAAAAAAACAATAAATTAAAAATAAACATAAAAGTGTATAAACTGTGCATAAAAAATAATGAGTTGTTGATTTCTCAAGACAAAAACATTTACAAAAAGTCATCCTCATCACCGCCTTCATTCAAAATATCATCATCATAATTATTGTGATGACACTTTCACTGCAAATAAATTTAAATTTAGAAATTTACACACACGCACACACATACACACAATTGCAATGAAAAACAATGAATTTATTATTGTTATGAAAAAAACTATCATGCAATAGTGTCAGCTTCAATATCTCAAAGAGGCAAGTGTATCTAATAGTGTTGCCAGGTGAAGACAGTAAAAAGTTACGATTTTCCTTCAAAAAAGTCATATTTTTTCATTGAGTTTTTTTTAATATTTCCGAGAAAATAAGAAGGCAAGAAATTCATTAACTATACAAAAACGAAGCAAAAATAAAAAATAGAAAAACGTGCGAAAAAAAATTTTCAGCCCCATGATACTCATGAGTATTTAAGTGAGGACTCAGTACTAATATTCCGGTATGGAAAAGTGCATGATCTCGCCATTCAATAAAATTAGTTAAACAATGATTTTTTTTTTAATAAATCCGTTTGACCTTCTTTTTTGAAAGATTAGGATAAAAAAATTGTTTGCTTTAATTGTTTTTAAAATATCGTTATTAAGGCCAGGATTTACTATCATACTCAGTCGTACGATCTGTAAAAAAAATTTTATGCTCAAAAATATGATAGTGTTGATTAAAAGTGCATATGTGTGACAGACTTTTTGACAGATCTGTACGATTAAATAATCTGTTGTACCAATTCATAAAATATTTTTCTCCATGCGATTAGGGTTGATTTTTTTAAGATGATGAGGAGAAACAACAACAAAAAATTAAACCAATATGATTTTGCATCTTTTTTGTAAAATAGTGTTGCACATACGACGCCATTTTAAAACGATTTTTTAAGTAGTACATAATTCTGTCAGATTTTTATGTGATTAAATCGTACTATTATCAAATTTTCAAGTAGAACAACTATAGTTGCTAACAATGTTCGCTAGTTTGAACAGAATACTTAATTTTCCGCACGAAATGCAGTTCATATTATTTAATAGTTCGGAAAAACTGTTGACAGAAACATTCTGCTGTTTCTAAACATGAAGCAAGAAACATTTGGTGACTTTTTACTAATAGAACAGAGTTAAACTTTAGCAATGTTATTATACGTTATTATACAAAAAGTGGAAAAAGAGTATATATAAGCTTGTCATTCCGTGTGTAATTTCTACAATATCCTTATACAAAGCAAAGTCGATTGAGCGATGTCCATCTGTCCGCCCGTGTTAGTTCACAAAAAAAAAAAAATACATGTAATAAATGTCAATCGATCAGATATAGTGTCGCAAGAGGTGCTATTGGAAATCAGCATGATCAGTCCATGTCCTTCGAGGCAGCAGGCAAACACTACGCCTACCTCTAATTTTTTATGTCATTTGGAACAATTAAGTAACTCCAATTTAATAAAAAAAATAAATATGTGGCAATAGAAAATAAAAAAAATCAGAAAAAACATTAAGTAAAAAAAATGGCGCTCGCCCATATATTCCGAGTTACGGGGCTCTGAAATTTTCATATTTTTAAAAATATCAATTTGGGTAACATTTTAAAACTTTTGAAGACATCTTTAAGGAAATACTAAAAATTTTTAAAAATGCTTAAACCATTAAGAGCCGATATCATTTTTATGTAAAATTATATATTTGCAGTACCATAATTTTTTTTTTTATGTTAAGAAAGGTTCTTACCTCAAATAACGAAACAATTACTTTTTCAGTGATATGACTTTATTTCATGTCTGTACCAAAAGTTACAATACTTTGGCCAAATATAACAAAATTATTCATGTTACGTGGAGCTTTTAAAAGTAAAAAAAATCTAAAAAATATAACCAAATGGCAACACTGGTATTTCAACTTAAACAAATTTCTCTTAATTACTTATAAACATCTCATGCAAAATGTTTCGTTTTGATTAGTTTTATTTTCTTAAGCATTTGTTTATTAAACACATAATTTAAATGATATAAATAAAAGAATAAATTTTTAAATATATGAACAGGAAAAATAATTATTGTTTCCTTTATTCAAATTATGAATTTATTATGAAATATTTATTTTTTTTTATTTTATTTCTTTATATTTATTGTATAAAATAATTTATTAGATGAAAAAATTTTTTTACACGACTGACAAATTATCTGTATTTATCTCGTAAGTCATAATTTTATAGACCCTGAACTTGCGATCTATAGAATGATTATTTTTGCTAATTAGTTCTTTAACGAGTAACATGACAGTTTCTTGTTTTACATATGTTTAAGTCAGTCTGAGAAAATTTCCATGTCTATGCTCGAGTTTTATTTTTGAATATTATAGTGTACAGAAGAGGACAACGCTAGAATTCTTTACAGTTTAGGAGATACATATTCAATTTTTCAAATAAATATTTTTGTTTACTGGTGTAGCCTTGTGCTAGTAGCAGAATCAAAATGAGTTTTTTATAAAAAAAAAATTTTATTATTCAATATTTTGGATTGACGAACAAAATTTCTACCACTGAGAAAATTTTGCCTTAGTAAAACATTATACAAAAATATAATTAATTAAAAATATTAAACTTTTCATTATTTTTAGTGAAAAAACATGTACCTTTAAAATTATTGATATAAATCTTCAAATTAAATGAACTTTTAGGACACCCTTTGATTTATAATGATCATAGTAATCGAAATTCTGTGCAATTCTCAAGCGTATAAAAAATTGAGCGATTAAGTTTGCCCTTGCAAACTTTCAACAAAAGTTTAAATACGCCAATCGATCAGACATAGTGTCGAAAGAGATGCTATTGGAAAGCAGCATAATCGGTCCATGACCTTCGAGGCAGTGAGCAAAACTCATGTCATTTGGAATAATTAAGTAACTCCGATCAAAAAAAAGCATGTATATGAAGAGATAGAGAATTAAAAAAATAAGAAAAAAAACATCAAGTGAAAAAATTTGCGCTCGCCCATATTTTCGGAGTTACGGGGCTCTGAAATTTTCAAATTTTTAAAAAATATCAATATGGGTATCATTGAAAAGTTTTTGATGAGATATTTAAGGAAATACTAATAATTTAAAAAATGCTTAACCCATTAAGAGTCGATGGCCTTTTTATGTAAAATTATGTAAATGTAGTGCTTAATTTTTTTTCTTAGTTTTTAATTCTCTGTCACCCCAATACTTGATTTTTTGACTGGAGTTACTTTACTAATTGAAACTATAGTTTTACGCAGTGTTTTCAAATTTTATGGAGGTGCCCTTTACGGTTCATATACACGTAAAAAACACGTATGTTGTATAGGGACCCCCAAGTATTAAACTATAAAACAAATTTGTAAAATCGGTTTAGAAATGACTGAGTTTTGCGGGAAACAAATATACAAAAAGCAACATTCAGACGAATTGATAAAAATGAAATTTGTGTAACAAAACAATCTGATGGCTATAAGTATTTCATTGGCCATCTAAGCCAGATAATTAAAAACCTTTATCCATATTTTCTATAGTCTGGCTAAAGCCAAACATTTTGTATTTTTCTGATAAAATATTATAAATTCCCAAAATAATTTTAGAAATAACAAAAAATCCAGTTTTTGGGAATTTTGATTTTTTTTTGTGAGGTGATTTTATTTTTGTGGCATAAAAAAAAAAAAAAAAACACACAAACACAATAAAAAATATGTTATCTCTTTCTTAAAAAAAAATCGTGTAAAAATTTACTAAGCTTTTGACCTTTTTCGTTTTCTGCAGTTAATAAAAGAAATATTTAACTTTTCAAGCTATCTCTTTCCCCCTCTACTTTTTGCCAAAAAGTTGCCAATGATTGCTGCATATAAACGTTGCGGAGCCTTTGTTAAGTTGAATAAAAACTACTTTTAAAAAAACCTTCTTATTATTACTGCTATTAATGTTATAATTTATTTTTTTTTTGCAGGATTAACCTAAAAAACTAATAAACAGTGGACATCGACCCACACATAACCTAATTTTTAATTTCTTTAACTCCATGCAGCATTTTTAAAAAATCAATCATCGAAAAACTACTTCATTATTCAAGTATGCGACTGTTAATATCTTGACATCTTGACAAGTTTATTAAAACAGATTAAATCTATTACTTTTCAAATTCATTATTTGTCATTTTTTTAATCGCAAAAAATATGCAAACGTTAAGAGATAAATAAATGTTTTTAATCGCTTTTATATAATTTTATTGTTATTTTTGCCAAAAGCAAATTGTTGTTTGATATTTGCGATACGTTAATTTTTTACTACATTTATATCGTAAAAAATGTACGAGACAATAATTTAAAAGTGTTTTGAATACTAAAGAGTTTAAAATAGAAATACGAAAAATACCAAAAATTATTTTAATTGTTTTATATGTTAGTTTTTGAATATTAAGTAATACTTTCATATTATTTTTATTTTCAGTTTCACCCAATATTATTAACATTTAAAACCATGATGATACATACTAAAATTTTAAAATGTGACATGAGAAATTAATTTAATTTAATTGGGTCATAAAAACATATTCAAACATTTTTTTAAATCAATAATTCATCAAATTCATCATCTTTATACAGACATACGTATAATAAAACTGTAACGGGGTCATTTTCAAATATCAAATATAGACACATTCAAATATAGAAACCTTTTTTTTTGAAAAATATGTCAGTTCGTAGAGAAACTAGACATTTAAATGTGAAACCACAAAATTTTACCAGTATAATGGTACTTATATAGTTGTCAGTAACTGCCATCCCTAAATTAGCGCGTAAAGCGCAAGATAACTGTCAAAATTTCTCATGTACATACAACATGTATGAAGCATCCCTAAATAGCTTGGCGTCAACGCTTAGCAATTGGAAAATCCAATTTTGACAGTGCGTTAGGAAGTGAAGTTTGCTGTTTGTTGGTTTGTTTTGTTTTGTTATGGTTGAAAAGTACTGACAATTTAGTAATTTTCAAGGCAATCTAGCGGTTTTATCTCTTCTTTATTCTTATACAGCGGGTTTTATGAAATAAAATGAGTTAACAATACTTTTAACGACACGAAGTTAACGCTGTTATTTAGGGATAACATTTCAGCGCAAAAGCTATGAATTACATTGCTTTGCGTCTTACGCGCTAATTTAGGGATGGCAGTAAAATTTATTTTGTAAATAAAAAATGTACAGAACTTTCAATAAATATTTGAAAATAGATTTTTTTTAATTAAATTTTAAGAAAATTAGAAATGTAGAAATGACAGGCAGACAAACTGGTTGTCAAAATTTTAATTACAAAATAACAGTTTTTCAACAACATCCTTTTAAAAATCGTTTTTGTCATCTATCTTTTGCAAAGAAAAACAAATTAACGCAGCATCTTGTTTCTTTGGTCAGTTTTAGTTACTCTTAGTTTGCTAAAAATGCTTTTCGTTAAGTAAAGAAACCAGATAAATAAATAGAAATTTTAATTTCACTTACCTGTTTGTTTTCTTCAAAGGATTAACAGCGAAAATAAAATTATAATACAAAAAATTTATTTTAATTAAATACCAAAAAATTCAAGATTACTAAAAAACAAGCAAGAGTGCTACATTCGGGTATGCCGAATCTTATATGTACACCCTTCACCAGTAGTGCAAATCTATGTATGTAAATAAATGTATAGATCATTAAGTGATAAGTGGAATTTTTTTTGTTGTTGTAAAATTATGTCATGCAGTACCGATTTTTTTAATTCTCTGTCACCTCAATATTCGCTTTTTAGATTGGAGTTACTTCACTAAGCTAAATTTACATATGTAGATGGTGAAGGGTATATAAGATTCGGTATAGTCGAATATAGCGATCTTGGTTGGTTTTGATAAAATATTAATATAATTAATATCTATTATAAAAATTAAAAAAAACTGTTCAGCACTTAAAACACTTTCAGCTTCATAAACAATATGTATGTATGTATGTATGTATATTAACAATATCCTTAAAGTACAAAATATTCACCCCTATTGTGAATAAAAAGTGAATTTTTTGTTCACGTGAAATTTGTATTTCACCCGAAATGAATATTGGTATCGGGTATTTTACGTGAACTATTTTTTCCACAACTTTAATATTGCATTTGCAAAAGTGCAATGCAAATTTAAGCTAAAAATGTTAAGTGAAAAATTGTGGACTGACCCTTAGATCCAGCGTTAGGGACCTCCAAAGCTTGTACATATAAAATAATATATATCGAGGCAATTAACTTAATACCTTGCATCTTGTTGGGAAGAATGTCACTTTGAAATTTATTTACCGATTTTACCCTAAAATTATTTTTTATCAACATAAAACTTCTTATTAGATCAAAACTATACTTATGTATGAATTCCTTTATAAAAATCAAAGTGAACAAAACAATAATATCATTCCACATTTCACGAAAAAAGAAAAAATTCATGATAAGGTGAATTTGGTTTTCAGTGAAATGTAACAAAATTTAAAGTGGAAAATAATTTTCGATAGGGGTGATTAAGAAAGTCTGTTTATTTTATACATGTGATCTAAGAAAACCCACTTGGAAAATTTGTGTTTTATTTGTTCATACATTTAAGAATACACAACTAAAATTAAAAGAAATTTTATTTATAGTAGATAAACCTTCTTGAATGATACGTACCAGCGTTGTCAACTTTGAAATTTCAAAATGCACCAAAGTGGAGAAAAAAACGCACCATTTAAGAGAAAACGCACCAAGTTTTAGAATTTATTTTTTTGTATTAAAAATATAACAATAAAGCAGTCTTAAAGTTCAAGGTTTTTACAAACAAACAAACAAAGTTAAAAAATAAAACTTAACAAAAATTAAAAAATAAACAAATATGTTTGTGTTAATTTGTACTAGATAATTTTTTTTTCATATATTGCATACACAACTTTTGAAATAAAAAACAGCGATCATTTATAAAAAAATATTTCTGTATAACTACATACATACATACAGTTTAATAAGTAAAATTGCCCTATAAAATTCATTTTATTAAAGTCTTATAAATGCAAAAAAAAATTATGAATAATTTGAAATTACATCAACTATTGGGACACCCTTTAACTACCAAATCCAAATTTTATACTTGTTGTTATAGCGGACTCAGCAATTCAGGTTCGTTGTAAATTTCAAGCGTCTGTCTACAACTGTTAAAAAGTATGGCCATAAACATCAAATTAAGTGAACTATGGGCGCACCCTTTAGTTTATAATTATTAGTATTAATACTTGTTACTATATCGGCCATAGCAACCGACATTCTGTCCAATTTACAAGCGTTTGTCTATAACGGTTCAAAAAATAGGCCCATATAAGTAAATTTACATCAATTATGGGGGCACCCTTTAATTTTTAGATTTATTTTTGTATAACTTTTTGTTATTGGGAGCCATAGTAATACGCAGTCATTTTATATTTTACAGAATCGTCCTTTACAGTTCATAATACACGTAAAAAATATGTATGGGGACACCCTTTAATTTTTAAGATTATGAACCGTTTATTAAACGGAACCAATCTGTAAGCATAATCTATCATATTACCAACAATTTTCAAAATCGGTTCAGAAATGACTGAGTTCTGCAGGCACAAACATAAAAAAGCAACATTCAGTCGAATTGTATAACCTCCTTCTTTTTTGAAGTCGGTTAACTGATAACGACAAAACTCTGCTTGTGCTAAGCTGTTTAACAGATCCGACAGCAGCCTTTACTACAAAAACTATGACCATGAAAATCTAAAAGGGATAGTATATTCCATACAGTGAAATGTTTACATAAAAATGCCATCGGCTCTTAATGAGTTAAAGATCTCTTCAAAAGCTTTAAAATGATACCCATATTGATATTGAGTCCCGTAACTCGGAAAATATGGGTGAGCGCCAATTTTATCACTTAATGTTTCTTTCATACCTTTAATTCTCTATCACCCCATGTATTTATTTTTTTGATTAAAGTTAATTTAATGTTCCAAATGTTCCTCTTTCGACACTATATCTGATCGATTGACATAATTATTTTTTATTTTTGTGAAACCAAGTTAGCCTCGGTGAAAGGTATAAAAATAAATTGTTCAAGAAATTTTTTAGCGGTTTATGTCAGCGTTTTTTAAACTAATATCTAGCGGGAAATGGTTCGATAGTTTTGCCAACACTGACGCTGATAAGCTTGCATAAGTTGTGTTATGCACATTATAGTTGGGCCTTAGGTTGGATATTTTTCGATCGATACTTTATAGAGTAAATATATCTAATACCTACCTCAGCGTTGCCGCTTTGGTCTAATCGGACCAAACTTGGTAGTTTTTCGTTTTTAAAAAACAGTTTGGTAGTTTGGTTGGTTTGTTGCATTTTTTTTAAATTTTTGGTAGGTTTTCCTCTTGTAGCAATTTTTTAGCAATAGTAAATTTTTTACCTTAAAAATTCAGAACATAAAATAAAAAAAAATTTAACTTTGAATTAAATAAACAAAAACTGTGAATAGTTTTACCACTGTTTTCAAAAACTGTTTTAGGTGTAATAAAAAACATCTCTGCTTTTTTGGATAAAGATGATTAAAGCTATAACCATCTCTGGTTTAAGAAACGCGAACAATATTATGAAATTGAAATTAACAATATTTTTGAGTGAAGGCTTATTTTCAAGTGTTTGTATTAAAAAAATTAACAGACAAAATGGAAAAGTAAGTAAACTTTTTTAATTGTATATATGTACCTATTAATTACATAAATATTTACTAATATTGTATGTAAAGAAACAGTCAAAAAAAAAAATTTAGAACCGAATGGTTGAGCGAATTTGATTGGCTCCAGGAAAGGGATGGGTGTTCATTCTGCATAGTATGCTCTAAAACTATTTTAAATCATAACATCCATCTTAAAAATCACAAAAAGACAAATTTCCATCTCAACAATTACGGAAAAAAAACCATGTGAGTATAACAGAGTTTATGTGCAAGAAACGCATTTTTAAATTTTTGGTAGGCTGTGAACAATTTTGGTAGGATTTTTGAAAATTATTGGTAGGAATTCAATTTCTTGTGTGGCAACGCTGACCTACCTGACACAATCTCTCCTTATTCAAAAATACACAAAAATTTTAAATAAATCAATACTTTAAACATTGCAATAGGGATCAGTTGGTTTCAAGATTGTCCAAGTTCGTAACAAAATATTTGGGAAGACAATCGTCAAGCAATTAAAGCAAGATAACCACAATCATCATTTCCCTAAAATTACTCGAAGACAAATAAACTAGTTTATGTTTGAAAAATATTTAAACGAATGAGAATTTTTAGGGTGAAATGTATGCACAAAATAAAACGAACAACACAAAACTCTTTGTACTAAAAATAGAAAAAGATAAGTGAAAAATAACAAAAACAATTAAACAAAGTTGAAGATGCCAGATTAAATCCTAAGGAAATAAAGTAAAAATCGCTTAAATTAATACAACCTAAAAGAACAAATTGGATGTTATGGAAGTGTAAAAATTTAACATAATAACAACTAATACAACTGTAATTAAGTGTGAATTAAATATATTTTTAAAAGTTATTTTAATAGAACATTTTGTGTGGCCTTATTTACATTTATTACATAATTTTTTCATAGAGGTAAATTTCAATATAATCTGCGTATAATAAATTTGCTACTGAATGATTTCATTATTTTGATCAAAAGCACCCACAGATCTAGATTTTATTATTCGAAGGATTTATTTAAATTTTATTAAAGTGGTTTATAATAAAAAAATTATGGTAAATATATATATTTATGAATAGCAATATAAAAAGTTGTTTTATTATATAATTTATGTAATCGCATAATTTATGTATTCTTAAAAGTTTTGTATACGGTAATTATGGATTATAATTATACATAAAAAATTAATAAAAACATAAAAAATTACGATTTTAATGTTCGGTTTTAATCTCTTGGCTTAAGCTGAAAACACATATGTTTTTAATCGCGTTAAAAAAATTTTGATCGAAAAATTAAAATGAATGAAATGAAAGTAAATATTGGCGAGAGTTAAATTTTTTTTATTTGGAGCTTGATATTTCAATTCATTTATTCGCGAATTCTTGTTTATTCTAGAAAGTGCATTAATTTATTTATAATAATTGCAAAAATGATTACTGCCAGAATAATATTTTAAATAATTTCATCTAAAATATCTTTTAGGAATATTTGGTTGTAGCTTTTTGGAATACAGTCGTTGACATCATTTAGAGACTTTTACTTGCATAAATTTCTATTGAATGATGAGTAGCGAAAGTCAATTGTTTTTTTTTTTAAATAAAGTAAACATTTTGAGGTTAGGCGAATTAGGATTGTGCAAAATAAATTTTATCAGTTAGGCAATGAATAAGGATATTCTGTGCAATTATTTTGATATTAAGTAAAACAGAATTAGTTTTTGAGTGGTAGTATTAAAATTATTAAAATGCTATAAAACGTATATCAGTTTAAACCTTAAACTGAATGTTGTAAGAAATTATTAGGATATACAACGTTGTGAGGTCTATCTAGATACGTTTTTAATTAACAGTTTGCATGTACTTAACTAAGTATTTTCACAATAATTTTAACTGCTGTAAAAGACTTCAAAAATGTGATATTTCAAAATCACCCAAGATAAGTTCCATTAGAATTCTTCTTTTTAACTCTTTAAGACAGTTACGAGATCAGATATACAGATCTGGTAGCACTCAAAACATATTAAAGCTGGTAACATTTAATTTTTTTAGGCGAATCAATTACCAGGTGGCAGCTTATTGGCGAATTCATTATTTTTTGCTGGTATAAATTGCTGTCAAACTTCATATAAAAAAAATATACACAGATTTTATATATATGGAGTTTGACTGTAGTGTTTACAGCAAAAATTATTGAATTCGCCTACGCTACCACCTGGTAATTGATTCGTCTTGCCTTACTAAGGCCTTCTACTAACTGCCATCCCTAAATTAGCGCGTAAGACGCAAAGCAATGTAATTCATAGCTTTTGCGCTAGAATGTCATCCCTAAATAACAGCGTCAACTTTGTGTCTTTAACAGTAATGTTAACTAATTTTATTTTATAAAACCCGCTGTATAAAAATAAAAACAGAGATAAAACCGCTAGATTGCTTTAAAAATAGCTAAATTGTCACTACTTTTCAGCCATAACAAAACAAAACAAAGCAACGAGCAGCCAACTTCACTTCCTAACGCACTGTCAAAATTGGATTTTCCAATTGCTAAGCGTTGACGCCGTGCTATTTAGGGATGCTTCATACATTTTGTATGAACATGAGAAATTTTGACAGTTATCTTGCGCTTTACGCGCTAATTTAGGGATGGCAGTAAGACAGAATTTGTCTAAATAATTGTTTTATTTTGTAAGCATAATTTTAAGTCACAGTTTTTCTTTAGTCTTTAATATTATTTCCTACCGGGATATTTAAACAAAAACAAAACTATTTAAAACCATTTTTGTTTATGAAGACAAATTAAAATTTATGTTTCAATTAATAAAAAAAATACTAAACTCATAAATTAATTTGCTTAAAATGAATTTGTGTCTTTGCAAACGATTATTGTGTTTAAGATTAATAATAATGAGCTTATTTGTTGTCATTGTCAATGCCAAGAGCTGTTTGAACCCTAATTTTATACACATGATACCTATTAGTTTATTTTTAAAAGTGATTCTAATGCAGACAGTGAAAAGAATTAATTCATATCAGTACCTTTTCATGTATGTGTGATAGAACTTTTATTAAATGTTATTAGTTTTTTTATTCAGTTTACATACATACATACATATGTCTAGTTCTTTTAATAAATTTAAAATAGGTATTCAATTATGAAACGAATAGGTACATACATATATTGCTTAAAATAAGGATGGGCATAAATGAACCTATTTGTACATATCGCTGGTCTCATGTAGAAAGGCCCCAACTCGAGTTTTTACGAAATTGAAATTTTTCGTGATTCCAATACATTTCACACAGATACATCTTGTCACAAAATTTGAAAGCAATAGTATCAAAAATAACGATTTTCTAAGCATTTGCATTTTAAATATTACATTGTGGTGATAAATACAGTTTCTATTATGTTTTTACCTTCTCCTGTAAAGTTACATATATACGAATTAGGGCCTTTCTACGTGAGACCAGCAATATGTATGTACGTAATCTCTTATAGTTGCTTGTACTAAATCGAAAATAATATAAATTTTATTTCATGCCGTAAGAATTATGTATGTCAAGAGCAGTAGAAAACTATATTTAACTTTATATCTTCTGGTTGATCCATAGTTATGGTTGGTAAATGATATGACCTTTTAAGCAGTAAGCATTTCTTCATTCATTAAAGGAAACTATATTTCGTCCATCTTAGTGCTTGCGTTAATATACTAATACAATCGTAAAATTGCCTTGTATAAGTGACTTTTTCAATCGCTAATGCATTCTCTACTTCAACGAGTAAATTAATTATCAAACGTTTCAATTATGTCCTTATTTGTTTTTTCCTCTTGTCGCGTACATTGAATTTTATTAAGCAGAAGTATAAAAGTATCCTTTTCATTTTATGATATTTTTTTTCACTACAAAGATCAAAATAAAATGAAAGCAAAAGTTTAGTTTTGGGTCTTTTACATTCGCGTAGTATGAATATAGGTCGTAAGTCAAATTGCGGGCACAAGCACGTTTAATAACAACAACAAGTACGTGATCCAGGCAAATCACCTAGCAGATAATAGCAATGGCGAACTCATTTAGTTTAAGCGGCCTATACACGATTAAAATGCTGGATGTCAAAGTCGTGTGCGCGTGCTTGATGCTTTGATGTACACATGATGGATGACCAGTCAAGAATTCATTTTTAGTTTCATTTTGTGCTGTCAACATCACAATATTGCGAAAATTCTACTAGCAAAAAACATACATACATACATACAAACATGCACAGAGAAAGAAAATAAAAAGCAGTAAGAAAAAATGTTTATAAATAAAATAGTGATAAAAAATTGTCATTCCTTTTAAACTTTTTCTTAAAAATTATTTTTTTCTTATTAAATTTCAAATTTTTTCCCCGAAGTTTTTTTGTTTGTATTATTACTTTTTTTAAAAACAAATAATGTTCTTCAAAAGCACTTAAAAAAGTCGTTCAATTGTGCTAATCCAGTGCTTAATGGGAAGTTATCAAACAAACGACTAAATAATCACTATCTGTTTGTTGTTATAATTTTCTGTACGTGTGTGGATTGATTTTTAAATTTTATATATTCCAACACCTAATAATGAGTGGATAATTTCTTGATAATTATTCAATTAATGAGTAAGATTTTATGTGAGTTTTGACATTGGCATTACAAATGTCGCGCCGCACTAGCTCATACCTGGAAGTAAATAAATTTAAAGCAATTGTTTAGATTTAAATAACCAGCTGCTAAGTTATTATAGTTGAAATTAAAAAAAATAATTATTTTTTATTTCAAAACTTTTTATATTTACGTCATCAATTTCAGATGGCTTTTTGTTTGCTTTCGTCTTAACATTCAGAGTTTTCTTTTGTACTCAACTGCAGAAAAATTCATTTTGTTTTCTTTTCTTAGATTTATTAAGGGTCAGAATAGAATAGAATTTTTTTTATAAACAATTGTTTGGTCAGAAATTAATTTGAATGTAAACAAACAACTGTTAAACCATTTACAACATTAAACGGTTAAACATTTTATTTATGTAAATTTGTTTATTTAAAAATTTTTACTAATTTTTCTTGGGGTAGAAAATATTGAAGGTCAGTCATCTTTATTTGTCATATAAAAAAAAAAAAATAACTGAAAATGTGCAAAAGGAAATTGTTGTGAACAAATTTGTTCTTGATTATAACTGATCTAATTACCGCATACGATATCGGGTGTAATATCGTATCGAATAATATTTCGATATGTACCAAGTAATATAATTATCGCATACATTCACTTTAGAATAAATAACTAAAAAATTGATTCCTAGATATCAAATGTTTTCATCATAAATTACGATACTTTTTATTTGATATCGAGTTCCATGATATCATAATGAAAAAATAATGAGAGATTTTATTCTATATCTAATGCTCTTTGTTAGAAAGATGGAGATAAGTAAATATTTCTATATAGAAAGTACCTTTGTGTATAGAAAGTATCTTTCTGTAAGAAAAGGTTCTTTCTGTATAGAAAGTGCTTGTCGGTATAGAAAGTACTTTTTGTTATGGAAAGTACTTTTTGGTATAGAAAGTACTTTTTGGTATAGAAAGTTCTTTTGGTATAGAAAGTACCTCTAGGTATAGAAAGTATCTTTTTATCTTTCTGTATAAAAAATACCTTTCTGTATAGAAAGTACCTTTCTGTATAGAAAGTACCTTTCTGTATAGAAAGTACCTTCCTGAATAGAAAGTACCTTCCTGTATAGAAAGTACCTTCCTGTATAGAAAGTACCTTCTTGTATAGAAAGTAGATTCTTGTATAGAAAGTACCGTCCTGTATAGAAAGTACCTTCCTGTATTGAAAGTACCTTTTTCCATAGAAAGTACCTTCCTGTATAGAAAGTACCTTTTACTGTAAAAAGCAAACTTCTGAAAGGCACTGTCGTAAAATAATACTTTCTGAAGTAAAATAATTTTTTTTGTGTAAACCGTAACTACTTGTGGTAAAAGGGGACTTTCGGTGTTAAAGTGGCCTATTGTGGTAAAAGTTATTTTTTATAGTAAAAAGTGACATTTTGATTTAAATAATAAAGAACATTTTTAGAGCGAAAACTATTGGAAAAGCTTGGACTTTCCAGTAGGCTTTAAAGTATCGCTACAAAAAGTACGTAAAATCGCTAAAGATTGCCGAATAAGTACATTTATTTAATTTAATTGTACTTACCCTACTGCTTAAATCTATTTTTATACCAAAATTCTGTTTTAATTGTTGCAGCTTACTTACCTTCTGCTAAATTCATGATTCACACTTAAGTCTTCGTCAGCACCACCATTATCAAATCAGCTAAAATGACGCTGTATATGCGTCATCATAAATACTTTACAAATCAATAAAATTTGCAAATTTATTTTGTTTTTATATGCAAATATTTAAAACAATTAAGAAATATGTTAATAATTTTAATTAAAAAAAACATCTTAATGTACTGACTTTAAAAGAAAAATAGACTGACAGATAAACTAACAATTAATTATGTCTATAATATTTAAATAATTACAAATTCAGTCATCGAGAACTTTAAAACAAATAAAACAAGTAAGAGTGCTATATTCGGCTATGCCGAATTTTATATACCCTTCACCATCTATGTAAATCTAGTTTAGTGAAAAACTCCAACCAAAAAAACAAATTTTGGGGTGACAGAGAACTAAAATTAAGTTTTACGTTTTTACATAAAAATGTCACCGGCTCTTAATGGGTTAAGCATTTTTAACAAATTTTAGAATTTTCCTTAATATCTCTTTAAAATGATACCCATGTTGATATTTTAAAAATTTGGAAAACTTGGAAAATATGGGCGAGCACACCATTTTTTTACATGATTTTTTTTTCTTATTTTTTAATTCTCTATCGCCCTATATAACTGTTTTTTTTTTTTATCGAAAATAATTCATTGTTTCAAATAATATAGAAAAATTAAGGTAGCCGTGGTGTTTTGCCCGCTGCGTCTATAGACGTAGACCGATCTTGTTTTCGACATTATGTCTGATCAATTTAAATTTTTGTTGAAATCAAGTTTGCCTTTACAAACTTGATATTAACACTAACACGGACGGATTGACAGACGGACAGACTGATATCGCTAAATCGACTTCGCTATGCATAAGAACTGAGAATATATGTATATACTTTATGGGGTCGGAAATGGTTATTGTAGAAATTACAAACGGAATGATAAACTTAGTCCAGAATTACACTATGCAATTGTTTGAGGCATTTTTTTTGTCTTAATTTTCTGTTTAAGTTACAGTGTTATGCGTTATCTAAAAGTATATATTAGCAACAGTAACATTCCCTTAAAACTCAAGCTACCTCTTCCTGCTTCAAAAAAAAAAAAAAATTTCATGCTAGTTTCATGAAAAATTGTATAGTGTAAATGCCGTATTATTTATACCCTTTTTTACTTTTCATGATGAAGGGTATAAAAACAAATCAATCAAACCATGAGTAAGAAATCTTTTAAATCCAAATGAAAATAAATTCTATTCATATTTATGATGGTGATTATTTGTTAACGATGCTGTTTTAAATTCAAAAATAAAAAGAAAAATTACCATACAACCGATTAATTGAAGTGTAAAACAACTTAAGCCACTTAACCTCTTAAACACTTACACACATTTTAACACACCAATTATTAATGAATAAACACACTACGTGTTAGCCAGCAAAATTATAAATGAAGAATATGGAAATTCAGTTATTCAGATTGCTTTCAGTCATTGTGTCAGTAAAACTTATTTTGTGATTGGCCATCGAGTGTGGGCGAATTAGAATGAGTTGTAACTATAATTAATGAATTACAATTCAATAACGGGCATGAAAATGAAAACAATCAAAGTTTGCCACAAATAAATTTATTTTATTTTTATGTTTTCTTTATGTAATAAATATGTAAATACACTTATTCCTATAAAATAAAAATTTATAATAGTTTTTGTTTTATAAAGCGCCGGCAATTTGAATCAGCATTCTGGGCGAGTCATTTTAACGCTGATGTCACACTCCAGATAGCTTTAAACCAAATATGAATTTAACAAAACAATTAACTAAATAATAACAGTTAAAAATATATTTGTATGTATGTATGTATATGTTTAGGCATTTTATACTTTTTTAATAATTGTTTAAATACAATATAAATTACACAGATATTGCAATTAAAGCCAGTTCGGTGTTTTTGTTGTTAAAGCGGCACACTTAAAAAAAATATATATTTATTTAAATTTATGTTTCACATATAAAATACTGTTAGTAATAGCATCACGTGGAAATAGATAATTAGATTTAGAAAGTTTAGAAACGCAAATTTTAAAAAACTTAAGTATTAATGAAAGAAACACAATAGCAGGCGAATTAATACCAGGTGGCAGCGCCGGTACAATAATACAACAACAAAAAGAAAAACCGACACTTACGTTTTCAAAAAGCTTTGTTAAAATATGAATTGCATCGTACAAATTATCAACTTTTAATGAAAAATAAGGATATACCAGAGTTATTTACAAATGCGAATATATTCAGATCATTAATTTTCTGGAGAAAGCTGAAATAATGTTATGATTTTACTTGGTGTAATTTTTGATGGCGTTTTGTTCCTTTGGACCAGCCAAATAATTATTCTCTCCTTCAAGATTCTAGAAGAACAGAGGAGTAATTTCAAATTTATAAAAAAAAAAAACAACAAAAAAATGCTTTGTTTTTGAAATGATAGAAAACTTTCATTACAATTCTATATTAAAGAATATAAAAAACTTTTGTATTATAAAATAATACACTTTTGACAGCTGCTCTACACAAAAGAAAATTAAGCAAAAAATATTCAGCTGCCGCAACGATGCCACCTGATAAAGTTAATTCGCCTTGGACAATAGTTCTTATTTGCTATTTCAGTCTGCTCTTAAAGTATATTATTTCACCAAAGATGTACCGTTATCTGACGAAAGAGGTTTGGAAAAAAATTGTGCATCTCGACCATGTCTAAAAAAAGAAGTTACAAACAGATAAAGGTCCAGATAATAATTCAATGGGATTAGTGAATAAAATAAAGAATCAGAATAGTTTAAACTGCTCGGAAAATAAACATGGTCGCCCCAAAAACTTTCGCTTGCTGATGCTCGAGAAGCTCGCCGATTGATTGTGTCTGGTGAGGCTAATACAGCTGCTGAGGTCACACAAATACTCAACCAAGAGATAGTTTAAACATAAGTTCTAAAACAGTTCGAAGATGTTTAAAATCCAGCGTCCTAGTGCCAAGAACAAAACTTGAAAAACCTTACCTAAGTGAACAAAATCGAAAAAAGCGGTTGGCTTTTGCAAAAAAGTACAAGCACTTTACGACAGACGACTGGATGAAGGTAACTTGGTCAGATGAGACAAAAATCAGCCGTATTGGGTCTGATGGACGCCAATGGACATGAGTTGATAAAAGAATTGGAGTCCAAAAGCGAAACATTACAAGCACAATGAAAATTGGAGGTGGATCTTTGATGGCTTGGGACTGTTTTAATGGAAACCAGTTGGGTGTACTACGCCGAATAACTGGCAGAATGTGTGCCAAAGATTACAATCCTTGAAGACTCATACATGTCAAGTTTGGGTATATTTGGTTTAGAGCCGGGTCAGGATGACATCTTCATGCAAGACAACGATCCGAAGCATACTGCTTCGGCCACCCCAGTCTCCGGATTTAAATCCGATTGAACACGTTTGGTCAATATTGAAAAGAAGAATATTGGCTAAAAAAGACCCAGCGAAAACCATCAATGAGCTTTGGGAGCTTTCTATTGAAACGTGGGTAAATATTAACCCACAGGTGCTAATAGATCTTGTAAATACTATGCCAAAACGAATAAAAGCTGTTAAAACTGCCAGAGGGGGGCACACGAAATATTAATACCCAAAAACGTAAGGATTTTCGTCAAGGGTCATAATTGTTCACAGCTAATGTAAAGATTAAAATCAATTTAAAAAATTTCAATAAAAACAATGAATAAGAAAAAGCAAGTTATTTATATTTGATATTGGTTGTTTTGGGAACAATTTTGTCCCTAACTGTAAATGTTTCAAACACAATAAAAAACAAATCTGATCTTGATTATGAGCTTGCAGAAATGGTATTCATAGAACAGTGTGAGACTAAACAAGTAAGAGTGCTACATTCGGCTATGTCGAATCTTATATACCACTCACCATCAATGTAAATCTAGTTTAGTGAAGTAACTCCAGTCAAAAAATTTTGGCACTGCATATATATACATTTTCATAAAAATGCTATCGGCTCTTAATGGGTTAAGCATAAAAAAATTAGTATTTCCTTAAAGATCGCGTCAAAAGCTTTAAAATGATACCCATATTGATATTTTAAAAAATTTGAAAATTTGAGAGCCCCGTAACTCGAAAAATATAGGGGAGTGCAAATTTTTTCACTTGATATTTTTTCTTCATTTTTACTTATCTATCGCCTTATATATTTATTTTTTTGATTGGAGTTACTTTATAGTTCCAAATGACATTAAAAAGTTAGAGGTAGGCGCGGTGCTATGCCTGCTGCCTCGAAAGACATGGACCGATCATGCTGATTTGCAATAGCACTTCTTTCGACACTGTATCTGATCGATTGATTTATTTATTTTTTTTTTTTTTGTCAAATCAAGTTTGCCGAGAAAATCGACTTCGCTATGAATAAGAAGTCAGAATATATATACTTTATGGATTCGAAAATGGATACTGTAGAAATTACACACAGAATGACAAACTTAGTTTTACCCACTTTTTGTGGTGAAGGGTAATATTTTTTATATATTATATTTTCTTAAAAAAGCCTAGCGAGGTCTTCGGCCGAAAAAGACACATCGCTTTAAAAACAAATATTTTTTTTTTGTTTATCCCACACTAAGTAATTTGAGTGGTTTTTTGGCCAAAATTAATTGCAGCCAAAGTTTTGAACCGATATGGCTGAAATGTAGAACTTTACAGTTTTCCATGATTACGCACAGCTGATTTTTTTAATTTTTGTGATGATCTTTAGAATTGGCGCGATATGAAAAAAGTAAACAACTTAATACCTCGAAAACGAATGCATACATTTTATTGACGTTCGGCTCGATGAAACAACTTAGTTTGTAAAATTAGGGTAAGTGGTAGCGAATTTTGGTACAATGTTTAGGGGTTTTCTCTTAATTTTTCAATTTTTGTCTCTTTATAAGCACTGTCCATATGGGTAAACAAAAATATGAACAAAAATAGCCTAATTGCTTGAGCCGCCATCGAGCTTTGCGCTTAGCAATACGTTTGAATATTCATTTTTATTTATATTTAATTTCTCTGAGTGTATTTTGCTTTTGGAAGCAAATAATAATTAATAATTAAATTTATTCTTCAAGTTTTGAAATAGCAATGAATTATTAATTGTTTTTATAACCTTTCAAACAATCATTTATTGCAAAAATATGTGAACATACGCTTCTTTTAAGTTTTATTATTATTTTTTAATTTAACTGTCTTGTATTGTATCTTTAGGCGAGATATTTATATGTATTTAATTTGATTTATTGGATGCATCTTGGGAAAAAATATTGCTTAACAAAAGATCTGAAGCCAGTAACTAAATAAAGGCTGGTTCACCCACAAAAATTTTGTTCCGAAACATTTTTTTTTATATGTAGTTTGACGTTTTATTTTTTGAGAGAGAGAGAGAGAGAAAAAGAGTAAACTCACTTCGGAACAATTTCTGCTTGAATTGGTTTAATTTTAATTTTTGTTCCGAAACAATGAAACTGTGCTGCCAACTATTATATATTTTCAAAGAAAATTTAACTGAGCTGCCACTTCATTAATTAATGTGATAAAAATCTTTCAAGCAAAAAAATATATTTTACATACCTTTTCGTTCTTTGTTTGCATTGATATTCAATAATTATTTTTAAAATTTTGTTCTTAAGATTACCTGCCTTAATTTGCCTGGTATATTTATAATAAAACACAAAATAAAAGAAAATAAGTTTAAAAAATTGTGTCATGGATCTCAACGAATGAATCCCTTTAGAAATGAAAAAGCCGGGTAGAGAATGCTTGTATGACTTTTTACCTCAATTTTTTTACCTAATTTTTTGATTTAATTATGAAAGTTTTTTTAATTTAGAATTTATTTATAACAAAACGGTATTCAGTGATTTTAATTTTCTGTCACAGTGCTGCCTGCTTGTAAAGTAACACATCTCGCTTACACATATGTTTCATATGGTAGCTTTGTTTTTCCAGAAAAATTGTTCGAAGTGGGTGAATCGTTTCAGAACAAATTCTCAAAAAACTAAAATTCTCTCACAACAAAAGTTTTGTTCCGAAACAATGGGTGAACCAGCCTTAAATCTCTACCGCGCTCTCTCTCTCTCTCTCTCTCTCTCTCTTTCTCTCTCTCGCACACTTTACAATAAATGGTATCGTTGATGAAGGCGATAGTGACAAAAGATTATTTATTACCCGTCTCAAGTAACAACTTAATTAATTTATGTTCTAACGGCCAACTATTTAAACTTTTGACAAATTCCAAAATACAAATACAACAAAAATAAAAGTAATAATAAAACAAAAATTATAACAATTAAGAAGTTGTAGTTTCGTTTATCGTTGTGCCAACTGAATGTGAATTCAATTAAGACTGGATTTTTAAAGACGACCATTAAAGAAAACAAAGATATTTAATATTTTGCTAATATTAAACAAACTCGTAATAAAACAAAAACGACATGACAAAAATGACGCAATTTTTGGCCCAATAATAAAAAAGTCCGCGCACACAATGCGAAATCAATTAAAGACGTTTGCCAAAGAAGAAAGACAAGAAACTTTTTTTAGATTAAAAATGATATTTTTGCAAAAATTTTATAAACAAACAAAACAGTTTATTATTGAAATTATTAATGCAACCCCATAAAATAATTAACATGATGACAATTAGATGGGTTTTTTTTTAATTTTTTTTTATCTCTTAAAAATAGACCGACAGAAAAAATATTTGGCTTTCTAATTAACGAATCGTTCTAAATTAATAATTTTGTACATTAACATTTTCATTTTTTACCCTTCAACAAAAAAGTGGAAAAAGGGTATAAATAAGTTTTTCATTTCGTTTGTTTTTTATACAATAAAGTATATATATTCTGGGTCCTTATGCATAGCGAAGTGGAGTGAGAGATGTCCGTCTTTCCGTCCGTGTTAGTGTTGAAATCAAGTTTGACAAGACACTAGATCAGGTAGAGAAAATTCAAATATGCCAATCGATCAGATATAGTGTCGAAAGAGGTGCTATTGGAAATGAGCAAGATCGGGCCATGCCCTTCAAGGCAGCGGGAAAAACAGTAAGTCTACCTCTATTTTTTCCATATCATTTGGAACAATGAAATAACTCCTAAATGTATGAGGTGATAGAGAATTAAAAAATAAGAAAAAAAATATTAAGTGGGAAAATTGGCACTCGCATATATTTCCCGACTTAAGGGTCTCTGAAATATCAATATGGGTCTCATTTGAAAGCTTTTGCAAATATATTTAGGAAAATACTAAGATTTTTTAAAAATGCTTAACCCATTAAGAGCCGATGACAATTTTATGTAAAACTTTGTATATTTCTTAGTTTTAAATTCTCTGTCGTCTCAATATTTGCTTTTTCGATTGGAGTTTCTTTAATTAACTAGACTTACATAGACGATGAAGGGTATATAAGATTCGGAATAGCCGAACATAGCACTCTTAGTTGTTTTAAATTATTATTTTTTTGTTCTTGCTTCATTTGCAAAAGGTTCATTCAGAAATATTCAATTGGTTTTTTATACTTCGTTTTATAGCCTTAAAAATGGATTTTTTGTTTAAATAAAAAAATTCGATTTAGTAAACAGATTTTTTTTGCAAGAATAATTAAATTTAATGTAAAAATATTTTTTTTTGTAAAAATCCAGTTCAAGGTAAAAATTTGAAATTTTTGGACAAATATAAATTCACATATAAATCAATACATATTTAAGAAATAAATATTTTTTATTGGAAGGCCCCTTTTCTTCACTAAAGCATGATAATAAAAATAAAATATTACAAAAAAAAAAATTTTATCGAAAAAAAATAATTTTTAAAAAGGAAAATATTTTTAATTAGATTTTATTCAATAAACAAATTTTTAAGTAAATATATTTTATAACAAAAATACATTTTCAGTGAATAAATAGATTTTTCATAAAATAATAGACTTAGAAAAATGTTTTTGTTAAAAAAAAATAGATTTTTAAAATTAAAATTATCTTTTTTGGAAGGTGATGCTTACAGATTGGTATGCTTATAAAAATTTATTAATTAAAGAACTAAAGAGTGTCCCCGTACAACAGAAAAGAGTTTTACATTTTTTATTTTAATTTTAATTATCTTCTTCGATTTTAACTTCGTCTATTTGTAAATTGTATTTACTAAATTGATTTTCGATAATTTCTTAAATATTAAATAATAAAATAATCCAGTACCTGGATATGAGAGTCCTTGCCTGATAATTAAACTAAAAACTCTTTTGCAGCGCATAGCGACACCACAAGTGTTTTCTTTTCCACATTGTTTACTGTCTAAACTCCACCCCTAATAATGAATTTTTAATAAAATTTCTTATAATGTAATTTTAAGAGCACAAAAATTACGAGTTAAAAAACCTAAAAATTTTATATATAAAATGCCTTTATTTACATATTTTATAAATTTTTGAATTCCATCTAAATGACTGTATTCAGTTACTAATCTATTTAGTCAACACCCCAATTCCATTAAATGAAATTCCTAAGCTTTAAATTAATTCATTAATATGCATTTTATGGCAAATATTAAAAAAAAAAACTTAATTTATTTAATAAACATGTGTGTAAAATATTACGCGTAACATACGCTTAAATAAATTGCAATTAGAATTTAAATTTTTTTACAAATAAATTAATGAAAAAGAAGTATAAATAAAAATAAACTTGCCAAGTCAGTAACAAAATAAATAAATTAATGAATAACTATGCGTATAACAAATAACACTGTACAACACACCAAAAAATTACAAGGTCCGGGCTATAAATTCTGATAGAGGAGACAAAAAAAAGATATACGTGTATCGGCGTTTTGAAAGTTTACATCTGGATTTCATTTGAGAGGGGGTTAAAATTTCCCAGCTCTGGCACATTCTTATTGTTAAACGGCTTAAGAAACCATGTGACCCTTACATTTTAGGTAAAAAATGTGTTCAACAAATTTATGTAAAATGTTACGGAGAACATTTTTGTACAAATTTTAACCCTCTAACTCCTCAAGATACGGGTCTTTTTTGTCCTTCTTTTAAAAAATAGCAAAAAACACCATTAAAACAGGGTGTTAGAGGGTTAAAATGTTCCACAAAAATGTTACCCGTTAAATTTTACTATAAGTCTCTCAATACACCAAAAAGGAAAATTCAACCATAAAGTCAGAAATAAGACGCAACAAAAGAGAGCTTAGGGTTAATTTCGCATTTATTAAGAATTTTGTTTTAAAGCAAATTTGGATAGCATTAATTACATTTTTTTAGCTCTAGGCAATTTCACTTCATTATCATACAATGTCCAGCATATTTCAGCGATAAGCGAATGAATGCTTTTACCTTTATCGTACGAAAATTGTTATTACTTACTGCCCTTTTATATACCTTTTATTACGAGTGAAGAGCGATAATAATTATGGTTTTAAAAAATCTGTTTTAGAAAAAACCAATTCGAGAATGTCCATAGACCAAAAAAAAAACAGGTAAATATAAAAAAATTTCAATTGAAAATTAAAAGGAAAATGTTTCATTTAGAATAACAAATTTGAAAAAGCAATTAAATTTTATGATAAATCAGGGGTGGAATCGTTACATCCGTGTTCGTATCGACAATCGTACGAAAAAAAATTACGTGATACGTTAATCGTATGAACTAAGTGGCATTATGACATACGATTGTAAACGGATCGTAAATTTTTAAATGAGTCACAATAGTTTTGAAATTTAAATATTCTAAAGAAAGAGTATTCAGGCTGGTCAGTTTATCAAATTTGGTTGTTTCCAAAGGTCAAAACCGATTTTTTGCCTATAGCGCTCGATTCAAGGACTGCTGCTTCAATTAACACTTCTTCACTTTGCACCAGCAGCTTTTCTTCATAAAGGCTTCCTTCATTCTGGTTTTTCAATTAAAAAAAAAGCTTTTTTCTTTGCTTGATACCTATTTTGATCAGCCAAAATTATAAATATAAATATTTTCTTGCAAAAATATAAATTGCGAATTTCCTATTTTAAAATTATAACATCATTAACTGGTGGTACTAGTGCGTCCATACATTTGGAAAGCTCATCCCATAGTCTGTTAGCATTAGATTTTAATATGCCCAATTAGGAAGCATGTTTTTTGCCAAATTTTTGTGTTCATTCATGAATCTTAGATTTAACTTATTGTAATAATAACTTTATCATAAACTAAAATTAAATTTGTTTAATCCGCACTTTTTTTTAGCGAATTTGTTGCATTTTTCATCTTATTCGAACTAAGTTTTGTTAACGTATGACAGTTCATAAAAAATGTACGTTCATGTATACGATAACGTATGTTTTAATCTGCGTTATTGTTAATTACCATCCGTTAACGTATGTCATAATCCGAAAAACGTATTTTTACGATACGTGTTGTACGTTCACGAATGTAACGATTCCACCCCAGTTCAATTTGGATGTACAAAATAATGTAATTAGTAATTGTGGTTGTTAAAATTCCACAAATTTGGGAATGTCCCTAAATAAAACCAGGTACTAGAATAACAAACTGTTAAACCATTTTTACAAGTCATATTTTAAATACTTGAAAAAGCTTTAAAATATTTTCTATAAATTATTTTAGTGTTCCATCAACGGGCCATTCCTTCTATGATTGGCAACTAGAACGATTAACGATGGTGTTAACCATATTATGCAAAGGCTTATTTTACTAACAGATTAGTAACGATAATTTCTACATACAATTTACATTTAAAACAAAAACCAAAAAAATTTGTGTTCAGTTCCCGTTTTGGATATAAATTATGTGAAGAATACTTAATTCTATGAAGTAGTGGTCCTAGGAATTTATTATATGAGTATTCCCCTTGAATCTGTATTTTTTATAATCGTAAAATAATTGTTTTCAGCCAGAATAATGATAAAACAACACCTTATTGAGGTCATAAATACATTGTCAATTACTTCGCAAAATTATTTCACCCCTTAAAGATTGTAAAAAACACGTAAGAGCGCTATATTCGGCTATGCCGAATCTTATATACCCTTCACTATATAGTATATGTAAATCTAGTTCAGTGAAGCAATTCCAATAAAAAAGCAAAAATTGGGGTGACAGAGATTTAGAAAAAAATTGGTACTGCATATATATTATTTTACACAAAAATTTCATCAGCTCTTAATGCTATTTCCTTAAAGATCTTTTCAAAAGCTTTAAAATGATATCCATATTGATATTTCAAAAAATTGGAAAAATTTCTAAGCTCCGTACCTCGGAAGATATGGGCGAGCTCCAATTTTTTCACTTGATGTTTTTTTTCTTATTTTTAAAAAATGCAGTTTGGTATTCCTTTGCGGTGGTTAGATCCAGGTGAACATAATGACGTGCTATGTGTGCCAAAATATTTCCATATTAAAATTGAATAGATATAGGCGAAAGAGTTTTGTATACAAAACTGTGCCATTCGCCATGCTGCCATTTCCGCATTCTGACGAACTCCCAGTACCTATGCTACAACTTCGAAGTCCTAGTCATTATGTTGATGGAACCATCGCTGAAACAGGAACCTTTTATTGCGTTCATATGTCAACAAAAATTCATTTTTTAAATTCCCATATGGATTACTTTGAGAACCAGTTGTCAACAGAATCTGATGAGCATGGTGAAAAATTTCATCAGACATGCGCACCCATTGAAGAACGCTATAAAGGTAAAAGCATTCATTCGCTTATCGCTGAAATATGCTAGACATTGTATGATAACGAAGTGAAATTTCCTAGAGCTAAAAAAAATGTAATTAATGCTATCCAAATTTGCTTTAAAACAAAATTCTTAATAAATGCGAAATTAACCCTAAGCTCTCTTTTGTTGCGTCTTATTTCTGACTTTATGGTTGAATTTTCCTTTTTGGTGTATTGAGAGACTTATAGTAAAATTTAACGGGTAACATTTTTGTGGAACATTTTAACCCTCTAACACCCTGTTTTAATGGTGTTTTTTGCTATTTTTTAAAAGAAGGACAAAAAAGACCCGTATCTTGAGGAGTTAGAGGGTTAAAATTTGTACAAAAATGTTCTCCGTAACATTTTACATAAATTTGTTGAACACATTTTTTACCTAAAATGTAAGGGTCACATGGTTTCTTAAGCCGTTTAACAATAAGAATGTGCCAGAGCTGGGAAATTTTAACCCCCTCTCAAATGAAATCCAGATGTAAACTTTCAAAACGCCGATACACGTATATCTTTTTTTTGTCTCCTCTATCAGAATTTATAGCCCGGACCTTGTAATTTTTGAAAAAATTTGATTTTGTTGTACAGTGTTATTTGTCATCATTAGTTATCGTAATCGTTTGCCATCATTTTGCATGGGTAAATTTTTAATTCATTTTTTATTTTATTTTCAAAGCACGAATTGAATGGATTTATGTTGCAACAATTTAATATTGAACAGAGATAAGCAAAAAAAAAACGCTCAAAAGTGAAATTGATTAAAACACATTATAGAGTAGAGTGTCAATCAAGCATAGAGTGACCATGTATAGAAAAAGTTATAATTTCTATCAAAAAAAATTCTATTCTAAAAAATATACCACAGCTGGGTGCTAACATTACAGATAAAAGTTTTGCACCGCCGCGGCGCGCCGTTCAGTGTGCATGATTTTTTGAAACGTAGTTTCTAAAAGAGCTTAATTGAAATTTTACATAGGCTTAGAACATTTATAATTAAAAGGAAGTTTATATAAAAAGGTTTTATATTTTTAAACAAATTCAAATTATTACATTAATTTCTGTTTTTTTTTTGTTTTAATTTTTCAAAAAAAAAAAAAAAAAAAAAAATTGTGCTTTCACCGTCAATAATCTATATCAGTGATTTAAATAATTAATCCGGATAATAGAAAACAGCAGGAAAAAAGGATTTTTTTTGAAACTAATTAATATAATAGAAAATTCTCGTTGCCTAATATAATTTGATATTTTAATTTTTGTTTTTGTTTAATTTATGTCATCAGCTCTTAATGGTTAAGCATTTTTAAAAAATTTTAGTAGTTTCTTAATTTCGCTTTAAAAGCTTTAATATGATACCCATATTGCTATTTTAAAAAAAATTTTATTTTTCAGAGCCAGAACAGACGGTCATCGCTCAATCGACTTCGCTATGCATAAGAAGTCAGAATATATATGTACTTCATGCGGTCAGAAATGAATATTGTAGAAAATACACACGGAATGACAAATGAAGGGTATAAAAGCAAGGAGGAAAATAATAATAAGCATTTTTCGAAATAATCGAAAAAAATTCTTTAATATAAACAAAAAATTTCGTACGAGTATGTGAAAACAAGGTAATTTTCTCAAAACAAAATTTCACAAATTTCGAGAATTCTCGGTATAATTTCAATTTCATCATAATAGGCAAAAATAGTTCATTTAATTAAAAAGCTTTTAGTACGATTTATTTTGGGAGCAAATATTGAAAAATATTCTCCAGCTACTTAATGCAATAAATTCCTCGTTATAATTAAAACTTAATAAAGTATTATCAATAAAAAAAAAATAATTCATCTGGTCACTCCTAAGTTGTGTGTGTCATTATTTAGATTTGAACATTTAAAAGTAATCAACAAGTTGCTTGTTGCACTTTGTATAATTGTGAGGCATTGCTCGCTCTAACACTTCAACACATTATTGCATATTTTTTTCTTCTTCTTTTTAAAAATTTAATAGTACTTGGCTCAAGTTCAGGGTTAGTTGTCATAATTAATATTTAAACAGACATTTTACACCATTTCCAAAGAGCAGTGGAAAAATATTCTAGATCATATATTGAAATATTACTGCGTCTCCATTAGGCATCAATTTCAACAAGCCATGCACATAACGCCGGCAGAAGAACGGCGAAAACGTGTTGATATTTAAGTATGTTCTGTTTGAGTATAATTTTCTGTTTGTTGTCAGGTTTGTTTGAATGTTTTTTAACAAGCAAGAGACTGTTCGCATTGTTGATCAATAGATGGCGGTGATTCGAAATAAAGAGACTACGGTTTTCCCGGAAAGTTATAACAACAGTATAATATTTACTGGCGGCACAAACCCAATTAACTTAAAGAAATCGTACTTAAAGTCATATTTGATGGCGTTGGTTGCACATGAACAAAACATGAACATTGAGAGTCTACATTAGCCGAATTCATGTGCGAAATGATGTGCATATCAATTTGATGGCTAGAGTAGAAGTAGGGTTAGAAACGGAAACTGTAAGTTGTGTTTGAAGACAATTGCAAGGAAGCAAGCAGTGGAGAAAATATAAATTGCTGAAAACTAAATTTATAACTACTTTTCTGCACACACGGAGCAAGTAATTAATAAAAAACAATCTTGAATTAATTTAATAAATAATAAAAATTTAAATTTATACGAAATTAATTATACAGCTCACACACATATACAGTCCAGTTTCGAAAATTTCTTTAACAAAAATTTATCATAAATGTAAAGTTTACATCATTATAACAAAAGAAGATAAAAGGTATTAAAAAGGTATTAAAAAAAGTATTAAATTAATAACATTAAAATAATAATATATATGGTAACTGCTCATAATCAGAGCTGTAAATGAATCATTTATTTTTGAATTAATTCACTGCATTAGCTAATTTTGAATTAATGCTTTTTAATAAATAAAAATAATTGAATGAAATTAGTCTCTATTCAAATTAATTGCAATTTGTTTCTTATTTTAATGAATTTGCAGAATGAATTGTAATTCGATTCTAATTCATTTAAATTGATTTTAAATTAATTTAAATAAATAATAAAAAATAATTAGCAATTCATTACCAACTCATTTGAATTGAATTTATTGCAATTTGAATTGAACTTGTAAATAAATATGTAGTAAGCATTTCCATGTTTTCTTTGATCTTTGATCATTAAATATTTTAACTTTGGTAAAAGAAATTTCAATTTTTCATTTCCCCTAGATATGCTCTGGAATTTGAATGATTTCATTCATTTCTGATTTCATTCATTTGAACTGCAATTCATTGTTCTAACTCATTTGAATGAATACAAAATCAATTCAAATCATTCTACAAATTCATAGAAATGGAAACGAATTGAAATTCATTTCTGCCTAAATTGTTTAAATTGATTCAAATTTCACTTAATTATTTTTTGTTGTGAAGAGAATTAACTCAAAATTTAAATAATTCGTAACGATTTTAAATCACAAAAATAAGACTCATTTCCAGCTCTACTGCTTTTAATGTCTTAAATGAAAAGTTTGTAAATTTAGCTGTTTAGTTGTTTTAATGTTTGTTGCTCAATAACGTCTAAACGGCCCAACCGATTTTGATGAAATTTTTACCATGTAAATATCTTTATATGGGTTAAGATATAGTATAGATTTCTTATCATTTTAAACTGAAAAAAAATCGAATAGGGGAATACAAAATTCCAGCATATTTTAAGATGCTATAGATAAAATTTTAAAGCCATTAATCAATCTTTTGGATCTTTTTAAGCTTTATTTAAATTTAAAGGGAAACGGTGCAATTTAATAATACATTACGTGCGATGACATGAATGTTTTAAACTGTTTTTTACTGGTGGGTGCTTAAATACTTAAATGTAATATTTTAGATTTGACCTTCTAAAAAACTTGGAATTTTTTTTTTCATTTCATATTTATAAACATAAAAATGCAATAAATTTATTGTTTCAATTAATACAGTAAAAACGCATATAAAATACTCTGTCATACTTATTAACAATTTAAATGACAATTGTCATGTCATATAAACTGAAGAAAAAAAAACGAGAAGTTTATGTCTTAGAAACAAAGTTTCGAATGTCAAACACTTAAACTTGAATTGTATTTAAACATAAAAAAAAAAAAAAAATCATTTAAACTTTAGCGCAAAACAAAAAGCGAAAGTGTTGCACTTTATGTAACACAGATAAAAAATCTGAAACATAATTTAGTGATTTATGGAAATGTGTCGCACGCTTGAAGTTGCTACAAACAATTCGCTATTAAATTTATAATTTTATTGTTAAAAAAAAAAAAAACAACTACAGATACAGATATCGATAATAGTTATGTATGGGCATTATTTTAAACACAATGTTAAGCTTTCTAGCCAACATTATAAGCCGCAAATAAATTAAATACCCATTATGACTACAAACACAAATATTTTTCTCTATTTTTGTCCGTTTGGGGTTTTGCATGTTTTTGAATTGAAATGAAATGAAATGAATTGAAAGCAAACCAAAAAGCCGCTTAACCAGACCTCAATAAAATATTTATGGATAAACAATTTTATTTATTTTAAGTATGGAAATGCATGCCTCCTCCCACATTGTGGTAGCGTTCACATGGTGGTAGCCTCCGCTGAGTTACTGGCTCTAAGCATGGAATAATCATTTACTACAAATTATAATCGTTTTTTGTTTCTTGTTTTTCTTACAATATTTTTTAGTTTATTGTGTTCCATACTATTTGGTGGTTATCTTCAACAAAAATTCTCTAAACGTTTTTGCCAAAAGGGTTGTTTCCTTTCTCAGATAACTTTCTATTGTTTAAAACCGTTAACACAGTTTCCAAAATATTTCTCACAGTAAGAAAAAGTCATTTTTTTTTTCTTTTTTGTTAAGATTTATTGCTTTTGTAAATGATTCGTAAACAAGATTTTGCTTGCACTTGGAAAATAAACAACAACGATTATGCTTATAAAAACTTAAATTGTTCATAAAAAATGTGAGGATGGTTTATTTGTATTAAGGTAATAAGATATGTGCAACATGTTGGCCAAATTGTGCGGCAGATAAATGAATAAAATTAACTGCAATATATTTTCTTAAAATTTTATATAGAAATTTGGAAATTCATTGTCAAACAATTTATTACTTTAGATCGTAATTATGATGGTCAGTTTTATAAGATTAGCTTTATTTTACAGGGTGGCGTAAACGTAATGTCACAATGTGAGTGTGTGTTAATTTTAACTTTAGTTGCTCCAAAGCAATTTATCGAAAACAGTTGTTAATCGATTTCTTTTTAATAATTGTAGCGCGTTTGTAGTAGCGGTGCACTGTTTCGCGATTTTATACAACGCGTGGCCAAAAACGGAAGCAGCTAGAGTTAGGAGGTGCAATTTGGCATGATTACTTTTCTTAGAAAAGGAAGTATTTGTGCGAATTTTCGAGAAAATCTAACAAGTGCCGCGCCCTCCTCCCATAAAACCTAAATATAAAAATTGTAATAATTAAAAAACTAGCGACCCGATAAGATTGAAATTTTGCATGTGAATTTACTTTATAATATTGTAACATACTGCCAATTTAAAAAAAAAAAAAAATCGGTCAAACGCCACGTCCACCTCCCGTTCAACAGGCAACAATTTCTTTCACATGCCTCCCTTTTGTTCTCATTGAACCCTTTCATAAGAAATAATAAAAAAGAAAAAACAAGAATGAATTTTGTAAATAAATATGAAATTACTTTATTCGAAAGATAATCTTCTGACATTACAATTTAAATATGACTTCTGGCAATTACGCGCGAATGTCGTACTCAAAGTGCGTTTCGAGCTTATCGACATAAACTAGTCTAGCGGCGTTAAATCACATGATATTGAAGCCCAATTTACAGGTCCAAAATGTGAAACTATGCGATTACCAAACGTTTCCTTCAATAAATCAAATTTGTGTTGAGTGTGCACCATGGACTGTAAGGTTCAGCATAGTTTTTAAAGAAGTACGGACCAATTATTCCAATCAATTAAAATTAAGCATCATCGCTTAGCAAAATTCGCTTATGAAAATTAGGATGAACAGCAGTCTTGTTTTAAAGGCCTCATTAGTCTTTACTTTCTGTTGCTGTTCTGTTCCGTGCCGTTCTGCTTTTTAAATTATTGTGATTAGCTTTTCTGTAGCAACAATGCAGCTGCTTATAATAAACAAAAAAAAAAACACAATACACAACACAACAAAAAAAAAACTACAATTACAATAACAAAACTAGGTTTGTTTACATTTTGCACTAACACTACCAAACAACTTTCAAGTAACTTAACGTTGATTTCTATTTTCTACTGATTCGAAAGGAACAGAAAGTCAAAGTAATAACAAATCACAAACAGCGTTGCCACACAAGAAATTGACTTCCTACCAATAATATTCAAAAATCCTACCAAAATCGTTCACAGCCTACCAAAAATTTAAAAATGATTTCTTGCACATAAACTCTGTTAAACGCATTTGGTTTTTTTCCGTAATTGTTGAGATGGAAGTTTATCTTTTTAGAATGAACACCCATCCCTTTCCTGAAGCCAATCAAATTCGCTCAACCATTCGGTTCTAAATTTTCTTTTGACTGTTTCCTTTACAATGTTCACTAAAAGTATTATATTATTTAAAAATGTTTTAAAACAAAAATTTTAAGAGTGGTTTTACCTGGTTAATGGTTCTGAAATTTTATTTTTTTCATTTAATTTTGGAGTTTTTGATAAAAATGTGAAAAAAATACATGCAATATTAGCAAATATTTATGTAATTAAAAGAAAAGTATTTTCAAATAAAAAAGTTTACTTACTTTTCCAATTTGTCTATTAATGTTTTTAATACATACACTTGAAAATAAACCTTCACTCAAAAATATTGTTAATTTCCATTTCATAATATTGTTCGGATTTCTTAAGCCATGATTATAGCTTTAATCATCTCTATGCAAAAAGCAGAGATGTTTTTTATTTCACCTAAGACAGTTTTTGAAAACAGTGGTAGCACTATTCAAAGTTATTGTTTATTTAATTCAAAGTTACATTTTTTTTTAATTATATGTTCTGAATTTTTAAGGTGAAAAATTTACTATTACTAAAAAATTGCTACAGGAGGAAATCCTACCAAAAATTTAAAAAAATCCAACAAACCAACCAAACTACCAAACCGTTTTTAAAAAACAAAAAACTACCAAGTTTGGTCCGATTGGACCAAAGCGGCAACGCTGATCACAAATACACATTTTCCATTTAACAGAAACTGATCAGCTGATTCGTCACGGAACGGAAAGAAAAAACTGATTCTGCCTTAAGTCCATTCACCGTATTTACGCCTTGCTAGATAATCGTGTGGTTTTAATTGTTGCACGAGTTGGATTTTGTTAGCACGCAAGCAAAGATCTTTCCGCAAAATCCTCAATAAAGTGGATGGACACTTATACAGTTCTTATGCATGATGACAAATATACGTTTTACAGCAGCAATGACTTCTTCTGTACGCACTGTAGGAAATCTCTGTAGATGCTTATTATTATTTAAAGTAAACGTGGTGTGAGTGAAGACGTTCCAAATTAAATCGAATTAATTGCTCTAGTGGACGATTATGTTCACTGTAAAATGAACGTAGTTTTTCGAAGTAAACCATGATTTTTAAAATAAACTTGCTCTATTTCGAAGCCTTGTTCAGGTCTCAGTTATAAAAATTAATCAATAGGTTTTGTTGAAAAAATTTTACAATCACTTAATATATTTTCATAAAATCTTCTCTAATGGCATTTTTACCATAGAGTTAATAAAAATTTATGTAAAGCATATCCATATGGCAATTTTGCTACTGCTCATATAAAGCTTATTAGTGGATTATACCCAAATTTTATAAAGAAAACCTCAAAGTCTTATACCAAAAGCCAAATTGATTAAATGAGAACTCCATTGAATCTTTTGGTAGAATCCACTGATGTTGATGATATATATGAGCAGTAGCGAAATGTTTATATGGATATGCTTTCCCCGCAGTTATACATTTACCCTGGAGTTAATGTCGACATCGTTGCCGGCGTTTCAACGCCGAAAAAGTTGAAACAGATTGAACTTTTACGGCGTTGCAACGCGTTGAGATTAATTGCTCTCATACAATTTCAAACGATTCAACTTTTTTTTTTTTGACATTTGACGCCGTCAACGACGTCGACATTAACTCCAGGGTTAATTTTTAACTTTAAAATAATAAATATTTCATGAGAATATCATGAAATATTTTGGTTTGAAGGAATCAAGCACAATTAAAATAAATTAATATAAAAAAGATTCAAAATATTAAATTTCCTTGCTAAAATTTTTCTAATGTGTTAAGGTTTTATTTTCAATGACTGCTTTACGAAAAAAATTGTATAAGTTCTTGCTGATGATTTTTAAATTAATAAAAAATTATATTTCGACGACCTTGTTATAAATTTTAACTTATTTAAATTTATCTGCAAATTTTATTTTATTCAATGAATATGTAAACATAAAAATAATGAATTTTAAAATTACTTTAACATAATTAAATTAAAAAATTTAGGTGTGTTAATAAAGATTACTATCTAGATTTTCGGTATGTTATTGTCGTTAAAAACTTAATCCAGACACATTTAATGTAAATCATAAAACTATCATGATCTAATTTAAAGAATTTTATAAAATGGTAAAATTGCAAGGTGAAGAATTTTTAAAAGAGAAATGTTTAGCAAGAATGTTTTTGAGTTTTCCCATTGATTTTATCTTTCATATTTGCTATTATTTCTAAAAACTACTTAACGTTCGGGATACCCTTAAAACATATGAAATCAGTTACAAAGTAAAGCATACTTTTCGGCAGCGCTATTAAATAAAGTGAGTTGAAAAGAGTTGCCGTATCTTTATTAAATTTACAGGAGACATAAAAAATCACTTAAACCGTTAAACATAAACTGCCGTATTCATAGAAAATAAAGTAACTTTGAAACGAGTTGTATGTATTTCAAAACTATTTTGATTTTCTATGAATACGGCAGAAATAATTTTGTTTATCAAATAAATATCTGTAATATATTTTGAATCAATTTCATTTTTTATTAATATACCAATTTGAGCAATTAACTATTAAAATCTTACAAGTGAAATAAGTGCAGCAGAAGCAGTATTGTGGAATTTTATATTTGAATATAATATAATATATAATAAGATTAGTTGAGCAAATAGAAAATATTGCATTTATCTACTGAGGTTTTATTATAATCTAACTAAAAAATAGTTTCCCCTGTCTGTAATAGTCAAACCTTTTGAAAATTCTTTTAAGTTTGTTTTTAAACAGTACAAAAATGTCAAGAAGATCACTGTTATTGTGAAAAACCTATCACTTAGTATAAGGTAGCAATTTCTGATTTTTGTTTTCCCACAAGACAACTCCTGTCTGCAATACTCTGTCCATCCTGCAGCAGCTTATTATGCAATACATTATTTTGTTTCCATCACATAAAGAGTAATGAATATTTTGTTTTCACTTCGGAAAGCCATAATAGAGCTACTTATGTCCACTCGACGATAGATCCTACAAAAAAAAACTTATTTAGTTCAGAATTAAACTGCAATTTTCCACATGCATTGTGGTCATATGATATCTGTCGGCTTCAGTTTATGTAGCACACAAATTTCTTGTGTTTAGATTAATCCCAACGCTTTCATATGAAAGAAAATTACTTGGTCTTAATGATCATGTGCTTCATATAGAGTTGTGCAATTTTTTTTTGTAAAGAGAAGTAACACTCAGGCAATAATGCCTACTTATTAATTGTTTTTATTTGGAAAGAGATAGTATAGAGATATTTGTGGTGAAGAAGAGTGATAGATAGAATGCTTCATTTTCTTTCCACAATATTGTAATTGTACGTTATGTTTATTTCTAGAACAATGTTGCAGCGCCTCTAGTGTTAACATGGGCATTAATTTTTGAAGCTAGTACAGCCGGCGAAGAAGGGAGCTATAGATAGCTGTGTTTCTTTTTTTATATATTGGTATAAAGACTTTGATACATATTTCGAAAAATTAAGCTTGTTAAATTGACCTTGGCTTGGTTACGAACCCAGGCCATCGACACAATAACAGCATAGTAGTCAACGTGCTAACAATATAAGCTATAGAAGTCTTTAGTATTTAGCTCATCTTTAAACTTTTGTGACCAGCTTTGAAGCGGAGATATCAAATCATTTCAAAATAACTCCAAGAGAGCGTGTTCGTCATAAACTTCTACAGGTGGAAGTTTCTTTTAAAATTCCCTGAAACAAGGAATTTTTTTGGTACAAACGCAGTAAAAAATTTAGTTTTTTTAAGTAAACTGTTTACACATAATTTGTGTGATCACAAAAAAAACATTTCAGAAGAAATTAAACGACATTCACGCAGAGAAGAAAAATATCTGTTCACCGTATATTTTTTGTTGAAAATAACTGTTTTATTTTATAAAGAATCGCTTGGAAAAGAATTTTACGATACGATATTTACAAAATGGTATATAATGCTTTATTTTCAAAAAAAATTTTCTTAGAATCGATTACTTTTTAATTTTTCGTCACATTCTATATCCCTCATCTTGCAAAAAAGAAAAAAATCTAATAAAATTTAACACATCTGCAAGATCTTTTTCGAAACATAAAATAATTAAATACCCTGTTTTATCTTAGATAACTTCTTATTGGAATTATCATTTTCAATAACGAAGAAAAAGCAACAATCTGGTACACCTCGAAAACAAGTTATCTTCAATTTACTAAAATTCATTTTTCATTCTCCCACTATTTCTCCCACTCTCTTTGAATATGGTTCTGACACAACTCTCACCGTTATTACGATCGCACATTTTCATATGCATTTCAAGTAACTTGCCAACAACATTCAACATGTTCAAATGATACTTCTTTCGTCTGCTGTATTTATCAGATACCACTCACTTGTTTAAAATTAAATAAAATTTTTCCACCATAGAGTTAAATGTACATTTAGGAGATACGCTCTGACGATCGGATAGCTGGAAATAACAAATATCTAGAAGCAAACCAATCAGTTGGAGTTAATACGTCGCGCGAGTACGAATGACGTAGCGCATGGTTGTAAATAGTATTCAAAACTCTATAGAAAATTATTAATAATGTGAGAAAATAAATATTATACAACAAATTGAATTATACATAATAATATAATAAACAGAAAATTTTCTTTAAATTATTAAAAAGACGAGTGCATTAAAAGGAAGTAAAAAAATAATTTAAGCTGGCAAAAAAGCCTCAAAAGAAATTGGGCAAACGTTTCATAAAAGTAAAAAAAAACGCCTTGGAATGTTTTAAGGAAACGTAAGCATTGTTGAAGAAGAAGAAAAAAAAACGCGTTAAAAAAGTGATCAATTTGTAAAAATCAAAGTGCAATTTTTTTTAGTCGTAACAAGAGAAAACCCCCACCATCACCGCAACCACAACAATTGTTTGATCATTTCTGTGCATGTTGGTATCAGCGTTGCCACACAAGAAATTGACTTCCTACCAATAATTTTCAAAAATCCTACCAAAATCGTTCACAGCCTACCAAAAATTTAAAAATGCGTTTCTTGCACATAAACTCTGGTATACTCACTTGGTTTTTTTCCGTAACTCTTGAGGTGGAAATTTGTCTTTTGGTGATTTTTAAGATGGATGTTATGATTTAAAATAGTTTTAGAGCATACTATGCAGAATGAACACCCATCCCTTTCCTGGAGCCAATCAAATTCGCTCAACCATTCGGTTCTAAAATTTTTTTTTACTGTTTCTTTACATGCAATATTAGTAAATATTCATGTAATTAATAGGTACATATATACAATTAAAAAAGTTTACTTACTTTTCCATTTTGTCTGCTAATTTTTTTAATACAAACACTTGTAAATAAGCCTTCACTCAAAAATATTGTTAACTTCAATTTCATAATATTGTTCGCGTTTCTTAAACCAGAGATGGCTATATCTTTAATCATCTTTATGCAAAAAAGCAGAGATGTTTTTATTACACCTAAAACAGTTTTTGAAAACAGTGGTAAAACTATTCACAGTTATTGTTTATTTAATTCAAAGTTACATTTTTTTATTTTATGTTCTGAATTTTTAAGGTAAAAAATTTACTGTTGCTACAGGAGGAAAACCTACCAAAAATTTAAAAAAATGCAACAAACCAACCAAACTACCAAACTGTTTTTTAAAAACGAAAAACTACCAAGTTTGGTCCGATTGGACCAAAGCGGCAACGCTGGTTGGTATCTCTATATGAAACTCTACGCTGACTTATAAAGTTACAATAAAAACAAACAGAAACTAAAGCAGAAGGCAAAACAAACAAAATATTGAAAATTAGAGGGGACCTCATACACACATAAATATTTCTAATACGAAATTGTACTCTCACAATCAGAAAAAAGAAAACTAAACAAATAAAACTCGCTCGGTTGTAAGTTCTTTTTATTAAAACACTTTAAGTGAGCCAAGTTCAATAAAATTGGTGGTGTGTCACCGTGTGTCTCATTGTTATCAAATTAAATCGGTAAATTTTCTTTTTTTTTCTTTTGTGTCTATCTGTACAAGTGTATCTTTATCACACTCATTCATACATGTGTGAATGTGTGACATTTGTAAATAACTAGTGGCAATGAAAATTAATTTACACAAAAAAAAAACTCATTACAAAACTAAATTATACAATAATTAAATTTTTTTTCTGTTCTGTTTTATCAATATCAAATTCAAGAATAACAAAAACTTCCAACTCACTTTCATACACCAACTTCTTTCTTATCGCTCTACTTATTGTTGTTCTAGTGTAGAACCTGTGCAAATGTATATTATTTTGCTGTTTTTGCAAAAGACTGGCGTTTTCAAGTTAATACAATACCTTAAGGTACACAGACACTCGTACACAAGTGTGTCTACCCCTTTGCTTTTTTTATCCAAAGCACTTTTTTTATTCAGTTTCTCTTTCTCTTAACAAATAAACGTGTTCAGCTGGAGGTCTATGTAGCTGTTTTTTTAAACATAAAAAGCTTTAAATCTAACGTTTTTAATTTGTTGTTGCGTTTCTTGGTTGGAAGTCGCTTCTACACTAATGTGTTAATCTGCGTGTTCAAACAGCTTCACATATAACCAGACATTTTATAAAACTTTCAAGGTGTAGAATAACAGTTTGTTTTAAAGAGATTATTTAATAAATAACGGATACTGGCGTGCTTCCCTATGCAAAAATATTAACATTGAGTACCGTGTGTATGGAGCCAGCACACAGTATACATACCGAACATGCTCATAGGCGCTTACGTATTTGTTGTTGTTGTTTTTTTTTATGGACAAAGTCACATGTTGTCATGAAAAGTCATAGCTCACGAACGCGTCAAACGATTTCGTGCAAACATTAAATAAACGACCATACGAACAAACTTTGAAAATTTAATCGAATTTGGTTTGACTGATCGTAAGTAATAAAGTCACAGCACACTTGCAACAATTTTTCGGATATTTAAAAGAAGAAAAAGATATATCTCGCAAAATGGCCTAGAAATGTTACACGAAATCTTTAAATTAATCAATGTCTATACATTTAAAAGAAGAACACTCTCTGTTTCTCCCGATCATTTTAATCTTGATTTAATTATTTTAATCGTTTTATCTACACAAAGTGTGTTTTTCAACTGCTAAAGTTTTTAAGGCTAAGGTTTTCCAGAAGCTTTCACGCTAAACGACACATAATGACTATAGGAAATTAAAAAAAAATGATAAATCACTTCAGTCACTTTGAAGTGGTGGGGATTCAAATACACACCACAGATATATTTTATTAATTATAAAGGGTTCAAATTAAAATAGTTCTAACCCCTAGTTCTTCTTGTCACCACTTTTTAAAGCAGCTCGTAAAGTACAACCATCATTTATATTTTCTTAATGTTAAAGAGTTTTGAAATTTGACAAACAAAAAAAAAATATTTCTGAAGCACGATCAAGAAAAAAATATACATCCATCTAAGCCAAATGTGCACATGATCATGTAAGATGTAGAGCGCTAATGGGTTTGGATGTGTTTGAAGTTGCATAATAAAAATTGTCGTATATTTCTGATAATGGCATGTCTTAGTGTTCAAGGACATAATGTCCATGGACTTTTGAGTGCGACATGAACATTATGTCGTTTTTAAACACTTAAAACAACAACGTCTTCACTTGCCAAAGATTTACTGCAGAGCTGGCCTTCGGCCCGGCGCAAGAATTTTCTCCTCTATGGTATAACCAACACCGACTTCGCTTACCAAAGATTTTCTTCAATCCAGTTTTTGAAAACATTGCATCTTTCTTACATTAATAAAATAAAATATACTTATAATATCCATGGACGTTATGACTCTATGTTGATGGATATTAGCTCTTGGACGTTTTGGCATGCCGCCATTTTTGATTTCTAGTTTAAATATTGGCAGGTTTAGATTTTTATTAATGCTTGATTTTTTTAATACACCAGAGGGTTGCTAAAACATTGATTTAAATGAAGTATTATAAAGAAGATCTTACAATCTAATCTAAGAGTAGATTTTCGGTGTTTTCATTTTACCTGTGACAACTTTGCTTTCATATGACTTTTCAAAATAAAGCGCCTATTGTGAAGTATATCAAGGTATTTGACTTCCGTACGCAATATCAATGTTAAATGAATACATTTTTGCTCATTTATTTATATTCTATACTCCTTCAGACGTTTTACGAGATGAAATGTAAATGATCCTGCAGATACTACTCGGGGACAGCCACTTTGACAGCAACTGGATTTGTGTGAACACGTTTGCTAGTTGCCATGTCGGACATGTATAATAGGTTTGAGGTAACCACGTGATACTAACGTGAGTGGTAACGCAAGCTTCAATCTTTTAAAGCGGGCTGCAAAATAGGGCTTAAGTATAAACTTGCGATTTGTTAAACAGCTTTTAAAAAATTATTACAGTGAGGTTTTCCTTAATTCCTATAACAATTTAAAGTGAAAGAAGGTAAATCATAGTTTAACTTCATTTTAACTTTACGATACTTAGTACAAAAAGGTAAAGTTGGGTAGTCGTGAAAAAATCTATGTTGAGATTTTAACGAATTTATAAGTTTCGGTCTCCTTAAACCATTTGTCCTATTTTCGCAATGCTGTCTGTCAGTGGGTGAGTTAATGGGTGTGTATGCCTTTACTTTTGACAACGTTCTACAGCTCACACTGTTTGACCTATCAAAATTAAATTCAATATGTGCCTTTAGTATATGGTGATGAAGAGCTGTGTAATTTTCGGACATTATCGAGAAGGAGGAGGACTAGTTACTTTACATTCGAATATATTTCGAACTTTTATTCTTAATGTAATATATCCATAAAAATATCTATTCTAGTTGAGAGCAGGACACTCCAGATCTTTTTTCGTTGCTCTTTTTAATAACCTTTAATATAGACACAAGTATAACCAAAACAATTTAAAGCAAAGCCATTTGTTATCCACCAAAATTCGTTTTTTTTAATCACAAATTAGTATTCGATAAACAGGATAGTTAATAGAAAATAAAAAAATACAAACTACACAATGGATCTGAAAGTATTTTATGCACTAGTTACCCTAGAGGGAAAAAAAGTAAAATGAAATTGATCGCTTAATATGGAGGACCAGACACTTTAACATGGTTTTGTCATAGGAGGAGGTTAATTAGCGTGATTTGGGAACTCCGTAGTCACGAGACAAATATGCTTAGAGTAAAAGGCACAGTGTAGAAAAATATTAAAACAAAATACAATCATATTTTATACAAGTAAGAGTGCTATAGTAGGCTATGCCGAATATTATACACACTACACCATTTTTGTAAATCTAGTTTCGTGAAGTAATTTCAATTAAAAACTCAAATATTGGGGTGACAGAGAATTAAAAACTTAGAAAATGATTATTATTTATAATTTTAAATACAAACGTCATCGGCTCTTAATGGGTTAAGCATTTAAAAAAAATTTAGTATTTCCTTAAAGATCTCTTCAGAAGCTTTTAAACGATACCTGTATTGATATTTTGAAATATATGGTGCACAATCGTACTTTTCTAGGAAAAGTTCTGAGGCCCATAACTCGGAAAATATGGGCGAGCGCAAATTTTTTCACTTGATGCTTTTTTTCTTATTTTTAAATTTCCAATGGCCCCATATATTATTTTTTTTTGTATTAGATTTACTTCTCTTAACTTGATTTATTTTTTCGAAATAATATGGAAATATTACAGGCGGGCGTGGTGTTTCGCCCGCTGCCTCGAAAGACATGTAACGATTTTTCTGATTTTAAATAGCAAAATTTTCGAAACTATATATGATCGTTTGGCGTATTTTCTCTCGCTCATTTAGTGTCTTTGCAAAGTTGTCCAAACACGGACGGACAGACGGACATTGTTTAATCGACTTGGCTAAACAAAAGAACTCAGATGGGGTCGAAAATAGATATTGTAGAAATTAATGCGAAATGACAAACTTAAATATACCCTTTTTCCACCTCTAGTAAAGGGTAAAAACTATTTGTTAATATTTCTTCAACACTTATTTAAGTAATTGCTAAATTGCATGACGTTGTTTAAATTTTTTAACCGTTTCATAATTTAGATTTGTTGCTCAATTTTGAAGTACTCGTATTAAAGCATTTTTTATAAAGCGTCAAATTAATTATAAACCTTTTCATTTCCAAATTTCACATTTATTTGTTTTCAATAGATTTTTAAACTTAGCGCTTTTTCTTGTAACCACATGATTGACAACACATTTGCTTAAATATCATACACACAAGATTCGTTGCATGAATTTATTTGTTATAAAAGACCCCTTGATTGAAACTAAATTCGTATTTCAGTATAAAATACGAACAGAAAATAAATAATAATAATCAAAATAAAAAAGTAACGCCAAAAATTCAATTCGGATGAGTAAGAAACTTTCTAAGAATTGAGGAATATTATACGATTTATTATTTTATATTTACAGAATAAAACATACTTCCCGTGTAGATTATGAAAACTTTAAACTGACTGTTTGTCTGTTTTGAAAGCATAGGAAAATAATAAAAAAAAAAAATATCTTTTATTTAAAGAAACTCTTAAAAAATATTAATGTGTACGAGTACTTGTGTGCAGGGACTAAAATTTAAAATATATAAAAAAAAAAGAATTTTATTTTTGTAGCTGTTGCATTTTATAGTGAGTGGGGTTTATTTAAGAATATTTATTTTAAACCTGATAAGATAACGTTATAATCAAAACCCTTTAACTTAGTAATGAACTCTAAATAAATGTGCAAAAAAGAAATTTTAAAATAAAATAAAAGTTTTTAAATGTTGGTAGATAATTTTCTTTGTATTTTCTTTTTTCTTATTGATTTTTATTCCTTTTGTATGTTTGAATTTTGTATCTTATCTTGGACAACAAACAACATAAATGTTCAGAATCCAGTATTCAAGGCAATCATTTTCTTCAAAGCCTTTTATAGTAATTGTTGCGTTTTCTTGTCTTTAGCTGGTTTATTTTATTTATTTATTTCATTTGGAAAAGTGGTTTTCGATTGCATATAATATATATCTGGAACTTCTAATTGCAATAAAAGATCTTAAAAATTATAAAAAAGTCCAAATTTTTCTTTTTATTATTTATGAGAACAATTTTTTAATTACAACTAAATGTATGTGTGCTAAGTTGTAGGGATATACAATAGTTGTACAAACATTTTTGCCAATTTCTTTGGAAAGAATATAAGATATTTATAAAATTTTTAATTAATTTTTGGTTTTTGATTTTTGGTTTTTGTTTTTTTTTTTACTTTAGAAAGTATGCGATTTTTAATTTTTTAAAATAATAATTTTTAATTTAATACAAATACAATTTTCTATGTTTTGAATTAAGATATTTTACTTAAGAAAATATTTTATTTGACCCTCGAAGTGACAATTCCAAATTATCAGAAAAATAAGAATTACTAACACATACGCACATACGCTATAAAACTGTAGAAACGCAGCTCTCTGCAATAAAAATCAAGTTGGAAATATATTTGTGCCAGATAAGACTGAAATAAAGCAATAATTTCATAGCAGCCAAACTTTCAGTTTCAAGAGCTTGGTTTAAGACTTTCACGATCCAGGAGTAGAAAAAACTGGAGTGCATTGGCAAAAAAGAGTGAAGCTAAAGATAACGTCACTATTAAATCTTGAGAGGAAAAAAGCAGGTGAATTATTTAACACTCTTTTTAAACGAGTCAGTCCTATCAGTTTGGGAACTGGAATTGTTGCAAGTGTGTTGTGACTTTATAGCTCACGAACGGTCAAACCGAATTCAATTAAATTTTAGGGTTTGTTCGTATGATCGTGAAGATGGTTTATCTAAAGTTTACACGAAATCGGTCGATGCGTTTGCAATTTTAGGCATCTGAATCCATTTTAACAACGTTTCGGCTAATGGAATTCCAATGCCTTATCAATCCGCGCCATACAAGAATTTTATTAAAACGAATTTTTATTTTAATTTGTTACTTTATAGTATTTTATTTATCTGAAAATTATTAATTTATTCATAATATAACTTAATAATGATTGTAACGGTAAATTTTATTTAAAATTTTTATAATTAATTTATTTAAAAGAACTTTTCCTTTGTACTAAAATGATAATGAGTGCCATGTTCCTTTTCTTCTAATTCTTCAAAGACGAATCTGAATCCTCTTCAGCGTTAAGTACAGGTGGAAGCATGAAAGAAAGTGTGATGTATTCAGCTTGACTTTATTTCAGAACTGACTTTTTATACAATTGCTTAAGTATATGTATATAAGTATAAGATTGGGTATGTTTAGTTAATAATTACAGATATGTATTTAAACTTAATACAGGGATGGACTGTGATATATCTTAACAATATACCACAATACCCCCTGCAAAATTTTTTTTATTAGTATTTTTAATTATTTGATTATAATAATTAACAGTATTTAATTACTTTTTTCTTGGTCTCAAATTATATTTATTACTATCCGCATTGCTTGGTAAAGAATTGTTCTGATCATCTTCCGTATCCCCAGTACCCTCATTATTATTTAATCTTTGTAGTGGGTCAAGAAGTATACTTGGCATCGTTTGTTCTGTAGTGCTTTTACACAAAATAATTTGATTGGCGTGTCTTTTCCAAACCTTGTTATTAGCTGTATGAACAAAATAAGTTTGTCTACCGATTCTTTTTATTATTTTTGCTTTTCGCCAAGATACTTTTCCTGATACAGAATAATCTTTTACCATTACAATATCATTTATCTTAAAATTATTTTGTTTAAATCCTTTGTAATAAAATTTCTGATTATATTGATTTTGCTTAACAGTTTTTTCAATTTCTTTGAAACTTTTATGTTTTACATGTCTTTTGGGATTTATTAGGTCTAATCTGGTTCTCAATTTTCTTTTATTAAACATCAAAAATGATGGAGATACACCTGTGCTAACATGTATAGTATTTCTATAATCTAATAAAAATCTACATAACATGTCATTGAATTCCGATAGTGGTGCGTTACATAAATTACGTTTTAAGGCATTTTTTATTGTTTTTACCGAGTTTTCCGCCTGTCCGTTTGTTGCGGGGTTTCCCACAGGCGTTGTGATAAGTTTAATTCCATTATTTTTAGCAAATGACTTAAATTCTTTTGACACAAAAGCGGTACCATTGTCCGATACAATAATCTTGGGTAACCCAAAACAAGCAAATAATTTTTTCAAGACGGAAACAACCGCGCCGCTGGTTGTGTTTTGTGACATGTCAATGCATTCAAGCCATTTGCTCGCGCTGTCCACTACCACTAGACACCATCGCTTTGCAAAAGGACCCAGGAAATCAATATGAATCCTAGACCAGACTTCTAGAGGTCTTTTCCAAGGAATAAGTTCCTGCTTTGGTGGGTTGGTGCGCGTTCCAAGACAAGGTGCACATTCTTTTACTACATTTTCTAAGTCTTTGGTTTGATTCGCCCACCAACAGCTTTCTCTTGCCATCGATTTCATCTTAACAATTCCCATATGGGTTTGATGCAAAAAGGCTACTACCTGGCTTTGTAATGCTGTAGGAATGACTACTCTATAACCCCAGAACAAGCACCCCGATTCTTCGGATAATTCTAGTCTCCTCAGGAAAAATGGTTTTAAATTGGCCTCTGTACATTTCTCCGGCCAACCGTTTTTAACCATATATATAACTTTTCTTAAATCTTTGTCCTCCCTAGTTTCCAACTGAATTGTTTCAAAATTCAAAATTTTATTTTCCATTGTAATTTGGCGTACAAAATTTATATAAACATCGTTTGGAAAATCATTAAAATCTTCTTTGGTTTCTTGGGGAACTCTAGAAAAATAATCGGCTACGTTACAACTAGATTTAACATATTCAATTTGAAACTGATACCCTGACAAAATCAGGGCCATGCGCTGTAATCTATTTGAAGCCATAACCGGTATGCCCTTTTTTGGACTGAAAATATGTTGAAGCGGTTTATTATCTGTTACCAAGATAAATTGGCGACCATACAAATATTGGTGGAACCTCTTTACCCCGTAAAGTATCGCTACTGCTTCGCGATCAAGCTGAGAATATTTTTTCTCTGTTTCAGTAAGTGTTCTTGAAGCGAACTCAATTGGTTGTTCTGCCCCCTCATCATTTACCTGTGACAAAACCGCACCGACCCCCACTGGGCTAGCATCCACTGTTAACTTTGTTTGGCTCTCTAAATTAAAATGTGCCAAACATTTGTCCGAAGATAACAATTTTTTTAGCGTATCCATTGCATTGGCGCACGCACTCGACCAATGAAATGCTGCACTAGCCCTTAATAAGCAATGAAGAGGGTGAAGCAAAGTTGCTACATCTGGCAAAAAACGCCTATAAAAATTAATAACCCCCAGAAAAGACTGAAGTTCTTTAACTGAAGTAGGGTATGGAATCCTCTTTATTTCCCGAACTTTTTCTGGATCCACATGCAACCCATTTCTATCTATGACATGCCCGAGATAATTAATTTTCTTACAGAAAAATTTACACTTTTCTACACATAATTTAAAACCCACTTCAGACAATAATTGCAGTACCTTATGAACCCTTTCTACGTGCAACTTTTTATTTGGCGCGGTTATTAAGATGTCGTCCAGAAACACAACCACCCCCTCCAATCCAGTAAGTAAAGAGTCCATTATTTTTTGAAAAATTGCTGGCGCCGAAGCCAAACCATAAATTAACCGCGTATACTGGAAAAGACCTTTCGAAGTTGAAATGGTTGTACACTTCCGAGATTCTTGATCCAGCTCAATTTGTTGATAAGCCATACTAAGGTCAAGTTTTGTAAACTCTTCCCCACCATATAGTTTTGAAAAAATTTCCTCTATGCGAGGTAAGGGATACTTTTCAACATATAAACATTTATTAAGGGTGATTTTAAAATCTCCACAAATGCGAATACTACCATCCTTTTTCAAAATTGGAACAATTGGCGTACCCCAATCACTAAAATCAACAGGTTCAAGCACGCCCAGAGATACTAACTTGTCAATTTCTGCTTCAACTTTTTCTTTGATAGCCAATGGTACCGGCCGCGGTCTAAAAAAAACTGGTGTAGTGCCTTCTCTTAATTTTAGTTTAGCCTGGCTGTTTTTAAATAAACCCAAACTGCCATCGAAAAGTGCACTAAAATTATTAAGTATGTCCTCCTCTACATTAACAGTCTGGTGCAAAACGTAATTTAATTTTGCAAATTCAATTTGAAAAACTTTCAAAAAATTCCTACCCAGTAATGGTGGACCGCTATTTTCAATAACTAAAAACTTCAATTTCCTATGTTTTCTAGCATACGTGACTATTATTTCACACTCCCCCATTGCACTTATGTTAGCACCATTGTACGCTTTCAATAACATGTTGGTTCTTTTTAATTTATAATTTTTAAAACATTCATTAAATGTATAGTATGAAAGAACATTGTACTCTGAGCCCGTATCTAAAATCATTTTAAATACCTTATTATTAATCCTTAATTTTACCTTAATGGGTCCATCTGCTTCACTTAACATCGAAAAAAGGTTTAGATTGTCTTCTGTCATAAAATTCATATTTTTTGCCTTACACATCTTCTTCAAGTGTCCTCGTTGCTTGCACTGATTACATTTATAGTACTTATACCTGCAATGTTCGCTCTGATGTCCACCGAAGCCACATACAGCACATTGCTGTCCCTTTCTTACTTGCTCTTCTCGCCCCTGCTGCTGGTGTTCATGTTGTTGCTGCTGCGAACGTGTCGACTGATTGCGTGAATGCTGCTGCGCATACTTAAACTGCTTCGGTTTTTCGCCGTGCCATGTGACTCTACCGCCATTTTTGCGTATAAAGTTTATCTCCGGTTCAACCTTAACCTCAGCCTCGTACTGGTTTTTTATATACTCAGCATTGTTTGCAATCTCTACCGCCCTTTCAAATGTGAGCGAAAGCGATTCCAAAAAAATTTTGTCACGAGCCGGACCTTTTTCCAGACCCATTACAAATTTATCGCGAATGACTGCTTCTAAAATGGTTCCGAACTCACATTGTGTGGCTAGCGTTCGCACTCTAACTGCCCATTCATTAGTAGTTTCATACTGTGTCTTGTTTGCTTTATAAAATTTAAAGCGTTCGGCAAACCCACATGATGGTGCCTTAAAATGGGATTTCATAACTGCAGTGCACATTAGGTATGTGGTCGCTACGGCGTCTAGTTTAGTTGGACTTAATAAATTTTCCAACAACATATATGAACCTTCAGTGAGAGCGGTTAGCAAAATAGCTTTTTTCTTCCCATTATCAGTCACTTCACTTGCGATAAAAAACTGTTCCAATTGGAAATGAAAAACACTCCATGTGTTTGACAAATAATCAAACTTTGGCACACTAAGACCATTCATTTTATACTTCTTTTAATTGTTACCTCGTCGCCACTGTGATGTATTCAGCTTGACTTTATTTCAGAACTGACTTTTTATACAATTGCTTAAGTATATGTATATAAGTATAAGATTGGGTATGTTTAGTTAATAATTACAGATATGTATTTAAACTTAATACAGGGATGGACTGTGATATATCTTAACAATATACCACAGAAAGGTAGCAACATTTTTTGTGGAATGGGCCTTATACTAGTAAACAGTGGGTTAGGCGCAAAAACGCGCAACGTTTTTTTCTACAGTATAAAAGTAGAGATCGTAAATTTTACAAAAAATTTAATAAAAAAAATCCTTTTTTTAATTTCGAAAGAAATTTTTCATCTTGAAAATGTAAAACAATTTTTTTTTTAAATTAATATAATTAGTGGTAAATGCAGTCTTTTGCAGGGGAAAAAAATTATACAAAATTTTTATTTTTTTAGCCACAAGAAAATATCTTGCAAACCTCACAAAACCGTAAAAAGATAAAAAAACGTATGCGAATTATCCAAATTTCCTGACTTTAATAGTGTCCCAAAATGACAAATCTTAAGCAAAAGCCTTGCAAATTCAATTAACGACGCAGAATTTTGTTATTTATTCAGCATACTTAAATTTTTGTATTTCTCAAAATTAATTTTTGGCCTAATGTCCGGCTAGATTGTCCGTGCGCTGTGTACAATAAGCTTGTATTTTATATAATACAAACAAATGTGATAATGCAGCAATATATTTTTGTTTTTGTTAAAATTATACAAAATATTTTTTTTTTATTTTCGTATTATTTTTTTTCTCTGACTTAACCACTGTTGCAAAGCCAAGTTTGAAAACAACAACTAGCAACAGCTAAAGTAATGACCGATGATTCGTTAACCAGCCCAGATTTTTCCTTTAACATTACAAAATTGAACTGCGTGCTTACTTCTGTTTTGTATCGGAGTTTAAATTCCTAAAGTAATAAATAGTAGGATGACAATGGTCGATGACTTGTTAAGATAGTCTTGATATTTGTACGAGCATTATAATAAAAAAAGGCAACAAAAACAACAACAAAATTAATAAATGCAAAAAGTTGTATTATTTTGTAATATGAAGGGCATATAGCGGGAATAAATAAATATTTACAATAAAACAGCACTCCATATAAACTGCTGATTTATCTAGTTTTTTTATATAAAGAGTTTTTTTTAATTCTTTTTATTTGTAGAACAAAAAAAGGCAAAGAAAACGAAAGAATATTTTGCATTAATAAACATCAGTCACATAAACTGACACTTGAAATAAATTTAATTTACACATCATCATCATTAATCTTATTCTAAACTTGTAAGTTGAATCAAACTTTAGAAAATTAACGTGATTATAATAAAAAGCAGAAACAATATTATTATTTAAATAAAAAAACCCAGACATTCATACATAAGACAAAAAGGCTTAAGCTCTATTTTTTTATTATTATAAACAGTGTATTAAATAAAATAAATAATATCATTATTTATCATATTAAAAATTATAGTGCCTTACAGCGATGACAACAAAGAATATATCTGAACTAAATTGTTAGAAAAAAAAAGAATTATAAAAAATAAAAGTGATAATAATACAAATTGTAAATAAAATAGAAAAGATAAAAACAATAAAAAAAAATTATCCTTATCGGTGAACAACATTGCTCATAATACTGCTTATAATGGATGTAGAATCGGATGATTCCGAACGTTGGGAAGACTTTTTTGGTAAGTTTTACACAATAACTTATTATTGAAAATATAAATTTATATTTTTTCGTTGGGTAGGTTCTAAAATTTAAATTAGTTATTTTAAGGCTAAATTTTTCTTAACTACAAATGTCTCTTCGTGAGTGAATAAAATAATATAACAGATAAAATAGCATAAATATCTTCTTGTTCAACTTGTGCAGTGATCAGCTAAGTTAAAGGCGTGTATTTTATAAAAATTCAAATATCGCATTACGATATACATTTCAAGGCCATTTACCTTTTCCATAGAAAATGCTTGTTGTGTGGGCATGTATGTATGTATCAATATGTGTGTGTGTGTGTGTATTGAAATACAGAAATATAGAGTGATCGAAAGGCAATACTTTACCAGGAATATAGGGAATTTCTGTCTCGAGAAACAAGACTTGGTCAAAAATCCACCAAATGCGAGCTTTACTCACACACAAACGGTTCCTTTTCATTTTTAACTTCATCTTCCTCTTGTTTGTTATTGGCAACTTAAATATAAGGCGATATTCTTCAACATCCTATCATTTCTAAATTTATTGCTAACCCTTCTTTTGATATTGAACATACTTTGATACATACTTTGTGTAAATTCTAAATGTCTGCCTACTGCGGTTGAATAACTAAAACCAAATACACTGAAATACGTCACTATATATTTTAGTAACACATCTTCTGCGAAAATTTCACGAGGCATCCTATTACTGAACACTAAAAATAGTTCATTTTTTAAACCTACCTCCAGTCACTTCTTATTTTTGTACGATAAAGAAGAGGCTAAGGGTCAAGCGCGAGTTAAAAATTTGTTATACGAAGTGGTCCAGAAGTAATGTTATATCATAATACTATTTCGTCAATAGTGAACAACTGAAAATTTTCTAAAAATGTAAAATTGATGGCATTAAGTTGAAACAATAAAAACGGTAACGAGATCACGCCCAGAGTTGTGAAAATTTTTTACTCGCTTACTATATTTTTAATAGTTTCTCACGACAAATTTGGCTCCAAATTGGTAATTTAGTCTTAAATGTTAATTTTAATGAAATGTCATAATGTCCAAGGACGGTGTTGGTTATACCATAAAGGAGTAATTCTTGCGCAAGGCCAAGGACGGATTTGCAAAAAATCTTTGGTAAGCGAAGCCGTTGTTAGTTATATCATAGAGGAGATAATATTTGTACCCGGCCGTAGACCATCTATACAGGAAATCTATGGTAAGCAGATCCGCTGTGCTTTTAAGTGGAGACATTATGACATTTTCATAAGTGACAGTATGTCCATACTAAAAACGAAACAGTGTCACTGAGTGCAACATAAAGTCTCTTGACATTATGGCCTTGGACACTATGGCATGCCACCGTTAATTTTCACTACTTGAGAAATTTGTCTCAGCTTTTATAAAAGATCCAGTGTTTCTTTCCAGTGTGACTTTATTTACCCTGCGTTCGGATAACAGACCGAAAGTTATTCAAATTTTCTACGTTTTTAATTGTACATCGCTCTTCTGATTGTTTTATATACATTAAGGCATTTACAAATATTATGATACCTTTTCCCAAGTTATAGATAAATTAAGCCGTTATTCCTTTTTTCATCAAAATATAAAGTAGCCTTGTCACTGAAGTTTTCTTGAAGTTCCTACACGAGTGCCCAATCTACCCAGTTTTTTATTTGTTAAAAGTTACTTGTACGAAATTTAAAAACCTTTCCTCACAGTTCCTTATGTAAACGACAATAACGTTTTACTTTGCATGGGAGGTACCACGTCCACTCTACCAATCGATACAGTATTTCTCTAAACAATACATATTAATAAGGAAATTTCTAGTACAAAAATTCAGGACTTGTTTTTTTTTTTTCATACGGACAAAATCACATGTTGACATGCAAAATTTATATAAACTATCTGCACGAGCATACAAACAAACGCTAGAAATTTAATCGAATTCGCGATGACTAATCGTGAGTTATAAAGTCATAACACACTTGCAACAATTTGTTATATACATATATATTGTGTGTCTGACCTCCATATATAAAGTCCAATTTAATTGTTTGAAACGATCTTTCACCTCTACAATGTATCTTAAAGTTAACAGTTAATAAAACAGCTGTGAATGATATTTGGAACAAATGTTTTAACTTCTAATATTTGAAGGCGAGTTAAAGGTAATTAGCAATTTTACTGAGACAATCTGTTTGATAATTTTTCTATCTTATAAAGTATTTTAATAATGTTTGCAAGAAAATTAGTATTTAGAACAAATATGTTTAAATAGATACTGTACAAAGTTAAACAATAATTTTCACTGAAGTCTGAAGTTCATTATTTTTTAAGGCAAATTGTAAAATTGAAATACTGGCAGCGTGTAAAGTAAATTTTATTTAATAATCAAAGTCTATTTGTAACTTCGAGTTACAAAGTTTTAAAGCATCATTTTAATATTATTATTTGTCTGTTATGGCTGGGGAGTTATTTGTTCAATAAACCTTGGACACATAGTCTTAGATTTTTTAAGTTTATAAAAAATTGCTTCACTTGGTAAAAATTTTTAAATTCCTATAAATTTCTCGATCAACTTTAAAGTTACCCATCAGACTCATTTATACGACAAGGAAAGTAGAACCGCAACCCATCATCTTTTCTATATAATGCGGACTAAAAACGTTTATAATAAAGACGGAATCAAATTGGATTACAGACAATTTCATGATCATGATGGGATCAAATTGGATTACAGACAATATAATGAAGTAGAATAATTAAATTTTTAATACTTTGTTAGAGATTCTTCTGTAAACTAATTAGAGACATTCCGAAAATTATTTCAAAATGCAATAAAACTTTTAAGGAATTCATGTTTCACTATATAACATCGCGGCGAGTATAATGTAGTCCATGGTGCAGCTCAATAATTTTTTTTTAATATGATGCCTCTGTTATAAAGTAACACGATAAGCATATTTATGAAGACATACAGTTACAACTACGTAGTGGGTTCGTGGCTACTTTCTTAGCTCTTAACGCTACATAAATTTATTTTTTCTTTTTGAGTTTAGTCATCCTTAATGAATGACTCACTTTCCATCCCATAAAGTTCAGAAAACAAAAACAAAAAGAAAAATATTTTTTTAATTGTGTTATTTAAAAATAAAAAATTAAATAACAGTAAATACCACATGCGTTACTATGAGTATCGTGTGAAAGACAGCTTCCCAATGTTAAAAGTTGCATCAAATTTCACCAACAACAGTTTTGTTTTTTCTTCTACCATATAATTGATTTATATTTCAATTAAATACTAATAGTTGTTTGATCATAGAATTTATAACACCACCCAAATGAAATTGCTCTAACCCCAATACATGTTTAATGAATTTAAGAAGCTGAAATAAGAAACTTTCAAAGCAAAAACCAAAACACAAAAAAAGCAGTGTCTCTTCTTATGTGAAATATAATATTTTTAGCAACATGTTTGGCATTCGCATGAAAGTATTTAGTAGAAGCATGTCGATATTTTAACTACCCCATCAGATCTTATAATTACAGTTTGTGTTATTTTTGCTGCTGCTGCTTGGTAGATGATAGAGTATTGATCAAAGTTCGTTGTCGACTAAAACCCGTTTAACTTTATACTAGATTTAAGTTGGTCTCTCTACATTGAGTGAGACAGAAGTGATTATTACACAATAACCTGTTGGAGACTAAATACAGCAGCCAACAGCGGCAAATGCCAGCATCAGGCATCCCATGCCAGGCAGGCAGTCAAACAGCCAGCCAGCCATGACAGGCAAAAGATTCATACTCATACAAACAGCAAGCAATCATAATTTAACAATACCTTTGGCAATTCCAAACCACTAATTTTTATTTAGTACATATTGGCCATAACTAATCGATATATAACTAAATTTTTTTAAAAACATATAATTTTATTTGTAAATCTTATTCCGCCAGCCACAAAAACAAAACGTCAAGAAAGAAATTTAGATCATTGACATTCTAAACACATTTTATTGAGGTTGGTCGGGTTGGTTGGTTGATGATACTGATGATAAGGATGAGTGTTAAAAGGTTGAAGAGTAAATAGTTGTGTTGAATTTATTATAAAAAAAAACTTATGAATTGTAATATATTTACCGCAATCTGATGTGGACAACTGAGCGGTTTTTTTTTTGTTAAATATAAAGAATTGTTTGTGTTAGTATTTGCAAAGCGTTTTGTAGTTTTTTTTTAACAATAATTTAATTCGAATTACTAGAGGCGTGACTTTTCGTACCGGGTCAATCATGCTCACGAGAAAAAAGATTATACATGGACACTGAACAATGAACGATCTTTTTAGCTCACGGGAGTGTAAAAAATAGTAGTCACGTTAACGAAAACTCACACTCACGATTTACTCACGAAAAAGCAACACGTAAAATCAAGACTTACTTTAGACTGATTTTTACTGCTCATGTTTATGCAAGCTCTAGTAAGTGAAATTAAAAATGAAACGATCACACGTGATTCTAATTTCAATCCCAACAATAAAAGAGGAATATGGAGTTCTTCAATATAAGTCTGCTTTTCGTTATTATAACCTAATGATCTTTGGTTTAGATTAAGTAAACTAATTGTGATGAAATATTTTGCCTTATGTGATCATGTGCGTTAATTCAGTGCGAAGAAAAAAAAATAATATTAATCGTTATTCCTAGAACTTTGAGGCAATCAATGAGGCAATAATTTATTTCAAATAAAGGTGAAAAGATTATGGATATGTAAATGTCGTAATGTCCAAGTAGACAATTAAATTAGCAGAAATAATGGTAAAATTGAAATAAATGAAAAGTCATAAATTTGAGCGGAATTTAACTTATATAAATAAAAAACTTAGATTCATGTGATATAAAATTTTAATGTAATAAAAAAAAAACATTTTTTCGGTATTATTAAAGCAATTTTGCTATTGAGGCTTTTTTTGCTTCGAGCTTAATAGACAAATTTTAGTTGTGCCGGACTCTTTTAACCCAAGGCAGCAGCTATGTATATCAAGATCACAAAAATATTTTTCTTGTTACAACTTCACACATAATACTAAGTTTAGGTTAGATATGACACGTCTATTATAGGGATTCGTTTATTTATAACAAGCTCTGAAAATAGAGAGCGTTTTAATTTTACGAGGATTAAATATCACATTTATGTTGTTGTTGATGTTCTGCTGTTCCTTTCATTAGAATTTTCTTACAAGAAAGTAAGAAAAGAAAAACTAAATAAAAACCCGTTTGAACTGTTTTCATAATCTATTTAATTTTTATAAAACACTTCGTGCTATTTTTAAAATATCCCGATTTAATTAATTTTCGATATTGATTATTGAGGGTCAAAGCATCATTCTCTTTCAACTGTATAAAAGAGCCGAAAAAAAGTCAGCCGTATACAGTGGAGAAAGAAAAATAGGATTACTGTTGGTTATTGTTGTTTTTGCTTAAACTTTGATTTTTGTCTTTGCTTTATTGTTTGGACAAAAATCTTTAGTTTATTTAAAATATTTGCCACAAGTTTCCTGAAGAGTTAATTAAGCGGTAACGCAATGGCCATCGAGGCGTGCTTTGACCCTCAATAATCAATATCGGTAATTAATTTGATCGGGATAATTTAAAAATAGCACGAAGTTTTTTATAAAAAATTAAATAAATTAAAAAATATTCCCGTGTATTTAATAAGTTTTCATAACCATTTCTTTAATTGTTTTACGACTTTCGGAAAATAATTCTTTCTTTAATATTTCTTAAATTCGTGAGAAGAAAAAAGTCCCCGAATATTGTTACATATATAAAAGAAAAACAGAACGTATCAACTACCAAAAATCCACTTAAATTCGTAGGATGTCACAATTGTAGAAAGATTTGGTGTTTTGGGTAAAAAGTTAATTATTTAATTTATCGGTGGTTAAATATCATACAATGTTCCACTAAAAAAATCATCAGAAGTATTTCAGACTCTTTGCCAAAAGGGAATGTTCTATTTTCTAAAATTCTGATATTCTGCCATCTTTTCTTTTAAATTGAAATTTAACACGACTGAATGCAAAAACATTCATACAGCCTTATAAATGAGACGTATGTAAAAACCCAGTGTCGGGAAAAAATGTTTTATTGCACAAATAGGGAATAAAAAAAGGATGGGAAGAATGTTTTGGAATAAAGAATCAAGGCTGTTTAAATAAAGGTAACCAACCTACATATAAACATAAAATAATTGTAACATAAATGCAGAGCTTATGACTAAGCCGAAGAGGAAATTTTCGCGGTGTAAGATAAAGCTCAAAGATTTTTATTTATCTATTTTATATCTCAATCTAGAATTATATCATTCTGATTAAAAAATCAGCTTAGGGCCTCTCTCTGAGAAATTTTTGACTGTATAACAAACAATTTTTTTTATAGAATTTAGTGAAACCATTAAAAGTAATAAAAACTAAACGAAAAAAAAAATACATGGCGTCCCTCAACAGAATATATTCGTTTAAACGAAACCTCAAAAGTAACTAAGAAGTGGGATATTCTTTTAAAGGCATTAGTTTCACTTGCGATAAGCGAGACGGTTTTCTGCAAAAGTTTTAATCATATTTTTTTCGAAAAGATTATTTCAGATGACATCTTAAACTATTGCAGAAAAACAATTCAAAAACAATACAAATTTCTAAATATTTATTATTAATAACAATAGAAAATCTGACTCTAATTATAAAATAAAATTAAAAAAAAAATTTTATTCGAAAAATTTTATATTAAACAACATTAGCAACGATTATTTCTTATCTCGATTACACGATTTGAATAAAGGCTGTATTTTTCTGAGTACCCTAATATTACGCAAGTACTTTGAATTAAAAAAAATATATATTTCAAAAATTTCATCTTTATAATTATTGGTAAGAAAAAAAAAATAAATGCAAATGGTTAAACGTATTTCAGCAACAAAATATCAAGTTAAAAGATGTTAAAACAATTTTTCATTAAAATCAATAAGACATTTTTTCACTTTGAAGTTTTTATCACCATCAGGCAAAGCAAGATCTTGGCAAAGCGATGTGTTTGTATAAAATTCCATTTACTACATCAAAGTTCATGAAATCTATAGCAGCGTATGGAAGTTTAAAAATAAAAAGAAATAAATGTGCATAGGAAATGGTGACAACATTAGCGGTTTTAGTGTTCAATCAAGCGTTTTCTTAAGTCTTATTTTTCTTTAGTCGTATTGTGTAATGTTACCACAATTTATCATTAACATCTTTTGAAAATATTGTAGTATTATTATTAACATTTTTCGTTACGCTCCTTGTTTTGAAACAACATAGAAAAAAAAAAAACAAAAAACAAATAGTTGTGTCGTTGGGTTGCTTGTGTTAATTTTATTTTTCAAAATCATAAATCTACATGACATCGTTTGTTAAATTGCACATACATACGAGTACAATATAAAAAAAAAAAAATTATACAGCCATCCATATGCCAAGTGTGTATCTAGATGTTTTTAGTTATGTTTCTTTTTTCTTTTGAAATATTAAAAACACCAACAAATATAACTGAAAAACAACTAACCATATGTGTAGAAATGTTTCCGAACAGGTTTTAAGTTGGTTTTCGGTTTGATGCAACACTGCAACAAAATAGGCCCACGCATATTTGTCTTATATATTTTTTTCATTTTTTGTCGTTTTTTGTATTAAATAAGTACCTAAATATTTAAAACGGCTTTCGCATACACTGACAGCCGTTTTATTTATTCATTAAACTTTTAACCATTTGCATTTTAAGAAAATAATAAAATTATTTTTGGTTTGGTTTCAGTTTTTTGACAACTGCTGGCTGTTCAAACCTTAATTAGTGGCGCTAATTGATCAATGTTCACTTTCATTATTAACAGTTTTTTTATTTTATTTTAAAAGAAATTTCTTTAAAGTCAAGTTAAAAACAGTGAAAAGTAAAACTCAAATATCCATTAAAGTGTGTAATAATAATGTGCCTTAAATAAAAGTTAAGAAAATAAAATTAAGAATTTATGTGGTGGTACACGCTTCCGCGGATATCAATGTCAATAAAAGAAAACTAAACTAAACTTTTTCCATGTTCGTCTTTCGCCTTTTTTATAGTGATTGTAGTGATTTCTCCTCAAAGAGTACATAACATTAAGTGCATATTTATCGTTATATTTAAACAAATATTTATATTTGTATGTAAACATATTATTGGATCTAGAAATAATTTTTAATACAATATTTCATGGTCTAGATGAATGTTTGATTTTTTTATTTATTTTTTTTTTTTCTGTTTGAGTAAATTCATTGCAAGTCTGTCTTACTGTATTTTGTCCAGTTTAAATTTATTTTTTTTTTCTTTCTAATTTTTATGTAGTTTTTACTGTGATAACATAAAGATGTGAAATTTCATCTTTGCTTTAATTCGTGCATGTTGTTAACATATTGTAACAATGAACAGTGGGATGGTTTAAAAATTTTGTGCACAATATTCCTGATTTTTGGCAAAGTAGTTATAAAAGGTGTTTTTTTTAAGCCTGATAGTACTTTAAATTGTAAAAACTATCAAGAAAAATTATATTGTAATTAAGAATTTTTTTTTATACGAAAGATCAGAACATGGCATTAATATATAAAAGTGATTTCGGGCATATGGCCACCTCGGCTGCTTATGACAAAGCGCATTCTGGACGTCCAATTTCACTTTTTCAAGTACTGTTGGCCGGATGTTACGAATAACACCAACAATATAAGCTTCCAAGAAGTCAGTTGTTGCTGGTTTACCAGCATAAACCAGTGACTTCACGTGGCCCCACAGGAAATAATTAACATGTTTCAAATCGCAAGACGTTGGAGGTCAATTGACAGGTCCATTTCTTTAAAGCAACTTATTGCCAAATTTTTATTTTAATAACTCGATGGTTGCGGTCGCCGTATGGCAGGTAGTGCCATCTTGTTGAAACCGCACTTCGACCGGATCAATGTCATCCATATTTTCAAATCATTAATAGTGGTGGGTAACGATCTCTATTGACTGTAACGTGTGATCCGTCTTCATTTTTTAACAAATAAGGGCCGGTGATGCTACCATCGTGTAAATCGTGCATTTTTCTGGTCTCACTTCATATGCGGCATTTTGCTTATTAACAAACCCGTTAAGCCAAAAATCAGCCTTATCGCTGAACACAATTTGGCAATAAAACAACGGATCAGTTACTAACTGCTCTAGACCCCAATTGGCGAAAGAACGACACAGAACGAGTGTATTATTAATGATTTGCCTGAGTTTACTGAAAATAATAAGAAAAAAAATTTTATCAAAATTTAATTTTTACTGTTATTTTTTATATTTTAAAGTTCTATCAGACTTAAAAAAAATACCTGATATTAATTATGTTTGAAACCTGTTCAATAATTAGGGCTGTTTTCTATTAAAATATCAATGACACCCGTTAGAGATTGCATTTCAAAAGTATCCATTTGCTTTTTAAGAAAAGGCAATAAGGAAATTTGCACATCCTTCTAAATGGAAGTACATATTTTACCTTTCCTTTGCATTCATTATTTCATGGAATTCTAGCTTATAAAACGAAAAGGTATCGTAGCTATGCTTCAACAAATCACAAGCATCTTAAACTACTCATAATATAAACCTGTGTATACAGAAGCATTCTTAGGACTATTTCATTACCATTGAAATTTCATTGGCATTTTTTGAATTAGTAGCAATGGAAACAATTTAACTACCATTTAATGCTAATGATTTTATTATAATTATTATTGTTTTTACTAATGGTAATGAAATTTGAATGAAATCGTTTATTTACTATTACAATTGAATTAAAAAGAATTGGTTTTATGAAACACAAATTTTTGGCCGTAGAAACTTAAAAAAAAAACTATGCATAATATAAATAAACCTTAACACTCTTGTAGATAGATCTATATTTGAAAATTTTACTAAATTATCATTTTTAAGTGAGAATGGCGTAAAAGTTGATGGTTAAGATCTTAGCTCACCTAACACCCTAGCCACCAGATCTTATCACTTACACAAAAACAAAAATATGTTCCCATAGTGTCGTACTTTTTCTGAGAACTTAACTTTTGTGTTCAAAATGCCCTTTTAAAATAATTCTCTAATAATCTTTATGATGTGTGCATATTCAGTGTACAAAGACAAAGAATTCAACATTCATTAATGATAATGATTTAAAACCATTTAATCATTAGTCAATTGTAATGATTTTGTTTTTTAACTAATTATAAATGAAACCTTTTCATTAAAAAGCATTACCATTAGTGGAAATAATGGTAATGCCAAAAAAAAAAGACATCACCAATATATATTCAATGCCAATGAAGTCGTTAATTAATAAGTCCATCTAATTAATAACTTCCGTGTACTTTGTACAGCAGTAAATAATCTCTTTGTGAGCTTAGTGGTTTTTATCTTTTAAATTCCTGATTTTAAATGGTCCTTTACTGAATCTTAACTTAATTCTAGAACGTCATTTCTACCACCACTTCCACTTTCGTCTTTGTTTCAAATGGTTGCCAACAAATCTTTACACCTTTAAACAATTGCTAATGTTCACCTGTGTTCCTTAAAGTTTTAATAGCGTTTCACCAGTTTGCAAGGCAGCAAACTGAGTCCTATGGGAAACGTTAAATATTTAATTTTAATTTTGAATTAAATCTGATTGATAAAAAAAATTCAGAAAAACCAGTTACTCAAAAATAACCATCAGAAAGAAGATTGATTTTCAAACCTAAAAAATAGACCTAAAAATGCAGCAACTTCATACTTAGCGACTAATTTTAGTTACTGAAGTCCAAAATACTATTATTATTTCCACCAATTTAATTATTCCATGTAAAACCTTCAGAATAAGAAAATGTGCAGCTGTATTTTGTAACATTTGTTTGCTTTGGAGTTATGGAAAATTAAAAAAAAAAAATAGAAATATTACCGCTTGTTTTCTTGTTTTAGTGTGGTATGACAGTTAACATTAAATTATCAATTATAAATATAATAAATCACATCTCTAAGATTTTAATTTAAAGCCATAGTGTTCGGTAGTTAATTACTTACATAAAAGTTTGTTTGAAAACTACATCTATATTTTGCAGTCTCTTCAGTTCTTTTAGGGTAAAATATTTTTAAGTTATTTTAAATTATCTATGAATACGCCTTTGGGCTTTTGTATTAAAATTTTCTCTACAGAAAACGGGTATTATGAGTCGTACAGTTTTTAATAAAATTTTTGTTTGGAATTCGCAAGAAGTAATTATCGTTCATTTGCTACAACATTGTTACAACTCATTAGCACTACGTTCTCATTACCTGTTCACTGCAAATTATTTGCAAAAACAAATTATTTTATCTGACCAAATTTTGCAATTTAAAAAATAAAAAAAAATCATTTCAGTTTCAAAATAAATAAGAGCGCTATATATTCGTCTATACTGAATCTTGTGTACCCTTCACCATATATGTATTACCACCAGGTACCATACTGCATATTTTCCATTGAATAGTTTATAGAAAAATCGGCATAACAAATTTTTTCCTACTATAAACGTTTTCTGTTAAAACACATGGCAAAATTAAAGGCAGACGTCGTGTTTTGCCCGCTGCCTCGCAGGACATGGAGCGATCTTACCGATTTACAATAGCAAAATATTTAAAACTATATCTGATCGATTAGCGTATTAAATTTTTTCTAGCTCATTTCCTAGTACCGTGGCAAAGTTGATTTCAATACAAACGCGGACGGACAAAGCAATGTCTAGCTCAATTGACTTCACAATTCCTAAGAATTCAGAATATATGTAGTTTATGGGGTTAGAAAAAGATAATATAATAATTACAAATGAAATGACGAACTTAGATATACGATTTTACAACCGGTGGTGAAGGGTATAAAAATTCGACTGTTGAAATATTACGAACTTAGAGCTATGATGATGTTACTACCACTGGCTCAGTGAATGAAATAACTAAACTTTCTTGTTTTTATTTTTTTTAAATTTATTCTAACTTGAAACTCTTTTGATGTTATCAGCGAAATTTTATATATTTAAAAATAAATAAAATTAAAAAATTAAGAAAAAAATATTTAAAATCTCTTTGAATTTGCTTGACCCACTGTTTAATCTTTGTGCTTAAATATTGTGTATGAGCAACGATTTGTTATGATTTGTTTAGTGAGAATACTTGCCTGCCAACATTTATACACATGCATCACATAATGCAACAAAAAAATTGCAATATACGAATGTTTATATTGCAAATAAACATAACGTTATCATGTTGCACATAAAGTAAATGTGCGAATAAATATTAGAGATATGATGAGTAAATGTTAACCATTACTCTTTTATGGAGCCATGGAACATTAGTTAATCGACGACATGGATTGATTGACAACCTGTTGCGAAAGGTGCTCCGACCAGCCACATATTTCATTAAAGTAAAAACTTTATGCTCGCTAAATGGACACACATTGAAAAAAATAAAGCAAAGTCAGACAAACAAATATGGCAACAAAGCAATAGAAATAGACGTATTTTTAAATCGAGGCAGACATTCTACCACTCACCATTTCGTTATTCTTGAGTTGGTATTTGCCTTGTACGGGTCTTTGGTTAGAAAATGCAAATAGAAAACTTTAACAACCATTTGTTTTAGTTAATAAAATTTGCTAGAATTTCTAAGAAATCTATACAACTTTTGTTTGTTCTGATTTTTCTTCGTCAATTTACCTTTGAGACGTATCCATATATTCCGTACGTATGATGAGTTCGACTACAAACAGGCTTGAAGTATAAAGTGTACATGTTGTTACCATAAATGTTATCTTATTTTCTCAATCCATATGTTTGTATAGACACACACACATCTGCAGCAAGTTTGTGTGATTTTAAGCTAAAAAAAAGTTATTTTAAATTTTGGAATTGCTGTGCTTTTTATTTGCAACATGTAGCAAACCAAAAGCGAAAAGAAGAAAAAAAAAAAAGCTTTTCTAGTTTATAGTTTCCTACCATTAGTCTCTTAGGAAAACATGATTTATAACTACTATAAATGAAAAGACTAGTTGCAGCAGCATTCCAAAAGCCGTTCAAACATTTAAGCAAACTCATGTATTGGTGGCACGAAGATGAAGCCGGTAACATCTACGAGCCATTTAAAGTATATGAACCAAACGTATGAACGTACATCGCAAACCAAATTACCAAGCAGTCAGCCAACCATCCATCCTATGGCCTCAATTTCCTTGTCATTCGGTGTTGACAGTCACATTAAATATAAGATTCAGTAGCTATTTAAAAATACCTCAGTTAATGTGTCAATGATTTCATTAGAAGCGTAACAAAATGAAATTAAATATTTAAATTATAAATTCGAATTTAAATATATGAAAAGTTTTTTTCTTCTTAAAACCTATGGAAAATGTTGTGGATTTAAAGGTCTTTTGCTATAAATTGATGTTTTTATATCTTCTGTAAAAGATATCTTGAAATGTTAATTAAATCGTCATTTAAACAAGAGTTATAAATTGTTGGCCGAGACTTTTGCCAGTTAAATAACAGTACAAGGCATTGAAATTTGTTGTATGATTTCATTGAATCTAAAATTGTTAAATTTTAATAAATATTTACGTAACTAAATCGGGAGATCATGTGATTTCTAATTGTGATTGCTAAATTCTGTTATCCTTAAGAGTTGGGATTATTCCTTTATCTAGTGGTCAGTGCTCCAAATATCGCTTGTTTTATGTAAACTAAATTGCAACAATAGTAAGTTAATATTCAGCATTATCTATAGGTACAGAAACTTCATCGCACAGTGGGGAATTTGGTGAAAAAAAAAAAAAATGAAAATAATTCTGTAGTTTCTACACAGCTTCACACTGCTTTAGCAGATGTATGACGAGGTTAGGTTTTAAATTTACACCATACATCGGGAGATGTCAAGAAGCCGCATTGCTGTAAAATATCAAACTTCGTGCGCTTCAAACATCTTTTTTTTTTTTTTTTGGTTCTGGCGACAGTTTTTGTCAAGCTCTAAGAAGAATGCTTTAAAATTTTATTTTTTGTACTTTGTCTAGATTTTTTGAAATTTATTTTTTTTTTCAGATTGGCATCAAAGTTTCTAGAATTGAGAAAAAATTGTTGAGAAATCCTTTTTGAGTCTAAAGTTATACGAAAAATGAATTAAAAAAAAATAAATAAGAATTTTTTTGACAAAAAATTGCAACTATTTTTTGTGAGTTATAAAAAAAGTTGTAAACGTAAATATAAAGGATTTAATACTGCTTTAAAAGATTTTTTTTATAGAGAATATTGCAGGAAGAAAAAAAAATGAGGAACAAAGTTGGTCAAAATATTGGAAAATAAATTATATAAAAACAATAAAAAGAGTTTTTTTTGTAAATTGTTCAATTTAGAGGACCGTAAAAAAGCCAAAGCATAAATAGAAACAAATATTTAACACACCAAGGTCTACAATTTTACAACACACAAAAAGATAACTGCAATAATTAATTTATTCTCGCTCATCCTTCCGATGTAGACCAATTTTTTGTTAAAAAATTCATTTTAAGCTAGGTTTTCTCTTGTGTATTATCGTGCAATTTGAAATTCTCTCGTAGCCTGTTTTTAGTAAATAGACAAAAAATTAGGAAATTTAATTTTTAGAAATTTTTTAAATTACTCTGGGAATTGTGGAATTTACAATAGTCAATCTTCGTATTTATCAATTTAATTATTTACTATATAATTTTTTTTTAAAGCAAGATTTTTATGGCATTAAAGTTAAATTAAGTTCTCACAGAAACACCATTAAAAATAATTCTTCTCCGCTTTGTTTTGCAAGTCAAAATTAAGTTTAACTTTTAAAAGAAGATCTAATTTCCTTAACATTGTTATATCATATGTCTTCTTCACCTTGAAATAAAATATGACAACATCTGATACTATACCTGTGTCTCAATGGCAATTAATAAAAATATTGGAATTAGTAAATTTTGCCGTTTAAATGCAAGTAACTAACTCTCTAAAATAATACGTGATTATTCACACTATTTGCAATTACAATGTATAAAGTTGCCACCTCATCAGACATTTTTAGTCTTTTCGTCAATCAGGCTCTTTTCTATAGCAGTGTTACCAATTCATTATTATTTTGTTATCCGGAATATATTTTTATTTGCAAAATGTCGTATGAAAAGTAAGTTACATAACTGCAAGTAATTTTTAATTGCAAATAACCGACGTGAAGTTTCAATGCAATCGGCCTCAAGAATTAATTCCTATTTTTTTTTACAATTCGCTTATTATGCCTCATTGTTGGATTAAATCATTCTGGTCCTTGTGGTACAAATTTACTTAACTGCAAATATAGTCCATTATTTTACAAGCTTTTAATATTTTAAATTTCATTATTTTCATTATCATTTATCATTTTACCTTTTTAGACAAATATACGGCAGATTCATTTTATTGCAAAATGTGCTTTTTGCGCTGTGGCTTTATCTGGCTATACTTCTTGATCCTACGGTCTTGTAAATCCTATGGTATCGTATTTACTAAACATGCGTTATTATTAAAAACGCAGCCATCCACTCTACACTGCTGTATTTCTCCGGCGAGACATGAACTACTCGTTGCCTTGTTTAGTAACCTTAACCATCAACAGACCACTTTACTACGCGCCTTTTATCCGAGCCAGTGGCCTTAAATCAAAGCCAGTCATCTCCTTTTCCTAATAGCCACAACACACGTCTGCTACACTTCTTTTATGCTGTTACACTTCCCTGCGCTAACCTCTACCGGTCTTACTTTTTATTATAAAGGGCGTCTTGACAATTATCTGTTTCTCTTATATTAAATTAGAGGTTTCCACTAAATTATGTGAAATGGCTTCACATATTAATTGTCTTTTGCTTCTCGGGAGGTGTATACTGCTGCTTTTTATTTTTTTTTTTAATTGTATGAAAACAATTATTATTTCCCGTTGTACGCATGTCCGAAGGTGGGCTCGAACTCACGATCTTCTGTTTTATAGCAAGCACCTCTACCAACGCAGCCGCTGCGGTTGCTTACCTTTTTTTAGCTAATTGTGGTATTATTCTTTACACACACCAGTAGTGGAAGTAACTTAATCACCACGCTCATGGCGAATCAATTACCAGGTGGCAGCGTAGGCGAATTCATTAATTTTCGTCGTGTACACTACTGTCAAACTCCATATATAAAAAAATCTGTGCACCATTTTTTATATATGAAGTTTGACGTTCGTTTTTACCAGAAAAAAAAATAATAAATTCTCTAACGCTGCCACCTGGTAATTGATTCGCCTTGACCACGCTCATACGGACAACAATAATGAAGGTTGCCAGATCTTTTTTTTCGTAACAATATGTTAAAATCCCCTGATTTATAACTATAGGGAAGAATGTAAGGCAAGTTTGCCACCAAGTATTAGTTTATAATTCAGGCATTATGTCATGTATGAACAGATGAAAAAACTGAACAGATAGGCCTACCATATACTATGGAAATTAATGTTTCATGATTTTTTTAACTCAATTTTTTTTTTTTTTTTATAAATTTTAATATTTTCTCTTTAGCGGCCTAAAAAATTTATTATTAACTTTTTTTAATGATACAATCGTTTTTTCAAAGGTTTGGAGATTTTTCTGTTAAATTTAAATTTAATTTATAGATTTATTTGGAGAACTTTATATACTTGTTTCCTGTATAATCAAAGATCTTGACCATTTGCAACTATTTTCAAGTTAATAATTTCAAAAAGATTCCCTTAAATTTTTACATATTCCCAATTTTTGTTATACTTTCTAATCCTTATAAATTCACTTAACTCTTGTGTTTCACTTAGACATTTTTTTTATCTATTTCTCTTTTTTCGTGTCATTTTGCACACATGTGTCTCTAGGAAGTAGCTACTGGGTTACTGCGCATTTATATTTCGTTGTTGTTGTTGTTGTTGTTGTTTTCAAACAAATAACTTGCCGCCTTTTTATGGCGAGCGAGCAAAGTAGAACAGTGATATCAATTTTGTTCAAATAAAAGATAAGACTGTTTGTTTTATTTAACCGATGCTGAATAAATACTACTCAAACAAATAAGCTTGTATGTACATCATACATCAAATGTTCACTCACTTAAATGATGTTCTTTTCACAAAGTACACATCAAATCCTATAATCACATTCACTGACTAGATGGATAAATAGATGGCTGGATGCATTTGTTTAAACTTCTTTTTTTATGTTCTTTTTCAAATTCATGATACGAGGATAAAAGTACTGTCTGTGGTGGTCTTTCTGTTTTTTTTTATAGTGAAAACAATAATTTCCCTTTTTCTTCCACAAGCCAAACTACTTTCACATTTACTACTCATATAAACTTCATTAACGTTAAAGTTATCATCATTAATTTTTCATTTTCAATTATTGAAAAATTCAATTAAAATTAAAGAAAACTTTTCTAAATTTTACTTATAACACAAATACTGAATAAGAAGTAAATTTAAGAAAAAAAAAAAGAGAAGAAAGTCATTTTCTTATCGTTACTTAGCTGTCACATTCGAATTGGGGGAAAGAAATGTAGGTCATCAGTTTCTTTTATGAACAAAAAAAAAAATACATTTAAATCTTTTACGAGCCCAAGCAAATTTACTTAAAATACTCACTTCCAGTCATCCATGAATAAATATTTATTTGCCAATTGTTAGTATACAAAATGTATAGGAATGAGTCTTTTCATTCATTCATTTCCATTATACTAAAAGATAAAAATGCCAGCCAGCCAGCCAGCCATCCATCCATCTTGTGTAAAAATACTTTAAGTTATTTGTTGTTTCGTTCTATGCCATCCCATCAAAGGCCGAAGATCAATTGAAATTGAAAAACTTTGTCACTTTTTATACCCTACACTCTGTTTGAAATTAGTAGCAGACGAACTTGCAAACATGTAGGAACGAACATTTACATACATGTAGGCACAATAATTATTTTCTAAGTGTGTTTTAATTTATGTTCATCTTTTCTGGTTGGGGCGTATTTTGTAAATTAATTTTTTATGTTCAATTTAAATTAATTAATCAATTTGTGATTGAAATTCTTAAGAATTTCGTTTTGAATTGTGTTGAATAATAAAGTCAGTATTAAATAAAAAAATTTATATTTTGTTATAAAATTTTTTTAAGCCTGACTTAAAAGGCTTTGTTTGTTATATATTCAAGGTCACATATAACTCGTTAAAAGAAAGTAAATTAAAATTTTTTATTTAGATATTTCAAGTCTATAGATCATTTACTTCCTTCAAGACTATGGATTAATTAAAAAAGATAATAAATATTAGTATAACACTTTTTATACTTATAATTATGTACTAAAATAAACTTAGATTAAAATTAAAAAAACTACATTTAAAATTGTTGTTATGCAAAACTTTAAACCTTGAGTAGGGATAGTGCCGTTAATTAAATTTAAATATTTTAGAGCACACAAGTAAGTGTAATATTTAAGGCATAATTTGTATTGTGAAATAGAGCATTGAATTCTGATAATTTTTGCAAAAAAAGGAAAAAAAAACGAAACATTACATCAAATATGGGGGCACTCTTTAATTTCAAAATAAATTGTATACTTGTGTGACATAGCAATACAGGTTCCTTGTAAATTTCCGCTGTCTATCTATAACGGTTGAAAAGTTTGTCCCCATTCATCACATCACATCAAGTATTGAAACACTCTTTAATTTCCAACTCAGAATTTTATAATTGTTGTTATAGCGGACTAAGCAATAAATGTTCTTTGTTAATTTTAACCATCTGTCTAAAACTTTTCAATAATATGGCCCTATACATATTTAATGAACTATTGGGGCACCCTTTAAATCATAATTTTAAGTATTCATTATTGTAATATTAATCGATATTATGTCTAATTATCAAGCGTTTGTCTACAACGTTTCAAAAGATACGGACATATAGGCCAATATACGTCACCTATGAGGACACCCTTTAATTTTAATATTTATTTTTGGATGACTTTGTGTTTTTTTTAAACTTTATAGTGGCGCCTCCTTTACGGGTAATAATACACTTTAAAAATAAGTATGTTGTATGGGGACACCCTTTAGTTTTTAAAATTATGGATTGCTTTAAAAACAGGACCAATCTGTAAGCATAAAATAAGCATCAAATAAATAAATTATTTTCAAAATCGGTTCAGAAATGACTGATATGGCATTTACACTATGCAATTTTTCAAGAAACTAGCATGAAATTTATATTTGTTGGTGAAGCAGTAGGAGTAAGCAATATGCTATTGCTTGAGTTTTGAGTGAATGCTACTGTTGCTAATGTTTACTTTTAGATAACTTAACTTAAATAGAAAATTGAGAAAAAAATGCCTCAAAATATTGCATAGTGTAAATCTGGACTAAGTTCTGCAGGCACATACATTAAAAAAAAAAGCTACATTCAGACGCATTGATAACCTCCTCCTTTTTTTTGAAGTTGGTTAAAAAAATACTCGTTGTACTCTTTTAATACGAGATGATTGACGTACAATGTGGATTCCAAATAACTGCGGCGTACTCTAAATGAGATCCAACGTACGAAATGTACAACAACTTTATTGTATAAGAATCAATAAAATTAAAGCAATTCCTTTTAAGAAATGCTAGTGCAGCTTTAAGCTTTAGTAACAATATAATCTTTATGTGGGTTGTGAGACAAGGTCGTGTCAAACATAATGCCAAGATCCAACATAAAATTTTCTGATTTTAAGAAGTGATAATCCAGATTATAAACAGAAAGAAGAGGATTTTGCTCTCTAGTATAAAAAATAAAAACCAGTAAAATTTAATCTTAAATAATTTTGCAAGCACTAATTTAAATCACTCGAAAGGGCTAGAGTATTAGCAATTTTGATTCAGAACCTATTAAACTGACAAAAAAGTATTGCTGTAATAATTTTATTGGTTTATTTCTTTTATCCAAATCATAGTTATCATATCAATAAACTGCTCTCGATTTATGATAAAAAATACTTATGTAACTGTCATAGTAATAAAGCCACGCCCCTTAAAATATCTTATCAGAATTTAAAAAATCTGATAGCAGATGTTTATTAATTTACTTTAATATTTATTTTTGCGTAAAGAAGGATTCCTTTCCATAAAAGTGTTAGTGTCAAAAATACTAAAGAAAATGTCAAGACTACGATGTAAACAGTGAGTCAAATCCCGAAATTTTGAAATAAAGAAACTTACAGCCAACTCTTACTAGAATCTAGTTTCGTCAGAATAATATTTTCTCAGTTATATATAAATCGTCATGTTGTTACTGAATATTGAAGTCAGATCAAGTATGCGAACACGTCATACAGAAACTATTACTTTTCGTTAAAAAAAGGTTACATATTTTGTACTTATTTCCTTTGTATTATTTCTTTATTGTTTTTTTTTATATTTATTTTGTTGATACTTCATACCATAAACGTTGATATGTATTGTGGTCTTTCGATAAAAAACAAACAGCATAAGAATATATGCTGATTGTTTGCATGTCTATTAAATTAGTGTGTGTAAAGAATATTTTCAAGCCAGAATGCCACAGTTCAACATATAAAATTTGACTTTAAGTTGCATGTCTTTCTTTACAGTTTTGTTTTTTTTATATTTTTTATTATTATTATAATTGGCCTTTTCAAGTGTCAACACTAAAGCGTCACTTGGCATTGTGTAATAATTTAATCAGTAAAACCTAGATAAATTACAAAAATAAAAAATTTATATTTTTTCTTATTACATTTGAAATTGAAATAAAGTAGGGCTAATCATAGTTTATGATATTAGAGTTACGGTTCTGTTTTTCTAAATTTCAACCATCTGCCTATAACGTTTGAAAAGTCTGACCTTTTACATTAAATAACATCTACTATTGTTACACCCTTTAATATATAATTTAAAAAAAAGTGGTTGTCTATTATTCAAGTGTTTGTATATAACGAATCGAAATATAGGGCCACATACGATAAATTACATCAACTATGGGCACACCCTTTAATTTTTAAAATGAAATTGTATACTTGTTATAGCAGACTCAGCAATGCAGGTTCCTTGTAAATTTTAGCAGTCTGTACAAAACTGTTTAAAAGTATGGCCAATATACACAAATTAAATTACAAATTAAATAAACTATTAGGGCACCCTTTAATTTATCATAATGAATATTTTTACTTGTTTATTATAACAGTTATAGTAATCGACATTCTGTCCAATTTCGGAGCGTTTGTCTATAACGTTTTACAAGATAGGCCCATATAGATTAATTTCCGACACCTATAAGAACACCCTTTAATTTGGAGATTTATTTTCGTATAACTTCTTGATATTAGGAGATAAAGTAATTCAAATTTTAAAGTGGTGCCCTTTACGGTTCATAATACACGTATAAAACATGTGTGTAGCATGAGAATTTCCTTTAGTTTTTAAAATTTAAACTGCTTTTGAAAAAGTTTTCAAAATCCGTTCTGAAATGACAGAGTTCTGCGAATACAGACATTAAAAAAGCAACATTCAAACGAACTGATAACCTCCTTCTATTTTTTTGAAGTCAGTTAAATATCACGTTTGATTCAAAAAGAGATTAAGAGGTGGAATCCATAACTGGGCAAAAAAATTTAGGAGTATACAATATCTACAAGTTCTTGTGCATCACATAAAAGTCTACACCGCAAAAACTTGCAATTCTAAACATTATTTGGGATGATAAGGCCAAGTCTTATTTAGTCGCTAATCAAGGAAACGTTGCTTAGCACTATTGCATTAAAACGATAAAAGAATACTTATTTACATGCAGCCATTAAACTATATTTTATTCTGCAGGATAAAGCATCCGACAAAGTTGTATCTAGATTGGGGCGATCTCCATTATTAATTTACTATTTGGTAAGGAGTTTTCAACTACCTGCATCTAGTTTCTGTAACTTTAGTGAGAAGATTTTCACATGAATATATTATAGTCGCCTTGTTCTACACACACGCAAAGAAAAAATATGGTCGAGGTAACCATAATCTAAGAGCAACATACTTACTAATTGCTAACAAATCATAGTGTTGCTACATTTGCAACCATATTGTTATGTAAAGTATAAACATAATTATTTTCAAATATAAACATTAAATGGTTAAATTAAAATATATTAATATGGCTGAAAATGCCATGTTATATAATTGAATTACAATACATTCTTCCTTATATAAAAAACTTATTATTGTTTTATTTATTAACTTTTATTTATCAATCAATTATTTGCTTAAAATAACGCTTAGATCATAGGCTACAAGTTATATAAAATTATAGTTTATAAGCCCAAATAAATGATTTCACAATTGTGCATCAAGCACAAAAATAAAGACTTATATGCTTACTGACATACTTACATATTTATTTCAACTACTTTTTAAATTTTTTGGTTCTCTTTTTATTTGTTTTCATATATTGCATATTATTTTTAATTATTTATTTTGTACATAAATTTTTATGTTTTTCACCTTCTTTAACAGTAAAAAACAATTTCAAATTTTAACTACCAGAAAAATTGGTAAACTGTCAAGAACTAGAAAAAAATAATTTTTAGCGCAAACATTATTCTTTTGCTTTTAACCATACTTTGGTTAATAATAATATATTATAGTTAAATATTTTATATTATTTTTAATAAAACTTTGGTTGTGGTTGAAATTTTTTTAAGTTAAAACCAACCATGTTGCATTTTTGGTGCACAGTAACCATATAATCGTTAAAAGTTACCAAAAAATGTTTATCATGACTAAAGTTTTGGTGAAAACAACTATAATTGGTTCTCCGCAACTATACATCGTTACAAAGAACATAATATGGTTATTGTGACTATATCACAACCATAGTTTTTTTCTGCACTACTTTGCATTAAAAAAATTCATCACATATCCTAGCTTATCCTGGTTTAAAGAAGATGACTCCAATAATTACATGTGAGAAAATTTTTTATGTTACACAAACCAGGTGCAAGTTCCAAACAAGCCATGGAGATTAGTATCCTCATTTCTTTGGATCTTAAGACATCATAAAGACAAGTCCTCAAAAATAAGAGCATGTCATCTTATATGTTATCTGCTGTAACAATTTAACCTGATCTTACAAATGATTGAAATCAATATGTCCACCATGAAGCCCTGAGCTGAGAGATTCAAGACAATATTGACATAATTTGTAGCAACAGCATGTCAGACGTTCAAGTTGAAGTTGTCACGTTGTGGTAGAGAGAAAGTGGCGGTGGTCTTGTTTGCCATCTATGAACTTTAAGTCATTGATGTTACTACTTAAATTTTTTTTCAGCTTAAGGGGACAGAAAAACCTAAATGATTTTAGTTACATTACATTACAATATAATTTCTTTTGAAAGCTACAATTTAAATAATAACTTGACCAAACCCAAACTGGCAAATTTAGATGTCCCACAATTTAAAAAAAATCGCAATGGCGTTCATTTATTTGCAGTTGAGAAAAATGAAGAAGCTGATCAGGCGAACTTCAACGAAAAAAAATTAAAAACTATAAACAAAACAGACCTAGAAAAGTTTGTTTTTTTTATTATTACTAAATCAGTTAACAACAGAATGTGATATGGATAAATTACAATAACAAAATAACAGCAATATTAAGGTGACCGTATTTTTTAAATTACCGCACTATTTTTAACGATGTTGGCTGGTGCGGGAAAGAAAAGTGAGAATATGATTTGTTACATTTTCTTAAGAACGCTTGTGTAAAAGCTATAAAAAATTTTATTTTTGATATTTTGTAATTTAGTAGCGTCTTATGTGAAATATTATAATAAAAAAGCATGAACAAGCATGATTACTCAGTTGGTCTAAAGCTTAGCAAAGTTGAGGTGTGTTTTCATATTCATCTTGAAAAATATTTGTGAGTATTAAATATCAATAAAAACAGCAGCAATTTCAATTGAAGTGCGAACCTTAAACTTTTGCATGAAAGTAAAGCATAAAAGAAAAATTCTAAAAATTAGTTGACCAAATTAAAAGACCGACCGTAAACGTTTGTTCAATAAATCATAATTGTTGAGACCATTAATTCAGTATAAGTTTAAATAAAATCAAGTAAAAGTGCTATATTCGACTATGCCGAATCTTATATACCCTTCACCATCTATGTAAATCCAGTTTAGTGAAGTAACTCCAATCAAAAAAGCAAATATTGGGGTGACAGAGGATTAAAAAATAAAAAAAAAATTTTGGTGTCGGCTCTTAATCGGTTAAGCATTTTTTTTTAAATTTTGGTATTTCCTTAAAGACCTCTTCAAAAGCTTTAAAATGTTACCCATATTGTTATTTTTAAAAATTTGAAAATTTCAGAGTGCCGTAACTCGGAAAACATGGGCGAGCGCCAATTTTTTCACTTCATGTTTTTTTTTCTTAATTTTAATTTTCTATCGCCCCATATATTAATTTTGTTGATTGGAGTTACTTTATTGTAGGGGTGGGGTTTTGCCTGCTGCCTCGTAGGACATGGGCCGATCATGCTGATTTCCAATAGCACCTCTTTCGACACTATATCTGATCGATTGACATATTTATTTTTTTATGAAATCCAGTTCTCCTCGGCAAACTTAAATTCAACAATAATACGGACGCACAGACTAACATCGCTCAATCGACTTCGCTAATACATATACTTTATGGGGTCGGAAGTAAATATTGTAGAAATTACATACGAAATGGCAAACTTAGATAAACCCTATTTCCACTTTTTGGGGTGAAGGGTATAATAATCGCAAGAGCTTTGCTGGGCTTTATATACAAAATTATGTGTTGCGGCATAACTATTTTCACTTCACACGTATTTCCATGCATTTATTTTTGTATTTAGCCCACATTTATCACAAAACACCTCTTAAAATTCAAAAACAATTTCGTTTTTTAAAACATTCAATCCAACTCATGCCACACACTCGCACGCCTTTGTCGCTTGTTATGTTTAGTTTGATCTGGTTTCGGAAACTTTACTGGGTTACACCAATAGAGGCATTCGTAAATGGATTTAGTTCGTATACTTAAGTTAATTAAAGTGTGTGAAAACGAAAATCTATGTGTATGTGTATGTATATACATGAAGCTATCGGATTTCATAATTTTATTTCAACTTGTTTAACACAGTCCATGTCCATGTGTTTTCTTTACAACTCTCTTATAACTTCAATTCAAGAGTATGTAACTTTAGACATTTTTCAACCCCTTGTTTTTAAACTCTTTTAACGATTTGAATCTCTTACTTGGAAAAAAAAGGTGTAAATTATTCCATAGAATTGTAATGACATGAACAGACAGAAAACACAGAAACGTGAATAAAAATATTATGAAACAAATTTAAACGCTCAGTAGAAGTTTCACAATGCAAAACGTAACGTAGAACAAACAAAACATAAAACTGAAAATAAATTAATATTTTGTATTAAAAACAGAACAAACATTAAGCAAACTAAACAAACACACACACACGGTGTAGAACAGAATTGAATAGAGAACTGAGTAGAGTAAAATTCCAATTCAAAATACAAATACAAGGTTTTATTAATGCGGTTAAAGTGAAACAGTTTAGTACCAGTTTGTAACAACTGTCAATAAACAGCAACAACAGCAAAAACAGTTAAACAAATTTATACTCATTTCATACAAAAAAAAATTATAATAATAATAATAAAATTATTTTAACATAAAATAAAGTAAATACTTGTACGTGAGTGATGTTTAAATAAAAAAAAAACATAAACTTAAACAAAATTTCATTAAATTTTATTAAAGAACTTGTTGTTCATATTAAAAAGAAATGTAGTTTAATTAATAAGAAACCTAAAACTTACAAAAACTGGTTAAAAGTTCAAAATGTTTGCGGTTATTTAAATAATGAAAATGAATCCTTAGAACAGAAATAAAGTCTAAAAAAAAGCAAAGAAGGTGAGTGCGAGAAAATTAAATAACTTCAGCAGTCAGAATCCGTATGTACCGGCTGCATGTTGGCAAAATTTCAAAAACAATTTTCTTTAAATATATAAAGATATTTGTGTGTTAAGTATGAAGTGTTTTAAATTTTAACTTTAAGATGGTATAAGTTCAATAATCTCTTGAAAGTGAAGTGTAATAAATTTGTTTTAATATATTTAATTTATAAATAGTTTTGGTGAAAAGGGCGTAGCACAGATTTTGGCTATTTAAAATTTTGTTGTTGTATCTTTGTTGCCAAACACACGATGCATATACGACAAAAAAAAAGCGTTAAGACCACGAAGTTGCAGCCGTTAAAAACTTTAAAGTTATATGCATCCAACAATATTCTTCAAACGTATATATCTCCATAAATTTTTAATTACCCAAATTGTATGTTGTTAGCCGATATAGTTGCAGCCTTTATAATTTAACTAATTTTTTCTTTCAACGAAAAATAATTTAAACATTTTTAGTATGACAAAGGTAAATGTATTTGTGTGGCGTATTTAAATTATTTCTTAAAATACAACTGTTAATTATAATCTCACTTTTTGAAGTAGATAATGAAAATACAACTGTCTCACGTATGCAATAATCTGCTAGATTTCCGTACTCAAACAATTTTATATACAAGATTTTTTAATTGCTTTTATTAAAAGCTATAGTACTCTTTCCATAAGAAAAGTAAAATAATTGGAAATGTTTTTTTTTCATTAGGTATTAATAGCATTTATACCTAGTTGTTTTATCAAAAGGTACTTTTTTAAAAATGTACCTTTAAAAAAGTACTTTTTTGAATATATATACTTTTTCCAACAAGTAGCACTGCTAAGGTTCTTTTATCAAAAAGTACTTTTTGAAAAAGTACCCTTTTCAAAAGCTACCTTTTTCATAAGGTACTTTTTTCAAAATAATTTTTTCAAAAACGTACTATGTAAAATGTATTTCTTTAAAGAAATACTTTTTAGCAAAAATAGTTTTTTAAAGCAAGCTGGTAAAAGTCTTTTTTTAGAGATTTTTTTAACCCTTAAAGATTCTTAATACGGTTATTTTCTTTGAAGCGTTGTCCCTTAATTTTATTTTATTTCTTTATTTCGATTACAATAAATATATCATGAGTGTGAGCTTGAAATGCATTGACTGACGAAATAAATAATTGATAACAGTAAAATTTATTTTTTTTTAAGTTACTGTTGTCAAATAGTACTTTTTTAATCTAAAATTCTGTATCAAAATATATTAGCAGAATTTACAGACAATATAAACGTATATTTTCGAAAATACTTGTTTGTTTTAATTTACACTTAATACGCCGTTCCATGGTGGAACGTAGAGCCATAAATGGTTTGAAAATTATTTCTCTAAAAAAGTACTTTCATATTATTTTAAGAAGATACTTTTGAAAGTTGGTTTCTTTTTTTTATTAAAAAAGGATGGCAGAGCAATATTTTTTAAAAAAAATTTCAAAGGGGTACTTTTTAAAAAAGATACTTTTTTCAAAAGTACTTTTTGAAAAGTACCTTTCTCAAACGATTTTTTTTTTAAAAGATTTGTTTTTTCGAAAGGCAGTGCTTGGAGAGATTTAACTCTTAAAGGAAAGTTATTTCAAATAGTGCCAGATGTGTACTTATAGAATTTCGTTTTGTTAAAAGAACGTTTTTTTAAGTACTTTTTTTTGGAAACTTATTTTGTATTTTATTAGGTCCACTTATCAAAGTGATTTAAAAAGAGGGATTTTTTAAGAAAAAATTATTTTTCGTAACACTTTTATTTTTTTACAATTCTACTTCTAAATTAAAACTTTCTAAAAGGTGCGTTTTTTAATTTCCCTTTTCAATGATACTACTTTGAAACATAGGTTTTTTGAAAGCACCTTTTGTAGAGAGACGTTTTTTAAGAACTTAAGATATAAGATAAGTTAAGTAAGCCGCACGGTTCTTAAATGTTTTTTTAATATCTTATTAATGTTGGCGTGTTTAATATTCCAGAGTCTTTGCAGTCTGTTGCAGTTGTTTAAGTAGGCGACAAATAAAACGCCTACATTTTCAATTTATTTATTTATTTGTTCTTGTATCTGCATAATTTGCTCGTTTCATTAAATGTGTTTTCTCGTACTTTTATGACTCCTTAATTCATTTGCAAAAGGAGAAGGTATCCTTAGAGTAACTTAGGTTTACAAAAGAGTTTGCTTTAATAAAAGAACAAAATAAAAAACACTTTTAAAATTTATTTGGCCTCCTCACTAGCTCCCAATAGTAATATTTTTCTTATTTATTTTGGAAAATTTATTTTTATTTTTCATATTCGTTTTTTTAACACTATTTATCTAAGGTACTGTTTTTTATTTGTATCTTTTATTATTTTTTGTGTTTTTGTAAAATCTTCTCCTCATTTTACAGTCAGTTTTATATTATAAATACAGAAATATTTCAACAATAATTTCAGACACACTAGCAGCGAAATAAAGTTCTAAAGTTAAAAGCAAATATTTTGATTTTTTTTATTAAATAATTGCAAATTGTCTGTGTTTCAATTTGATCTGATTTTGTGTAACAAAACTGTTGTAGCCAGTGTAAACCTGCTGTAAGTGTTTAAATATTCTTTGGGTTTTTAACTGGCAGCAGAGGTAGTTCTGCATGCCATTTTATGACTTCATGTGCATAATATTTTGCCATGACTTGAGCATGCAAATATGCCAGCCAGGCAACCAGCCAGCAAGCCGGCATACATACACACACACATGCGCACACACATATAAGAACACATGCATTTTAAGAATTTCTTATGTGGTTCATTCAACTTTCAGGGTTATGAGACGTCTTATCTGTGACGAATCACTCAATCATACATAAGATTGCAGGATATAAAAAAAAAGAAATTCCTTTTACTAAAAATAGAAGCACTTACCTTTAAAGTTGAAAGAAAATTAAAGTGGAATTCGTTTGTAAGAAAAATTATATCAAAGTGTTTAAAATGCACATCCGTTAAGTATATGAAAATCTTAAAAAGTGTTACACAAAGTGAGGAAAATCTTTTGGTGGCAGACATTAAAAAAAGAGTTTTGTGCTAAAAATACTTGTCAATAAAATATGCCCAAAAACTTTAAAAGAAAAATTTCTTGAGAATTGTTTTTCTTCAACAGTTAAATTTGGTTAATTTCATTGATGCCTTTTATTCTAATACTTCATTATAAAAATATATTCAATAGGGAAAAGTATGATTTAAAATGCCCATTTGGCAAGTACTGCCGTCGGAATGAAACCGCACTCTCCTTCTACACGATCTAGTGAACAATATTTACCAGACTTATTCATGAATATATTAAATTCTTAGTTCTTCAAACTAAAATCTGGAAATATTGCACTTATTAAATATATAAAATTTTTAGGTAAACACAAAAAACTTTTTTGATTTTACATCAAAAGAAAATGGAAAATATAATTTACTCAATTAAAAAAAAAAAATGAATAAAACCCCAGTAAATTTGAAACGTGCAAAGATATAAACAAGAACTGTCGAGTTTTTGTAAAATGTGAAAATAAAAAATTTTGGAAATAAAAATACTATTGTTGCTGGCTCAAGTGAAATATGAATACAATAAAAGTTGGATGCATCAATATACAACATGTGTCTAGAGTCTTAAGACAAACATGTTACTCGACTTGTTTTGTCGATATGTTTTCAATTAATATTGAAATTGGTTGTTTGTAGTCGTCGACATTTGTGACAAGAAAAATTAAAATATTAAAAACCTGAATAAATTTAAATGTTTAAAATTAAATAAATACAAAAACATTTAAAAAATGGGAATATGTTCTTAGAAAACTTGGGCTAAAAAAAATTACCTGCTGACTGGATTTAGAGATAAATAAAACGAAACGCACAAAATTTCTAAAAATAAGTTTTATCATAATATTTATGTTTTTTTTATTGACATGCTTATTAAAGAGTGATTTTGGAAGAGAAATAGCAATCATCTTGCTTTATTTTTCATGGCCCCAATTCCTTAAACAAAATAGGACTGACGAGTGTACCAACTCGTTAGTACTGAATGCCAATTTTTAAAGTTATTCGCCATAATTTTTGCCATAATTGAAATTTAACAGTAGCTTCAACATTTAAATAAAATTAAACAAAGTTCCAGATACATTTTTTGCATAAATATTTATATCTTAATACTGAAACTTAACCTAAAATTATTATTTTTTATCATTTTAAATCGAAGGAAAAATAATCAAAAAATTTATTATTGAAACTTTTTCAAATGTCTGTTAAGAAATCAATTAATTCAATCCAAAATAAATAAAGAATTAACTTATTCCGTTATACAACTGTCTTACATTCAATTAATTTTGAGGTGGCATGTCATAACGTCCAAGGACATAATGCCCATGAACGTAGATTCATAACGTCCATGTTATTCTATGTAAAAAAGATATAACATTTTTATACATTGGCTTGCAGAAAATCTTTGGTAAGGGCGAACGATGTTAGTTACTCTACACAGGAGAAAATCTTTGCATCTGGCTGAAGACCGGCTAGGCAGGAAATTTCTGGTAAACGAAACTATTGTTGTTGTAAGTGAGGATATTAAGATACTTTCATAAGTGATGCTATGTCAATACTAAAAACGACACAATGTTCATGGAAATTATGACGTTTTTCAGAGCGACATTATATGTCTGTTTCTTTACTCCACTTTGGGATCCCAATTCGCATGAAAATTGTTTTGTTACTTCTAAATTGGGTAAATGAGAGCGGTTTTGAGAGAATAAAGTTCTTCTTCTTCTTTCACGAAACAGCTAAACATTTTTTTGAGCAAGTTATTTAAACTTGCGCAACAGCCTTAAAACATAAACAAAATACAAAATAAATTATTATTTCCTATTTTTGATTTATTGAAATTAATTTTTCTTATTAAAAAAAACAAAATTCTTTGAGTTTTTATTTTGTGTTTAAAATTTTGATTTTGTGTTCCCGTACTTTTATATAATTTTGTCTTTTTATGAGAGAAAAAAATGCTTGCTCTCATCTTCACGAACTTTACCCAAAAAGTAAAGAAACAGAACTAATGTCAAAGTCCATTAACATTATGTCCGTGGTCACTATAACATGCTACCAATTTTGATACGTAAATAATTTCTTTTCTTACTACCGCAGCTAATTTATTTATATTTTATACTTATGCGCTTTTACAAAATTCTTGAGGCATCTAAATTAAACCACAGTTTGACTTTGATGTGACTCAAAATACTCGATGTGTTGTTTAGCAAACATACAGCTTAAGCCTGCATAAGCATCGAGACCACAATAGGTTGCGGCTTCGACGAGCATCGAACTCACGATCTCTTTCTTTATCACCCTTTTAACCAAGCACAGCTACAATTGTCACTCACTGTTGTTAAGTTTTTACTTTCTTGGTATTACTATTCATGCCTCTTTACCATCTGTTCAGTTTTCGGCCTTTCGACAAGCCACTAACCGCGGCTACACAAAAAATTCTTTCTTTCTCATTCTTGGACTGCTGTTTTACATAATTTTTTTTAGCAAGTTTGTTGCAAGTATTCATAACCCATGTACAGTTATGTCTGCAATCCCACTACTGACAGCAATTCCAGATTTAATATAAAGGTAGAAGCAAGGCACATTAATACAATTGACGGCATTAGCTTTATACACACATATTTTTTTTTTTTTGTAAAATCTTGTTGAGCTGTCAAAAAGGTCTGGCGATACGTTTGTATTTATTTGTGAAAAATAAGCAAAGAATTGAACACATACATACAATTCACATGCACACACAATACACAATATACACATACAACAAGAAAAAGAGCAACAACTTTGACAACTGGCAAAGGAAAACAGCAAACATATGTTGACCGCATGAGCTAATGCAGTCACTTGTTTAATATGCCTTGGGTAGAAGCAAGGATTTGAGTTCTATCAATATTTAAGCTTATTTGTGTTGCTTTTAATTCATTTTTTTTTTATTTTTATTGTGCCGGAATTAGAAAAGCAGGTTACAAGAAGAAGGATAAAAAGAATAGTGTTTATGCACAATCGATTTTAACTTCCTCATTTTGCAAGCGATTGAGAGACCCCTAACAGTTTGACCAAACAATCATGAGTGAAGAACGATCATAATAAACTAATGATATTAAAATAGTGAAGCGTATTTAGATCAATGTTCCAATGAAATACCCACCTTACTGTAACCGAGAAGCTTCTTCCCTATCTTTTACATTCGGTTGAGACGCTCTAAAATGAAATTTAAAGCTCTAGCCCATAAATAAGTGACGACGTACCTTGTTTTTTAAAAGTTGTAGACAGACGCTTTAAATTTACAACGAACCTGTATTACTTAGTCCGATATAACAACACGTATAAAATTTGGATTTGGAAGTTAAAAGGTGTCCCAATAGTTGATGTAATTTCAAGTATGTGGCCGAACTTTTAAACCCTGACAGACAGAACGCTGAAACTTAAAAGGCACGTGTATTTTTAAGCCCTCGACATCAACGAGTTTATAATTTGAATTTAGAAATTAAAAGGGTGTCCCTTAATTGATGCAGATTTACTGATATCAGCCTATCTTTTCAACCGTTATAGAAAAACGCTTGCAAATTGGACAAAATGTCGATTCATATGCCGGTTATAGCAAAAAGTATTAATATTTAAAATTATAAATAAAAGGTTACCCCAATAGTTCATTTAATTTGATGTATATGGCCATACTTTTAAACAGTTGTAGACAGGGGGACTGTATTGCTAAGTCCGCTATAACAACAATTATTAATTGGGATTTGGAAGTTAAAGAGTGTTCCAATAGTTGATTTAATTTCAAGTGTGTGGCCGAACTTTTAAACCGTTATAGACAGAACTCTGAAACTTAAAAGGCACCTGCATTTTTAAGCCCACTACATCAACGAGCTTATAATTTGGATTTAGAAATTAAAGGGTGTCCCATAATTGATGTAATTTGTTTTATGTGGCCGTATTTTTTAAACAGTTATATACAAACACCAAAATTTTAGATAAAATGTCCACTACTTTGTTTGGTATAATAAGAAGTATAAAATTTTTAAATTATAAATTAAAGGGTTTTACAATAGTTTATATAATCTGATGTATTTGGGCAAACTGTTGAACCGTTATAGACAGACGGGTTAAATTTAAGCAGAACCTATTTGCTAAATCTACTATAACAGCAAGTATATAATTTGAAGTTGGAAATTAAAGGGTGACCCTATAAATGCCATACTCTTGAACCGTTATAAGCAGACAGATAAAATCTGTTTTAAAGTCGTTTTCTTTGCAAGAATTATCGTTAAATAAATATCAAAGAATTCAGAAGCGTATTAAATGTGCTGCTGCTTGTAAAAGACTTGAAAAATGTATTTGTTTTAAAACCTTTGCATTTTCTATAATAATACGATTTGATGTAAATTTCATATACTCGTATTAAACATCAATAAATCAACTATTGTCAGTATAAATTTAAAAAAAAAAAGTTGGCATCACGATTTCGAAAAGCATTACACAGACAAATGATAAATTGGTAGTTTTAGTAGTTTATTTTCACTAACGTAATCAATATTATTTAATCATTTTTGACCCAAAAAAATTTTTTTTGAGAAATTTTTATGTAACATTTTTCATTATTTCTTTTTTTTTTTGTTTTTGTTAATACTTAAATTGTGCATTTTTAGGTTGTTGTGGGTGTCAGAGATTTTGGTGTTTTAATATGGCTAAGCAAAAGATGTTTTTTTTTTTAATTTGAAATATAATATTTCTTGCCATTTTGTTAAAAGATGAAAATGTTTAATGAAGTTTTACAAATTTGTCAACATTTTGAAAAATTTTCACAAATTGTGTTTAAATTCATCTTAAAAGATGGCAGGTCAAATAGAAATGTAAAACATATTTTTTTATGTTGTCACTTTCTAAAATTTAGAAAAAAAAAACTTAAAATACAATTTCTTGTTGTTAATGTTTAAAAATAGAAAATTATTATTTTAATATTTTCGTAATTTGATCTTTTTTTATTTTGTTACTAAATCGTTTCAAAGAAACCACTTTGTTGATCGTTCATTTACTTAAATGGAGCAGATTTAGGGCCATTTATCTACATGCACGTATTAGAGAAAACAAATAAATTGATGTATTTGTATGTTGTTTATGTTACGTTATTGTTTTTTTATGGTGGGCGTTCAATTGTTATGAAATTTAAAACTATTTTTAATCATGAAAACTCAAGAAGAAAAACAGAAAATTTCAATATGTTAAATGTAAGATGTGATTATAATACTGATTAAGTTTTTTTTTTCTAGTTTTTTAAGGTCAAAAAACACTTGAGCTTAAATGTGTAACAATAAACAAAGTGCAGAGTAAATGTGTTTGCAATCTTATTCATGTTTCATTCCATTTTTGCGCTTGTCCCTTCCCGGTATTTGTTAACAATTTATTGTCAATCTTGTTGTTGTTTTCATCCAAAGTGATTTTTGTTTATTGTTTCTTTTGGTTATTTTTATTTAGTATTTTGGCCTCCTGCCGCTAATGATTTAACCTAAATTTAAACACATACCTCATTTGCGCCACATTTTTATACCCACACCATATATAAGGTTTGTGTGTTTGTTTTTTTTTTTTTTTATTTTATTTGCGTTTGCACATCATTTAAGAATGTAGGAATTTTTCATAAGAGGGCTTTTTTCCGCATACTTGCACACATAAAATAAATTCTTTTCTTTATTTATTAACATCCAGATATCCATATTTTTTACCTGTAATGAATGTATTAAATCACAATATTCATACTTAAAATATTGTGCATTCATTTTGCGAACACATCACTTCAATGCAGTTCACTTCTTTTTTTTTTTTTTTTTGTAAACCAGATCAATACTTAAATTGCATATAAAAAACTGAACACAAATTGAAAAGAATCCCTTCTTCTTATGTAAAAACGAAAACCACGAACAACAGCAAACTTATGAGAGGAATTATTGTTTGAACTAAAAATAACTATAACTCTTATGCATTATGTTTATAATAAAAAAAATAAAACGTTTTAAAGATAAATTATGAGATTTCAAATGCTATATGTTTATTCATCATTAAATTTATCCAATGAACTCTATGCATAAAGGATATTCAATGTATTTTAAAAATTGCAACTTAATTATTTTACTTCTTATTCGCAACGTTCAATTATATTCGTGTCCCCTTTTCTTACTTGCTTTGTGGGAGGGGAACTTGTCGAGAGAGGAAAGAACAGAATGTAAAAAGTTATAATGAACCAATAGAGATTGTTTATATTAAAAAACGTTTTTCCCTGACGACGATTTTTAGTGTCATTGCGAAATATTATACATAACTAAAAATCAGGGTACGTAAATAAGCAAAACGGAACGTTTGCTCTCGTATTATTTTTTTGTAGTGAATAAAATAAAAACAATGAGAATAATCATGTCGTTTACCTTAATATTGTGTTTGCCACTAAGAACAAACTTCACGCAGCCAGAAATGAAAATAAGAAGTACAAAAAACGTTTGAGAAAAAACGTTTCGTAACCGTTTGGTGATTGATAAGCTCATTAAAATAGAGAAATGCATAAGCACTTTAAAAGCCTAGCTTAGTTTCTAGGGAACCACATAACGCATTTGTACGACTATTGGTATGTGAAGGAAAGTACATGAGCAAAATTCCAATTATTTTGTTCGATATATGTGTCATTTAGAAAGTAGGTGCTTTGGTTTTCTTATGTACAAAACTTTTTCTTTTCTAATTTATTAAGCACTAGGTCAGTTTTATAAATAATAAAAATTTGTATTTATATTTTCAATATTTCGCCACACCGTTAGGTGGCATCATCAGGAAACTGACCTAGTGCTTAATAAATTAGAAAAGAAAAATTATTTAAAAAGGTAAAAAAAAAAACATTTATATATGTACAAAACAATTAATCACTTCAAAAATTTTATGTCCTTTCATGAAACGTTTGCGAAACATTTTGTTTGTTTTCATACACTGCTTAAAAGAAATAAAATCTCAAACTCGATTTTATATTAAAAAATACAGTGTGCACATTTTAATTTTATTGAAATAAAAAACGTGTAGAGTTGCTTTTTAAATGAGTTGTTTTATTTTTATTATATAAACCATAAAATAAATTACATTTGCCGATTAATCTATTTTGAGATTGTTTGTTTTAAACAGCATTCTTTCCTTTCTCATAGCAAAATATTAATCGTAACTAAAAATCAGGGTACGTAAATAAGCGAAACGTAACGTTTGCTTTCGTTTTGTTGTTTTATGTAGTGAGTAAAACAAAACAATAAGAAAACTCATGTCATTTACTTTTATATATTATTTTTGTTCGTGAGCACAAACTGCACAAAACTGAAATGTTCCGAGGAAAAATGTTTGATAAACGTTTGTTGATTAATAAGCTCGTTAGCTGTTGTAGCGATTATTGGTATATGAAAGTAAGTAGATGAGCAGAATTCCTATTATTTTGTGCAACATCTGTGTCATTTGAAAAAAGTTGTTTTCGTTTTCTTTCCTGCAAGAAACGTTTGCGAAACGTTTTGTTTGTTTTCATACACTGCTTGAAATAAATAAAACCTGAAACTCAATTAATTATTAAAAAATAAAGTGTATATATTTACATTTTATTGATATAAAAAACGTGTAGAGTTGCTTTTAAAATTAAAAATTTTATTTATGTGCTGTTTTTGTTCTACAAGCAAACGATTGGTCTGGTAAAATTTGTGAAAAGAACACACGGTTAAACTGCTCTTATTCGTCAAACTGACAATCATAAAAAACGTGCTTTAAAGTCATAATAAGCTACCAAGCGAGTGCGACAAGTGCAACATGAAAATTCTGAAATTTAAGTTAAATGTTTTTAATTAAAATTTTTTAAAATTACAAAAAAATATTATTGTAAACATGAAAGTTTATTACGCAACATGTACTTAATTAAAATTTATTGCGATAAAATTCTCACGAAAATGTGCTTACGACACTAAAGAACGGCCTAAATTTTTCAACTAAAACTAGCTCCACTATTGTCTTATGAAATTCTTAGTTGTATGAAACGAATACAATTCACGTACTGAATGCAAACACCTGATTACCCTTAATATCTTTTTGTATGATGTTATGCCTGTAACATAAGATTGTTTTTGTTTTCAAGTGCTTTACTGATCCGCATAAGGAATACATATAATAATAATAACAACAACATACAATTGATTGTGTTTGTTTAAATACTATGAGCTGGGAAGAGCACGTGTGTATCGTATCATTCACAAAAGTTCAAGTAAAATTATTATTAATTGTATATGAAATATGTATTTTTTTTTGAAAATATCTACTTGGTGTGGGCAATTGCAATTTAGCATGCACCATACTCCACGAAACATAAGATCACCAATAGCAACACCACCGCCAACTCAGCACTCTGGCTCGTGATGGTGAAGAATTGTAAATTGAAACGATTGAAAGAGCGAAAAAAAAGGAGAGAAAGAGAAGTAGTGAAGGAAAACATATTGAATACTGGCGCCTGTAAGACACGATACTGAATTACAAAACACAACACAAAACTTTATTTCTAAATATAAAGAAAAAGGCTTTGATCAGTGAATATTTAAGCATGTGTAGGTTGCTAAGAATAAAAGCATTCAACATGACAAGAGCTTATAATATTATTCTGCTCCATGCTGGAATATCTGTTGTAAAAGTTCAATAAAAATTATTTGTTGATTGATTGTATTTCAAAGGCATACGATTTAGTTAAAACCAGCATAATTTCTTAGAAAACAAAAAGGACAGCACACAAATTTGAATTTAAACTAAGCAGTAAGTGTGCTATATTCGCTTATGCCGAGTCTTCTATACCCTTCACCACCTATGTAAATCTTGTTTAGTGAAGTAACTCCAATCAAAAAAGCAAATATTGGGGTGACAGGGAATTAAATAAAAAAAAAAGAATTCGTACTGCATATATAATATAATTTTTCATAAAAATCACATCGGCTCTTAATGGGTTCAGCATTTTTAAACAATTTTAGTACTTCCTTAAACATCTCTTCAAAAGCTTTAAAATGATACCAATATTAATATTTTTAAAAATTTTAAAATTTCAGAGCCCCGTAATTCGTTAAATATGGGCGAGCGTCAATTTACTTGATGTTTTTTTCTTATTTTTTAATTCTTTTTCGATACTAGATCTGATCTGATCTGATCGATTGACATTAGGGCAGGTCGATTTGTGGGGAGGCAAAAAAAATCGCCCATGGCTCAGTGAAAATCGTATTCTAGGGACCAAAATAAGAAACTTTGCCCGAGGAACTATACCTCTAAATCGAACTCTACTATCCCCCAACTGTTGACTTTTGTCCCGTAGGGACCAAAATGGTGATTTTTTGAAATGTTTGTATGGATGAATCGGCCCTCCAAAGTTAGTGGGGGTCGATCATACATTTGGATTCGATTGGGGCACTCTAAATGGGTTAAAGTGGGATTTTTCAAAATTTGATCCTACGGGACAAAAATCAACAGGGGGGTAGTAGAATTCGTTTTAGAGGTATAGTTCCTCGGGCAAAGTTTCTTATTTTGGTCCCTAGAATACGATTTTCACTGAGTCATGGGCGATTATTAAATCGAACCGCCGTAATTGACATATTTATATTTTTTGTGAAATCAAAACTAACATGAACGGACAGGGGGACAGACAGATATCGCTCAATCGCCTTCGCTATGCATAAGAAGTCAGAATATATATACATATATATATAATGTTTGGGGTCGGAAATGGATATTGTAAAAATTACAAATGGAATGACAAACTTAGATATAGCCTTTTTCCACTTTTTCTGGTGAAGAGTATAAAAATTACTATTTACAGCGTACAACTTTACAACTTATAACTTTACAACATAAATTTTATACTATAAAAAAAATTTATTTCCATTGAGTTAAAAAAAGAATTAAAAAAATTTCAATAATAAAACAATATAAATCAAAATGAAAATCACAGAATGGGGCAGAATATTGCCTTACAAGGAATAGCCTATTGTTTTGGGATGAGACTTTAAACAAAACAAAACAAAAAAAAAAAAAACACAAAAAAAGACATTAACGACACACTATACAAATGTTTACACACGTTTGATGAATAAATGCATTGGAATGCATAAATGATTGATTATAATAGGAAATCAAAAGAAAAGCTTAAAAATATATTTTTTTTATTAAAACTTAAAAAAAAATAATATTTTTTCTCTTCCTGTTTATTGCAGGTAGTTCCACAGATTTAACACCCTCGCTGTTGGGTATTTATGATTCACTGACAACAGTTTTGGATAACAACACAACAACATTTAATAATCATCTTATAGCTAACGTCAACTCCAACTTAAACAATATTACGTTTGCAGCAAACTGTGATACGAGCAAAGAAACAAAAACACCTGGCGAGGATTTAACAACTACATCGTCTAGGCCACCTTTAGATGCTTATCTCAGTCGTTTGGAAAAATATGCCAAACAAGCTGAGCCTAAAAATACACATTCCCCACAAGCCCATGAAGAGTTGGTTCAAACTACGCCCTTGTCAAACTCCAAATGCGTTAGCTGTAATAGTAGTTTGAGAGGTTCCTTAGAGTCTGTCTCCTCTAATGGTGGCACTACAAATAAACATCGTTCAAATATACGCATACTCTCACCTAATGTCCAGCGCATAATTACACACTCGGATGCTGAGGCTGTGGATGCAGTAGATATAGAAGCTTTGCAATATCAAACTCGTTCTAGTACACCTGTACAACAGCATCAACAGCGTTATATTAAAAAGACTTCCAGCTGTATCAGCAATAGTCACATTAACCACAAAATTAAATTTTCCCATCTACCGTTATCGAAGACAACGGGAAAACTAACGCAAACGGGCACAGATTTGGTAGAAACATTTAATATTTTGAATGAAGACAGCGAATATTTTCGAGTTTTTGATTTAACGACGAAAACTATAAAGAAACCTCTTACTCCTGCCATTTATCCCCTACCGCCAGTAGATGATGAGAAAACCCCCACCAATCCCAAAGCATTTAATTTTGAGAGTTGTCGCAAGTTAAGCGTGCCTAGATGTGATTATGAAAGCAACTGTCTACTGGCGGATAACGCTAGTTTGAAGCATAAAACCAATATGTCTTTAGAGTGTTTGCCGGCGGAAACTCACCCTACGGAAACGATAAACTTTGCTGTGGTCTCTCAAAATCTTAAAAATCTTACTTTAGCAGCAAACTCGAAAGAATTGCAAGCTCCCAGCAGCAATAAAGAGCTGTTTAAAGCAAACAACAAACCTGTGATCTCACCCAACCACAAACGCAGTCCGCTGTCATATACTCGTTCCAAGAGTTTGGCGGCACATGATTTTGCCCAAAAAAATATTAACATTAAACACACCAATACCCTGCCACGCTCCCAATTCCTCAAAGATGAAGAACTGGATGAGAATGAAATATCGGCCGAAAGCTTGGATCGTTTGTCCGATATTAAGTCCAAGTTTTCGCCCAAGGAGTCACGTAAAATATCTAGTTTAATGTTGCCTGATATTGCCAAATTGAAACACCGTCCTTTGTCATCATCTTCTATATGCTCAACATCGTCGAGTTCAAGCTCTAGCTCGAGTACTGATCACATTAGTGGTAAATTAAATACCTCATATTTGGCCAGTGTCGAAAGTTTAGCAGATGAACATGATATAACGGATCCGCACAGTGGAATGACAGTGTTTGAAAGAGCCTGTATGGAAATTGTGGACTCGGAGAGAAGTTATGTTAATGATTTAGGAGAAGTTATAAGGGGGTGAGTTTAAGCTGAAGGATTTCCTATATTTTTTTTATTAAATCTTCTTTTGTTTTATTTTATCAGATATCTCTTGGATTGGAAGGAACGTGCCTGTTTAAAGCAAGATGATTTAAATATCTTATTTTCCAATATACAGGATGTTTATAAATTCAATTCGGAATTACTTAAGCATTTATCCGACTCTATATTGGATCCAGTTAAAACCGCCAAATGTTTTATTGACTTAAAGGAAGGATTTGATGTCTACACTACTTATTGGTACGAACAAAAAAAGAGACAAAAATTATTTAAAGTTTGAAAATTTAAATTAACACAACAAATAACATTTCAGCACCAGTTATCCCGAAGCAATATCACTTTTAACGAAATTGTTACAGGCCACACATACCAATGCTCTGTTGGCTTCAACCCAAAGAATGTTGCATCATACTTTACCCTTAGGTTCATACTTGTTGAAGCCAGTACAAAGAATTTTAAAATATCATCTGCTTTTAGATGTAAGTAGCAAACTTTCAAAAGATTTTTTAATTTCTACAAAAAAAAAACAAAAACAATCATTTCTTGTAGAACTTGCGCAAACATTGTGATATCAAGGAGGTAATGCAAGCATATGAAATAATGCGCCAGGTAGCACGCAATATTGATCAAGTCAAAAGAAAGTTGGAACAACAGACCAGAGTTAAAGAACTGTCGGGCATTTTAGATGGCTGGTTGGGACCAGGTATGGTAGCGCATCTTTAGCTTTCCTTTCATCTTCTTTTATTTGAAATACTTTACAGAACTCACCGTTTTGGGTGAGCTACGCTTAGAGGGCATTTTAATGGAAAATAATAAGCCACGTAGAGTTTTACTATTCGCCACTATGCTGATCATAGCCAAAGCCAAAGAGGATAATCGTTTGCAATTCAAAAGTTACATACACGTAAGTGCCAGTTAATTTGTATTGATTTTCGATATGTTGTTTTTGTTTTTTCTTTTTTTTGTTGTTGTTATTTTTGTTCATTTAATATTAGGTATCACCAGTATTTGTATTTAATGTATGTTAAAATAAATAGTTTATCTTATTTGTATTTTAGCAAAACAATCTCATGCTGAGCGAACATTTGGCTGGTGAACCAACAAGCTTTTATGTAATACCATACGATGAACCGCGCCACCAAATCAAGTTAACAGCCAAAAATCGTGACCAGAAACGCCTTTGGACTCAACACATTAAAAGTGTCATACTCGAAAAGTTCGATAACATTCCATTACGAGCCAAAGAGCTGGTTTATCAATTGGGCGATGAGGAAGGTATGTAGGTGTGATCTAAAGCGGAAGAAGCCTTGTTTGCTTCTTGTTTTTGTTTTTTTTTTTTTGTTTTTGTGTGTTTAACTAAAATTTTTTATTTACCAAAATTTATAACATTTTTTCTTGTTGCCTCGTTAAATTTTTTCTTTTTCTTGTATTTATTTAATTTTGTTTAGTTGTTTGTTTTTACTTTTAATTTGCTCAAGATTATCAGGAGAAAAGCACACATTTAATTAAGTAGCATTTAGTTTTACAGTAGTATTTGTCAAGGACTTCTTATGATTAGAAAAATGAAGTAAAAAATTTATAGAAGTTTTTTATTCTTAAGCTCATTGAAATATGTAAATTTTAAAAAGCCTTTTTAATATCAAAGCGCTTGCTTAAACTGTTGAAAATTTAATTTTACTTATTAATCAGAATTTTTTTTAACAAACCTAATTCAGCAACGCTTAATTAAAATATGTAAATAACAAAAATTAATAAGGCAAGAAACAAACCCCAAACTTATTAAATAAAAACTAAACGGTTCCTTAGTGAAATTATTTAAATGATTTTATATTGTGGCCCACGTTTAGTCTTTTACATATTTTATTAAAATTACCTTTTAACGATTTTACGAACTTAGAATAATTCCAATTATTATTTCTATATATATAAAGGTTTTGTTAGGCTTTTCGCATTTTTATATTTTTGTACCTTTTTTATAGTTTTTTTTATTTTTTTGTTTGACATATTTTTCATAGTTTTAAATATTTTCAAAAAAAATTGTATAAAGTAAAAAAAGAATTAATTTATTTCCAAAAATTATGGCGCTATTTTTTTATATCTCGATTAAACTATTAATTCACCGATATTCATTATTGAGGGTAAAACAACATCTCAATGGCCATTTCGCTATCGCTCACTTAGCTCTTCAGGAAACTCCTCACCAGTATTTTAAATAAAATGAAGATTTCTGTCCAAATAATAAAGTCAAGCAAAGATCAAAGTTAAGGCAAACAACAACAATAATCAGCAACGATTTAAGTTTTATTTATTTATCAAAATCGTTGGTTTAATAATTTAATCGGGATATAAAAGATTAGCACGATAATTTTTGCAATATATTAATTTAATAAAAGATTCCGGTGATTTAATTTAAAGAAGAATTAACTTTACTATTTTTGATAATAATGACTTGGGATTTCTCTGACTCATAACTTAAAAAAAAGATGTACAAAAAGACAAACATATGTTTTCAAATAAATTATTTCACAGAGGGTGACGGCAAATAGGTTAAGTTCTAAGCATAATTATTTATTTTTATATATCTTAAAAGTAAATCCGTTACATGCGAAAAAATAAGTTATACTTTAAAATTACGTTCCACTCTGTTTAAATTTCCAGTGACCACTTATTACATTTCAATTACTACATTTAATTTACCTCTTTATGGAAGACATCTTTAATTTTTTATTTTATTTTTATTGCTCTTTAGTTTATATATTGATTATTTTTCTTACATTCAATCCTAATTTTTAACATTATCTTTACAATAAAGAAAAAATTTCCAAATTAGTTCAAAAATAACTCGAATTCATAACTCTCTCCTAACTAAAATTAGAAAAATTGCTGACCAATTCTAGATGGCCATATACAAGTAGTCGTCCAATAATATTACTTCAGGCATACAAAAGTTGAGGCAATCGAATCTTTTTAGAATTTTGCATTTTTTCAAAGTTAAAATTTTTTAACACTGTTTTAATAAAAATACTTTTTCTGTAACAACAGCAAAAAAAAAAAGGACGAAGTTTTTTTATGAAAATTAAATATTTAAAAAAATATTCCCGTGTCTTTAATTAAATAATTTGCAAAGTGCCTGTTCAGAGAAATAAATTATCGTAGTGTTTTGTGTAATTTTATTTTTCATCCTCTTTCAACTGTATAAAAGAGCCGAAAAAAATTCAGCCGTATACAGTGGAGAAAGAAAAAATAGAATTACTGTTGATTATTGTTGTTCTTGCTTAAACTTTGATTTTTGTCTTTGCTTTATTGTTTGGACAAAAATCTTTAGTTTATTTTAAATGTTTGTCAGAAGTTTCCTGAAGAGTTAAGAAAGCGGTAACGAAATGGCCATCGAGACGTGCTTTGAACTTCAATAATCAATATTGGTAATTAATTTAATCGGGATAATCAAATAAAAAAATAACACGAAGTTTTTTTTATGAAAATTAAATATTAAAAAAAATATTCCCGTGTCTTTAGATAAAAAAATTTATATGATATGATATTGATAAGAAAAAGTCATAAAAAATGCAATCGAATTTAAAGAAATAAAAAAAAAATTATCATTAATTCTAAATAAAATCGTTGAAAGTATATAATGCGATAAAGAAAATATTGTCAAATAAGTCAGGAGGTGTTAAGTAGATTTAAAAGCTAATTTAAATTTTAGCCAACAAGATCATCAACTTTCTTCAACTTTTTAAGTATATTTTATGAACGGAGAGGTTCAAAACATAGTTCATGAAAAAAACAGCATCTCTTCTTGAAAAAAAATGCAGTTAAATTTTTGTGTATTATTAGCACAATATTAATTAAATTAAACTTAGTTTTTTTGCCCATCCTTCGAGGGTTTTCATTTTTATGGTGATTTTTTGATTTTCGCAAGACTAAAGAATAACACCAGAAGAAAAAAAATAATAATGATCTTAATGAATGAAAATAGACTTATTTTCGGCTGTTGGTTCATTTTTAATGAAATTTCTAAAATTTTTGGAAAGAAAAATTATTTAAAAAATGAACCGAAAAGCCGAAAATAGGTCAGTTTTCATTCATTTAGAAGATCGATGGTTCAGATACTGATCGGGGAAAAAATAAAAATTAATATTAATTATCCTTTTTTTATATTTGATAATTATGAGTATTAATCAGGAGTTGGGTCACTTCACTTAGTTCACTCTTAAAAATAATTTTTTCTGGCGTAAATTTCTTAATACACAAAAAAAATTTATTTAAGTTCCTACATTCTTAATTAATTTTACAAAATAACGGTGCCTGCAGCTAAGACTTATTTTTTTTTTATAGTTATTGTAAGATTATTTAAAACAAAGTGACTAAATAGAGGAAAAAGAAAACCAAATCAAAAATCTCAAATTCCCAGTTTTACATACAATAATTAATTCAACTGCCCAAAAATATGCTACAAATAATTGATAAAAAGAACTAGGGTTCTTGATAAATGAATTCTGTTCACAACTGCTAATTTATTAAAGCCCACATCCTTAATTATTTTTTTCTATTTTACGATGCTGTCGCCAAAATAATATTTTATATTAAATACTTTTGTAATAAAAGTTCTATTTCGGAGTACATTTAAGTATAACAATTTTTTTTCTTATTTTGGATAAGGAGATTTATTTGCATTAGAATATTTTAAATACAGCAATACCTCCCATAGTACTGCTTCGATAAGTACGGTTTTTCTAAAGTACGTTTTTAAATTAAGAAAAAAAATAAAAAAAAATAAAATAAAAATGTATCTAAAAAAAAATATATTAAATATTCAAAATAATTTTTTTAAATATATTATATGTTACAAATTATAAATTTTTGTCCCGATTATCATCATTATGCCTTTTAACCCCCTTTATAAGCATAGGGCCTGTAAAGAGGCGCATAGGGCCCTACCGCCTCAACTAGTCCGGTTTTAAATAATACGGTAAAATGCTGGAACTGATTAACAGTACAGCGAGGAATTCGCGTATAAATTTAATATTATGAAGGGTTTAGCCCTTAAATGTGGGTAGTTTTTAAGCTAGGGCAATCTTAGGGTTACATTTGATTTTCGTTAGAGTTCACGTTTAGACTGATTGGGTACTTAACTAACCTACTCGAAAGGTAGCCAAGTTGGCAAGAGGGTGTATCGATTATGAATATAATCGCAATAGCTCTTTCAAAAAAAAAAAAAAAAAAAAAACAATTAATAAATAATAAAAATAATTAAAAAAAATTACTATGGAAAATTCTCTAAAAATTAAAAAAAAATATCCAAGGTGGCTAAAATAGACCATTTAAGATTTTTAATATAAATTATTTACCACTGCTTAAAAAATCATATTTAGAAATATTTGTAGCAACTCTGAAGTCTTTTAATAATTCTACATTTAAAGTAAACAAGTTAAGTTTAAAAATAATATCATGCAAGCGGGGATAATTTTATTAATATCTTATATTAAATTAACAAAAATATACTTTTTAATATTAAATTTTTTTTCTAAAATTTTGGTTAACACGGTGACACAAATATTTTAACATTTAACATTTCTTTTAATTTTAGTGATGTAAAACAAAAAGCTTAAAAGCAAATAATAGATCAACACAGTGGGTGAATTGATACAAAAACCGAAACAAATTTAAACAAAAAAAAAAAGAAATGTTGCATAACAAAAACAATAAAAAAAATACGAATAAATAAAAATTATTCACACAATATTTAGGGTTAGTACCGCCAGTCAGCTTTTAAATACAAAATCACAGACAAATGCACCTCAACAAAAAAGCACATTAATTCACATAAAGCATGGGTTTTAGTTACATAACGCTGTGTTCTTTATCTCTAATCAATACACTCTTTGTTTAATTATTTTCAGTTTGTGTTGTATTATTTAATAATTACATTTAAGAAAAAAAAAAACATTGGCTTTAATTCATAACGCTTTACTTTCACAAACTTAACCATGTCTTGCCGGAAGGTTTTATACAAATTATGAGATTTAATTTTTCTGCTCTTTGCTTGATTTTCAGATCGCAGTGCTGATAAAAATACCTGGAAATGGAGTTTGCATACAACCTCTTCTACTCCCACTTACTTAGAAAGACGCAATCACTTTCGACGCAGCGAAATGCGTAATCGTTCCAAAACAAAACGCAAAACCATATCAAATCCAAACTCCTTGGATGTGTTTATTGAAAGTACACCCATTCTAGATGCCAATTTAACCAAATCCATTTCAAAGAGTGCTGAAAGTATCAATGAAAAGTCTGTGCTATCGAGAGAATCTACAGCCGCAGAAGATGCAGTAGCAGAAAATTGTAACTGTGCTAAAGACCAAAAATGTAAATGCTGTAGCAGTCGTGACAATGACTCTTCCACTAAATCAAACAGGCAGTTAAATAAGAGTTTTCGATTTGGCAGCAAACCTTTAAAGGAGCGCAGCAAATCTGTGCCAAGAATCAGTATGCATATAGAGCATTTTGAAAAAGTTGCTAGTGAGCAAGCTAAAGAAGCTGCTATAATTGCAAAAGATGTCAAATCGGGTATAGATGTGAATCCCAACAATTGTAAAACTACACTCAATAAACGTCTGTCCTCTCTAAAACGCCAAAAGAATAAGACAAAAGAGACCTCTACGTTCTACATGGCCCTAAGCGAATTCGAAGATTCAAGTGAGACTGTGCTAAAAATAACAGAATCTTCAGAGAATATTCTGCATAAAGATAAATCGGAAGAAAGGGAACTTAGCAAGGAAATGGCCAAATCTACTAACTTTCTACCCGATCTTGTTATGAAAGCACCTTTGGAAGAAGAAAATCCCTTAATGACTACTTCCTTAACACTAACGCCAGTCGAGAAAGCAAAACAAGATGCCGAAATAGTGTTGGATTTACTTAAGAACAGCAAAGAGTTTGATAAACTTTATGCTAAAATCCAAAAGAAACGTTCAATGGAAAAGAATTTGCAATCATCAAAAAGTCTGGATTTCAAATTGAATAGAACAGGAGAACAAAGGGAATTGCCGCCCGAATTGCCACCACGGCCTCCTTCTAGATCTCCGCCACCTTTGGAAAATGAAAACGAAAGTCTGGAATACAAGTCCTTGACTTTAGAAACTGAAGGAGAAGAGCCGATTTATGAAAGTTTGCTAAGAAACGTTCATGTTCCCTATAAATTCTCTCCACCTTTAGGACGTTCCAAATCAGTGCAATACGACAAGTCTAAGGAGGAGTCAAAAGAACCTAGTCCAAGGCCAGAATCAGATTATGTAACTTTAGTATATACAGCCGAGGGAAATTTACAAAACGTAGGAGGTGAAGAAGTTTTGAAAACGCCCATAAAAGTAATAGAAAATACTGTAAGTCCTCAGATATCAAATGCCTCCTCGACAACAACTCTTAAAGAAAGAGAAAGTTTTAACAATGATTTGCCCACTAATGAAGAAAATTCTTTGAATATTATTGCTCCAATGTCGTCAAGTTGTGACTCCAGTCCCATTTATAGCTGCATCAGCGAAGTAACTCAAAATCGTAGCTACACGCCACGCAGTCTGCTTAAACGTTTGTGGAGCAATTCCACATTAATTGGTGAGGACTTGTTGGCAAATCGTCTCAGTCGTTCCACTCACAATCTAGAACGCAGAGGTTCAGATAGTTTAGAAGTCGATAGACATTCTATACTTCATCTACCAGGAAGTGAAACTATTGGTGAGCGTATGGCCCATGTGGATTATGCCGATCCTCGCACTCTCTTTAGTGTAATCAAATACGATGATTCTAATCAACTGCAAAGGGATTCTGCGTTATCTTTAACTTCTTCCAATGAAAGTGTGTGTGAGCATAATAAAATCAGCGAAAGAAAGAACAAAGATTGTGAACATCATTTTGAGTATGAGGATTGTGTGGAGGCCTGTTTAGAAAATGATTTTCGTGATTCGGCAATTTATAGTGATGACAATGAAAGGCGTTTAGATAAATCGAATTCTTTTCGAAATAATAAAAATCCTCCTTTAAAACCTAAACCCTCCTATATACCACCACCTTCTCTCAAATCACACATAAAACTTTCGGAGTCCAACAAAGAAACAACAACGGCCAGATCCACACTGCCAGGTGTTATAATCTGTCCAGCCAATTTGAGCCCTACCAGTAGCAGAAGTTGGGTTCTACAACAAATAGATAATTTTAATAAATAAATAAAATCTACTTAAACGTTTAAGAGTTGCCATATCTAATTGAAAATTATTTAGTGTTAAATTTAACTAAAAAAAAATTTATTTTATTGTTTGTCAATATCCAAAGACTAGGGCTTTGATCAACTCATTTCAAATGCCATTAATGTTAGAATTTTATTACGTTTAATTTTTAAGAAATTTTATCACATATAAAATATGTTTTATTATTTTTGATTTTTGCTGTTAAACTTAAGTATTAATATTTTAAGAAATTATACCTGTATTTGCAAATTGCTTGAAATAATGTATTTTAAAATTTATTAAAAAAATTTTTTGCTCGTTTAAAATTAGTTATAGCCAATTTTTGATAATAAAATTAAAGGAAAAATTACACACAATAAATGACTCTATTTGTTAAATTTATATGAAACCAAAATCATGAATGAACACTTTTTAAATTTTTTTTGAGTTAAGGAGACGTAGCGACGCTTCATTCTTTATGATATCGGGCACAAATTAAGTCTCGATAATCTTCGACTTTTAGAGGAATTTATTTCTTAGAATCATTTTTTAAGTTAATAAACGCTAATTGTGCTTTATGCCAATGACAACCCTTATGTAGAATAATGGTTGCCCTGTTTTTATACCTTTCACCACAGGTAGAAAAAGGGTATCTCTAAGTTTGTCATTCTGTTTGTAATTTCTACAATACCCATTTACGAACAAAGAAACAAGCCTATCGACTCACAGCCGACGGCGCACCGCCGCCGACAGTTTTTTCAACACTGTCGCCGCCGACGTTTTTATCGACTTGCTTCGGCCAAGAAACAGCCGCCGTTTTCGACGGCTTATATAAATTCACCGCCCAAAATTTTAGTGTTTAAGGCCAGGATTCACTATCATACATAATCGTACGCTTAAAGCACACAAAAATCTAACAGAATTCTGTCCTGTAGGTGCCAAACTATTTCCATAAAAATATGGTGTTTTTTTTCCTGATCTTAAAAAAACCAACTCTGATCACATAGAGAAAACTATATTATGAATTATTTCAAAAGATTTGAAAATCTTACAGACTTGTCCAAAAGTCTGTCACACATATACTTTTTTAGTCCACACTATCATACATTATGAGCACACATGCAATTTTTGACTGTTCATACGACAGAGTATGATAGTGAATCCTGGCCTTTATCAGCAATAAAAATTTTAGTATTAATTTATAAATGGATGAAAATTTACTTATTTTCGGATTTTTTATTCATTTTTCACTTAATTTCTAAAAAATTTTTATGAATAAGAAGTAAAAAAATTTTCTCGATTTTTATACATATTTTCGAATTTTATGAATTTTACTATAATCTCGTTTTTTTTTTAAATTTTTGTTTTTTAGAATAATTTGGAATTTTAATGAATTTCCGATTTTATGTAAAATTTACGATTTGTGAATTTTACTTAAAATTAATTATATGCTTAATTTTTTTCTTTTAATAAAATTAATGAAATTTTACTTTATTTTCGGCTTTTTGGTACTTTTTAATTAATTTCTAAACATTTTTAGAAAGAAAAATATTTACAAATGCATGCGGACGTTTTCCAAAGAAAACAAGAACGCCGAAAATAAAGTAACATTTCATTAATTTATAAAATCGATGGTTCGAATCCTGGCCAGGATAAAATTATAAATTAAAATTAAAATTTTAACTAAATTTTTTTGGTTTTTACTAAAATTCTCTAATATTATTAAAGTTCTCTAATTTTAGTAAAATTTCGATTTTTTAAATTTCTCTTAAAAACTCTTTTTTTTTGATTTTTACGTAATTTTCGGTTTGTACCAAATATTCAAATTTTTGGCAAAATTTCATTTAAAAAAACTCAAAATTCAGCCACCGCTGTTTTCCTTTGATAAAAGCCGCCTTCGAAAATTTTCATACGACTTGTTTCACTGTTTCCCCATAAAGTATATATATTTGACTTTTTATGCATAGCGATGTCGATTGAGCGATGTCCGTCCGTGTTAGTGTTGATTAAACAAAAAAAAAAATAAATATATAGATATAGTGTTGAAAGAGGTGCAATTGGAAATCAGCATGATCGGTGCATGTTCTTCGAGGCAGCAGGCAAAACCCCACGCCCACTTCTAATTTTTTCACGTCATTTGGAACAATAAAGTAACTCTAATCAAAAAAATAAATAAATGCGGCGATAAAGAATTAAAAAAATAAGAAAAAATCATGAAGCCAAAAAATTTGCGCTCGCCCATATTTTCCGAGTTAAGAGGCTCTGAAATTTTCAAACTTTTTTAAAATATTAATATAGACGTCATTTTAAAGCTTTTGACGAGATCTTTATAAAAACACTGAATTCTGTTTTAATGCTAAATGCCTAAAAAGCCGATAGCATTTTGATGCAATTTTAAATATGTGTATGCAGTACCAATATTTTTTTTAATTTGTGATTCTCTCTCACCCCAATATTTGCTTTTTTGATGGAAGTTACTTCACTAAACTAGATTTACATAGATTGTGTAGGGTATAAAGGATTCAGCATAGCTGAATAAAGCATTCTTACTTGTTGTATACTATTTTAGGATTCTATTGTTTTGTTTTTTTTTTTTTCATTGCTGATTCTCATTAAATGAATTTAGTTTGAGACATACGAATCTTTAATTTTCTATCAAACTTTAGGTAGATTCCTCATAGTCAGGAGTTCTCTATCTGTCAAAAATTTCATGTGTGCTCAAAAAGTATGATGGTGTGGATTAAAATTGTATATTTATGACAGACTCTTTGACAGATCTGTACGATTATATATATACATATATTTTTGTTTTTAATAATTCATAAAATGTTTTTCTCTATGCGATCAGAGCTGATTTCTTTTCTAGGAATAGGATTAAAAAAGAACAAAATATTGTTTTGCATCTATTTTGCATGAGAGTCTGGCTTCTGCGATGCCTTTTTAAAACAATGGGTATTAAATCGTGCGATTGCTTATGATAGTGAATCCTTGCCTTAAGCTTTATAAGCAGTATCCAAATTGCTTTGTACGCAGTAATACATTTCATATTTTAGTTATAAATAATAAGTGTTTCGTGAAAATATCATAAAAGGTTTATTTTTCTAGAAATAAGTAGACTCTTTAAGTTCAAAAACAGTTTTGGGAACAACCGTAACATTGCCAAAATCGTCTTCTTATATTATTACTTAAAACGGTTAAAAATTGCAAGACAGCTGATTCCAGAAACAGTTTTAAATAACGCATACGCGCATTTTAGTTCCTCCTGTCTAGAATCAAAGACAATTAAGGTAAATGGACTTTTCAGAAATTCAACAAGTGTTATAATAAAAATTTATTTTTTTCCTGAGTTCTGGATTTTTTATTGTTAAAATTTTTATTTTGTAAAATGTTTTCAATTTTTTATTAACTGCTTGAACACATTGTTACAAATCACAAATTCTAAAAATGATTTTATTTGTATTTCAAAAAAGGTGCTTTTGCTTAAAATGTACAAACGAAAAAAATTCTTGTGACATCGTGGGTAAGGCAGTGAGTTTTAATTTTATCTGAATCTTATTTTTATTAAATATTTCGTTGAACTGTTATGATATTGTAACTAATGAATTAAATTATTTTTGGCTTAAGTTCTATAAAAAAAACATACATTCGAAAAATTTTTTCAAGAAAGGAAAAATTATGTGCAAATCTGTGCGGCCGTTTTCCAAAGAAAGCAGAAAAAATTAGACACCAGCATCCTCTGTCAGCATTCGTCGCATCTATCTATCTTAAGTTGTGTACATTGTAAACATCATCTATTTAACAAAATAACTTTCATTATAAATTGGGTAGATGAAGTCCAAAAAGTCTTTGAGTTTTTGCTGTGTTCCAATCTTTGTGTCGAGGAGGAGCTAAGTTATGAAATTTTGGATTTTTAAAGATTTTAAGTAAAAATACGATTTTTTCGCATGATGTTAAAATTAAAAAATTACACAGATAAACGCACTGCACTAAATTATTTGCTCTCACTAAAAGTATATTAAAAGGTGGCTATTAAAATGAGTAAAAATAATGATGAAATATTAATATTTTAATATAAATTTTTAAATTTAAAAGCAAAATTAAATTATATTTAGAAAAAACTCCATTGATTGCAGCTAAAAAATATCATTAAAGTGTTGTATTTCAATTAATAATAAAAAGTCTGTTATTGTATTATAAAGAAATTAATCTAATCTCAATTGATACTCAAACAGATAATTTTGAAATCAATACTCTATAAATTTGTGTTAATTTTTTTTCAACTTGTTATGCCTGCAGGTTAATTTTCTGTAAGACAAATACTGCCTCTGCCTCTGCTGTCTGCATAGAAATGTGATGCTATCATTTGTTGCAAGCTATTGAAAGGGGGAAGTTATTTATCTGAACTTTTAAAACAAAACATCAGAAAGTCTCTTATTATTGTTATTATGTCAGTCAGGTGAAAGTAATGATAATATTATTAGTCAGGCTTTGAAATATTTAAAATTATTTTATTATTATCGATTTTTATTAAATTAATGATAATGAGAACGAAAATTAATAAATAAATAAATGTAAATCCACTATAGAAAATATTGTCAGATTTTAATAAAAGTTAAACTTTCTTAAATATTATTAATGCGGAAATATAGAGTTGTCTTTTTCGAAAAATTTACATGATAAAGTAAAACTCTTTGCACATCCTTGTTTAATTTGCATATTTTTTATTTTCCTTTTAACGTTTTTGTAAAAGCCTGCATAAATTGATTTGTTTACTTAAGTGAATTGCATGCCGAGTTTGCTTGTTATTTTCTTATTATTTTTCTTAACATTTCTTTCATTAAACAATAACATGATCACACAATCTTACAAAAAGTTTTAGCAAATAAATAATTAAATAAAATTTTTTATTTAAGTGTTAAACACGCCATTTAAGAAGAATACCTATGAAACTAAATACGAAATGTTTTTAGTTAAAAGGTATTTTATGATAATTACGGCAATGATTCCCGTTACCGGTGCAACAAATTTAACGCTGTTTAAATTAAAAATTAGCTTAAATTAACTGCTATCATACGGTTATAATGTGTTTTTGCTATTCGTTCTTTTAGATGTAGGAGGTAATCTCCGAAACTACTGAACGTAATTGTCAACCTGTTGTCATCTCTTTATGTCGTCCTTAGGCACATTCAGTTAAAAAGAGCACTTTTTATTCTGTGGGCGTATTTTTTCTTCTTTTTAATAGACAGAAGTCATATTATTATCAAGTTGTTTAGGACGTCCTCGCTGATCGGGAGCTTCTTCGAACGCGGTGACTATCTAGCTTTTCGGTCATGCTGTCGTTTTATACAGGTAAATTCTTCATCTATCGCGATTTCCCAAAACAATTTTTCGTTTGTGTGTTTTTATTGTTACGAAAATAAAATCTGGCAACCTCTACATATCTAAAAACAGCAGTATTGTTGTTGTCCGTATGTTACTTCCACCAGTGGTGCACAATAAGCTAACACAAGTCGAGCAACCTCAATGCATAGTGGGTTCTCTTATATGGTCAAGCGGTTAAAAATTTATATCTCTAAAAGTAAGATAGAATGCCCGAAAAAGTTGAATATTGAATATTTGAATATTGAGTATTTGAATAGAAAAAAATGTTAACAACTGTAGCCAGAGTATCGTTTTGATCTTTAAAGGGTTAATTAGCGTATAAATTTGTTTTAAGAATTTTGGATATAAAGCACATTTCAATAAAAAATACAATACGTACATTTTTATTCCATTTCAATTCACTAATAGAGCATTTACATTATACCGAAATCTACTAGATTTGATTTGAAATCTATTTCAAAATCTAGTTTGAATTTTTACATTAATAATAAAATAATAAAAAATCGAAAAAATATTTCTTTAAAATTTTTTTATATTATATTTATAGTTTACACATCATTAATTTTTTCTTTTGTTTATATGTGCCCATAATTATGAAAGTAGTCTAAGTCAAAATTTAAAATAAAAAGAATGTTATGTCCATACCACTAAATTTCTTCAATGTAATTTTTACGAAATTGTCAAAAAAAAAAGGAACCATTTGGTAGTGGTTGTCGCATAACTTAAAAATATTTTTAAATTTATTTAAATGCAATTCATTAAATAACTCGAAATAAGAAATATATGACTTAGACCACTTTCATAATTATGGGCACATATAAAGTCTGTTTCTTTGCATTTTGGGTAAAGTTTATGAAAATGAGCGCAAGCATTGTTTTCTCTCATAAAGGGATAAAATTATGTGAAAGAACGGGAACACAAAATCCAAATTTTAAACACAAAATTAAAAAAAAAAAGTATTTTGACTGTTTTAATAAAAAAAAATTAATTTCAACAAATCAACAAAAAGAAATAATAATTTATTTTGTTTATAAAACAAAATCTACATCCCCGTTAGATTTTGACGAAATTTACTCAAAGTCTAGTAGTACCAAATAATACCACGCTGTACAAGTAAAAATGATAGTTTTATTAAAACAATAAAAGGAAATTTATAAAAAATATTAATAAAAGGATTATTATAGGTCTGTTTCTTCGCTCTAATTTGGAATCCCGTGGGATCTCAATTTGCACAAAAATTGTTTTCTTACTTCAAAATTGGGTAAATGAGAGCGGTTTTGAGAGAAGAAAGTTAAGGCTGTTGCACAAGTTTAAATAACTTGCACGAAGAAACAGTTTAGGCTGTTTTGTGCAAGAAGAAGAAGAACTTTATTCTCTCAAAACCGCTCTCATCCCACGGAATCCCAAAGTAGAATGACGAAACAGACCTATATTCATTTTATTAATTTTTTTTTTATAAATTTCCGTTTATTGTTTTAATAAAACTGTCATTTGTACTTGTGTAGCGTGGTATTATTTGGTACTACTAGACTTTGAGTAAATTTCGTCAAAATCTAACGGGGATGTAGATTTTGTTTTGTATGGAAAATCTATTTAAAATCAACTAGGTTTTGGTCGAAAACTTTTAAGTACTACATTTCGGTATAATGTAAAGGACTATAAAAAATTTTAATTAAAGTTATAAAACGCAATATGCAACATAAGGTTATAACGTCTGGCCTGTTTTTTTTTAAGGGGTTTAAGTTCACTTTTGTGAAAAAAAGAACAAGTGAGCGGTAATTTTAATGAACTAAAGACTCCTTCTCACCATTATTACAATCACAATTTCAATAGAGTTTTATCTTGACATAAAATAAGCAAAAACAATTTTGCCGTACAATTCTATCGCAGAAATATTTCTTTTGAAAGTGGAATACGAGTACGTCCATTCCTAATAAGTTTAATTAAAATAAATTTCATTAATGTCTTCCAAACGACCATTATTTTGCAATTGTGGAAACAGCATTAATGAAAAATACTAATTATACACTGCCCAAGACTATTATTATAGCATATAGACTTTCCAAAAAAAAAAAAAAAAAAAAAACAGCTGCAGTTTTCATTTTGTACGAAATAAAAAGAGGCAATATTGAAACTAAAGAAATAGGGACAAAAAAATTTTAGACTGCCTTATATCATATTGAATGAGATTTTTAAAGAATAAATCTTACAAAATATTACAAAATTTTTTTTAAATCTTACAAAAATTTGTATAACATTAGAGAGAAATATGATAAGATTATTAAATATCATTTTCTTATTTAAAGACGAACTAATTTGCATTTCTATATTTTTAATATAACTGAAATAAATTCCTAACAAATTTTGTTTTTCGTTTATACAGTAGCTCAAAGCGAAACTCGTACACCTATGAAAACAAATTTCTTTATGTTATATGTCTAAAACTAAATAGGCTAATAAAATAAATTTACTTAATTTTAGTACAAAACTATGTACTTAATTAAATATCAGAAACGAAATTTTGAATATAAATTTATTTATTAAAATACAGATAAATATTTTAAAAACTGCCAACTTTCGACGCCAAAGCCAAACTCGTACAGTCTTATTTAATTTGGCAACATTCTTGTAATTTGCATCTAACTTCGGGATGTTTCGTAAAAATAATTAAAAAAAATTATGGACTTTTCCCATTATTGCCTTCTTTATTGTCATTTATTTGATTTTTTGTTTAAAAGAGTTACAAAAGAGAACAAAATGGGTAGATAGAGAGGACAAACTTCTGTCGAAGTAAGAAAATTAATAATTCAACATCATAATAATAATAATAAATCGCTGCGATAAATATCTGAGATAGTTGATAGAAGCCTATCAACAGTGCAATATATTACAAAAAGGTATAAAATGCAAGAGAGGATTGCGAACAAGAAGAAAAGTGCAAATAACAAAATTTTCTCTGCTAAAGACGAGCAATATATTTTACGTCAAATAAAAAAGAACCCATTTTTAAGTGCTCCGAAACTCGTAGAACTTGTGTAGAAAGACTTAGGAAAAACATGTTGTCCACAGACCATAAGAAACATATTAAAAAGGGCTAATTTCAATAGTAGAAGGACAAGAGTTAAACTTCTGATTAATAAGAGAAATCAAAGAGAAGGTTACGATTCGCCAAGGAACATGAAACAAAGGATTTTTCATTTTGGAAGCAAGTATTATTCACAGATGAAAGTAAATTCAACTTGTTTGGTTCAGATGGAAGACCTTTTGTATGGAGAAAATCCAATGAGGAGTTGCTTGTCTAAAACATGAAACCAATAGTTAAGCAAGGTGGTGGGTCAGTAATGGTTTGGGGATAATTTTCTGCATCTGGGCCCGGTGTTTTACAATTTATCGATGGTACCATGGATCAGCATATGTATAAAAGAAAGTTTGCCAGTTTGTAAGCAGAAACTTTGTCTTGGTGAAAACTTTTATTTTTACCAAGACAACGACCCTAAGCATAAGGCTTATAATGTGCGATCATGGCTACTTTATAATTGTCCACATGTTATGGATACACTAGCCCAGAGTCCAGACATAAACCCAGTCGAAAATTAGTGGAGCTATCTCGATCGTAAAATTCGTAGTCATACAATAAGTTCTAAGGATGGCTTGAAAAGAGTTCTTCAGGACGAATGGGGCAAAATTGAACCAAGTTTTTGCGAAAACCTTGTGCGCAGTATGCCAAATAGATTAAAAGTGGTGATAAAAAATAAAGGCATGCACACCAAATAATAATATTTAAAACCAACAAAATAATATTTGATTGAAGTGTGGTGTACGAGTTTGGCTTTGTCACAGAAATTACTATTATTTTATGTTTTTATTGAAAAAAATTTTTTATTGAATAATAATTTAAAGTTTTTATGTTTTGTTAAATTTGTTATAAAATGAACTAAAAAAATAAATACAGTTTTATTTGTTAAGAGCTTCTTACTTAATGTTAAAAGATAGTTTAAAAATTAGTCTAAAGTGTACGAGTTTCGCTTGGAGCTACTGTATAAATGTCTTCGTTTTAACTGTTACTTTTACATAAAAATTTATTTTAGTTTATCTTATATCTATAAAATTATGGACTACAATTTACTTGTGTTTTTATTTCTTCCAAAATGTTATTTTTGAGACTGGTATAACTACCTGTGGAGCCAAAAAATCGGTTATTTCTTAAATAATTTTAATAATTATCATTTCATAATAAAATTTAAAAGTTATATAAAACACTTAATACTTTTTGGAACAGTTAATTAACTACTAAAATTTTTCAAAAAATAAATATAATCGAAACTATACAAAAACTTGAAAATTTAATTTTACTTCAGATTATATAAGAAATTTTTCTTTACTACATTATTAATACGATAAAAACGTATAGTCTTTCTTCCAGTGCAACATAACTTTTTATTTGATAAAATATGAAGTAAAAAGTGCAAAGAAATAAAATAGCTTCACCTTACAATTCTAATAACCTCTATGATCGGGAGTATGTTTGTGTATATGTATATATGTATGTATGTATGTATGTATGTATTCATGAACCATAAGATAAACTGAACTTCGAAAGAAATACCAACGATTTATATCATTAATAACTTTTAATGACCAATAAAAACGATGACAAAAGTTTATTAAAATATTAATTCCTGCAACGGAATCTTTAATTAAAGTATTTTTTTTTCAGCAAAAAATACACAAATAAAATTTAATATTTAAAAATTGTAATTTATTATTTTTAATAAATAACAGATTAGTAATCTATGATGATTTCTTATTAGTGAGTTAAGTGCCATCAAATTGCAAAAAAAAAATTTTGCATGAAATTTAAATAAATATTGAATAAAATGTTTAAAATAATAATGCTACTGGTTACAACAAATAATAAAAAAAGAAAAGATTTGGGAAAAAAATATAAAAAGCAATAAAAACAAATAATACAAGCGATGATACATTTCTTAGATCGTTGCTTCGTAACTATTGATCGTCTATGTGTTTTTCAGTTGAATGAGTTGTGGTCGAACCGTAAGATTTATCGTCATTCTCTTTGCAATTGAATGGGTATTTGTCACAACCCAAAGGCATTGAAGTAGAAGTTGTTCGTAGTAGCAAAGTAATTATTTTATACATTTGACCAGTGTAATGACCGTGGCGACAAGCATTTATTGTTGTAATTATAGCTTTTTTTTAAATTAGGCAACTATCTTAATTTTGTTAATTTTTTTTTTGTTTTTCTTTTTTATTTTTTAATGACATAGTGATTTAAAAAGAAGAGGATGAAAAATTGCCTTGAAGTTAACTCAACCAATGACACTGGCAAAAATACACATTGTCCAGGTATTAATTTATTGATTGGTGCAGTAGCAGCAACAACTGTTATGTGACTGATTTTGAAGTTAAACAATAATTTTTGCATTTATTTATTTATTTTAATATTTAACAGTAGAGTCTTTTCAGTGAGTAACAACAGCGAATGTAGCAAAAAATTTATACTGAAGTTGATAGTAATTTAAACTCCCACTGTTTATGTGACTCAAGTAAAGTTTATGATTTTACTTTGCGGATGTTATTTGGAAGCCTTAAAGATTTTTTTACAGTGGTCTAAGTGAAATATTGTGCGGTAAAATTATTTTGAAACTTTATAAGTCAATGAATTAATTAAAAGGTCATTCATATATTTTTTAAATTAAAATTAAATTATCCTGGAGAAATAGAGAATTGTCATTTAATAGAAATATTCATACATTTTAATTTACAGTGCTACAACTTGAAAATAATAACACTTTTTAAATTAATATTTTTATATCCTTTACTAAAAAAAAGTGGAAAAATGGTATAACTTAGTTTGTCATGCCATTTGTAATTTCTACAAGTATTTATAATCTGAGTTCTTGTGAATAGCGAAGTCGATTGAGTGATGTCTGTCTGTTTTTGTTAGTGTTGAAATCAAGTTTGCAAAGGTAAGCGATAAGAAATAGTGACGCTATTGGAAATTAGTAATATCGATCCTTGTCCTTACACGCAGTGGGCAAATTTTTTAAATGCTTAAAGCCGTTGACATTTTAATGTAAAATTTTATGTAGGTAGTACTTAATAAATTTTCATATTGATTTATTTTCATATGCACGTGCTTATTAATAAAAATTGTTTTCAATTTTTATTTCTTCATTGAATTTTTCAAATACATATGAATGGTTCCTAATGGGATCCCTTATGTAGAAAAATAAAAGAAAAAAGAAAAATAGTTACTGAACGTTTGCTGTGTGTTTGTATAAAACATTTTTGAGTTGTTGTTGTCTTTTGTCTTATTGATTCAATGCAGTTCTCATTTAATCAATTTGGCTTTTGATATAAGACTTTCTAGTTTTCTATTCAAAATTTGGGTCAAATCCACTGAAAAAATCCATGAGAATATCATGAAATATTTATATTTGAAGGAATCAAGCAGGTAGTATGAGGTCTGCTCTATATATTTCTGGCCTAATAGTGAAAATGCTAATATTTATAATCAAAAATGGTTTTATTGTCTTTCAAAGTATTCTCCAGCATGATTTATATACTTTTGCATGCGCTCAAACCAGTTGTCGAAGCACTTTTTCCACTTCGATTGAGACACCTCTAAAGCATGGTTTTTGAACACTTCAACAGCTTCTTCTGGCGACGAAAATCGTTGACCACGCATTTTTTTCATGATGTGCGGAAACAAGAAGAAGTCATTAGGTGCCAAGTCAGGGCTGTACGGCGGATGACCCATTAATTCGACGTTTTGGCCGGTCAAAAACGCTCTGGTTTGAGCCGATGTGTGAGAGCTCGCATTGTCATGGTGAACAATGATGCGTCTTCTCCTTTTGGTTTTTCGAATTTCTCCGATGACTTCAGGCAAACAAATTGTAGTGTAACACTCAGAAGTTACCATCCTACGTTACTCAAGCGGAACAGTCGCCACATGACCAGTTTTGCCGAAGAAACAGGCGACCATTTGCTTCGAAGTTCTTCTTCCACGAACATCTTTCGTTGAATTTTGCTCTTCTTTGAAGACCCACACGGTCGATTGTTGTTTCGTTTCGAGCTCATACGCATAGATCCATGATTCGTCACCTGTGACGATCTTATAAACGTCTTTTGAAGCACCGCAATCGTATTTTTGCAACATTTCTTTGCACCAATCGACACGAGCCTTTTTTTGAGCGACTTTCAAATTGTGCGGGATCCAACGAGAACAAACCTTTTTTACCGCCAGGTGTTCATGCAGTATCGAATGTATGCTGGTGGAAGAAATGTTCAAGGAAGTCTCTATCTCTCGGTATGTCGCATGTCGATCTTGCATTATAAGTTCACGCACGGCATCAATGTTCTCTGGCACAACAGCCGTTTTTGGACGACCTTCACGGAATTCGTCTTTGAGCGAGCTTCGGCCACGATTAAATTCATTATACCCATTTTTCACAGTGCTATAGGATGGTGCTTCATCGCCATACAAAGATTTAAGTTCATCAATGCACTCTTGTCGTGATAATCCACGTTGAAAGTTGTGAAAAATGATGGCACGAAAATGTTCACGCGTTAATTCCATTTTTTTTATTAATTTTTTCAAGTCACTGTAAACAACACAAATAATGGTCGTACGTCAAAACGTTTTGAGTACGATTATGCTTAAAAATGACAAACTTTCCAATGGAAATGTCAGATTGCACTTGGCAGCACTCAGTGTTGCCAGGCCAGAAATATATATAGCAGCCCTCGTACTTAATTTTTTCTCTTATTTTTTAATTCTCTGTCACCCCAATATTTGCTTTCTACATACATGGATGGTTCTTAATTTAATTTGAACTGCTATTAAATTTTTTCACAAAAAAAAAAATAAAAAGTAATAATTTAAATTACTCCGCAAATTTTAATACTGTTATTGTCAAAAATGTATAATTTATAAAGATATTTAAAAAACTAAAATAAATAAATATAAAAAACGGCAATCATCACATCAATATCTCCAAAATTAAGTTTTACTACTTCCAAATAGTCCTGCAGATGATTTCATGCTCATTGCAAAAACCAATTGCCATAAAACTTCACTAAAAGAATTTCTTATTACGAAAGCCCAAATTTGTTATTGTTAACAGAACTTGAAGAAATACTAGAAATAAATATTACACATTTAACACTACTGTGCAAAGATCACAATGACTGTGTATGTTTTCTTTTCCTTTTCCTTTTCATTGCTTGTTGTTGTTGTATTTGTTATGATATTGCCTCATCATCGTCATCGTTACGACGATGCTACACAGCTGTTTTGAACTGTTATGAATATATAACATTTTTGGTAGCATCTACGTTTTGCCCTCATCTTTCTTCCTTTTTTTCAAGCTTTTACTTTGCTTTTACTGTTTTTGGTTTATTTTTTCATACTTTTGTTTAATGCAATAAAATATAAAACGAAATAAACAAAACACAAATTATTGTGCTAAATGAAAAATGAACAGAAAAACTCATTAAAAAAACAGAAAATTTAAACTTTTTTTTTAATAGCAAAAGCTTTTTTCGGAAATTTTTGCAGCAAAACCGCAAAGTTAACAAAGCAGCTGGCCTAAAAATGCTGTAGCAGATACAAAGCTTAACACACAAACTATAAACAAAAAAAAAAAAAAAATTACGGTCGACAGCTGTTAAACGTTAAGCCAGCCAAAACAGCCAAGCGGCCATCAAACAACACACACAGAAAAGCCAACACGCAGCAACACAAAAATGCCAGCAACGGCAGTAAGCGTTTTGCTCATGCATTTAGACTTCTTTGAGACTCGACTCAAGAAGGTCGTTTGAATTATTTTAACGGTTTGTGTTTTAAATGAAAAGAAATAAAAGCGGTTAAATTTTTCAAATATTCAAAACGTAAATTTATGCAACAAAAACAAAAGAAAACTTAAAAATCCCAAGTGCGAAAAAATTTTTAAACAATATGAAACTTTAAATACGTCTGTCGAAACGATAACGCAAACTCCTTAACGAAATTATAAACTCTCTTTAAACGGACATTTTAACATAGATTTTGTAAAAAAAAAAAAATATTAATAAAAAATAAATTGTGTAAGTGATCCAAAGAAATAAAAAACAATAATTATTATAAATACTAAAAAATTATTTTATAAAAAATAATAAAAATAAAAATAATAATTTGCTATACATTTTTTTTCATAAACAAAAAAATTAATCGCTAGAAAATATAAAAAAAGGAAAAAAAAATTTTAAAAATATATAAAAATTTTTATTTAATTTTATTGTCATTAATGTTATTGCATGAATGTTACATGTTGCTGTTGTTGTTGTTGTTTTTGTAAAGCCGTTAAACTTTAGAAATTTAAAATAATTTAAACAAAGCAACATTTAAATGGTCGTTAGTTGGTTGATGCTGCTGACAAAAGAGACGATTTAAGTTGTTGGAGTATGTATGTTTTATTTTAGCCTTGTTGTTGTTGTTATAGTTGTTGAAAACAATTGCAACATATTAAAGTAGACCGGATTTTTTATTTTTTTTTTTATTTTAACCACAATGAAGCAAAACAATACAATGAGTACAATTTAAAATGAAATTGCCTTCCAGATTCATTTTATATTTTGCAATTGTATCACATTAATATTTGTATCATCACCTTTGCATGCATGTCGTTGACTTGTCTTTTAAAAATTGACCAAATAATTTCTATTATTATTTACTTAAAATGTTTCAAAAATATTAGATTTTTGATTGTTTGGAGTGAAGTAATTATTGCCTAATTATATATATTAAATAAGTCACAGTTAATAAATTAATTAAAATTAAAAGAAAAGAGAAAATTGTTACTTCACCTCGATATGAAATGCGTATGCAAAATACAATATTAATCTTATTTACAGGTTTCTTTACTTTTTCTTCATTAAATATTTTATAAAAAATATGCTCGTATTATGTTAATTACTGGTTGGGTTATAAGAATCTTTGTGTACTTAATTCTTTGTTTTAGACGAATGATCAGGTGTAATCAAATCTAAAAACAAAATGAAAATCCTATTGCTATATTTTAGGATTTAGCTTGAGTTTACTTATGCTCTCTGCTGGAAAGAATTTGATTTATATTTTAAAACTACGAGCAATGCTATAAACACAACTGGGACGAACGATGAATTTCGCACAGCATTACGATTTCGTCATCATAAAATCTTTGCTTAAATTCTTAAACTGAAGCTCAATGAGGACTAAAAAAGGTTTTAAAAATTAATTTGAAAATATCTCTTTGTTTACATCTGCAGGAGTGACCATGCGTTAAAAAAATTTATATTTTTTGTAAATCAGTAATTTTGGTAGTGTATGTAAACAATTCGTTGTCAACCAACAATATTAATTAATAATTAATTTTATAGAGTAATAAATATTGCGGAAATACATTATGAAAAAATAAAAATTTCTCACATTCTATTTATTCTAAATAGTTGTATAAATAGAAAAATTTACAGTTGATAACTACATTGTAGACAGATACGAAGAAAGCCCAGTAAGGTTGTTGCAAAGCAGATAGTACTTTTTTCTGCTAGTATCTAAATTTTACTATTCTCTTTACAATTTATAACAAAGAACTTTAGCAAATATTACAAAATGCTAATAACAAAAATTTATTTAAAAATCAATAGTTAAAATTACAAAAATAATTTAAAATTAAATATGTTATATCAAATACAGTATTTTTTATATTAAATAAAAAAAAAAAACTTTAACAATATAATTAGAAAACGGTCACCCTACATAAAAATATTCGCTTTTCGTCGAAATAAAAAAAATACATTTTCACATACTCAAATGTGTTTTATTTCTGATGACGAATGTTTCCAACATAAAATTCGTCGTTCGTCCCAAAAGTGTTTACTGCATAATAAATCATCTGATTTAAATCTAACTAAACCCTTCTCTACAATTATTTTAGTTAGTTGAAAAAATTCAGTAATTTCTTAAAAAATATATATATGTACATATGTATATTTATGGTCACAAGAAGGCTTGTGAAAAATTTAAGAGAAAATAATGAATATGAAACAAAACAAATGCTAATCTATCGTCAAGTTTTTTTTTTTTTTGCGATGGCATATCAAAGTTTTGACAATTGGATAATTTAATTAACATTAACAAAAAAAGTTGTGTACCGGAGGCCCTGGTAGAGCAGTTACTTAGGAAATCTTGAAAGAATCCACAATATTGTTTAAAATGTAGACCAGTTGAGGCAATTGTCGAAGTACAAGGTGTGACCCCTATACTTTTGTAAGAAATACGTCGTTCGTCCCAGTTGTGTTTCTTGCATAACATGGTAACATAAAAAAATATATATATATTCTGCTATTGCGTTCCTAAACTTCGTTAGTGCAGCATTTAATTTCCTTTTGTAATACACGGAAGGTTGTGCACATGTTGGGTTAGAATCCCATAAGCAAAATTTAAAGATTTTAAAACACACTATCGATATATCGGGGAGGGCAATTCCGATCACCGGAACGAGAAAGTATGCGACCAGAAAGTACTATGTTTTCATGTCATGTATAGCACTAGTAACAGTTTCTGCTTTAAAAGATTTGTTTTCCAAAAAAAAAAAATTTTTTACAATAATGCCTCCAGCCAAACTTCAAACGATGTGATACGTTTTGCAAAACAAGTCATTTTGGCGATTAGTGAAGCCCTTAAGGTGAAAATGTGCTTTATTGCTCTGGATAATTTTGTTGGAAAAACTTTCATTGGTTTCAAAATATGGTTTAATAATAAAAACACGCTGTTGTATCGTATCACGTTGTTTTTTTCAGAGTTACTATTAGTTATTGACAAAATAGTGGAAAAATTTAAATTTTTGTTTAATTGAAAATGAAAATAGAAATGAACTGGAATAAGAAATTTTAATAAAAATTTGGCTTTAATTTTCTTAGAAAAAGAAAGCAAGTAGGTAAACCATCTACTAGATCTAATGAAAAATTTTGATAAATCAGGATTATGTAGTTGTACTCTTGGCATGTTGACTGTTGTCGCCAGTGCCAGAAATTTGATTCCATTTAATCTACAGTAAATTAAGGAGAATCTGCCAATAACAGCTAGTGTTCTGTTGTCGGTCTATAACGCTTATAATATGAATTACATTTATATGAAAAACTTTTAATCTCCTTTTACAAATCTAAATATTTTTGTAAAACAAAAAAATTACTTTGAAATTTTTTTCTTCACTACATTAAGAACATCATAAAATAAACATCGCTGATTAAATCCATCACCAACGTTGCCTCTACCTAAAATTTATAAATGCAAAATTATGTGGATGCGTCATGAGTTAAAAGAGCGATTGTGTGCAGTAAAATAACTGTGAACAGGAGATGAGATTTTTTTTCACAAATTTAAAGTTGAGAAAAAACAAACAAAAATTACGGAACTGTGTAGTTTTGTTAGATTTAACCGAAAAAAACTTAAATGACTCAAAAAGATGCCAAATAATAAATAATTCCGGCAAAAAAAGCCGACTCCAAAAGCGATATCATCTGTCTGTCTACATTAACCATTGGGACCCTTTATATTCCACTCCAAACTTTATTTTTATTATAGAAGATTTAGCATTACAGCTCCTTGTTAATTTCAACCATCTGTCTACAATTTTTCAACAGTTTGGCAATATACAACCAATTACAGCAACAGCGATAGGGACGTCCTTTAATTTCCAAACATGAATTTTATACTAGCTGTTGTAGTAGCCTTACCCTTCTTTGTAAATTTTAACCGTCTGTCTATAACAGTTCAACACCTTGGTATATACATATATATCAAATTTTATCAACTATTGTACCACCCTTTAATTTGTAATCCAAAATATTTATACTTCTTACTTCACTAAGCAAAATATTGGACATTCTATACAATTTTGAATTGTTAGTATGTGACAGTTCAAAAGATGCGGCCAAATTCCCTAAATTTTAGGTACACCCTTTAATTTTTAATTTCAAATTTTTAACTTTTTTTATAGCAGAATCAGCAGTAAATACTCTTTGTAAATTTTAAGCTTCTGTCTACAACTGTTCAAAAGTATGGCCATAGTCATTAAACTAAATGAACTATTGGTGCACCCTCTTATTTATAATTTTGAATATTAATACTTGTTACTATAACGGTCATAGCAGTCTACATTCTGTCTAATTTGAAAGCATTTGTCTATAAGGGTTCAAAAGATAGGTCTATAAAGGTCAATTTACATCAATTATGGGAACACCCTTTAATTTTTAAATTAAAATTATAAATTTAATGATAGAGCGGACATAACAATAAAGGTCCCTTGCAAAATTCATCTCTCTGTCTTTAACGGTTTAAAAGTTTGGTCACAAACATCAAACTATATTAACTATTGGGACACCCTTTACTTTCAAAATCCCAATTTTATACTTGTTGTTACAGCGGGTCAACCAATATAGGTTCTTCGTAAATTTCAACCGTCTGTCTGCAACTGTTCAAAAGTATAAGCATCAAATGTAATGAACTATTGGGGCACCCTTTATTTTATAATTTTGAATATTTATACTTGTTAATTAAATGGTCATAGAAATCGACATTTTGTCCCATTTGTAAGCATTTGTCTATAACGGTTCGCCCCCTATAGATAAAACTATGTAACCTATGGGGACATCCTTTAATTTTTAAATTTATTTTTATATACTTTTTGTTATTGGGACCTATAATAATATGCAGGAATTTTAAATTTTAAAGAAGTGCCCTTTACAGTTCATAATACTTGTAAAAAATATGTATGTTGTATGGGGACACCCTTTTATTTTTAAGATTATTATGTGTTTTTAAAACGGGACCAATCTGTAAGCATAATCTATTAAATTACAAAAACTTTTAAAAATTGCGACAGAAATGGCTGAGTTGTGCAGGCACAAACACTTACAAAAAAAAGCAACATTCCGACGAGCTTCTTCTTTTTTTCAAGTCGGTTTAAAAATGTTTGACTGTAATTAATATTTGGCCCTATAAGCAGGAAAGAAGTACTATTAGTAGAATATAACTTAATCATTAAAAAAATATCTTAGTTTCTTTTGTGAGATTTCATAAATTCAACTCTACAAATCACTTACTGCTGTAACGAACATGACTTTTACAAAGCGAAAGCTTTTTTTTTCATTAAACAAAAGGTTGTTCTGGGGAGAAAAGTCAAAATAATTTTCCGGCTGTGTTTTAAATTTTTAATAGTTTCATAAATACATTTGTTTAAGCAAACTTACATGAGTGTTGGTCTTTTTATATGTGATGAATATAAAAGAAAAAACTATTTTAATTTTTACAGTCGAAGTGAACTTTATTAAAACGAAAATACAAAGTTAAAATTTAATAAAAATTAATTAAATAAAATTTTTCGGTTGAATGTTGCATTTCAAATTATTGTTGTAAATATTGTTGTAAGTTCCAGTATAGTTTTACGCAACCATGTAAAAGTTCATGAAAAAAATTAACAAAAAAGAAAATAAACTAATGAAATAAAAGTTCATACATTAATTCCATTGATTTCAATCATACATCTGTTCGTTTGTCTATTTTTCGACTATCTACTGAAAAGTTAGCAGAATAAATAAAACACACTGAAAAAAAATGTTTAATAATTTATATTTGAACAAATATTTGCTTGAAGATAACTTTAAATTCTATTACAGTTTTAATTGTTTTTATTAAGGCTGTTGTTATATATTTTTATTGCATTTTTCATGTTTACTATGAAAATTATATTTTTCCAATTATATTTTAACGAGTTTGCGTATTTCAGTAAATGTTATTTGATTTTATGAAGTCAGTATTTAAATACAATTAAATTTTTTTTTCTGTGTATCAATAAGAAATTATGCTTTTGTTTAGTAGGAGAATTATCTACACTCTATTATTACCACAAGTACTGTCACTACTTCTCATTCTCACTTCCATTATCTCACTTAGTGACTGTTTTGACTGCCTGTTTGCCAGGCAGGCTGACTTGACTGCTGCCCACTTTGACTTTACCTTTCTGCCATCAGTGAAAGTGATTTTATTTTTGTTTGAATTTTTGTTACTTCAAATTGTTTTTTCTTCATTTTTACACTACCACTCACCAAACAGTGTGTATATTTAACATTTACACATTTATTTATTTAAACCTTTATACGTACGTACAAAAAGTTTACAATGTTTGTGCGATTGTGTTTTTATTTTTTTTTAATACAATTCATTTAATTCGGTTTTTTTACAAAATTTTATGATTATTTTTTTTACAAGTGATAAGCGTTGAAATTTTTACAAATGAATGAAGAGGGATTCTTAAACTTTTTGTAATGAATTGTTAACAGCAGAAGATCCATTTCATGAGCAAACACTGATAAAACAAAAATTACAGGAAATAACAAAACGTTACTTAATCGTTGGTTTAAAAGTTTCATAAGCGGAATTGATAAGAAATGACAAAAAAAATCATGTATTTTTATTTCAGCAAATCTGTAGTTCAAGTTATAAAATGTGAAAAATTTAAAATATTTAAAATATTAAAAAATCTCTCGAATATTTGAAATATTGCATTTCACAAAATAAATAATTTTAATTCGTTTTAAGTTCACGTATATTTTAATCTCTAAATGGAATAAATAAGAAAATTATTCAAATGATTCATTATTCATTCATTATTAAACTAAAATCTAGCAGAATGCAATGCAACATCTTGTGTTCTTAATTGTTAGATAAGTTAGTTGCTTTAGTAGATGATGTTTACTTTTAAATTTTTATAAAATCGGCATACAAAATTCTGTTTTCAAAAATTCTAAGTTTTGCTTAGTATTGCTTTACCAACGTATTTAATGAAAAGGTTGCTTTATCAGGTAAAAGCTCTCCAATTTTTATTATGAAAAAATAAGAGGCAGACATGATATTTGCCCGCTGCCTTGAAGGATATAAAACGACCTTGATAATTTTCAACAGCAACTCTTTCGAAACTATTATAAAAATTACAAACGGAATGACAAACTTAAATATCCGATTTTCTACCTGTGGTGAAGGGTATACAAAAATTCACCCCCATCGTGAATAAAATGTGAAATTTTTGTTTACGTGAAATTTTATTCCATTCGAACTGAAAATTGCTATCGGGAACTTCACGTGTACAATTTTTTCCACAACTTGAATATTGTTATCATTGCATTTGCAAAATGAAAAAAAGTTGTTTACGGGGTATAAAATGCAAATTTAAGTACATTTTGTAAAGTGAAAAATTTTGGACTGACCCTTAGATTCGTCGGGGCAATTGATCACTTTAAATTTTATTTACCAGTTTTACCCTAAAATTACTTTTTACATACCTAAAATTTCTTATTAAATGAAAAATACTTACTTACACATGAATTCCACTATCAAAATCAAAGTGAACAAAACAGTGAAAAAATTCCACATTTCACCAAAAAAGAAAATATTCATGATAAGGGGAATTTGATTTTCAGTGAAATGTGAAAAAATTTCCCGTGGCATATAATTCGCGGTAGGGGTGATTATTTTATTTTATTTCAGGCATTTTATTTAGTGTGGATTTTTTTCAACAGGAAAAGCTATAAAAAAATTCATATTATTGCAGGCAGAAAAAAATCATTAGCAGAATTCAAAAGCTTAAAATGAAAAAAAAAATGTGAAAAATTGCTATAAATGAATATATTTTTTTAGAACTAACAGCCGTATTATATATAACACAAAAACTTGTCATGAGATTGCTATAAGTCTCCGGTCAACAGAAGTACCTTAAATAATTTCGTTTTCGATAAAGTATTCAACATGGAATTTAATAATATTCAGTATTTCACTTAATTTATTGTGTCACTATATGTGATGCGCAAAGTGTGGTGAACTGGGCAGCAAACAAATTAAGGCCCAACTATAATGTGTATATACTAGCTTATGCCAACTTATACAACTGTGCAAATACATTCAATTATATGTGGTAAACTATAATGTGAATAAGATAACTTTTCGTCAAGTTTCGTTAAATTTCATTTCTTTATTCAAGGTACGAAACTGATCGCACTTTCCGTACGGAAACAGCTGATTGTGCTTTGGTTTATACATTAATAAAGAAATTTTCTAATTAAGACCTAAATTGTTAAATTTTTTAGTTTTAAATTCAATAAAAAATGTAGAAAAAAACAACATATTTCTTTATGGCCAATTTTTTACAATTATAATATATTTAAATTAAATTTGTATTTATACACACATATGTATACCATATAAACGATGAACATCGTTGCATTTTTTAGTACGGTTGGCCACAAACACAAAACAGAAAATAATTTGTAATAATTTTTTTTACATTTTCTTAGAACATAAACCAAACTATGTAAATGTGTTTGTGAATGTTATTAAATATATAAAATATTTTCTTTAAAGCCTTTTAGTTTTAAAATTTTGTTGATTTATATAGAAATTATTTTTGGCAAAAGTACGAAATAAACATAAATGTGCAACTGTGGCAAATAAGTTACTAAATTTATGTAGGTACATTATAGCCACATAAATTTCTTTGATAAGTTACCTAAGCATTTGACAGGCTTTTCGTTGAATTTTTGACATAAGCTAAAGCTAGTTTATGCACATTATAGTTGGGCCTTTACCCTTCAGCAAAGTGATATATTAAGTATATTTACGACTTGCACTGGTGGTATGTGCAAGTCTAGACCATTAAAAAAATTCTCTCTCTACCTCTCTCTCTCTCCCTCTCTCTCTGTCTCTGCAACACTTTTGCGTAAATACAGCTTTAGATATATAAGTCATATGATCCTAAAAACTTATCCCCCTCATATTCTAATTTCTGTTATTGGTCTCAGGTATCCCAGGTACTATACGCCCAGTGTGTACCACACTTTGCCAAAAAAAAAAAAATGTTTATTGCTTTCAGATCTTAAAATTAAAAAAAAAATTTCCCAGTCCAATTAATTAATTAAAAAAATATTTGATACAATTAATTATTTAATTAAAAAATTTTGAATTTATTTTTCAATTAATAATGTGATCGAAAAAAATCAAAAATTTATTTAAATTCTACTCTAAAAACAAATAAAACCTTTAAAAGGTGCAAACATTTTTTTCTGTGCTTTTAATTTAAATATTTTCGCTTCACAAAAAAAGCCCAATAAATTTTCTTAGAAAACCCTATTTCCATTAAAAAAAATAATTATAATAATGACGATATCTAATGTAAAAATACGTTTCGTAAATTGTTAATTTTTAATTTATTTTCCATATTTACGAGCTCGTTTAGTTTTATCTATTTTGTATGACTTTGTAAAGATTAAACTAACGAGAGTTCGTCATTCTTGAAATGCAATTAAGCTGTGTAAGTTACTAAAAAAATCAGACGTGACGGAGAATATATAGTGAGTCAAATTTTCAATGACTCTTTCAAAGTGATTTTACTAATTTTGAGCAATGGGCTGAGTTACACTGTTTGTACGAATTTTGTTAATTTAATTTATTAGCAAACGCTAATAAATTATGATGGTCAATCTACGTAACGTAGCGAAAGAATATTATTTCCTTACAAATTTTATGTCAAATACTTATTGTGGTATTTGCTGCGTCCTGCTAAAGCCGCAAAACCTTCATATATTTGATTTTATGTGGGACAGAACTGAAAGTCGATGGTGGTGGCTTTACAGTTGACATTTTCTATGAAGTACGACTTGATGCTGTCGCTGACTTGTGACATTTTTCACAGAGCCGAACTTTTCATAGTTGCCTTGTTATCTGAAAAGCTACGAGTGACTTGGTTTCGAGTCACATACCGCATTACTACTTAGTTTCTATAAATATTTTTTTCTAACGTTTAGTGCTCTAATAAACACCCACAAAAAAATATTCACGTGTTCAGTAACCTGTCATCAATTTCTAGAGCTCTTTAAATTTCAAATAATATTATTTAAAAAAAGGGTTCTTGCTCTAATAATTTTTTTTAATTTAGTTTAATTTTAATTAAAAATGTTCATCAATAATTTAAGAAACACTGCTTTTAAAGCAAACATTCTCTTGTTATTTTTTTTCAATTTTATTTAAGCGAACAAACAAAATAAAGATTTGGATTAAAGTTTTTTTTGTTATTTTTTTTTTTTTTTTTTTTTTTTTTGTTGGTTTGTTACACTTATTGCACATGTTGCATACACATAGAAAGCAAAAAGAAACACATACCAGCACATTCAGTTTTTTTTTTTTTTTTAATTTTAACAAGTACCACATTTGCCAAGAAACTAGAGGAGATTTTATTTTAAATAGACAAACACAAATGAAAGGCAAATGGTGCAAAAACAAGAAACAAATAATATTTCCAAACAAGTTAACTTTCATCTGTTGAAAGTTTGTTAACTGTTTATTGGTTGGCTGGGGAAAGAGTTAGAGATGGCTGTGGAAATAGAAATGGCAATGGGGATATTTTACAATCCTTCCTTCCTTCCTTCTTGTTGAACTTGGCTTTTATATTAATTGAGTTTGATAGAAATAAAATTCAAAACACACTGAATTTTATTTAAAATTTTGTATTTTTGTTGTTGTTGTTATTTATTTGACCATGATTTTTTTAAGTGGTGATTTAGTTATTTTTTTTTTTTTTTTTTGTTAATCGTGCTTAAAATAGTGTAAGAAAATGTGAGATTAAATTGGAAAATTTTATTTGGTTTGAGTAGTCAAACGGCACTTAAAAAATTCGTTTAATGATTTTTGATAATTAAAACGTTAATGAAAATTATTGCACGTAAGGCAAACTAACAAAAAAAAAAAAAAAAAGAGATCTATGGATGCGGAAATTGTGTTCAGCAACATTAAATTTAGACAGACATTTGAATATTTTATAGCACGTCTTGTTCATGACTTTATGATTATTTTTCATATTTTTTGTCTTGTGTGTTGATCTTTTGGGTTTTTCCAATTTCATAACAAATAGGAAATTTTACAAAAACGGCTCATTACCTGATTTTAGTTCATTTAAAATTTGAAGTCAAAAAAATTCCATGTAACTTGTAATAAAAATTAAAGGAAATACAACTTGTTGCTTTGACAATGATAAAGATGTCCAGAATATAATTTCCGAGCTTTTCTTAATTTTTTATTTTGCGGAGTTGAAAAATCTTTATGTAGAATGAGTGAATAGAGCTAAAAAATACTTTATTAGAATATTTAAAAATCAACAAACAACAACAAATTTTTTTTTATTTAGTTTTGTAAAAGACTCATTCACAATCATCTGAATAATTATTTCCAAAAACTTGCCGATTGTTTTTTTTTTTAATTTATTAATCTAATATTTCTTTGAATTATAAGAAACAAAGTGATTTTTACGAAATAAAAAGTTTTGACTTTGAAAAAGGTCAACAACTCAAATAGAGCGAGAAGATAAATGTTGTAATTTTTTCTTAAATTTCATTGCAAATATTTGATATTTTTAAATACTTTAGAAAGGTAAAATACCTATAACATGAAATTACAAAATATTTTATTGTTCAAATGTAATTTCAAAATGTAGCGCAAATTTGGCTTGAACAAGGCCTTTGGCAACAGATATTTTCAATAAAAAAAAGCTAACGCACCTTTTCTTGCTCAACAGAATAAAATAGCAAAGGGACGGTATTTTAACATTATGGCTTTAATATTTTGAATATTTGCCATCAGAAAACCAACGAAACTTAATTAATGCAAAATAAAAAAAAAAATTATTTTCAAATAAATACCCAACATCTCAATTTAAAAGTTATTTTTTTCTAGTATAAAATACAAGTCCTAAATATGGCCTGGGGAAGCCCTGAAGTACATGACCAATTTAAATAATTGATGTCATGGCATTGACATAATTTCCTTTGATGTGCTAAAATAAAATAAAGTTTAAAATATTCAAAAACGAAATAGTTTTGAAAAGCAAACAAAAAATATTGTTAAATAATAATATAAACAAACAGACTTAACGAAACGTTTTGAAATTCATATTTAAACACGTACAAAAAGTCAAATTGCCAACAAACTCTCTTAACTCAAAATCAAAAAAAAAAAAAATTTATTGTCAATATTGGTTGACAATATGTTTGATTATTGGGCAAGGTAAGTGCGTAAAAATACTCAATATTCTACAACAACAATAATAACAGTAATAAGTTATTGTAACAATCATTGTTTAAACAAACACCTTTTTTCAAACAAATAATGCAGCAAAAATAAATAACCAATGAATTCATAAACAACATCAATATGAACAATTTTTTTTTAAATGCACAACATCATTTAACAACGTAACAACTTTAAACACTAACGTCGTCACAGTGTGCTTCCAAAGCTTCAAGTAAACTAGTTGAGCAATTGCGACACTTATACATTTGTGTTTAATAAAAGAAATGAAAAAAAAACAAAACTGATTTTAATTTCACAGTGAAATTTAAGAAATACAACTGAAGTCTTGTTTTAACCCATTTAAAGCCAACTTAGATGAGCCACAATTGTGGTTAATTGGCTCTTTAAAATAAATTATTTACATTTTGCAATATTTGTTATATTTTTTACATTTTACTTTTCATCACAAACTTTTTTTGTTGTATTGAAATAAAACTGAATCTTAAGTTTGTTTAAGGGAATTTGCATTTTATTGTGGTTTCAAAATAATTTTAATACAAATTAAAATAATATTCTCATTCCATATACATAAATAATGTTTTAGGCCAATTTAAAGGCGAATTAATTTTATGAGGTGGATTCGTTGCGGCAGCTGACTATTTTTTGTGTAGAGCAACTGTCAAAAGAGTATCATTTTATATTACAGAAGTTCTTTTTTTTAATATTCTTTAAAATAGAATTGTAGCAAGACTTTTAAATCAATTTTAAAAACGTTATTATTATTATTTGCCGCAGCACAATACACGACAGCAAATGACGCTAGTTACGTTTGTCGCCTTGTACGCAGCTACTTAATAATATTGAAGCAGCAGCTACATAAAAAAAATAAGATTTAATTGTATTTCAGTGATGTCAATTTAGCGATTTTTTAAGAAGCAGCTCTTATTTATAAAAAAAATTGTTTAGCTATTATGTAAGAGGCTTTTAAAAAGTAAAACAATACTTTTAAAGGTAGCGTCGATTTTTCGTTTCGCACTGAGTGCTGCCAAGTGCAATCTGACATTTCCATTGGAAAGTTTGTCATTTTTAAGCATAATCGTACTCAAAACGTTTTGACGTACGACCATTATTTGTGTTGTTTATAGTGACTTGAAAAAATTAATATAGAAAAAAATGGAATTAACTCGTGAACATTTTCGTGCCATCATTTTTCACAACTTTCGACGTGGATTATTACGACAAGAGTGCATTGATGAACTTAAATCTTTGTATGGCGATGAAACACCATCCTATAGCACTGTGAAAAATTGGTATAATGAATTTAATCGTGGCCGAAGCTCGCTCAAAGATGAATTCCGTGAAGGTCGTCCAAAAACGGCTGTTGTGCCAGAGAACATTGATGCCGTGCGTGAACTCATAATGCAAGATCGACATGCAACATACCGAGAGATAGAGACATCCTTGGACATTTCTTCCACCAGCATACATTCGATACTGCATGAACACCTGGCCGTAAAAAAGGTTTGTTCTCGTTGGATCCCGCACAATTTGAAAGTCACTCAAAAAAAGGCTCGTGTCGATTGGTGCAAAGAAATGTTACAAAATACGATTGCGGTGCTTCAAAAGACGTTTATAAGATCGTCACAGGTGACGAATCATGGATCTATGGGTATGAGCCCGCATAGACCAAAATCCAACGAAAGATGTTCGTGGAAGAAGCACTTCGAAGCAAATGGTCGCCTGTTTCTTCGGCAAAACTGGTCATGGGGCGACTGTTCCGCTTGAGAAACGTAGGACGGTCACTTCTGAGTGGTAAACTACAATTTGTTTGCCTGAAGTCATCGGAGAAACTTGAAAAACCAACAAGAGCAGACGAATCATTGTTCACCATGACAATGCGAGCTCTCACACATCGGCTCAAACCAGAGCGTTTTTGACCGTCCAAAACGTCGAATTAATGGGTCATCCGCCGTACAGCCCTGACTTGGCACCTAATGACTTCTTCTTGTTTCCGCACATCAAGAAAAAAATGCGTGGTCAACGATTTTCGTCGCCAGAAGAAGCTGTTGAAGTGTTCAAAAACCATGTTTTAGAGGTGTCTTAATCGGAGTGGAAAAAGTGCTTCGACAACTGGTTTGATCGCATGCAAAAGTGTATAAATCATGCTGGAGAATACTCTGAAAAACAATAAAACCCTTTTTGATTATAAATATTCGCATTTTCACTATTAGGCCAGAAATATATAGAGTAGCCCTCGTATTGAAGTATTTCTCAGACACAATAATTAGTACAGTAAGGTGTGTCAGTATAAGTAACACGTAGTTCCTTGTCCACTAAAATAAAATATATTAAAAACCACAAAATATTGAAAGCTTTACAGTTCTATGATATCTGTTAGAATGAATCGTGTTAAATATTTACAGATCTCCTATACAAAAAACTTTTTACTCATAAACGACAATTGAAATTATTGTAGCCGTCAAGCTGAATAAGTACTTCAACCTGCAAGTACAAAAAACAGAATTAAATGTTAGCCACACAAAAAGGAATTGTATTTTTATATACACCTAAATACATTCCTTTGAAATTTTTACAATTATTCCTCGTATATTCTCGCCATGAAAATTGAAGTAGTCATAAAAAATAAAATAAATTTGAAATGTGTTTTATGACAAATTTTCCATACAAATTTGTTCTAAAATACACTTCAAATCTATTTAAATATTTTATGAAGACAGCAGTAAATGTTTATTAAGTAAGTAAAATGTGTTAAAAATTTCTATCTACAAAAATAAAATATGCTGACAACTGTATAAGTATCATTATACTGGTAATATTTAGTGATTTCACAGACAGACAAAAATTTCAAAAATAGGTATTAAGTGTCCAAATCAATAACTTTCTTCACCAACAACAATATTTTTCTAAAATATTTCATATACAGAAATTATCCTGTTACAGTTTTCTTATAGACTGGTCGCCGTCTGCATGTAATTTAAAAAATATTAAATATTTTACTTAAGAGTTCGGTTGACAGTGTTATACATTTTTCATTAAAAACAAAATGTGCTGACAACTCTTTTAGTACCATTATACCCGTAAAAATTGGATGCTTTCACATTGTATCTCTATTTTTTCTACGAAATGACCTATTTTTACGAAAAAAAAGTTATTCTATATTGACATCAAGGTTCTAAGGGATCTCCTTTCAAAATCTTGTTTTAATACATCCAGTAGTTTTTACGTGATCCGATCACAGACAGACAGACAGACAGACAGAAAAAATTTCCAAAGATTTTAACCTCACAATACATATTCCATCGGAAGTACGTAATAACGCAAGAAAATGTAATCGAAATAACAAAAAAAAAATATTTATTCTATTCTCTTAAATTATTCCCACTCTGTGTTCACTATTTAAAGCCAACAGCTTTAAAGATTTAAAAAAGTTTTTGTTGATAGCAACTTTAACAACTTTTCTATATTGTAAATTACTCATTATAGTTTTTACAAGGATCTTGTTAAAAGATTTTCCCATTTACTCATGAAGAAAGGACAAAAAAAATGTAAGGCAATAAAAACCTGGGTTGGAATCGTTACATCAGTAACGCATAGATCATCGCTTAAAAAAATTACATGATAAGTTATTCGTATGAACTTAATGGCATCATGACATACGACTGCGAACGAATCGTAATCTTTTGTTCGATTCACAATAGTTTTCAGATTAAAACATTCTAGAATTAGAACTAAAATAGTCAAGCTGGTCAGTATTTCAAATTTCATTGTTTCCAAAAGTCAAAAACCGCTCTAACGCTTGATTAACGGACGCCTGCTTCAATTAACAGTTCTTCTAGAAGGCCTCCTCCAGTCTGGTTGTTCGAATGTTTATTAAAAAAAAAATTTTCTTCGTTTGATATTTTTAGTCAGCCTTAAACATAAAACTATCAATATATATTTTTTTCTTTAAAATTATAAATTAGTACAAACCTTCTTTTAAATCTTCACATCATTAACTATTGAGTCCATACGCTTAGAAAGCTCGTCTATAGTCTGCTAGCTTTTCCTTATGCTCAATTTTTCCAATTGCATGTTTTTGTTTGCCAAGTTTTTGTGTTCATTCACGAACTTACATTCTTTTTAGAGAATTTAAAGCACTTTTCAAGATATTCAAACTCAGCTTTGCTAACGGAGGACAATTCGTAAAAAACATCAATCATAGGATAACATAATCTCGAATTTTGTAAATTATAATCAGTTAACGTCTGTCAATATGCAAAAAAATTTAAGGACTGCTCTTATAGACTGTTCATGTTCATGAAATTGTCAAATCAATAACTATTAGACAGGGCTTATATAAGTTTTCTTTTTCTTATTTTATTCAATAAGAAAAATATTTTTAAATAATGAGTGAATATAAAAGATATAGAAGAATTTAAGACACAATCATTTTCTATATCGCTACATAAGTCAATCAGTACTCCTTGTTTTCATTTTCTGTAGGTCGTGTAGGCTGTTTCCATCCACCATCTTTTTAACCAATCAATTTAAGTGAAAAGTATTTAACAACGATCTCATTATCAACCAATTTTACTGGATTATAACGAAATTCTCACAACACATACAGCTTTTCCTCTGCTTAACATATATCACATTGATCGTTTCTAAATAAAAATAAAAAAAAAACAATAAATAAGAATATTGTTTATTATAATAGTGGGTTTCTTGTAAATATAGTTCACAGAGATATTGTCTATTTCCAAATGGTGAGAAAATCGGCAGTCCTAATACACTCGTATCGAATGAGGACGCTGAATAAAGGAAAACAAGTATTACATTAAAACAATCCGACTTTTTATATTCTCTACATAATTAATTAATGGCTTAAATTGTATATGTAATCAAAAATTATGATAGTGTATTTTTTTAACAGACTTTATGAAAGATCTGTACGATTTTATAATCTTTTGAAATAAATTATAAAATATTTTTCTCTATGCGATAAGAGTTGATTTTTTAAGGTCAAGAGAAAAAAACAACAAAATACTAAAATCATATGTTTTTTGCATATTTTTTGTATAATAATGTGGCAACCACGGCGCCATTTTGAAAAGAATTTTAAAGTAGAACAGAATTTTGTCAGATTTTGTGTGTGATTAAATCGGACGATTGTGTATGATAGTGAATCCTTGCTTTTAGTCACATCATAACGAAAGACTTAAGAAAGAAACTCGATTTAAATAACACTTGTTCGATATTTTTCAAAATTTGCTTCGAGTGCAGCAAAGTAATAACGTCAAACTTATTTAATCTTTGTAACAAATTTTTAAAGGAGAACCGTCTACGCTTTCTTAGATAAACCTTCTTATTATTATCACTTTTTGCGGTCTTTTGGTAGGTCTGTTTTTTTAATAAGTCTTCTCAAAGAAGAGACAAATAAAAATAAACCAATTCAATAAGCTCTAAAATGTTTTTCATTTAAAGTTTTATTATTTTAATTTCTACTAATTATTACGCAGCGTTTATGCTTCTTTAGAAGAAATAAAACTTAAATTAATTATTCAATGATTTCGCGCATGCCACCAGTTGAACAAAACTGTTAATTTTTTCAAATTATGAAAACTATAAAAATTAAAGTTGTAAAAAATTGTCTTGAATCAGTTTATTCAGGTTTTGTCAGAGATTGGTCAGAAAAGGTAATAATTTTAATGAAAATAAAAAACTTAACACCTTTTTTAAAGTTCTTACGAATTAAAATTCTATTTTTAAATTCGTTTTTAAATCATTAAATAATAAATTTTATTAAAATATTTTGGCCAACAAATAAAAATTTAGAGAAAAGATAAATTTAGCAGTTTTATAAATATGGAATACAAACTTCAATGCAAAATAATTAGCACTTTTTTGCAGCTTAAATTATTTGCATCATTTTAAAAATCTGATTTGTGTATTATATAAAAATAAACTTATAATACAAGTTAAATTAAATAACATAATAATAATATATTTAACAATATATTTGTTTTAGACTGAGTGAATAAAAAATATTTGTATATTCAAAAATGGTAAAAAATTTTAAATTAAAAAATAAAAACACTTTTCTTGAATAATAATAAAAATATTTCTCCCAAACAAAACTTGTTTAAAGCAGTTTAAACAAATCTGTTTTGAATTGTTTTGATGGCTTTAACTGCCACCTTTTTTTGTTTCTTCATCACTTGGTCGCATCACAAAAGGTCGTAAACTATTTAAGACGTGCTGCTTTCGTGAAAATATTTAGCGCATCGCAAGTCCCTGAATATATGTTTTTTTTTAGCTTGAACTAAATTTGATTATGATGATAACGAAGTTAATGAAATGATTATATAATTAAAACTATTTCACAGTAATTTTCTTTTTTTTTAATTTAAAAAATTATTTTATGCAATAATAAAAAAAAAGTGTAAGAAATAACGTAAATGCCAAAATTGGGTGTTTTCTTTCCACAGAGAGTTATAAAGAAAAACAGATGATTTAAACAAAGAAAAAAGTTTTTGGTTGGTTGAATAGATGAAAGAAAAAGGCAAATAGAAATAAAAAGAAATTATAAAATGAAACTATAAATATTACTTAAGAGTAAGAAATAATCAAAACAAAATGTTCATAAAAGATTCAGCTGTTATAACATAAACTGAATGTTTATTGAATATTAAAAAAATTATATGTTTTAAAGCAAAAAAAATTATAATTATTTTTAACAAAACAGTGGTACAGAATTGAAAAAGAGTTTTAAGTAAAGCAGTCTGCAAAAATATATATCAACCAAATTTTTTATAATATGAGATAAAATTTCTATGTAAAAAAAAATATCAGAAGAAGTCTCTCAGGCAGGCATAAACTATGAAAATTTAATCGCTCATAGCAAAACCTTAAACCCCGGCTTGTGTATGTAAAAATAAATGGAGTAATCCGTCTTTACAGAAATCCATGTTGCTTCCAAAAGTTCGCTCAATATCAGGATTTTACTAAATCAGGTACAAAGTTCTTAATTCAAAGACGAACTCGACAAAATATAAATTCTGAAATTTCAGCTCTAATTCGGTTACTGCTATATATGAGCAGTAGCGAAATGGCCATATGGATACGCTTTCCCCGCAGTAATAGTTAATTTAATTCGGTTATTAAAATAAATAATTTGATTATACTCTTTATTTATTTTCATACCCCTCACCACAGAAATATGTCAATCGATCAGATATGATGTTGAAAGAGGTGCTATTGGAAATCAGCATGATCGGTTCATGTCCTTCGAAGCAGCAGGCAAAACACCACGCCTACCTCTAAATTTTTCATGTCATTTGGAACAATAAAGTAACTCCAATTAAAAAATAAATGCAAGGGGCGATAGAAAATTAGCAAATAAAAAACACAACAAGTGAAAAAATTGCCGCTCGCCCATACTTTCCGAGTTATGGGGCTCAGAAATTTTCAAATTTTTTAAAATATCAATATGGGTATCATTTTAAAGTTTTTGAAGAGATATTTTAAGAAATACTTAAATTTTTTAAAAATGCTCAACCCATTAAGAGCCGGTGTCATTTTTATGTAAAATTATATTTACTGCCAATTTACTATAAGAACGTCATAACTCAAAAAAATTCATTTCGAGAGACTCACAGTTTAAGTTTTCGACTCGTTCCCACCAGCGATAAAAACATCAGTCTGCTTAAGTTCCCACTACGATTAGTAAAATGATTCACAATTTAAAAAAACCATTTAAGAAAACTTTCATAAATTAGTTATTAAAGGAGAGTTCTTAGACAAACTATGTGGGATGTTTGAATTATGACATTATTGCCATAAAAATATATCCGATACTGTGTCGTAAACCTTAATGTGTCGTTATTTCTGAAAACAAAAATATAGTTTTACTTAATAATATTTTTCATCAACACAGCCATAAATCAAAAAAAAAAAAAAAAAAAAAAAAAAAAAAAAAAATACAGTACATGCAAAAAGTCGATACATTTTAAAAATATCTCGTTTTCATAAAAATATCTCGTTTTCATATATAGAGTCACAAAACAAAATTTGACGATGTTTTGCAAGCGATATGATTTTTACGTTATGAAATGTACACCACAACTCAAATGTACTACACATTTTATTGGCAATCAAAGTTTCCAAACATGAAGTGAAATAACGACTTATTCTCTTAAAGCTTGGAAAGAACAAAAGAACATAAAGATAAAATGTATACACAATATGAAGCTTGAAATGGCGAACAATTCTGTATGATTAATTCCAAAATTTTAAATTTTAAGTTATGACGTTCTTTGTTTCGTTTGTTAATTTTTTAATTCTCTGTCACCCGAATATTTGCTTTTTTGATTGGAGTTACTTCACTAAAATAGATTTACATAGATGGGGAAGGGTCTATAAGATTCGGCATAGCCGAATATAGCACTCTTACTTGTTATATAAATATTTTGGAATTCAATAAATTCAACATGATATGTTTATTAAAAACTTTATCTAACTCTAATAAAAACTATATTATTAAACATAACCATAATCGTATTGCTCATGTTTGGTAACCATGTAAATGATAAAATTTAACAACATTTGTTTATCCTGAAAAAGGATATTTTTAAAACAACTATATTTTATTTAACTCGAAAGTGTAACAGAGAACATAATATTGTTCGTGTGACCACGACTTTTTTTGCACCTAAATGTCCTAGCGGTTATCATTGTAATTTAAAGGCACGGTCAGATTAGTCAAATATTTGACCAAAAAGACGTAACCACTAAATTATAAAAAAAATTTTATTTTCTTTCTGAAATACTTGTTAAGAATTATAATATGCAACTCAATAATAAAGGGTAAGATATTACATTTATTATATTATAAATCGTTATTCGTAATGATACGCGTCAGAAATGATTGAATAACATTTGTAAAAATAGTGGTTACGCATTTTTGGTCAAATATTTGACTAATCTGGCCGCACCTTAAGACTTAAGGTCTTATTATCAAAAACCTAACGGAAACCCTGACATATGCCGAAGCTATTCATTAAAGAATTTTATGTAATTATAATGTACATCCGTAAACTTAGTAACTTTTGTGCTACAGTTGGAAAATAAATAAAATTTAAAAACAAAACCAATTGAGAGAACATATTTTGTAATTTCTACATGTTCAAAAAATAACTATCAACACCAAATAAACACAAAATGCTTTTCTTGAAGGGTATATAAGATTCGACGCAGCAAAATATAACACTATTACTTGTTTTTTTTTTCTTTTTGTATTTTTCTTCAACAAAAATACTAACTGCCATAATCATAAAAAATAAAATAACTTTGAAATGTGTTTTATGACAAATTTTCCACACAAATTTGTTCTAAAATATATTTCAAATCTATTTAAAATTTTTATGAATACGGCAGTAAAAATGTAATGCGTCCTTTAATGTATAAACAATTAAATTTTACTTTTGTCGCGAATTTTGTTTCTTAAATATTAACAAGACATTAAAACAATTTTTGCTACTATATTAAACAACGGGAATTTTTTTTATTGTTTTTCTGTTTCAATTTTAAGCTTGTTGGGCCTAACATTCTCCATGTCAATAAAAATGCATTTTTTATTACATATTTTCTCCCGACGTTTCGTGAATTTTTTGTTCACTTCTTCAGGGGATTTGTATTTAACTTATAATGTAGACATGATTTTAATGATTGTCAGTCTTCATTAATATTTTCTTTAAGCATAAATGCTTAAGTTGGCTTAGAATAGATTATAGACTTCGATGTAAGAGTTTGTTTTAAAAAATTTTTTTTATTTTTGTAAATTAGGTATCTTGCAGGGATGGTAACGCTTTAAATAAATTTACTTTTTTTTGAAGCCTTAACATTTCTGTATTGGCTTCTTAAATAACTCTCATGTTGTTTTTGAAGTTTTTATACTTAAAGGAAATGTTTTTGGTTTTTCTAAAAATTTGGATAAAGGTTTTCTGATGAGCTGGCTTAAGCAACCGGCGAAATACGTATAGATACCTGCTTTTCCAACCAACAAATAAATTGCATTTTTATTTAAAAATGTTATGGAATATTAGCATAATATAATAAATAAATTTACTTTTATTTTTGAAATGTAAATTCTTTGCTTAAAATAATTGGTTCTGTTCAAGTACAATTTTCCGCTTGGATAATAAAATAAAAAACTAAAACTTAAAAAGTTAAAAAGTTAACGCTATTTTCCAAGTAAAAAATAAAGCTCAGCCAATATTTTAAAATTAAAATTTTTTTAAATAAAATTCAAACAAACAAAAATTAATGCGAGCAAAGGTAATTCCTAATTTCTTGTTTTTTTGTGCCCTAAAAAATGATCAATAGATATAAACAAAATTATTTTTCGAATAAACGACAAGGCAGGTATAGAATTTATTATAAAAGATAATCATGCAAGTTATTTATTTGTAACCAAATAATTTATTAAATTGAGTTATTATTATTATTTATTTAGTACTGCGTCTTTTATTGAATTTGTCTTATGAAAGATACTTAAGTGTTTCAAATCGTGGAAAGTTTGTTAAAAATTAGGTGTCTTCTTCTTTACTTTAATTTAAATACGAAAAAAAAACAATTTAGTTTCTTTTGTCATTTCTGTTATCATACACCCCAAACGGATGAACACTACAGTTTATGTAAGAAGCCGAACAAAAAATCTTTCTCACCTGAGATTGTACAGACAAAACACAGTTTCAGTAAGTTGAGGAATGCTGCTATACAGCTTCTTACCACATACATCATTAGTTAGTAGCTTTTCAACACAATATTTCAACATTTTGATTAATTAATAAGTCTATTTTAACAAATACCTCGTTTAACATTAAGATATTATTAATTCTTGCATAAGATAAAATTTTAATCATCTCAAGCTTACTACCCAAAATTGAAGTGCTTTAAAATTTTTTGAAACAGTCGGGTTTTTAAATTTCTAGAATTATAAATAATGCAAAAATAATTACGTTTTTTGATTCTAGTTTTTATGATTCGAACGTATCTAGTTTTATATATTGAATATTTTCTTTAGCTGTAGAAGTTCTCGTTAGTGACAATGCCATGTAAAATCGGTTTCCGCCTTGCTTTTCAAATAAATTTTTTTAAAAAAGAAAAATATCGTTCTGTTCCTAAATGGCCTCCATTTTTAACCTCTTTTTATTTAAAATTATTTTGGGTGGATCATAAAAGTATTTTTTTGTTTGTCGCTTCCACATTTCAGTTCGACGCCTTAAAATTATCACTTCAAAGTCATTAATTGCTAACTATGAAATGTTCTTTCTATAATAACGAATGAGTTTTGTTTTCTTTAAAACAAAGGTTGTGAGATTGAGTTTACAAAACAATAAAATTTCTTTTTATGTAAGAATATTAGTTGCTATCATTCAGAAGCGTACTTGGGATTTTTCCATTACCATTGAAATTTCATTGACAGTTGTTGAAATAATGACAATGAAAACAATTTAAACAACATTTAATGCTAATGATTTTATTTTAATTGTAATTGTTTCTACTATGGTTAATGACATTTTAATGAAACGATTTCATTACTAATTACAACTGGAAAAAAATAATTGTTGTAATGAAAAAAAATTAATACAATAAAACCTTGAAAATGAACTATGCATAAAACATTTTTGTCATTTTAAAATAATGCTCTAGTATACTTTAGGATATTTATTTAGTGTACAAAGACAAGTAGTGATGTTTATCAATTGCAATGCTTTGAAACCATGTAATCAATAGTCAGTGATAATGATTTTTTTAACCAATTATTTATGAAACTTTTTTAGCATTACCATTAGTGAAAATAATTGTAATGCTAAAATAGTCATTAACATTATTTATCATTCAATGCTTATAAAATTGGAAATTAATAAGTCCATCTAATTAATTATTAATTAATTAATTAAGTCATGTGATTAATTTTGGGCGAATAACTTTCTTTCTATAATGAAGACTAGAAAATTCAACAATTCAAAAAACTAATGAATTCGCCGTTGCGGCCACCTGGTATTATTTCTCCATGCAGGTGCTAAACACTATGTAAACAAAAATATATATATTTTTTATATATAGAGTTTGACATTTAGGGTTTCGCGGAAATTAATAAATTCGTCATCGCGACCACCTAATATTAATTCGCCTTGGGTAATAGCAATGACAAATTCCATTTCGAAATAATACAGATGGTCTCGATGGCGAATTCATTATTTTCGGCGTAAACTCTAAATGTCAAACTCCATTTTTTTATATGTAGTTTCATATTCGGGCTAATGGCAAAAACAAGGCGAATCAATTACCAGGTGGCAGCGTAAGCGAATTCATTAATTTTCGCCGTAAACAGTACTGTCAAACACCATATATAAAATATCTGTGTATAGTTTTTTATATATGTAGTTTGACAGTACTTTTTACCAGCAAAAAATAATGAATTCGCCTACGCTGTCACCTGGTAATTGATTCGCCTTGGGCAAAAACTAACGAATTTGACATCGCTACCACCAAGGCGAATAAATTATAAGGTGATAGCGATGTCGAGTTCGTTAGTTTTCGCTGTACGCCCGAATGTCAAACTACATATAAAAAAATTTGCCTTGAATTTTTTATATAAGGAATTTAACAGTTAGACTAACGGCGAAAATCAATGAATTCGCCATTGCAACCACCTTATTTTTCATTCGCCTTGACTACTACTTTATAATTGATTCGCCTTTATTAAACTCTCTTAGTATAATTTAGATTTTTTTAATGCATTTTAAAAATTAAAAAAAAATAAATTTTTTTATTAAAAAATATTTGAAATGTATTGGCAAAAGTAAAAGAAAAATTTCCCAACATTAGCAAACAAAAAAGAGAAAAAGTACAATATGTTGAGATAATTATAATAAAATTTTGTTATTTGTTCCACTGTTATCACTTAATAATAAAAAACCTCTTGAGCAATAATTTATAAAAGCTATTTATTTGCATTTGCTTATTAAAAAAGTTTTATATTTAAAGATTTCAATTAAGTCCATTTTAAATTAGAAAAGAAATGCATACAAAAACATCGACGCCAATAATTCCTGCTCTTGTCTTCAGATTCATTAAAATATTAATTTTGAGTAGACGGTAGACAGTAGCCTACTTCCGCAACAAAATAACATTGTTAAAACAATAAAAAAATATATTTAAATAAATAAATACAACAACAGCCATTATAGTCATCATCATCATCATCATCATTTGCATAATCAATTGTGTAAACATTTTAAAATGTTTATGTAACCAGACTTGTGTAGAAATACACTAACACACAAACGCACAAACATGCATTCACAACGCAGGGCATTTATTTTAATTTTTTAAAAACAAATTTGTTTCTTTTTAAGCGAATAACAGTAAATCAAAAATATGTGAGTATGCGTTTTTGTATATTTAAATTTAAATATCTTTTACAGAAATTTTGAATACAACAAACAAAAAACTGTTTTAAAGGCTGTATTTCAGTTGTTTTTGTTTTCCAATATATACTCAATATTAATTCCAGTTTTTATTTTAACAATTCCCTTGTTGTAGTTGTAATATTTGTGGCTGTTAGTTCCAAAACTTTGTTGTTGCTTGCCCGTCTAGTTTTTCGGCTGCTGCACTTACTATGTCCGTATTAATGATCAGCTTACGTTACCAATAAGCTTTTGTTTTTTTTTTTTGTATTGTTTTTTTTTTATTTTTATTTCTTAATTTTCCATGGCCATGGCCACAGTTTTATAATATAACTGGTTTTTGACAAAAATAAAATGATATGAAGTTTGGCATCTTCGAAAAGAGCGAAAAAAACCGAACTAAAAATGTTGGAAGTAAAATGGTTAATAATGATGATTATGTTCAGCGTGATGACGCCGATTGATGATAATGGGATTATTACGTGATTTTCAAAACAAGTTATTATTAAGTTTCTTCTTCATGTTATTGTTGTTGTCACTTTTGCAACCTCATTTTGTATAGTGGTGTTAATTTTTATTTTTTTGTTTTTTTTTTTTTGTTTAAATTAAACTTGTGCCCTTAAATCGAAAACCAGTTTATTATAACATTAATATTTTTCACTTATTTACTCTTGCAGTAAAATAATGTTGCCATTTTAGATAAATAATTATCTTGAGGCCACAATGTTGATAATGCTCCGTGTCATCATTGTTATTATATGAGTGGGAAAAACACCAAACTGGTTTGCCATTTTAAGAGTTCTTGAAAAAAAAGTTATTGCAATATGTTTTGAAGATTTTCTGTTTTTTTTTCTTAAGTTTTGTTTTTTATTTTTTATTTTTTTTTTTTTGAGGTACATTCACTCTCGGCTCATTTGCCACTCAACTTAAAAACAAACAAACAATACCTAAAATAAAGTTTCTCCACTTATGCAACACTTACAGTAAAAATGACAAAGAAAACCATAAAACACCCAAATAAATGCAAATACTCATATTCAAAATCAATAATATTTTTACCAGAAAAAGCAAATATTTTTTGATGGCAAAAGTTTAAAATCATACAAGATTTTGAAAAGGAAGTTTTATTTTTTCTAAAAGTGACAAAAAACATGCAGAGTTATCAAACACTAAGAGCACTGAATTCGAGTGTATCTTAAATAAACTCTATTTTTTGGAATTTCGAATTTTTTTTCATTAAAATTTTTATTTTTTACGTTTTCCCCATTTTAATTTCATTGCTTCGAATGCACTTAACCGTCTTTAAAAAAAGGAGGAGACTATCAATTCGTCTGAATGTTTTTGACGTGTATTATGAACCGCAAGGGGCGCCATTGCGTATCATTATAGATCCCAAAAGCACAGAGTAATAAAAAAGTAAAACTAATAATTAAAGGGTGTCCCCAAAGCTGACGTAAATTGACCTTTGTGGGCCTATCTTTCGAACTGTTACACATAAGCGCTTGAAAATTGGACACAATGACAATTGCTATGACCATTATGGTAAATAGTATCAATATTGAAAATTAAAAAATTAAAGGGTGCCCCAAATAGTTCATTTAATTTGATTTATATGGTCATACTTTTGAACAGTTGTAGACAGAAGGTTGAAATTTACAAAGAACCTGTATTGATTACTCCGCTATAACAACAAGTATTTCAATTTGAAAAGTAAAGGGTGTCCCAATGGTTGATGTTATTTGATTAAGTGTTTAAACTTTTGAACCGTTTTAGATAGACAGCTGAAACTTAAAACAGATCTGTATTGCAAAGGGTGTCCCAATAATTAATGTAATTTAATTTATCTGGCCATTTTTTTAATCCTTATAGAGAGACAGATGAAATCTGTTCTGTAGATGGTTCTTTTCTTGCAAGAATTATATAACTACAATTTGTAGAGAATAAAAATAGCTATATTAAATTAAAATTTAATTAAAATTTATTCTTTTCTTATAAAAGAAAAAATTATTAAACATTTTTTTAATTCTGCGGTGTATTTGTAAAGAATATCTTAATTGAAAATTAATTTGATGGCGTGTCTTTATTATAGAATTTTAATTTTTATTTTCCGTAAACTGTTTAAAAGTTTCCTTCATGATGACAATTGATTATTCGGATTCTTTAAAAATTTAATTAATTTACTTTATTCGTGCCTGATTCCTTCAAATATAATGATATTCTCATGAAATATTTATTATTTTAAACTAAACTACAAAATGAAATGTATTACTGCGGGGAAAGCATATCCATATGGCCATTTCACTACTGCTCAAATAGCTCATCAGTGGATTTTACCTAAATTTTGTATAGAAAAACAGAAAGTCTTATATCAAAAGCCAAATTGATTAAATGAGAACTCCATTTAATCAATAAGACAGAAGACAATAACAACTCAAAACTGTTCTACACAAAAACACAGCAAACATTTAGTAACTATTTTTATTTTTTCTTTCATTTTTCATTTTGTAGTTTAGCTTAAAATAATAAATATTTCATGAGAATATCATGAAATATTTATATTTGAAGGAATCAAGCACCAATAAAGTAAATTAATTAAGTTTCCTTCATGTTTTAAGCGTGTAAATAAATTTTATGTTAAAACGAATAATAGTTCAGGAATTCAAAGAAATTGGAAACGAAAATACAGCTAAAAAAAACAACATAGAAAGGATATTTAAAATATTTCTTAGATTTAAGTTTAATAATTTTTTTAGTTTCTTTTCACCGACATCTTTATATTGCAACATAAATATTGAATGATTAGGAGTTGCTCTTAGCCGGCATATACACGCTGATAGCAAATGCATATTAAATTACTACGTTTACATTTTTCGAACATACGTCCAAAACCCAAACGAAAGTTAATAATACAATAATTAAATCATTATTTTTATTATTATTATTTTTTAATACTAAAAGATTGTAAAGTTTAATTTTGTAGGCGGAAGCTATAATTACACTCATCTACTTTAAAATTACCTTTAACAAAATGATCGGCTTAAATTAAATATAACCTTAAAACTTGATAGCTATTATCGTTATAAACAAAATTAAAAATATTTGGTAGTTATCTTAATAAAACTTAATTAACTGTTTACTGTTTTTATTGCATTATTGCTATTGCACAATGGAAAAAATTTCAAAATAATGGAAAACATACAAAACAAACTTAACACGCCTAGTCATGGAGGTGGGCGACATATTACGCTAACGTACGGCAACCTCAGACATATTGAAATTTAAGCCAATGAGAATTTCCAATTTTTTAAATATTTATTTTGTCAAATTATTTATTTACTCAATGTTTGATAGTTAAAAAGACATTAAATTTTCTTATGCTTTATACCGCCTAATATTTTACCATGTAGCGGCATAAAAACTACCCTGTTTTTTTTTAAATTAAAGAAAATGTACTGGGATTAAAATTAAAAAAAAAAAAGAATTTTGCAAATGTTTGATATAATAACAAATGAAACATTAAAATGAATTTGTAAAAATTAAGTAAATTTAAAATTTCCCGTGTCTTTAATTTTATAATTTGCAAAATGCCTGTGCATAGAAATAAATTATCGTAGCGTTTTTGATAATTTGCTTTTCATCCTCTTTCAACTGTATAAAAGGGCAGAAAAAAATTCAGCTGTATACAGTGGAGAAAGAAAAATAGAATTTACTGTAGGTTATTGTTGTTTTTGCTTAAACTTTGATTTTTGTCTTTGCTTTATTGTTTGGACAAAAATCTTTAGTTCATTTAAAATGTTTGTAAGCGGTAACGAAGTGGCTATTGAGACGTGCTTTGACCCTCAATAATCAATATCGGTAATTAATTTAATTGGGATAATTAAAGAAAACGGTAGCATGAAGTTTTTTATAAAAATTAAATATTTAAAAAATATTCCCGTGTGTTTAATTAAATAATTTTTTTTTTTTATTTCTTAAAATTTTTTAAGAAAGAAAAATTATTTACAAATGCTTCTCAACTAACTTCGTTAGTCATCAATTTAACCAACCAATTTTGTAAACAAAAATACGAGGATTATTCATAATCAATCAATATTATTTTGGTTAGACGATGTCCAAACACAAATCAACACATTTTTTCGTTGTTCTCTCTATAATTCATTTTCTTCATTTGTTCTTGCTTTCTGCCAACCATGGGTGTAGCCGCAAATGCAATTTTTATTTAATTCCTTTTTACTTTTTTCCTCACAATACTATAGATGCTGTTTTACTACCCTCATACTAATTTTTTTAAAGGAATTATGAATGCGTGCGAAGGCAACACGGCCTCTTTATTGCAAAATTTTAAGAAATTAAAATAAAATTGAACTCAAGTTGGAATTAATTTACTTCAATAGTTACAATTAATTTGTTTTTGTAAGGTAGATATGCTAATCAGTGTTGCCATTTGGTTACAATTTTTTACTTCCTTTGCAATCAAAATCCCATGTATAAAATTAGTTTTAAATAAACAAAAAATTACTTTGCTAAAGTTTTACTCTGTTCAATTCGTGAGAAATCACGACATGTTTCTTGCTTTATGTTTAGAAACACAAAATATTTCTGGTAACAATTTTTTCCAACTGTAAAATAATAAGAGCTCCATTTCGTTCGGAACACTATGCATTCTGTTCTAACTTGCGAAAATTGTAAGCAACTTTAGTTATTCCTATTGAACAATTTTTAACCGTACCAATACCTCGAAGAAAGTTGTCTTTAAATTTCCTTCAGAAAGTGCCGAATTACATTAGAGAAAAATTTTCAGTAATTTTATGTTAAAGTTTTAAGCAAACAAAGCTTAAATTTGTCGTTAATAACGGTATTTTTTAAATATTTAATGTATTAAATTCTATCAAAGCTCAATCTTTCATAGAAAAAGGTAAAACTAATTTATTTAAAAAAAAAATCCTACTTTAACTAATTTTATTCAATGGTAAGTTCATGCACTCTTCCATATCGAAATATTAATATTGAGTCCTAATTTAAATCCTCATGAGTATCATCAGTATGAAATTTTTTTTCATCCTTTTTTTATTTTTTTTATTTTCGCTTTGTTTTTGTTTGGTTATTTTCCCTGAAAAATGCAGTGTAACTTTTTACAAGATTTTATATAAATTACATGAAATTACTAATAATTTAAAAAATATTTAAATGCAACTTTTAATCAAAAAATGTAACTTTCTTTTTGTCTTTTCCTGGTAACACTGGTGCTAATGTTCATTCATTTAACGTTCATTTTCTAAACTGAAAAGAGGAAATATTTCCAGATTTTATTTTTTAACATGTTAAATGAGTCTGTTTATTGAGGTATTGAGGCATTAAAACGAAACTTAAGCATACTTTCAGGCGTCGCTATCAGTGTTATCAGTTATGGCGATTTATCTTAAAATGTGCCCATAAAAATATTTTTAAAAGATGAACTTGTGTAAATGCGATTGGCGAGATAATTAATTTTTTTGTCCATATTTTTTATGATTTACAAAAAGGCAGCTTATTTCATATGTTTTAAGTTGACTAAAAATTCAATGACTCCATTATAATGATATTTTTTAATTAATTTTTTTTATCCCTCATTAACCTTTATTATTCACCTTTATTTATTACTAATATTACATATTTTTTATTCACAAGCTTTTTAGTGTAAAAGCTAAAAAACTGGCAACACTGGTAGCTTTAATTAATGCTTTGATACTTAACAGTTCTAACATCTGCTGATAGTTCTTCATGACTGTAATTTTTACCGCGTTTTGCATTGACACTTGTTGGTTTATTTCGGCGATTTAAAGCTTTCGTTTTCAGAGACCATTTTTTTTTTTTTTTTTTTTTTTTTAATTAAACTCTGCACAAGGTGATAAAAATGACTTTAATCAAATTTGTAAAAATTTAACGCCCCTATCCTCCTTGTTTTATTAATTACTTGAGTACTGAAGAGTAATTATTAGACAAAATGGTATTTAGAGGCTCTTTACGCCTTAAAATCAAATCCTTTTAAACACATTTTATAACCCTGGCTCCCATCAATGAATAGAAGGTTAAATGTTATATTTTGAAATTAATTATGGGAATGTTATTGAACGATTAAAATTTTGATTTGTAGTAGTTAACAAATTTGCTTATTAAGAGCGTTAAAGTTAGCTCGTGTATTATCATGAGCCAATAGCCGAAATAAAATGTTCACATAAATGTTTTATAATTTAATACATAAATAAAACTTTAATAATAATATTCACACTTAATAAGCATTGATTTAATATTATGTTGCTAAACAAATGTCTGTTATACGAAAAATTTATAACAATTTTAATTTGCTTTAATTTATTGCAAAATATTGAAAGAAAAAATTAATATAACAAAAAGTTACGTTAAATAACTTTATAAGGACAGACATATAAATCAACAATATATTAGTATATTTGCAACAGCTATAAAAAGAAAACAGGCCAAATTAAATTTTGATTTTGTAACTCATTTAAGCTTTAATTAGGAATAATAAATTGCAAATATATAAAAATTAAGAAATTTTATTTTTTTAATGTGAAAATTAGTTTAAAAGATTTGCCGAAACAGTATAATTTGCCATATTAGCACTAGTAATAGTAAATAACATAATTTAAATTTTATGACCACTTGATTAATTATTTTACTTTGCTTTATCATTTTTCAATCAGTTTTATAAATCTTTGTTTGTGAATTTTGTCATTTAAACTTTAACAATTGCATTGTTTAAAATCTGTTGCATTGTCAAGTTTTTAAAAGTTTTTTTTGCTCGCTGACATTTACCGCAGTGGGACGAGTACTTGCAACAGTAACATTAGTGTATCACGGAGTTGCATTTATGCCCTTTTATATTTCACAGAGTCACGCAAGTACAATAATATGCGTTTTCTGTCAGGGAGAAAGTTACATTTTTTCAGTTTTATTTTATTTATTTTATTTTTTATTATAAAGTTTTTATTGTTATTTTAATTTTATATGATATTATGTTATCATTGTATATCTAACCAAAAATACAAAGCCATTGCAAAAAATAATAAAACTAAAATCCATTCACTATTCCTTTGAATAATTCACATATTCAAGGAAAATAAGGTTGGTCTAACATCAGTATTATGAATAGATTTTCATTAGAAAAAATATGATAATTTTTGTTTTAAAAATTATTTGAAAAAAAGCAATAAAAAAATATTAAAAATTTACTATCGGATGTGTTACCCCTGGTGTTCCTCAGTGTTCAGTACTAGGTCCAATTTTATTTATTGCCTATTTGAACGACTGCATCTTTTTTATGTATAATAATCATGGTAAAAAATTTTTGTTTTCCGATTACATTTTATGATTATTTAAGGCTGATTTTTATGAAATGTGTAGCTTCGAGATCTTCTTGAAACAACATCTCAATTCTATTGCAAACCTTATGCTTGCTAACTCTCTCGAGATAAAGCCTTTAAAAACAAAAGCCCTAAACCTTTTATTGTCTTATCATAATGATTTTCAACCACGTATTATTTGAAATGGACAGGGAATAATTTGTGTAGAATCGTTTAAATGCTTTGGTCTCGTATTGATCGAAAAACTGAACTTTTATGATCATATTATATTGCCAATAATACATGTGTTATTTTGAGAAAACTTTACACTTTAAAATCGTATACCCCACAATCTGTAGGAGACCGTTTTGCCATCTCACTGCTAATGTCTTGCATTAACTATTGCCTGGAAGTTTATTCTGCAAACTGACACTACAATTTAAAACATATAAGATCTCTTATTAAAAATATAATCTGATATATTTTTTATATCAGAATCTATGAAAATAAACATACTTCGGTGCCCATACTATACATGGCTTTAAAGATTATATTGAACTCCGTTTTCTTCTTCACTTTGTAAAAGTTTTAAAATTTGGGTGACCTTCTTCACTTGCCAATAAATTTTCTTTTACAAATTCTACGCGTAGTGTAGAAATTAGTGTACCCCTTGGACATACTTCTACTTTTTATCGATCTTTTATAAAATTCTCTCAAGCTTTTCTGTCATTCTTATTAAACTTCTAGGAGAAAATTTTTAATACATTTCAATTCACCCCAATAAATAAATGGCCATCCACCATTTATCTGATATTATACTCTTCACCACAAAAAAAGGAAAGAGGTTGTATCTAAGCTTGTCATTTCATTTTAAATTTCTACAATATCCATTTCTGACGCCATAAGTATGTATGTTCTCAGTTTGTATGCATAACGAAGTCTATTAAGCGAAGTTCGTCTGTCCATCCGTGTTCCTGTTGAAATCAATTTTTCCACGGCCCTAGATGTGCTAGAGAAAATTTAAATACGCCAACCGATCAGACTTAGTTTCGAAACTTTTGCTATTGAAAATAAGCAAGATCGGTTCATGTCCTTTAAGGAAGCGCGTAAAACACCACGCCTGCCTCTTTTCGATATCATTTGAAACAATGAAGTAACTTCAATCATAAAAACAAATATATAGATCGAGGTAATAAAAAATATGAAAAAAATATGAAGTGAACAAAAATAACGCTGGCCCATATTTTTCGAGTTATGGGCCTTTGAACTTTTCATGGAAAAGTAGAATTGTCCACCATATTTTTATCAGTATGGGTATTATTTAAAAGCTTTTTAAAAAAATGCTTAACCCATTAAGAGCCGATGACATTTGCATGAAAATTATATTTAATACTTAAGTTTTTTCTAATTTTTAAATTCTCTGTCAGCCCAATATTTTTTTTGTGGTTGGAGTTACTTTCTCTTATTTGTTTTTATTTTAAACCAGTGTTGCCATTTGGTTAATTTTTTGTTTGCATTTTTTATAACTTTTGAAGGCTCCACGTAACATGTATAATTTTGTAATATTTGGCTAAATGTTCGTAACTTTTGGTACAGGCACGAAAAATAGTAATCGCCCGTATCGTGAATAAAAAGTGAAATTTTTGTTCACGTGACATTTTTATTCCACCCGTACTGAAAATTCGTATCGGGACAATTTTTTCCACAACTTCAATATTGTATTTGCAAAAATGAAAAAAAAATTGTCTACGGGGTATAAAATGCAAATTTAGGCTAAAAATGTTAGGTGAAAAATTTTGGACTGGATCTTAGATTCGGCGTTAGGGACCTCTAAAGCTTATACGAGGGCTGCTATATATATTTCTGGCGTGGCAACACTGAGTGCTGCCAAGTGCAATCTGACATTTCCATTGCAAAGTTTGTCATTTTTAAGCATAATCGTACTCAAAACGTTTTGACGTACGACCATTATTTGTGTTGTTTACAGTGACTTGAAAAAATTAATATAGAAAAAAATGGAATTAACTCGTGAACATTTTCGTGCCATCATTTTTCACAACTTTCGACGTGGATTATCACGACAAGAGTGCATTGATGAACTTAAATCTTTGTATGGCGATGAAGCACCATCCCATAGCACTGTGAAAAATTGGTATAATGAATTTAATCGTGGCCGAATCTCGCTCAAAGACGAATTCCGTAAAGGTCGTCCAAAAACGGCTGTTGTGCCAGAGAACATTGATGCCGTGCGTGAACTCATAATGCAATATCGACATGCGACATACCGAGAGATAGAGACATCCTTGGACATTTCTTCCACCAGCATACATTCGATACTGCATGAACACCTGGCCGTAAAAAAGGTTTGTTCTCGTTGGATCCCGCACAATTTGAAAGTCGCTCAAAAAAAGGCTCGTGTCGATTGGTGCAAAGAAATGTTGCAAACATACGATTGCGGTGCTTCAAAAGACGTTTATAAGATCGTCACAGGTGACGAATCATGGATCTATGCGTATGAGCCCGAAACAAAACAACAATCGACGACGAGCAAAATCCAACGAAAGTTGTTCGTGGAAGAAGCACTTCGAAGCAAATGGTCGACTGTTCCGCTTGAGCAACGTAGGACGGTCACTTCTGAGTGGTACACTACAATTTGTTTGCCTGAAGTCATCGGAGAAATTCGAAAAACTAACAAGAGAAGACGAATCATTGTTCTCCATGACAATGCGAGCTCTCGCACATTGGCTCAAACCAGAGCGTTTTTGACCGGCCAAAACGTCGAATTTATGAGTCATCCACCGTACAGCCCTGACTTGATGTTTCCGCACATCAAGAAAAAAAATGCGTGGTCAACGATTTTCGTCGCCAGAAGAAGCCGTTGAAGTGTTCAAAAACCATATTTTAGAGGTGTCTCAATCGGAGTGGAAAAAGTGCTTCGACGACTGGTTTGAGCGCATGCAAAAGTGTATAAATCATGCTGGAGAATACTTTGAAAAACAATAAAACCATTTTTGATTATAAATATTCGCATTTTCACTATTAGGCCAGAAATATATAGAGCAGCCCTCGTACAAATTGAATGTATTAGTGCGGGGAAAGCTAATACAAAATTAGGATAAAATCCACTGATGAGCTATTTGAGCAGTAGTGAAATGGCCATATGCATATGCTTTCCCCGTACTTTAAATTAAAATATTTCATGAGAACATCATGAAATATTTATATTGTAAGGAATTAAGCACGAATAAAGAAAAATTGTAAGTTTTTTAAAGGAAAATCGTAAATTTTTTTCTGCCTATCCCTGGCAACACTGTTTTAAACTGTCGCTATAATGACGCTGATAAAATTATCAGCAGGTGCTTAATCTACTTTGCCGAAGCCTTGTCAAAAAATCCCAATAAGACATGTGTTTTACATGGTGACTGAATATGGGTGTAGTACCAAGATATTTACAAAAACGATTAATATATTCTTTCATTGTTTAAATCAGCCATTAAAAAACATATTTAAAATTTCAGTATTACACGCTCTATTAAAAGATACTTTGCTTTTAAAAATATTTTTTCTAACAAAGTCGTTCAATACTAAAAATCACTTCGATCACATTTATGCAAAATCCCTTCTTCAATTCTCTTCTGCGTTTTAACGATGAAATGTTTAATGCCACTAGAATGTATACATTTCGCTTTTAATCTAATATTCGTTATTGTAGTTGTGTGTGTGTTTCTTTCAAATAACACGCAAACACCAAAACGTATAAAACGTACGTTCACAAATTAAGCGTAAAAATTTCCCTTGAAATTAAAGCCCTGCCATTTTGCTTACACTGCTTGCTACAACTGTTGAAAACAAACAAAATTTTCATGCAAAAAGTTTCATGAAAAATTTCATTGTATAACTTACACTTTTTAAACGTAGAAAGAGCTACGCAAAGAAAATCCCAAATTATTGGATTAAAAATTTTTAAACCAAAAAGCATTTTGGTCTTCAAACTCAATTAATATTAATACTTTTTTTTATTCCCTGAATTTTTTCTTATGTTTCATTTTAAAAGTGTTTTAAATGCTTTCAGGCTAATGCTGGCAATTTCATTATTATTATAACATTATTACATTTCTTTTATTTATTTTTCCTTTACTAATCTCAAGGTCAGTTTTATTATTGTTGTTAACATTTTACTAAACTTCCGGTTTTCTCCTCACATACACGCACACTTTCAAACAACAGATGGAAAACAGAGTAAATGATTGGAAAGTTTTATTGCTCTTATGGTTTTTTTCTTTTTTGTTACAAAACATATACACATTCATATAAATGTAGATAAAAATGAAAATGCAGTTTAGTGGAAAATCAAGTTTACAAATACATTTATAGCTGAAGCGTTTTTTTTCTTCGTTTTTTTATAGTATTGTTATTTAATGGATTTGGCTCCCGCACAGAGGAAATGCTTTACAACATGAAACTATTTTCCATCTCACGTGGCCGAGAAGATGGCTTTTATCTTTTACTTTTATTTAATTTCTACATGTAAGAGTTAAATTTTTTTTTTTTAATGTTTGAGTGTCGAGTAAGTGTGATTTGTGTTGCGGTTAAATGATTTTTATTACAACATCCTCTTAAAGTCTGCTGAACTTATTACGAAAGTGAAAATTGTACAAAATACGACGGCCGTAAAAGTTTCGAATGATTTTGTTTATGATGTGACAACATTTTACAAAACTAATGACTAAAATAAAGTTATTTTTGTTTTTGACCTGAAAACTTTACACCCGGCAAAAAGAACAAATAAACATTTAAACACTGCCCTAACTAACGTCGACTTCATTGCACTAAAATTAGTTATGATGGTGTAATCTTGCGATTAGTATTTTAATTCTAGTTAATACCGAAATATTTATTTATATAATGGTTACAATAACAACTTTAACATTATTGCAAATTGACAAAGTATAAATAAACTCATTAAATAGCAATGTCTGGGAATTGTTATGTATACAACGCACAGTGGGGGATTTGGTATAAAATTTAAAAAATAATTCTATAGTGTCTAAAACAATAAATACGATTCGAATTATTTTACTAAAAATATTATAATAATTTCTAAATAAAAAAAAAAATATATTATATTAAATATTAATAATATATTAATAAATGGAAATTAAAATTATTAATTTTCATAAAAAACTTTGTGCTATTTTTTTTAATTATCCCGATTAAATTAATTACCAATATTGATTATTGAGGGTCAAAGCACGTATCGATGGCCATTTCGTTACCGCTCTTTAGGAAATTTCTGACAAACATTTTACATAAACTAAAAGTGTTTGTCCAAATAATAAAGTAAAGACAAAAATCAAAGTTTAAGCAACAACAGCAATAACCAACAGTAATTCTCTTTTTCTTTCTGCAGTGTATACGGCTGACTTTTTTTTCGGCTCTTTTATACAGTTGAAAGAGGAAGAAAAATAAAATATCAAAAACCACTACGATAATTAATTTCTTTACTTCTTTCACAATGTGATAAAATTTTATTACAATAAATTATAGTTTATTTCAGTTTTTCCAAAAACACGAAAAAAATTTTTTTTTTATTTGGCTTTTGTGGGAATCAAAATTATTTTCAGTGCTAAAAGAATCATTAGAATTTTATTTAACAAAATTTTGTAACTTTATTTAATATATATACTAAATAGACAAGTTAAAAAATTTTAGAATTGACTTTTGTTAATCCCATAATAAAACTTCTCAAAAATTTTCAATATTTCTAAAAAGTTAACTTTTTTTTCGTGTTTTTTTTTTTGCTTTATTTAATTTAAAATAAGTCGGGAGGAGAAATTTCTGGCCTTCCGTTTAATCTATGAGAGTATTTTTTTTTTATAATATTAATTATTCACAAGAATTTGGCAATTTCGAAAGCTATATGTAGAAAATTGTGTTTTTTTTCGTGAAATTTTTTTTATATATTTGTATATTAGCAAAGAATAGACGAAACTTTTCGCAAAAAAAAAGAAATAGAAAAAATTGACCTTTATTTAATTTTTAAATTTATTTTCTTATAAATTTGAACCTGAAAAGGTTTTTTAACAGCTTTTTTTCCTTAATTCAATAAAATTATTTTCAATCAAGAAAAAAAAAACAAAAAGCTAGACAAAGGTAGAAAAAAATTGTTAATATTAAAAGCCGTTTAGCTTTAAGAAATATTTTTTAGAGTTTAATAAAATATAAAATTTTTGAAATCAGAGAAAAATTAAGAATTTGGCGGTTGTAATATTCTACACATGCAAGGGATGCTGGGATATTTTCCTAAGCACTAAATCGACTAAACCTCTACTCTAACTCAACACGATCGGGCTAGATATTTAGAAACCATAGAAATAAATTAATTTTTTTATTAAAAGCCCCACTGTGCAACATGAAGTAATCCTTCTTCTTTTTGCTGATAGCAATAAGGCTAATAATTCGCATACTTACATAATATTATGGCATCTTTATTAAAAATAACCAGACAGCGATTATCAACAGCAACATTGTCAACAACATGCAACATTGCAGTGTTACGTTTGTTTACCAACTGTTTGTTCACCTCTGTTAAAAACACGTTGAAAAATATAAAATTTCCTGATTGCAAATAATACGTAAAAAATATTGAAAAAAAAACATCACTAATTTATTTCTTCTTCTTTTTTATTAATCTTTTAAGCAGGGGCTAACATTTACATTGACTGCAGGCATTAAGGAAGTCTATTATCGATACCTGTATTTGCTGCTGGTTTTTCGTATTTTGTTTTTTCTGTGATGAAATGTGGCGTCTTTACTAAAACACGACTTTTTACATAATCACGTAATAGTTGAAACAGCAGCAACAATAGCAACGACAACACCAATAGAAATAGCAGCAACATAAACGAAACGTAGCAACATAAACAAACCCTCGTTTAATCACTGCAATTTGCAGCGGCAAGTTAAGCAGTAGCACAAATTTGTTATAAACCAACTAACAACTGAAAGAAACAAAAACAACAACAAAACTAAAGAGACCAATAACCGCAGTTCCAGCTTTAGAAAATCATTAAACGCTTTAAATTAAACAAAAACTAAAGTAAAATAAAATAAAATAAAAAAAAAAAATAATAACATCAATAACTAAAGTAATTTATATATAAAATATATTAAGCTCATCCCGTGATCATGGGTGTATGTTAGTCTATGTGTATACAGTTCCTTAAACACTGTTAAATTAAAATTAAATTGTTGCACACGACAGCAACAATTATTTCAAAAGCCTCAATAACAATTACTGGCATTGTAGCAACTAAAGCAAGAGCGACAGCAGAGGCACGAGATATCCGTGGCAGGTACACACAAACTGATCATTGCTGAAACGGTGCAACATCAATTACAATAACAACCACAACAGCAACAGCAACATAGAAACTGTTGCACAGGAAAACAACATTTATTGATTAAAATCAAACAACCAACCAACCAACATTCAAGCAAATAGTTCAATGAACGGAATGTGTTTAAATAAAACGACTGCAAAATAGTTGATATTGAAAGCGATCGCACTGCCACCACCTTCACTCTAACTCTCAAACATTTGCTTTAATTTCGCTGGAATCCTGTTGGTCTAAATAATCAAAATTATAAGCAAAATATTAACAATTACAACTTCCCTTAAAAAGCAATTCTCAAAAGCTCGATGTAAAATGCAAGCAATGAAACAATGCAGTCTTTGGTCTCTCATAACAGGTGTCAGCAGTTTGTTGATTTTAACACAAGCCCAAGTCCTCGATACTAATAAGTTGTACCTACGTAAACATACACCTTCATTGGCCACGCCCACCACATTGCAACAGCAATCGACAACGCAGCGTTATGGCAGCTCAGTGAAACAACCACCCTGGCTAGAAGAGACATCTCCGGGTGGACGAGGACTGACAAATACTGCACGTAATTTATATGCGCCTTATCAAAGTTTTTCCAAAACTGATGTTGTCAACTTTCCCAATTTATTGATACGTCAGGATGGTTCGTCTGTGCAGTCTTTCGCCTCATATCGAGAGGGAAAATCCCTGACCCCAATACGTTCTAATATACCATTGCAGGCTAATAGGCGTGCTGACACAGCTGAAGTGGAAATTATACCAGCTCCTGCTATAGAGTTTCCAGCATCACCTCCCATTACTGTGCCCAAACAGTTAGTGCCATCTACGGTGGTAAATATTAGCAGGGTGATGCGTAAACGTAATTATAAGTACATACCTTTGCAACAAGATACAAATACAAACAGTTATCTCTTGCAATTGAAACCTAAAAACAATGGCTCCTTAAGTTCCCTAAAGCCACCTGGCAGTGAGATAGAACCAGCTTTGCCAGAGATTGCCGAAGATGCTGTTAGTTATGCCGATAAAATTGAACATACCGATACGGGAGCACCTAGTCCTCTAACATCTACTGATCGCTACGATCATGGTGAGGAGAATAGCAGCCGCCGTGTTGGCTTTTCTTTTCCCAGCTACAGTTTAAATCCCTCAAATCCCTTCCAACCTCAAGCCTATCGTGAAGACAACCCCATCTTTACCGAGGCATCAGATTTCGAAAGACCCTTTAGTGATGATGACACAGAGAAACGTCTTACCCGTCAACTGGTGTTTGAACCAGAGGCCTCTCCTACTTCCTACTCATATGACTTCACCTCCAGTTCAATACCTCACACTCTCAATTCCGCCATAGCCCAGGGAAAACAATTCCGCGATGAAGTTACTAAATTTGGCGACATTAATGGACCCATTACCGCCATACCCCAAAGACCTCAAAGAGGCATTTACTTTGGCGACAACGAATTTCGAACTGGCACTGTGGCACGTCCCTATACCCAGCAGCAGAAAAATTTCAACGAATATATTGGCCCGGCGGATCCAACAAGTGCCCGAAAAAGTCGTTTCTTTCCCTACAAATCATCACGAAGTCCTAGAGTTGTTTTTCCAGTCAACGATAATGTAGCTGCCACGGGTCCCAGCAGTACTGGCACTGGTGTATATTTCAATGACAATGTAGTTTTTCGCGATCAAAACTTTGGCATTAATGAATTAGCCGCTGTGCAAGATGTACGCAATGAATTCAATTTACAGGATTTAGACAGTTCGTCAGACAGTAGCATACCGCCGGTAGCACAGTCTGCCAGCACCTTCAAAGAAAAAGGTAAGTATACAGAGTCCTCATATAATTGAGGATTGTAACAAGAAAAGTAAATTAAAAAACTAATCTCACGTCTGCTTATTAAACATTCATGGATATTAAAAACAACATAGCAAGTGATTAGACTGAAGAAGTGCTGTAGAACATATTTGTTTAATTCTTAGCAGACAAATTAGAACAGTGTAAAAATAGATTGAAAATAAAAAGTGATTGTAAAGGAGTTTGAACATTTTATATTTTAAGGGAAAATTATTTTTAAAAATATATTCCAACCAAACATTGGCAGAAAGAAAATATAACTTCGATGCGCAGTCAACATGTCTTCACAAAATCAATGAAAATCACAACTTATTGTTCAAGTCCTACTCTTTACTAAACTTCAGTTGATTCCTAAAATAAAGATGCCATCGTCAAAAATTGCATTTTTTTTATACCCTTCATCGCAACAAGTGGATAAAGGATATATCTAAGTTTGTTATTCCGCGTGTAATTTCTACATTTCCATTTCCAACCCCATAAGGTTTCTATATTCTGACTTCTTATGCATAGCGAAGTCGATTAAGTGATGTTCGTCTAACCGTCCGTATTAGTGTTGTGGCGAGACAAATTTGATTTAAAAAAAAATATGTTAATCGATCATGTATAGTGTGAAAAGAGGTGTTATTGGAAATCAGCATGATCGGTCCATGTCCTTCGAGGCAGCAGGCAAAACACCACGCCTACCTTTAATTTTTTCAAGCCATTTTTAACAATAAAGTAAGTCCAATCAAAAAAATAAATATATGGGGCGATAGAGAATTAAAAATAAAAAAAACATCAAGTGAAAAAATTGGTGCTCGCCCACATTTTCCGAGTAACGGGGCTCTGAAATTTTCAAATTTTTTTAAATATCAATCTGGGTATCATTTTAAAGCTTTTGAAGAGATCTTTAAGGATATATTAAAATCTTTTAAAAATGCTTAACCCACTAAAAGTAGATGTCATTTTTATGTAAAACTATATTCATGCAGTAGCAACATTATTTTTTTTAATTTTTAATTCTCTATCACTCCAACATTTGCTCTTTTGATTAGAGTTACTGGACTAAACTAGATTTACATAGATGGTGAATATAGCACTCTTACTTAAGTTCCATAGAAAAAAATTTCCTGGAACCCAAATCTGAAACCAAATGGGATGTAAACATTTTAATCTTAAATAGGCCGTTTATAATTAAATGTGCTTGTTTTATTGGTACAGTATTATCGTTCTTCGTTATTGATTTTCCTTGTAGATTCCCGTCCTTAAAAACCGTAGCTTTCTTCAAGACGGATTTACTTGGCAAAATCTATTATAATAACATGTTTTAGTAATTGCCTTTTGAAGAAAAAATCGAGAGGCACTACCGCTACAAAAAAAATCAGAAAAAAAACTATCGTATTCGTTACACAACTACGCTTGTTTCCGATTATATGAAACCGTGGCAACTCAGGTTGGCAACACGTTCTTATATCATGCACCACAGGAAGAAAATTTTATATTTAAGTTTGTCATTTCGTTTGTAATTTCTAAAATACCGATTTCTGTAGCGAAGTCCGTCTGTCTATCGGTGTTCGTGTTGAAATCTACTTGCCAAGGCACTAGATGAGCTATAGAAAATCTAAATACGTCAATCGATCAGTTATAGTTTCCCAAATTTCGCTATTGAAAATCAGCAAGTTCCGTCCATATCATTCGAAGCAGCGGGTAAAACATCACTCCTTCCTCTTATTTTCCCTTGTCTTTTTTTCAACTTTGTTTATACTCCTGCAGGTGGTTATTGTTTATGATAAAAAAAATGGTAAATTAGTGAGCTTTTACCTGATGCAGCAACCATTTCATTTACTAAGTTGGGACAACAACTCTAAGCAAAACTTTGAATTTTTAAAAACAGCGTTTTTTGAACTGGAAAACTTTATTGTAGGAAAAAATTGTTGTGCCGAAATTTATTTAAACTATTTAATGGGAAATCTTCAATAGCGAAAGGTGTAAAAGATTCAGCATAGCCGAATATAGCGATTTTATTTATTTTTTTTTTGAAAATATTAAATCAGCGACCAAAGTGATATACATTTGGAATTAACTAGTTCGAGATCCCTCAAACCTATCTATCCCTCAAAACTATAAAGTGGAATAGTTATTGATTTCCAAAGCAATTAACTTGGCCGTCAATCCCTATCGAAATTCGCCATTTAAAGATGTACTCACTGTCACCTTTCTTTTATATTTGATATTTTTAGATTTTTTATCTTTCAAGTTGGAGTTGTTCTCAGAAAAACTTTGGCAAGACTATTGAGTGTGGAAAAATTTGATAAAAAAATTTTTCATAAATAAGTTTTTTCTTTGATTTTTAAATAGACTTAATAAAAATGCTTAATTTTTGTTTCATGATTTTGTAAAGTTCTATTGTCTGATTTGGATATAAAATTTTAAATATTTAGCCTGTCATTACAATGTAACAATTTTTTAAAGTGATTTAAAAACTCTTTCTTTACGATCAAAATAATCACCAGTAAAAAAGCAACAAATTATCTGTAATGTCTTTTTTTAACGATAACTCTTGGTTTTTAAAAGGGCAGCTTATAATCTCAAATTTCATTACAATCACAATTGAGTCTCAACAAAAACTTTTAAGCAATTATTGGGTTCATTTAAGAGCATCTTTAATTTGTTACCTTTGAGCACTGCTTGCGTCTTGGTATTTGTATGCATCCATCCACTTCCACTCTCTTTCCTTTCTCTCTCTCTCTCTCTCAAATGCAGCTGACATCACAAGCGAACTGGAATGCCAGCATCGTGGTGGCACTTGTGAATTTTTTGTAGGCTGCTGGATGACTGGCGGTCTTTTGCAGGGTAGTTGCAATGGATTGTTGCGTGGCTGCTGTCATCGAACAGCTAAATCCGCCAACTTGCGCACCTCTGACTATGTGGGGCACACAATAGATTTGACTGATCTTCCGCAAAAGAACTATGGACCGGTGAAAAATGATCCCAGTGAGTGTTAGAAAACAAGGCAAAACAAAACAACAACAATTTCTATAAAAAAAAAAAATACAGCAACTAAAAGAAAAATTTTAACTAAAACCAACAAGACTGCACGAACATAGAAAAATAAAAATAAAAACAAAAACAATAGCAAAAGTATTAAAAACGCGATGTAAAAGGCGTAAAGAAATTAAAAAAAAAACATTTAAGTGTCCAAAGCAATCCTAACCGGGCTATTCCCAAATGAATGAAAACTCTAATGATGGCGTGGTATTTCATAAGTGGTGTGTAGAAGAATATTACCCAGCTAACAAAACTTGCACGTTTCGAAATTTTTTTTTCTGTCTTGTATTTTCATTTATATTTCTTACTAAATTTAGAAATATGTGTGCAATGGTATTTTAATATTTTGCACGCTGTATTTTGGATTTGTTGTTTTCATTAATTTTTTTTTTTTTTTTTTTGTATAATTTTTGTTGCATGACTTAACTTGCATGTACTTGCCACACCAAAATTTGTAAATGAACTTAAATTTACATTTTAACAAATATTAGTTAAGTACTTTCTATTCTTTGGATTAAAACAGCAATAGTAGTTTTAGTTAAACTTTTTATTCTTTTCATTATAATTTTTTTTTAATTCTGGCTAAGGCGGTATAGCTGAAACGTAGTTATTTATTTTGACGTACTATTTGCTTAAGCTATCGTTGTATTTATTAAAGCTTTTGTTATCACAAAATATAAATGTGCATGAAATACTCTTATTATTTTATCTGACCATAAATGTATTATAATTTAACGGATGTTCATGCGGAAGATCAGCCTTAAATCTTTTGAATATTTTAGTTTCCACATATACACTTGCATAAAGACATGAAGCTTTTATTTATTTACTTATTTTTTGTTGTTATTAGATACCATCCCAGCAAACACTTAGTAAAACTTTTGAAAGTACAGGAATACCTCGCATAGTACTGATTCGATCGGTACGGCTTCACTATAGTACGTATTTAAAAATTTTAAACAAAAATTTGTTCTTGGAGGAAATTGTTAAAAAGAGGGAAAACACAATAACTAAAATTTTAAAAATAGTTTTTTTTAAATATAATAAAAATAATATATAAAATAATTTTTTTTAAATATAAAAAATATAAAAAAAATTATTGTTTTTGACTCGATTATCATCATCATGTCCTTTAACCTCCTTCAGGGATATAGATCCTGTAAAAAGACACATGGTGCTTGAGTGCTTCGATAAGTTTTAAATAGTACGGCAAAGTGGTGGAACGGATTTACCGCACTATGCGAGATATTCCTGTAAGTGGTTTTCTTATGTGATAAGAAACCCAATTCGCAGGCCACGTTATTTTTGATTAAAAAAGTTTCCCTTTTTTATACCTTTCACCACAAAAAGTGAAAAACGAGTATATATAAGTTTGTCATTCCATTTGTAATTTCTACAATATTCATTTCCAAGCCCATAAAGTGTAAATATTCCGAGTTCTTATGCATAACGAAGTCGATTAAGCGATGTCCGTCTGTCGGCCTAGATCAGGTAGGAAAAATTTAAATATGACGATCGATCAGACATAGTGTCGAAAGAGTTGCTACTGAAAATCAGCAAGATTGGTCCATGTCCTTCGAGGCAGCAGGCAAAACATCACGCCTGCCCCAAATTATTCCATATTATTTGGAACAATGAAGTAACTTCAATCAAAAAAATTAATATTTGGGTGGATAGAGAATTAAAAAATAAGAAAAAACATGCAGTGAAAAAATTGGCACTCGCCCATATTTTCCGAGTTATGGGCCTCTGAAATTTTCACTGAAAAGAACAATTGTGCACCATATTTTTTTAAGGTATCATTAAAAGCTTTTGAAGAGATCTTTCAGGAAATACTTAATATTTAAAAAAAAATGCTTAACTCAGTAAGGGCCACACTAATATTTGTTTTTTGATAGGAGTTACTTTACGAAACTAGATTTATTTATAGGCTGAAGGGTATATAAGATTCGGCACACCCGAATAAAGCACTCTTACTTGTTTATTTTCAAAAGATTATCATTTAAAAAATATGTTGCAACTTAAGATAGTACTTACATTTTGTTTGCTGGGTTGCTGTTTTACTCGTAAAATTTTAACACACACATACATTCATAAATATGGGAGCTTTGTTTACTATTCATTATTTTGACTGGTCGTAGAAAGCTTTTTATTTTTTGCACTAAAGTTTGTTTGCATGACTAACAAAATCTTAAAATCAAAACAATTATTTTAAATGATTGATTTAGACGAAACCTCAATAATTTGTTGTGTTGAAATATGGTTACAAAAAAAAAAAAAATAAACTTATGATTTATAGGCTGCGGTATATCATTGGCTAAGCAAACGGCTCAGAGACGTATAGTGGGAGGAGATGATGCCGGCTTTGGTTCTTTTCCCTGGCAGGCCTACATACGTATCGGCTCTTCTAGGTAAGTTTTTTTAATTCCTTTTTATAATTTTTTTTTTATTTAAAACGAGTCTATTTTTTTCTATTGCTAAAGATGTGGCGGCTCTTTGATTTCACGACGTCATGTTGTTACAGCAGGTCATTGTGTTGCTAGAGCTACCCCTAGACAGGTTCATGTTACTTTGGGTGATTATGTTATCAATTCTGCGGTAGAACCTTTGCCAGCTTATACATTTGGTGTAAGACGTATTGATGTTCATCCATATTTTAAATTTACTCCTCAAGCAGATCGTTTTGATGTGTCGGTCTTAACGTTGGAAAGGACAGTGCATTTTATGCCCCATATAGGTAGGAGCATTTCTTAATTATGAATTAGAATTTTGTTTAAATTGTATTAAAATTTTTTTATTTTGTAATAAAGCTCCAATTTGTTTGCCCGAAAAGAATGAAGATTTTTTGGGTAAATTCGGTTGGGCTGCCGGCTGGGGTGCTCTAAATCCTGGATCTAGACTACGACCCAAAACTTTACAGGCTGTTGATGTTCCAGTTATTGAAAACAGGTAAGCAAGCTGAATGTATTATTTTTAGAACAGTGTATAACAGTAAGCCCGTTTAGTGCACAACTTACAAACAGGGGTATTGACCTCAAAACATATTCAGCTATCTGTCGTTAACGGTTCAAAAGTCTAGACACTTATAACTAATCAAATTAACTATTGGGACACCCTTCAGTTACCAAATTCAAATTTTATACTTGCTGTTTGTGACGGTTCGACAGTTTGACCATATACATCGGATTAAATTAACTATTGTAACACCCTTTAATTAATAATTTTAAATAGTTATGCTTCTTTGTATACCAGACAAAGTAGTAAACATTCCGTCTAATTTACAAGTATTTGTATATAACGATTTCAAATATAGGCCCATATAGGTAAAAAACATTAATTATATGAACACCCTTTAATTTCTAAATTCAAATTGTATACTCGTTAATAAAGCGGTTCTTTGTAAATTGTAGTTGTCTGTGAATAACGATTCAAAAGTTTGATCATAAACATTAAATTACTTCAACCCTTTTATTTCCAATTTTAAACATTATATGTACTTGTCTAAGCAATACAGGGGGCTTATTCTGAATTGCGATGCGAAAATCAATGCGATGCGCAAATGAAATGCGATGCGAAAGAAAATTGGTATTCTGTTAGACTTTCGCAATTGCATTCGCAATTTATTTCAAATCGTTGGCAACGCTGCTCAAATAAACATCAGTATCAACAAACGTCAAATTAAAAATAAATAAATTTTTTGTGCTTCGCTGTGAAAATTGTTTCTAAAATTTATTTGTTAGGTCTAAACCTATTAAAATTTAAGTCAAATATTTTTGAACTTCTCTAATAGGTGGTCCATTAATATTTAGTTCTTCAGTTAACGTTTGCCACAAAGTATTTGCAGACTAACGTGCATTTGGTGTTTTTAAATGGCCTCTTGCCAAATGGCTGTGCTTATTCATAAATTCTATTTTTATTTAAAGTTGACGCGGTTTGTTGGTCTCATTGCTTACTTCCCTGAATTAAATAATAAATATATGATGAATACATAAATAAAATATTGTTTTTTACTTACATGTTTGTACTTTGCAAATGCTACTTTGTTGTCGAATAAATTTTGCGAATTTGACATGTGTTTTCGCAATTTAGAATACCGATTTACCACCTTTTCGCATTTGAAATGCGATTAAAATAGAACTTTGCGAATATCGCAATACAGAATAGCAATTGTTCGCATTTATGTATTTTCGCATCGCATTGACTTTCGCATCGCAATTCAGAATAAGCCTCCAGGTTTTTTTTTATAAATTTCAATCGCTTGTCTAAAACTGTTCAAAAGTATGGCCAATATACATCAAATTAAATTAACTTTTGGGGCACCCTTTATTTTGTAATTTTTAATAAATATACTTGTTATTATAACGATCATGGTTATCGACATTCTATTCAATTTTTAAGCGTTTATCTATAACGGTTCGAAAGAAAGCTCCATATAGGTCAATTTACGTCACCTATGGGGATACCCTTTAATTTTTAGATTTACTTTTTTATTACTTTGTGCTGTTGGAGTCTATAGTAATACGCAGTGGCGCTCTTTGCGGTTCATAATACAAGTCAAAACATGTATATTGTATTGGGATACACTATAGTTTTTAAAATTATGATCTGTTTTTAAAACGGTAGCAATCTGTAGGCATAAACTTTCATATAAAAAAATGTTTTCAAAATCGATCCAGAAATTACTGAGTTATAGGGGCAAAAACCATACTTGGGATTTTTTCATTACCATTGAAATTTCATTTACATTGTTTGAAATAGCAACAATGAAAAAAATTTAACTACCATTCAATGCTAATGATTTTGATTTTAATTATAATTTTTTCTACTAATGGTCATAAAATTTTAATGAAATCGTTTGATTTCTAATTACAATTGTACCAAAAATAATTGTCTCTATGAAACACAAATTATTGGCCGCAGAAACACAAGAAACCATTAATAAAATAAATAAATCAAGAGTGTTATGAAAGATAGATTTATATTTGAAAATTTATCAATTTTATGTGAGATAGGAGTAAAACTTGATATTTGAGATCTAAAGTCACCTAACACACCAGCTAGCAGAACTTAATATTATTGTACGAAAACCCACATAAAATATTGTTACAGCTTTGCTCAGCTACGGTTGCTCAGCTTTTGTTAGCTAATTGTGGTTTTTATTCTATACACACACCATTAGTTGTTGAATTAACTTATTCACCACGCTCATACGGAAACATCTACAGGGGTTGCCAGGTTTTATTATTCGTAACAATATGTTCAAAATGCCATCTTGAAATAAGGCTCCTCTGTACTTCAAAATGTGTATTTAGTGAACAAATACAAAAAATACATTCATTAATCTTAATGATTTGAAACCATTTAATCATTAGTCAATGGTAATGATTCTGTTTTTTAAATAATTATCAATGATACTTTTTTTCATTAAAAAGCATAATCATTAGTGAAAATAATGATAATGCTAAAAAAGTCATGAGCGTTATTTATTATTCAATGCTAATGAATCAATTCAATTATTTAATCCCTCTAATTAATAACTTCCATGTATGGCTGTATGGCACAAACATTAAAAAAGCAACATTAAGACGAATTGATAGCCTCCTTCCTTTTTTTAAGTCGGTGATATATTTTCTACAAAGTTAGCTTCAATGCGTGGATTGATAAGCAAACGTGAGATAGATAGTTATATCCCAAATTAATTTGTCATAGTTAGTTCATTTTAGTTTGCTATTTTTTGCTAGCTGATATGTATAAAATTATTTTTAAAATCTCAAAAATAAACTGTAATAATTTGCATATATGTAAAACATTAAAAAAAAAAATTAATAATTAGAACTAAAAAAAAAATTGAACTTTTTCAGAATCTGTGAGCGGTGGCATCGACAAAACGGCATAAATGTTGTTATTTATCCAGAAATGATGTGCGCCGGCTACCGTAATGGCGGCAAGGATTCTTGTCAAGGTGATTCTGGTGGTCCATTAATGCATGAAAAGAATGGACGCTGGTATTTAATAGGTATAAGAGAAATTCTTGTAAACAACAACTAAAAAAATTAACATGACTGGCTTTTTTTCTGCAGGTGTAGTCTCAGCTGGATATTCTTGTGCGTCACGTGGTCAACCTGGTATTTATCATCGTGTACCCTATACAGTTGATTGGATATCTCATGTTGTTGGTTTAACAGGGAGTGTTTAGCAAAATGACACAACATCACAATCATTAAAATTTCTTAGCTGACATCATACACAAACAATTGAATTTACAAGATACGAAAACAAATAAATCTTTTGTAAATAGTAATTATTTCTTGGAGAATGTTGTCTAATTCAACTTTTTTTGTCTTTTGTTCTTCTTTTCTGTCTGCATCATTATTCATTTTCTCATTAATTGTAGTAGTTATTTGCTGATATTTAAATTTTTTTTTATTAAAAAATGCAAATGTTTTTTTAAACGTAAATAATTTTAGTTTGTATTTATTAACTCTTAAATTAATATTATTTTTATTTGGTAAAAATTGTTAATTTTTTATTTAATTAAAAAAATTGAACAGCAAAACAAACTAGATTTTATAAAACCCCAAGAAACAAATTTAATTGTTTTTTTATATTTATTTAAAGTGTAATTTATTTTGATATTAAATTTAAAGGAAAATATAAAAAAATTATTTGTAAATAAAATTATTATTAAATAAAAATTTTAAAAGAGTTTTTAACTGAAATAAAATGAAATCGGCCATTACTTAAGATTGGTTAACAAACCTTTTCATGTATGTTATTAGCAGCTATTTATTATATACTCCTCCTGCTCGGGACTCAGGAGGCTGATGACCAAAAAGCCATAAAAGCATATGACACAATATACACAAGCCACGATGCTCGTAATATTCGTAATGCAAGAAATTTCGCTCGAGCTACTACTTTGTGTACAGAGTTGCAAAGAGACATTTGATAATTTTTATGACGAATAATATTCAAGCACATTTGAATAGCTGTTCAACAGATTTCATTTTATTATTTAATAAAATGTTTCTGCCAATGAAGACATTTAAAAATGGTTCGTATATCAATACATCACATATTTAAGATGCCATTAGGTTAGCATATTCAAATAACGGAACCAGTGAAGCAAATTGTATCAGAGCGACTGGCGACTATCTGCGCCGCCGATAAAACTTCATGAGTCTCGCCGCGAATTTTGTGGCTTATCGGCGGCTCAATTATATAGCTGTTAAACCTGTCTAGTTTCTTATTAGGATTTTCTTCTTCTTTAAAAGAAAATAGATGAACTCATTATTAATTACTTAATGCTTTAATGTTTGTCAGTGGCGTTAACATTCCTATTTTTTTTTTTTTGCATATTTAATTTTGAAATTGTTTAAGTCAACCAAGTAGTGGTTGCGACTTTTTGTTGAAATATTTGATTAATCAGACCGTACCTTAAATTTTAAACTTTATATATTATTTTTGTTGTAAATATTAATTTATGTATGTAGAGCAGACCGTTATGATTCTAATTTTTGTTAACACAAAGAGAAAAAAATCAATTTATATTTTTCTTAAGACTTCAGAAATATGTCTGAGTTCATTAAAACACTTTTACTACATAAATGATCATAAATAAACTGTTTGAAGATTCAACATAAAACCGAGTCTTATAAATTTTGGACAGAATAAACGCTGCGGCAAACAGTATGGATATAAAATTTAGTCAAAAATAATTTTTTTTTTTTTTGCATAAGATAATAAAATATTTGCCTGATTAGTTGATTTACGTACCTTTAATAAAAATTGCGTTGCACTAAAACTATTAAACTTCTTTAAAAATAAAATAAGTCTTTATAGCTTAAAGAAAAATTTTAGTAAAGGGAGATTATAAAGAAGACGCTCGAGTAATTAAGACAACATGTAAACAAGCAAACAGTCGAACAAACGAACACAAAAAATACAACATGTTATCTTAAAAAAACATGTATTTCATTCTATTAATCACTATAGAAAAGAAAGGCTTTTTTTAACCACATAAAACTGTTATCATATTCTTAACTACCAATTTCTAATACTTTTATATGAAAAAGAAAGAGAATAGAAAAAAAACTAATAAAATGCAAGATGTAAAGTTAAATAGATTCTTGGAACCAGTTGTAGATTTTTCTTGCAGCCATAATGTTCTCATTTGTTAAAGCGGCAGCAGACATAGAATACTTTTACTCCTCTAAGCATCAGTTAGATTTTGTTGTTCAACGCAAATGGACGTTAAATAGTAATTTTAAAAAATACAAAATTAAATGAACTAAAATAAAAACCATTCATGGCTTATAAAGAAAACAGTTAATCGAAATAAAAGTAACAGCATTATTTATATTAATTATTTTAAATAAAATTAAGAAAAAAATATATTAATAAATTATTTAAAATGTGACAAACTGAAATTGTGAAAGATTGCGTTTCATTGTAATCTTTTACACTGAACGACAGTGATTTTAAAATAATAAATTGAAAATTTGCTTAACAAAAATAAATAAAGCAAAAATATTGTTTTAAAAAATATAAAACAGTGACTAGTGTTTATTACTTGTGCCAGAGTTCTTCAACTAGCAGAGCTAACAAATTTTAATCAGAAAAAAAGAACATGTTGATTTACATATATTATACTCTAATGCGTAAAAGTTTTAAGGATTTTTTTTGGATTGTGGTTCTATCTGGCTAACATATTGCTCGTTACGGGGTGGATGAGAACCTAAACACAATAGTGGTTTTCTTTCAATGACTGCGATCTTAAAAAAGTGTTTGATAAAACAGAACCAAACCAGAAGTGCTCTAAGAACTAAAAAGAAAGTTTATTTTAAATGTTAAAGACAACTTTTACTTCTGTTTTTAATGGATCAATTTATGTTTTTTATTATTTTTTTTTGCTGGCAATAAATACTTTTACTTAAAAGGAAGGTCATACACCTTAAGAAAAGAGAAAGTTAAAAAGAATTTTTCAGCAAATCTTGAGTAGCATTTAAGCGTTGATGATTTGAGTAAAAAAAACTATCGTAGAAGGAGTGTGAATGGAAAAAGTGGGGTGAAGAGAAAAAACTTCATATGAATGTTTTTTTTTTTTAATTTGTGAATATTATTGGGGAATTTAATTGAATTATTATTATTAAAATTTATTATTATTATTATTTTGTTTAGTTACCTGAGCACTGTTTCTAAAGGAAGAAGTTGTGTTTTTTTTTCAAAAAAAAAAAATTTCCCGTGCGACTCTCAATCGATGATAAATTCAATCGCATATGAATTATGCAAAAGCCTTTGTATTGCGATGGCAACAAATTTTTCTTCGTCTATGTGTAATAAATGCTAACGAAACAACAAAACTAATACTACGCAAAGTGGGGTCCTTCGCAAAATAAATGGTAGTAAATCTGGAACTTTTTAACTGCTAATTCGATATACCTGAAATTTAAAATATTTTTATAGGAGGAGTCAGGTTTTATAACTCGTATCTCAATAACTTTATAGCTTAAGTAACAGCAAAGCTACAGTGGGCAAAAGTTTACCACCACTGCAAAAATTTAAATTGATTTGAGTTATACCGTGTTCAGACATACGCTTTAATTACGCAATTAAGGAGTTTATGCAATTGAGCTCTTAACTGAGCTTAATTTACCATACAAGAAGTCAATTAATAAATTGAGCAATTAGTACTTAATTGCAATACTAATTGATTAAGATGCGAAATGCAACCCTTGCAAATGGCAGGTCATACAAAAATGGCTTTTGACACTTCCAGCTTCAAAGTAACAACAAAAAGTCATGCTGTTTTTGTAATAAAAAGAGAAATCAGCTGGGCAAACGACACTACTAATTGAATAAGCTTAGTTGAGCATGTGTGAACACCAAATTAAATTGCGCAATTTAAATTAAATTAACTCAATTAAGAAAGCATTTCTGAACAGAGTATTAAGCTATAAAGTATGGAGAAACTATGTCGTAATATTTGCTACTCTATGTCTCATAGTTTAAAAGACAATTTATTAGAAAAACTTAGATAATTTTGACTTAAAAGAAAAAAATGTTTATTTTTTTCTTGACTTCTTTTAGTTGTTGGCTCATAACTTTTGATTCGAGAAGAAATTTTTTAACCACCATTCCATTCTTGATAAAATTCCAAATAAAACAGATGAGAAAGGTATTTCATTGTTTGCATTCTTTATGTTGAAAATAGGTTCAAAATTAAAAAAAATTTCAAGTTCATTATATTCTATTTTGTAAAAAACTTTGTTAAACACATTTATTCTTTTAATATCTAACACGAAATCCAATACATTACAAATGCGTTTAGTTATAATTTTTTGTTACTTAAAATATATGCCATACGTTCAGCACTGGCCGAAAGTCTTGAATTTTAAAAATATTTTTTTGTTCCTGGTTACTGATTTTCAAAAATACACTAATTTTATATATAACGTAAATAGTTCTAAGATTCATGGCAAAAATTGAAGATATCCTGTTTTTAAATGCGAATACACCGGCATAGTTCCCGAAAAATGTGAAAATAACGATTTTTATAGTAAAAAATGTGTATTAAAATAATTTTATTTTTTATACACTTAGGATTTGAACCGTGAACATTATAAATGAATTGAAATTATTTTGGCTTTAGTTCGTTTATTTTAATTTATAAAAATCTTTTTAAAAAGAAAATTTATTTTACGGACGTTTTTTCCAAAGATGTACTCTTTTCATGATACAAAATATTTATCGTTATCCATAAAAAATCGTAAGAGAGTGAAATCGCGAAATCAGCAGTTTAAAAGTTTCAAATTTATTACTATCCATCTTGCCCCACTGTGCTCTATGATTGGCTTTGAATACTCGAAAAAAGGAAAACCAATGTACGGAGAAAATTTCTATTATTTATTAATGGGTCATTAAATAGCAGCTGATCCACCATCAATATAAGTTTTACATGCATATTTTTTCTTTGCAGAACAGTGTTATTTCTACTGACTCCAATTTTATTTATTTTTTTTTTTTTAACTGTGAAACTAACATTCACATTATTTTTAGCGTTAAATTAAATCCATAATGATGAAAACTAAGTATTTGAGAAAAATATTTTTGTTTGACAGTGTTGGTGAAAAGCTTCAAACTAACAAAAGTACTACTTCTCTTTTAATTCTTATATCGTTATTGCTATAAAAATATTGTTTCCGTAATATAACAGACAGTATCATCAATTTCTATTTAAGCTGTGCTCTATTGATGATCACACAAAAAAAAACGCAAGAAAATATTATTTTCTTTGCAGAAACAAAAACTTACGCTTACACTTCTGGTGATGTGTGAAAAGTAGATCAAATGCTGGCTAGAAGAAATTCTAGTCAGTGGTGGCATCGCCAACTTAATACAGTAGGACGAGAAATATAATTGTTATGTGCCAAATAATTTTTAATAAATATTGACAAGTTATGAAGAATATAATATCCGTTACATGTCAATCTTAGCGAAAATAATTATACGTTTTAGGTTTTGAGGTGCATTTTTTTATAATTCATTGTAAAAGCATCATTCGGCATTCAGATATAAAATAATTATTTGTTAATCTATATATAAAAAATTGTTGCAAGTGAATTCGATTTGGTTTGTTCGTATGGTCGTGTAGATGGTTTATCTAAAGTTTGCACGAAATCTTTCGACGCGTTCGTGAGTTATGACTTTTCACGACAACATGTGATTTTGCCATATTTAAAAACAACAACAAATACGTAGGCGCCTATGAGCGTATGCGGTATGTATGTATACTGTGTGCTCCATAGCAGTGTTGCCAGGGAAAGACAAGAAAAAGTTAAAGTTTAAAATATTCCTTAAATATATAGTCGCTAACCAGAGGATAGCGATATATTGAGTGTTTAAATAAATGAAAATAGTATTTCATAAAGAAATTGACCTTAATCTTGAAGAATAGTTAATTTGTTGACCAAAGAAAAGACGAATAAATGGATTAATTTCCAGTCGTATTGTATAAAGTTTTATTCCGTATTTAAGGGTAAAGAAAAGCAACAAATAAAAGTTGCTAGCAATTTTCGCAATTTTAAACAGAGTTATTAGTTTTCCGCACGAATTAAATGTAGCTCATATTCACCTCTATCATGAATATCGTTTTCTTCGAAATGGTTTCCCTTTTCCCCAAATTTCAATCGCGAATAATTAATGTGAACAATTTTCCACGTAAACAAATTTCACAGTTGGAAAGAATTGTTGCCAGAAACATTTCGCTGTTTCTAAACATGATGCAAGGAACATTTCGTGATGTCTCACTAATTGCACAAAGTAGAGCAAAACGTAATTATACATATTACGTTTATTCTTTAAAATGTTACAAAAAATGTAAAAAATGTAAGAAAACGGCAACTCTGCTCCATACACAGGGTATTCAATGTTAGTTAATATTCATGCGTAGTGAAACACCCTGGGATCCGCTGCTCGAGTACAAAATTATTTGAAAACTTAATTATAATTTTTGTTTTATATTTAAATTTTTATTTTTGAAATTGTTAAATTTACTTAATTGCCAGGTAGCTTTATGGCTATTAATTATATCTTCAAATATAAGTATTAAAGTTTTAAAGAGATCTGTAGCAACAACATCTTTTTTAGAAAACAAAAGAAATTTAATTCTCTTTGCCGTCTAACATTGGAGCAATAATTAATGGAGAAATGCTGCAACAACGGTAACCAACCACAATTTGTTAAAAAGCAACAATGTACTTATGGAAATCTACAACACTTATTAATGCACTATATTATTTAATCATCATTTTATTAATTGCACGATTGATTGAAGGCAGTAAGTTGCCAAGAAAAAATTTTTTTAAACTTAACTTTAAATAACTATTTTGTTTTTGTACTAACACAGACATTTTAAATACTTTGTTGGGAGTACCCAGTGAGTGTGTTCATCAAGGCGGTTCATGGCCCTGCAAATTATCATTTTCCTGCTGGCTACAAGGAGGCAAGCATGCCCGAGGCTGTGGTAGTAATAAATGGTTATTTTCCTGTTGCATAGCAGCTGAAGGCGATGTTTCACCGGCTGCCAATTTAGTAGAAACTGCTTTGGTCGAATATAATAAAAAAGTCACCTCTCTACCGAAAAGAGTATTTTTAAGGCGCCGTGATGATAATGAACTTTTATTAAAAGTAAGATTTAAATAAATAAATTTTGTTCATTAATACCACACAAAAAAAATTACAGCCCGAATGCGGTTTAGCACGTAATTTTCAACAGACTTTTCAAAAGCGTATTATTGGCGGTAGGCCAGCACATTTTGCTGAATACCCTTGGCAGGCTCACATACGTATTGCCGAGTATCAATGCGGTGGTGTTTTAGTTTCCAAAAATATGATAGCCACAGCGGCCCACTGTGTTCAGCAGGCTAGTCTTCAGGATATTTCGGTTTATTTGGGTGAATTGGATACACAAAATTTGGGTCAAGCTCAAGAGCCATTGCCAGTAGAAAAACATAATATTTTACAAAAGATTATACATCCTTTGTTTGAGTTTCGTATGACGCAACCGGATCGTTATGATTTGGCACTGTTGAAATTGGCAAAACCAACTGGATATAGGTGGGGCACCTTGGGTGGGCTTTTATTGAAATATTTCAATTAAAAAACTTTCAACTAAATATAAAAATTGTTTTCTTTTTTTTAATTCAAGTGAACACATATTACCCATTTGTCTACCCGTTTATCCGATACGTTTAATAGGTCGTAAGGCCATCGTAGCTGGATGGGGTAAAACTGAGGCCACTTTAGGTCAGGCAGGCACAAATATGCTGCAGGTGGCAAATGTACCCATAATAAGTAAGTTATATGAATTAAGTTAAAACAAACAATATATACAAGTGGAGAATTGTCTCTTTGCTCTATTAAATTTTTTTAATAGAAATTAAATTTTGGCAACTTCAGTAGAATTATTTTAACGAATGTTTAATCTAAGACAAAACAACAAAAAATTGTTTTATATGGCCGCATTAAAATTTTTTTTATTTATTATTCAGTGCTTGCATCAAAAAAAGTTTTTTTTTTTTATTCATAAAAAATTTAATTTCCAGATTTTTTCCCAAAACAAACATTTCTCAAAAAAGTTTTTCTTTTCAACAGTTTTCTCATTATTATAATTAAAGTTTCCCTAAATGAAAGCTTTTTAAGCAAAAACTAACTTTTAATAAATGTCTGACGTTTAACTTAAAACCAGAGTTCAAAATTTTTCATTTATGAGCATTCAGTTATAAACATTTATGTTAATTTTCATTAATGAGATTAATATTTTTCACGTTCATAAACGAGCATCAAAAAATATTCTGCCTGCGATCACACATGAATGTTTGCGTCTTTTTCGTTTTTAAGTATTCATATATGTAAGAGTGACCGACAAAAAATATGCGTATTTTTCATATATGATAAGGGATGAACAAGATCATTCTTATTAATGCTGATTTTCATAAACGAATGGATATATTTTTCATTTATGAGAATTCAAATTTATGAGAATTTATAAAAAAAAGTAAATCCATATTCTGAAACACAATATCATTTTTGACTAGGTAAAATCTCTAAGATATTAACAATAAAAAGTATTTTTTTTTTACAATTCATAACAATTCTGTTATTATTTGAAACATATAAAAAGGCCTAACTCAATTTTTTTGTTACTTTACAGGAAAAGGAAAAAAATGAATACAATCCTAAAAATGTTAGATGCAACAAAAATTTTAATACAATTTTTAATAAGAAAAGCAACTCAACTTTTTAAGAATAGCATTAAAATCTTTGTTGTATCTAAAAAAAAAACAAATAAAACAAACAAAAAAAAACAATTTGTAACATACATGTACGAGGGCTGCTCTATATATTTCTGGCCTAATAGTGAAAATGCGAATATTTATAATCAAAAATGGTTTTATTGTTTTTCAAAGTATTCTCCGGCATGATTTATACACTTTTGCATGCGCTCAAACCAGTTGTCGAAGCACCTTTTCCACTCCGATTGAGACACCTCTAAACCATGGTTTTTGAACACTTCAACAGCTTCTTCTGGCGACGAAAATCGTTGACCACGCATTTTTTCTTGATGTGCGGAAACAAGAAGAAGTCATTAGCTGCCAAGTCAGGGCTGTACGGTGGATGACCCATTAATTCGACGTTTTGGCTCAATGGGAACAGTCGCCACATGACCAGTTTTGCCGAAGAAACACTCGACCATTTGCTTCGAAGTGCTTCTTCCACGAACAATTTTCGTTGGATTTTGCTCGTCTTTGAAGACCCACACGGTCGATTGTTGTTTCATTTCGGGCTCATACGCATAGATCCATGATTCGTCACCTGTGAAGATCTTATAAACGTCTTTTGAAGCACCGCAATCGTATTTTTGCAACATTTCTTTGCACCAAACGACACGAGCCTTTTTTTGAGCGACTTTCAAATTGTGCGGGATCCAACGAGAACAAACCTTTTTTACGGCCAGGCGTTCATGCAGTATCGAATGTATGCTGGTGGAAGAAATGTCCAAGGACGTCTCTATCTCTCGGTATGTCGCATGTCGATCTTGCATTATGAGTTCACGCACGGCATCAATGTTCTCTGGCACAACAGCCGTTTTTGGACGACCTTCACGAAATTCGTCTTTGAGCGAGCTTCGGCCACGATTATACCAATTTTTTACAGTGCTATAGGATGGTGCTTCATCGCCACACAAAGATTTAAGTTCATCAATGCACTCTTGTCGTGATAATCCACATCGAAAGTTGTGAAAAATGATGGCACGAAAATGTTCAAGAGTTAATTCCATTTTTTTCTATATTAATTTTTTCAAGTCACTGTAAACAACACAAATAATGGTCGTACGTGAAAACGTTTTGAGTACGATTGACAAACAAACAAATGACAAACTTTCGAATGGAAATGTCAGATTGCACTTGGCAGCACTCAGTGTTGCCAGGTCAGAAATAAACATAGCAGCCCTCGTATATACGCCGGCAGTAGAACATAAAAAATATGCGTAAATACCCAAACGCTTTATAAATAATGTTTTGAACGATTTTTTCACTCATGAAAAATATCAAAATTGATAATTCTCATAAATGAGCACTTGCGTTAAAAAAATATTTTCTCATTTTTTTCACTTTTGAATAGAAAGAAATAATAAATCATCACATTGATAAATGAAAAAACCAAAATATTGTCTAGCCTCTCACACATTTATGAAAAAAAGCAACAAAAACTTAAAAATCTCGCTGCTCACACATGTGTGAGATTTATCTAATCTATCATTTACGAATTTCCATTTTTAACTTCTTAAGCACTAGAACAGTTTTCAAAATAAAAATAATATTTTTTTTAACATTTACTATAAATATTTTTGTTTCCTGTTTCCTAAAGATGTAAACAAAAGGTGTGGCGAAATACCGACAACATAAAAACAATATTTTTATTTTGAAAACAGATCTAGTGCCTAATAAATTAGAAAAGAATATTGAATTATAAAGGTCAAATAAACGTCAATAATTATGCCATTCAAGAAATCAACTTTTTCATTAACAAAGATTTTTCCAACAAAAATTTACATTTCGCCTTAAGCCTGGTACTCTGTTCAGCTTTTCATGCGGAATGCTGTCAAATCGAATACATAAAAAATTTGTATGAAAAAGTCATGAAAAAATGTTGCAGAAGTAGTACTCTGTTTTTACTGTGGAAAAACATATGAAATGTTTCTGGCAACATTTTATCCAAGCTGTGAAATAAAGCAAGTAGGCATTATTGCATGCGGAATTTTTCATACAACAGCTGATCGTATGTCTTTTACTTACGTTTTTAAAACAATGATACCACACTTTAAATGTCAAATATTCCACATGAGTACCAGGCTTTAAGGTTAAAAAAATTAAAAATAATTTCGCTTAATATTACGGTTTCTTACGCATAATTATAATATAAATTTTACATAAATTTTAATCTATTTTTAAATGAATAGATACGAATAGATAATATTTCACTTTCACTTGTTTGATTGATCGATTGATCAATAATAAAATACAAACCATATAAATGCAACTTGCTCTATTGTTGTTGATGTTGTTTTATTTTCATTCATCAGTTTGTTTTAATTATGTACAACTAATCAGATTAATATTTTATAATTTTAAAAATTATAATAAGAAACTTAATTTTCTTACAACAGCCTCCTTGGAATGCTTACGTTGGCACGAGAGCAAACAAATCAAGGTAGAACTATTTAATGAAATGTTTTGTGCAGGTCATTCAGATGGTCATCAAGATGCCTGTTTAGGTTGGTATTAAATTCCATACTATTTATAACTTCATTAAATTATTTTCCATTTCTAACATTTGCCACTTAGGTGATTCTGGTGGACCGCTTATAATTAAAGAACGAGGTAAGTGAGTAAATGTACTGGATTTTCATTCGTTTTCATAATTGCTTCGTTTTATTTTTCTTTATGCTCCAGGTCGTTTTGTTTTAGTTGGCATAACTAGTGCCGGTTTTGGTTGTGGCGTCGATCATCAGCCGGGTATTTATCACAATGTCCAGAAGACTAGCAAATGGATACAAGAAGTTTTAATACGCAATGCAATTTAGTTTACAAATAAAAAGCATTTTTTTTTTATTATTCTTTGTATAGTTTTAACATTCATTTAAAGTTAGAAAATGTTCAAAAAAAAAACAATTATAATATTTTGCAAAAATCCAAGCTGTAGTTAATAGACAACAGAAAAAATAGATTAAAAATACATTATTTTAATAAAGAAATTTTTTTTTTAATTATTTCTACTTCTAATTGTTTAAATTTTTATTAACTTTCAATTTTAAATCTATATTTATTTATTCTATTATGAAAACCAAGCCTATTGTGCCATTAATGGGTGTCAGTATGTTACTATGGTTAAAGAAATCAAGCAATAACCTTGAATTTGTTTCAACTAATTGCGCTGGCATCAAACACTTTTACTGTTAAATTTTAAACAGTATAAAAAAAAAATTAGCAAACTATTTCGATTGCAAAGCTCTCTGGCAATTACTAAAAATTAGTTTCGTAAATATTGCATCAAACGTTATTATCACTATTTATTTAAAAGAAATATATAAAACAAGCTTTTAACTGTTTTAAAAGGCCTAAAAATATAATGAAAAAAATATTATATGAGGTTTGGAGAGTGTGACTTAGCAAACACCTTAACATAATTAACACTTTTTAAAAGTCAACACAAAAATATAATTTAAAAAAAACTAAAATATTAACAAAATATAAACAAAATTATGTCATTTGGCCTTTAATACCTGCTAATTGTAGAAGAAAAATATTAGAAAACCAGCACAGTGTTGTTATTGTTGTTGTTATGTATTATTTTGTTTAGTAACTTATTTTCTGACTTTGCCTTTCTGCCCCTTTTCTTTACAGCATTTAATAATTTTTTTTTTTGCCGTTAAGTATAAAAACAGTGTATGTAGCTTTTAACCCTTTAAAAAATAAAAACCTATAGAGACTCAAAAATAAATAAATACTTTCTATTAAAATTCAGAAAAACTTAGAAGAAAACAATCTAGGCGAATTAATTTTATCAGGTGGCTTCGATGCCGCAGCTAACTATTTTTTGCGTAATTTTCTTATGTGTAGAGCAGCTGTCAAAAGAGTATCATTTTATATTACAAAAGTTCTTTTATTAGATTCTCTAAAATAGAATTGTAACAAGAGTTTTAAATCAATTTAAAAAAAAACATGCTTTTTGAAAATGTTATTAAAAACGGTAACAAAAAAGTGTAATAATTAATTTTGTTTTGAGGTTTCCCATACACTAAGGCGGCGCTGCCACGTGGTATAAATTTGCCTTGAAAAAAATGTTTTCATATTTTATTATTATTTTTTTTTTTCTTATGTCAGATCGATTGAAGAAAAATGTACCTTAATCGCTAAGAGTTTTTATCATAATAATAATAAAATGAAGAAATATAGCATAGATAGTTAACCAGGCATGTGCTGACAATCGCAAATCGCTTAAAACTGGCGATTCGAGCTGAAATCGCATGAAAGGTACTCCGTAGTTCACAATCGCAAGAAATTCAGCGACTTCAAATCGCAAGCACATACTGAAGTGAAGTTACGAATTTTACTTAAAATAAACTTTAAAGCAACAATAACATTAAACACAAACGAAAATTAATATGTTCTCTTTTATTTTTAACAAAATTTATTTTAATTTTTAGACAATTTAAGTCGCAAATAATTAATTTAAAATATGTTATTTGTTCTATTAATTGTTTGTTTTTATTGTTTTCTTGAGTTTGTTTTAATTGATGTTCGAAAATATACTAGTATTAGTGCGATTGAACGTGTAGTAGGTAGTCAAAAAAATATGTGGTTATTTTCATTTTCAATTCTTATAAAATATTCGGTACGATAAAATAAATGTACGATTTAAGTGTTAAGGGTCCTTAAAAAATTTATTTAAATTACTTTTTGGACGACATGAGCTCCGAACGTGTATGTTATAATTAATAAAATAAACAAAAATACTATTTAAGTACTGATTACTTACAACGTAAGTAACCTTTTACATCAAAGAAGAAGAAGAAAATCCATTTGTCGCCAAAATACTTCTTGGCGAATTAATAAATATAAATCGGATTGAAGTATCCATTGAATTGTCACAATCTGTAAGAGTCCATTTTTTAATTCGTTCTGTTTTTAATTGCATGTTTTTTTAAGAAATGAAACTAAGGAAGGCAGCTGCAGGCATTTTGTTGTAGTTTTCTTTTGTTCATTTATGTTTTGCAACGTAAAATCATATGATTTCCTTTTCGAACATAAGTTTGAAAAAGAGCAAATCGAAAGCAAATTGCGTGAGTTTCAGAACATGTAAAACAAAAGTTGGCGTTTTTTGAAATCACATGCGATTTCCAAAACATGGGAGTGTCAGAACATGCCTGAACATAAACTTAAAAAGGTAAAATTCTGAGGCCATGCAATGTGTGGCAGAGCGGTGAGCGGCTAAGCGACGCCGCTCAGTAATAAAACTTATTCTAATTTTTAGCTGTTTTCTGAGCAGAAAAGCATAAACATGGAAAAAAGTAAATAATTTCATCTGTACAAAGACGACTTCTATTATGGCACGATAGAAAAGTTTTAAAAATTAAAGAAATTTTAACCGAGAAATATCGTCTTGCTTATTTTTATAGAATGAACACCAAATCTTCTTTTTTTTCCTAAACACAATTTATAAATAAATGTAAATATGATTTTCGCATAATAGCACTAACAAACCTCTCTTAACAATGGCATTTTAAAAACAAATGACTCTTATAAATAAGCCGCTTGCCTCTCTTTGTCGCTCATTTCGTCCCTAGTACTTCCTTTCACACTTTTTTACTTTTATAATGTAGAAGTTATTTTTAACTGCAAATACATACATATCAAGCTTTAGTCCTCTTATTTCTGCTCTGTGGTTAAATATACTCAACGTGTCTTTTTTTTCAAGTCTTCCACCTGCTGCTTTATTATTGTTTACATTTATAAGACTACAGAGAGATTTGAATCATGATTATTATACAACTCATTCTCATAGCGGCTACGCTATCAATTGTTTATATTTTTCTATTCGGTGGGATTTGAACTCACAATCCGTGCCTTAAAACAATTTAGTCTCCGCGGCCACCTAATGAAAATTATAAAGTAATAAAGCTGAAAAAAAAAACTGAAATTTTGTTACGGCATTTATTACTATAAATAAAAAAAAATATAAATATATAATTTTTTATAACAACTTAAAAGTAAATAAAATTGTTAATTTAATATAATTTTGTTTGATTCCTTCAAATATAATTATTTCATGAAATATTTATTATTTTAAACTAAAAAATGAAATGTATTACTGCGGGGAAAGCATATCCACATGGCCATTTTGCTACTATTCATATATAGCTCATCAGTGGATTCTTCCAAAACTTTGAGAAAACCTCAGAATATTATACCAAAAGCCAAATTGATTAAATGACAATTTCATTGAAACAATAAGGCAAAAAAGGACATAAAAAACTCAACAAATTTTAAAACAAAAACACAGTAACCATTGAGTAACTATTATTATTTTTTCTAGATAAGTTTTGCCATCGCATTTGAAAGATTTTATGAAAAATTAAAAATAAAAATTGTAAACAATTTTTGCAAATAAGCAAAGTGCACATTCCTTCAAATATAAATATTTCATGATATTCTCATGATTGTTCATTTTAAATTCCAAAAAGAAGGGAAAATTATTAACAAATTTTCCTGAACACCACATCCTTGTATCTATTATCTTTTTAGCCACCTAGTTTGATTAATAAGAATAAGAGAAATATTCAATATCAATATTAATTTGGTAAGACGAAGTTCACACACAACTCCTAATTTTTTGTTTGTTTTTGTTCTTCTTATAAGTCATCACACACATTTGTTCTTGCTTTCTGCTAACCGTCGCTAGCAGATATATTTTTATTTGTCCAAATTTTTTCTCCACATCATAGTAGACGCTCTTCCAGTTTTCTAACTAACTTTCTTTGTCTAACTTTCAGCAATTGCCATTCACGGTCTTGTAACAGTTTATTTGATTTTAATTTTCGTAAGACTCAAAATTATATGCTTACGCACAGATGTTCGATCGAATATACTATTCCATCTGTAATTATTAGCGGTTTAAGTATTAAGAAATCGGAAGCTGGCATTAAAATTTAGTGTGGCTTTTAATGAACTAAACAAAATTTTTAAGTCAAGAAAGAAGATTTTAAAAGTGCCTCGGTATTTTTTGAAACGATGTAGAGAATATTTAACTCCATCTGCGCTCCCTTCTATTTGTACCACCTTCATCCTGCCAAAAATTGAATAAAACTTTCATATATGGGCCGGAGCTGTTTAGGTGTTACAAAACCGCATACAGATGAGGGCGAAAAGACTCATTGGTAACAGTAGACCATCCAATATTCTTGACTCTCTTAAGCATCTATACTACAAAGAAAAGTTCCTACTGATATTAGGGAACTCGTTTCCGATATTCGCATGTTTTTCATTAAGGGCTTATCCATTTGTTGTCGACTAGCCAGCGAATCGCATTGTGCATTACAAATAGAGTTCGCTTTTTAACCGGGATAGTTCGTATGTGGAATGAGAGGCCGTAAACTAATTTTCTAGTTCTGTCACAAAGCATTGCTTGAGTAGTTGTTATCCGATTTGTACTGATCCAAAGTAAAAAATAAAGTGACTGTTGTGAAAAAAGGGTAAAAGCGCAGTGCCTTGCGTGCAATTTAATAATTTTAAATTAAAAGAAACACATTAAACTTTTATTAAATTAATTAATTAAATGATCTCGGTTTTATTAAAAAATCACCGATATTGATTACTGAGGGTGAAAGCACGTCTCGATGGCCATTTCGCTACCGCTTACTTAGCTCTTCAGGACGCTTCTCACAAACATTTTAAATAAACTAAAGATTTTTGTCAGAACAAAAAAGTAAAGACAAAAATAAGTTTAAGCAAAAACAACAATAACCAACAACGATTCAATTTTTCTTTCTTTCCCATATATGGGATTAAAGCCCTTTTCCTCCTAGGATGCATAGTTTTCGAGATAAATGAGTTTTAAGTTTTCCGTATAAAAAAATTTAATTTTTGAAAAAAAAATATTTAATTTTTCAGTCTTACATTGAATTTTTTTTTAATATTTTTATTTTGAAAATAAATCTAAAGTCCGGAAAAATGTTTATAAAAGAGTCGCATAAGACCAGGCAATATGTTTCCAAATTGCTCAGAAAATTATAGAATCGCCCATATTCAACGTTTTAGTTTGACAAGATTTCTACACTTCAAGTAACTCGATTCTTTTTGAAATCCAAATGAGTGATGCTATTTGAAAACAGTAACTTAAATTTAAACAATTTTTAAATGTTATTTAACATTTAAAATTTTGTACATTTGTCGCTGTTAAAGGGTTTAGCACAAAACCCAACAATGTTAAAATTGATGCACTACAAATACACATAAATACTTCAAACTTTTGTTTAACTGTAAAAATTGTAAACACTTAAAGCAGCATAAAGACAGTGACAAAGTTGAACGACAATAACACGTGCAATTAAAATATTTACGAGTAACAATAAAAATAACAAATAAAACACAATTATTTATATTTCATTTCTCTTCTACGAAAACATTTTACTCATATTAACGCAGTCACATTGCGTTGCGGGCAGCCACTTGAAATGTTATGCAATTGAAAACAAACGAATACTTGTGGCTATTTTGATATATTGAAGCATAAATCTCAAAAGTGACAACAGACTGAGAGAAAAATGCAATATTTAAAATGACATATATATTTTCTTTTGTAGCTGAGCCTTTCTCAAGACTGAAAGCATTTCATAACAGCTTTAGTAATGTTAATAAATTTCATATTTGGCATCTGTAAAATGCATTTTAATAATTCAGTTTTTTTTATAAGTTTCTTGCATCAATCAATTTAACCTTGACTTAATTTATTTTAAATGTATACACATTTCAGATTATAATCAAAATCATTAAATTAAAAAGAAAGAAAATAAAAAAACGGAAATCTCTTTCTTCACTCTCTTTGCACAAAAAAAAACTTGTTGGAAGTTGGCTTTTGGAAAAAACCGCCGTCACTAATTTCTATTAAATAGACAAAAAGAAAACATAAGAAATTTTCTATAAAAAAAATCACCAATTGTATTGGCAGTTTATGAGAAATATTGAAGCAGTCCCTTAACGTTTGGGCCCTTTTTCAAATCCCTTATATTCCTTCTCGTTGGGCCAGAAATAATATTTTCGTATTTATTACCAGCCTTTGCTTCAGAGTGAGATATCTCATGAAGTTAAAATCCAAGATACTACTGCTAGTAGTCCTCAGTCTAATGTAAACCAGTGTATGCACTCCATGTTCAGCGCCATCAACGCCTCATCCGTACCCATTCTAACGACTAAGATCGAAACTTAAAACTTTTACAGTAAAAGTTTTGCTTAATAAGAAACGATGGAAAGTGGCTAAAAATCTAAAGCGTATCTTAAGGTTTTAATGACTCACATGGATAATCGAAGAGATGTGCTTGATGTCTATACAGACGGGTCAAAGTTAGACACTGGAATAGGGGGAGGCGTCTTCGTTCCTAGATTTCAAATCAGGATGAAGTTTAGGCTACAGGACCAGTGTAGCATTTTTCAGGCTAAAAATTCAGCCCTTAGAAGGGTGGTTGGCTGGATGAGTTACAACAAGATATACGGAGAGGGCATCCGGGTACGTACTGGCAGCAAGGCTGCTATAAACTCCTTATCGGATGTCTATACGATATCCAGATATCCGTGACATCTTTACATGAGATGGCGAGACATTCCGAGCTGGAACTATTTTGGGTGCCAGCATACTCGGGCATACCCGTGAACTTAGTAGCGGACGAACTCGCTAGATCTGGAGATCGTCTGAAAAATCGGGAGATAGTTCAACTAGTGAAAGTCCTGTGAAACTGCTATAGGACTTTATTTCAGCGGGAACTTTTTAGGGCCGTGCAGACCAGATGGTCTGACAAGGTCACCTGCACGATTTCGGGGACACTATAGCCTCAGTATGATAGTAGAAGATCTGCAAATCTACTGAGATTTCCCCGAGGACAGTTGGGCACATTGGGTGCTGTGCAAACAGGGTACTGTATTATCGGTAACCATGCTAGGAGACTGAATCTTCTATACCATAACTTCTGTAGAAGTAGTCAGGTTGAGGAAGTAGAAGAAATGGTGGAGTATTTTCTCTGCCATTGTCCAGCTCTTTCTGGGAACAGAGCGGCTCTTTTCGGCAGTCCGAGATTGCTTGATCTTGCAGACCTATCGTTTTGTGATGTTGTTAGAATAAACTCGTTTATCCAGTCTTTAGGGTGGTTTGGAGTTGGTTGTTGATGGTAACATAGGGACCTAAATTGATCCTTATCACATTCCTTTTTAGGCAACACAACGGGATTATTTAGAACCCAAGTTCGTCAGTTTTCTCATACCTGAAGTCGGTGCAACCTAACTTAACCTAAGTGCTGAAGGATTTGCACTTCGTGGCTTCTTAATATGATGGAGGACGATTATTTTAATCTCCGTAGCGAGATCATACAATAGTTATTAGAAGCGGCGAATTTATTAATTTTCGCCGTTGCTAGAAATGTAAAACTTAGCGATAGCGAAAATAAACAAGAAAGATGATTATGATCCAGTTCTCTACGATTACATCGGTAAACAAATAGGTTACCTCGTAATTTATAAAAGTTGTACCTATGGAAGAGGCCTTTAAATATGGTGTCGTCAGACAAATGACTTCAAGGTTAAAAATGTACCTATTTTTAAAGCAATTCGTTTCAGTGAATATATTAATTTCCCACTATATGTCATTACAATTTTTTCAATTTATTTGGAAAAGTACGGAAATTCTGCTTTATTTAGCTGAACTTTCGAACAAAACTATTTTAGATTAGACTTAATATGTGATCATAAAAAAATAAGATAGCAAAATCAACATAATTAAAATCCATAGGGGGAGACCCGACATTTTATGTTTGCAGCCGCTAAAAAATCAAAATAAACTGTCTGTTTCCGACAAAAATTCATAAGGATTTTAACTAAATTATTAAGTGACACCATAATCACCATCATTTTTTTATTTGTGTGAGTTTTTCATATGAAAAGACCATTACTGTTGGCCAGTGTATGCCGTTTTTTATTTTTATATGATGATTATGCAAGACTTGAATGGTCTCTCTTTCAACCATTTTTATTTATCGTTTTTTTTTCTCTCTTTCTTTAAAAAAAGTTTATTTATTTTTCACTTAAGAAATTATTCACACTTTTTTAAAGAGGTTAACACTTTGATAAATAAATATATAACAATTGTTATTGTGTTGACCGATTTTAATGCAATCAAGTCGCTTCTGATGACCAAGCCAAGGCCGAATATCAAGCAATGTGTTTTTATCGTTATTGTTCATCGTTTTAAATTGTTAAGGAATTGTAATTATTTTTTATTTAATTTTTATAGAGAAAATATTTGATTGGTAAATAATCCTTCAGTAGTAGTATAAATGGAATAGGAAATTTTAAATTTATTTAATTTATTTAACTAAAATTTTAAATAAATTCAAATTCATAAAATATTAATACAACTTGTTTTTATTTTTATATCACACAACTCTATACAAAATTAAGCTGTTTAGTTAAAAATGTGACAGCTGATCCATAATATTAATTTCTTTTTTTATGCCAAATTATTGTTGTAGTTTTCTTATTACTATTGTAGTTTTCATTTTACTTTAATATTTTCCATTTCAAACTAAATTAATTAATTAATTAAAAAACAATTAATAAAATATTTTGATAAACAAACACAGAACAAAATATAAATATCAACTCAAAATGATTAATGTAGTTGATTTAAATAAATAAAGCTGAAATTTTTTTTCTTTTTACAGCTGGACCCAAGGCGAATCAATTACCAGGTGGCAGCATAGGCGAATTCATTAATTTTCGCCGTGTACACTAGTGTCAAACTCCATATATAAAAAATCTATTTACCATTTTTTTTATATGAAGTCTGACATTCGTTTCTACCAGCAAAAAATAATAAATTCTCTAACGCTGCCACCTGATAATTAATTCGCCTTGGCTGGCCCCAAGCCGTTTAAAAACACAGTAAAATTAAAAAATTATATATCACATGAATATTAACACATCATTGTAAAAGAAATTGTTTTAATCTAAGATTCGCAACAATGTTTGAAACCTTTTTTTTTTCTACATCGTTATGCTATCACTTTGTATAGTAGTTTTGACGAGTTTTTTCATGCGAGTTTTATCACTTTTCTCTTTTTTCCCATTGTGTGTTTTTCCTCTTTTTATTTACTGCGGAAAGTGAAAAAATTCGGGAAAAAAAAATGTTGGTATTATGAATTATAAAAGAAAAATTATATGTAAAAAATAAACAAAATAACTCCCTTCAACTTACGATGATGCCACCTTTTTATTATTTTGTTCACACGGAATTCATAATTGTAGGAATCTTTTCTCGAGAAAATATGTTTTTCCGTGGGAAAGAAATTCCATGAGAATATTCATGATTGGGCTGATAATTTAATCGCTTATTTATAAGGAACATTCTTAGAGTAATACTAGTCAATCTACAGCTGCTTACATCAAACCGAAAATCCTGTGATGTATTAGTGACTACGACTAATATTATCCACACGGCGATGTTCGGAGTTGTGCAACTAAGTCTCTCGTATTTTCAAATATAGAGATTTATAAACAAACTTTTAAGTGAGTGACATTTACTCTTCAATTAAAAAGTTTTTCGCTATTATATTAAAATTACCTGTAAATGACAAAAAAAATTTCTACAAGAAATATAGAAGGTCAAAGAATATTAGTAAAATAATTTCTTGTGTGTGGACTTCGTACTTTATTTGTAACATTTAACTTTAAATTACAAAAAAAAAAAAAAAAAAATTTACCAATTACAAAATATTTTTATTACATTTATAAAAACTATCAATTAAGTAAAAAGACCTTGATTATTTCCAATTTCTACTGACCTTCAACTTTTTATGGAATTTTCCATTGGATTGAAAACACTTCTAAAACAGGAAGTCTTAAGAAAATTATAATAAACAAAATTTTTTTTAATGTGATAATAATTACAACATACGAATGCGTTATGTATACTATGTTGTAATAAATAAACACATTTAATATGCCATAAGAAAGCTCTCTCATTTCTAGTTACTAAAAACTCATGAGAAGATCATAATTAAAGTTGTCAGTTATCTGACAATCATAAATTGTTTTAATCATATGAGCAGACTTAGGCGCTTTGTGTAAATTAAAATATTTGTAAGAGTTTAAAAACTTAAATATGTTTGCATGTAAATATGTAAAATAAGCTATAACCTAGTGTAATGCAATGTATTATGTGTCAACTAAAATAACGAGGGTGATTAAAAAATTAAATTTCTAAATTAACGAAAATTAACTAATTAACTAATTAAAAAAAATGAACGGAAGGAAAGATTGATGAGTTTTTTTTTCATTTATTGTAACGTAGATTTGTTTTTTCTATTTGGATGAACTGTGGTTTTACAAACTATTTTATAATTTTAATTAAATTTCATCACCGCTTTAAGTTATATTCACATTCATTATTTATTCTTTTTATTAATTTAGCAGCGTTTTTTAACTGGCACAAGCTGAGCATAATTAGTGCTGGTTTAAAGAAAATTTCCATTTCGTTCACAATTTAAATATTTTTTGCGACATGTAAACTTATAGATAGGTGCGTTTCGTTAACATGTTTGTCTTGAAAGCACTGCCTCCTGGTACCTATTACTTCTAGGTTATAAGAAGACATCAGTCTTGGATTCTAGGGTCCTAAACCTGACAGATAAGAGAACTCTGTTGAGGTCTGTGTAGTAGTCAAATACTATTACCACAAGAGCTGATAGTGCGCAGGAACCTACACTCAAAGAAAAAATATGGTTGAGGTAACCATATTCCAAGAGCAACATATTATGGTTGCATTATATAGTTGCAAACAAAACATAGTATTGTTACATTTGCAACCATATTGTTGTCTAGCAAAATAATAACATTCTAAAGTATAAACATAATTATGTTCAAATATAAACATTAAACATTTTCTATGTACATATATTTATTTCAACTTTTTTTAAATGTTTTGGTACCCTTTTTATTTCTTTTCATATCTTGCATTTTTTTAATTTTTTATTTTGTACATAAATTTTTTTTCACATTCTCTATCAATAAAAAACAATTTCAAATTTTAGCTACCAAAAAAATTATTAAACTGTCAAGCACTAAAACAAAAGATTTTTTAGCGCAAACATTATTCTGTTGCTTTAAACCATACTTTGATTAATAATAATATATTATGGTTAAATATTTTATATCATTTTTAAAGTTATAAAACTTTGGTTGTGGTTGACATTTTTTAAGCTAAAACCAACCATATGGCATATGTTGAGCACAGTAACCATATAGTCGTTGAAATTTAACAAAAAATGTTTATCGTGACTAAAGTTTTGGTGAAAACAACTATAATTGATTCTCCGCTACTATACATTGTTACAAAGAACATTATATGGTTATTGTGACCATATCACAACCATGTTTTTTTCTGCGTGTTCACAAAGTCGTACTGAAATTTCATTAAAACTGTATTTTTTTTGTAAATAAGAATTAAAAAAGAAAATAAATTTATCCACAAAATCATTACATTGAAAATTTCAAAATAAAAAATTTTAAAATAAAATTTCACTTTGATCAATGAAATAAAAACTACAAAAAATAAATGCAACTAAAAATTGAAATTTAAAAAAATTCACAAATATAAAATTGCCATCCTATAATTGTGATAACGGTCTTTTTCCAGAAGAATATTTTAATCCTGAGCAAAAAACATAAAAATACCTGTAATAAATCCAGAAACTATGCCTCGCTTTTGTTATTTGAGTGATAAAATTTCGACATAAATATATTATAGTCATCTTGTTCTACACAGGTTGAGCTAATAAATTTTGCAGAATGTATACTAATGAAATATGTCATAATTTATTCCAGCTCAATCTGTGCAAAACAACAACAATGACTATAATATGTTCTCACTTAAGTTACAGAAACAGGGTACTAAATAAGTCTTTCCATTACTTACAGTTCCTTGTCTTTTTTTCTATATAATTATTTAACAACTCTCGTATATTTTTTTATGAGATTCACATAACCGTTATAACAACAATGTCAACGAATTGCCAGCCTTTAATGCAACCAGTTAATTTTCTCATATTTTTGTTTGTTTGTCACGAATTGGTTTATTTTGTTTTTATTCACTTTCAATTTCATTTGACTATAGAGACGCTGCTAAACACAAACACAGACCGAATTGCGTATATTTCTTTAAGTTTTTTTTTCTACTCGTATGTGTGTACGTATGTGTAAAGGTACGCTATTAACAAAGTCAAGCTTTAAAAAGAGTCAACCAAATTTTTATGTTTGTGTTGATGACAACATGAATTTTATGCCGAAGCTCTGCAAAGAGTCCACGATTTGGAATGACTGATATAGTGTTATTAAATATTTTGACGCAAAAACACATACCGATCAATTAAACGGAGTGCACCAGTAAACAGCCAGCATTACGATTAAATGTGACAAATAAAAAATTACGACAAAGAAACCTTTAAAATTGATGATATTTTTTGAAAGTTTCATTCAAAAAGTCTATAATAAAATGGCAAATATTTTGGTTGTTCGTTAAACAAAAAAAATGTCAATATTGTTAACATTCAAATTTAATATTTTAAACAACATTCATTTAAAAAAACAGTTATAAAACGAAAACTAAAGCAAAATAAGAAATTAGCAAAAATAAAAACAACAACACAAATTCACCATAAAAAGCTTTATTTATATAAAAAAGAAATAGATTTTAAAAATCTTGAACAGCATTTAGTAAATCAAACAAAATATGTTTCAATTCAAATCAAGCAAAATTTGTTAATATTATCAAACACAATAAATAATTAAGTGAAGCGCTTTTGAAAAAAAAGACGAACGAACACAGTATGTTTAGAACTCGATGTTTACAAATTTTATTAATCAGAAATAATTTCCTGTTTTGGTGGTTGTCTTTGCTATTGCTGTCATACCTGGTGAAAGCGGAATTTAATTATAATGCTGTCTATAACGAGGCCATTGATCCAAAATTAAAACTGGCCATAGAAAAGGATTTACCCAAAGAAGCAAAATTTTTCGATGATTTAGACTGTAAGTAAAAATTAATGTGATAAAAATGGAAATCTTTTTACTGGCTATAACTGTTAATTATTTAAAAATATTAAAAGAAAAACTGGCGACTAAATAATAAGTGATCAATTTTAAATTGAATTTTTTGAGTTTAGTCCAAGTGGACATTAATTTAAATGCTTTAAGAAGGAATAATTTTTTTAATAGATTTAAAAACAAAAACAACTATGAGTGCTACGTTCGGCAATGCCGAATCTTACAATAAAAAAACAAATTTTAAGTACTACATAATATTAATTTTTCATAAAAATTTCATCGGCTCTTAATGGGTTAAAATTTTTGTATTTCCTTAAAGATCACCTTAAAAGCTTTTTAATGATATCCATATTGATATTTAAAAAAAATGTGAATATTTCAGAGGCCCGTAACTCAGAAAATATGGGTGAGCGCCAATATTTTCACTTGATGTTTTTTTCTTATTTTCATTTCTCTATCACCCCATAAATTTATTTTTGCGATTGGAGTTACTTTATTGTTTGAAATGACATGAAAAAATTAAAGGTAGGCGTGATGTTTTGCCTGCTGCCTCAAAGGATATGGACCGATCATACTTATTTCCAATAACACCTCTTTCAACACTATGTCTGATCGATTAAATTTTCTCTAGCTGATCTAGTGCCTCGGCAAACTTGAGCGGACATCGCTCAATCGACTTCGCTATGCATAAGAAGTCAGAATATACGGGATCGGAAATAGATATTGTAGAAATTACAAACGGAATGACAAACTTAGTTATACCCTCTTACCACTATTTGCGGTGATGGTATAATAAGAAATAGCAAGAAAACTCTCGTTTTTACGCTCACCTTGTGGTACATCAGTTTTCAGCTCCTACACCGCGCGCAAAAAAGCATCTTAAGCAATCCTAGGCAAGAGATGTAAGAGATGTATTAAATATTGTAAATTACTTTAATAATCTGAATCGCTCTTTATTATGAAAAATTTTATCCAGAGTTATTTAAATATTTTTTTACATATCCTTAAAAAGTTGAAGCCTTTGGTGCAGAATAACTTCGGCAAAGTTGTTTTTTAATATTCGCAGCAGGAGCGTAGACACAACTGTAACGTCAAAGTTTGTAGGCGCAGAGAATTTTAATTCAATCAAATTTCAGAAGTATGCTTTTGAGCGTTATTTGCAGCAAAATCACTTCTGCCTTTTTTTATTTTTTCGCCTTCGACTTCGCCTAATTTGTAAATAATGCTGAGTGAGAGCCATTTTACACCACGGCATATTTGCTGAAACTAGATTCATGAAATTTTTGTTTGCTTGCAAGAGGTGTAGTGAAGCAAGCGGGATAAACAAAATGGCATGGCTTGAATTTTGAGGGGATATTTTTACACTTTATTTGTGTACGCCCGCTGCATACTTTTTGTTGTTTGTGTATTATTTGAAATAAACAAAATCAACTACAATAACGAATATCAAATTAAAAGCGAAATGAACAAATTCTGATGCTAAAAAAATTTGAACATGTAGGATCGCGAGAAAACTCGCTAAAACATTTAAAAGGATTAAAACAAATGGCATGACAAACAGTCAGTATTTAAGAAATCAGTGCAGATAAATTCACGCACATAGTAGACTGGGGTTTTCCTGTATTAAACATTCTTAGATCTTCGTATTTCTATTCCAACATTTTTTAAAGCAAACTTTTAACGACCTATTTGATTTATAAGGAGCCAGCCTAGGTCACCATGTTCGATATCTTGATGTGACAGATTGGTTGTTATTATATTCAACAGGAATCCTACTTAAATTTATATACCTCGATTTTACTCGATAGCTTGCATTTAGAAATTTGCCATATAACATAGCCATCATGGCACTTCTTCAAACAGCGGTCACAACCTCACCATTAAATCTTACTGAATTTGCTGTCTTCTGTTGTCTGTTAGACAAATTGCAGCACCCATTCTGTCGAGCGAAACCCTCTGGTTGATTATATGTGTATTGGGGATATAATAATGTTGTATGTAGATCCTAAGTTACAAGATTTACACACGCTAAAATCCCCCAGTTTTGTAAGTTTCGAAATAAAAAGGCTGCCGTACAAAAATTACCTTTTTCTAAAATCGCCACTATAACACAAATGAGGTGCGTTTGTCCCAAGCATTTTTATATCCGACATCACAAATTAAAGGGCTCGAAAAACAATGGTTTATGCCATTCCTAATGAAATTATGCCATTCCTAATGAAATTATGTAATGTTGGTCCTAAAATATATTTTTGGTTTATAAAAAATTTATTTAAAATGAATACTTCAAATAATAATTTAATAAAAATTAAATTAAAAATTTATTTTCTTACAGAATTTGTTTGTTAATCAGATTTTCATACAAAACATATAAAACACAGAAAAAAGTTTTTATACCTAATTTTTGTTCAATTAAAGTTTTAATTGACTCAATTATATAATTAATTGAAATATAAATACATTATTTTCTAATAAAATAATTAAAAGAATTAATCAATTAATTAAAAATTAAGAACATAATTTTCTAATTAAATAATTAATTAAATCAATTAAAAATTTAATAAAATTTTATAGGTGCAAAACCCGAAACTTTTTTGTGAACATAATTTTATTTTATATTTTCTTACATAATTTTAACATTATTCCAAACATCATTGTAAAACAGAAACATAACAATTTTATGTTGGCCAGTTAATCATCGTTAAATCATCATCACTGTTGGCATGTTTTATTTCATTTTTTTTTTTTTTTTGTGTAATAGGGCGGAAAAAACCTTTACTATTTACAAGTGAAAGTGTTTGGTTCATTAGTCATATTAAGGAAAAAAAAAGTCGCCTGTTAACCTCTTTTTAAAACTACAAGGCAGATAATGTTCTTTGACTTGTGTTAAAGATGCTATTTGTTTCGTATTGCCACACAACTTGTTTGTATATGTATTTTTGAGTATATGTATTTATGTAACTCCATTAAGGCAATTAAAAAAATATAATTTTGTTTCCCAACAAAACTTAAAAAAAAAAATAACAGTTTTTTTAAGGCTAAATTTACAGAAAAAGTATTGAAAATAATAAATATTTTGTTGTTAATCAATTTTAGTTAAGGTTAGGGTGTTACAAAAAAAATTTGTTTTTGCTGGAAAAACGTTGTCGTACGTTTAAAATAAATTTTCACTGTAAGACCACACTGTTATTTTCGAACTTGAGAAGATTTTTAAAAAGATAAAGTTTCTCTCTTAAGTCTTTCGTATTCTTTGAAATTAATCATTTAAGTATTTATCATTCAACTCAATTACTTTGCTGATTTAAAGTTTCAATCTTATAAATTGCACAATACTCACATTTTATTAACAAATAATTTGATTTTAATGCTCCAAAAAAAATAAATTTATTTTTTTTAAAACATATTTGAGGATAAACTTCAAACCAGATTGTAGTATTTTTTATACCAAATATTTAGATGTTGTGTAGACATTAAGTTCAATGACATGAAAATATCAAGCTTAATACTGCAAATGGCAACAAACGTATTAAATGTAAGGTGTCCACATAAATCCAGGAAAACAGCTTTTCCAACAGCAAAACATAACTCACTAAAGCATTGACAGTTTAAAATAAAAAGAAAGAAAAACTAGTAACAAGTTCGTTATTACAAAAGAAAGAAATGTAAATAATAGACCAATAAAATAAATAGACAATTAAGTGATCAGCTTAAGTCTGTACAATAAAAAATTCGCTACGTAGATGTTAAAATATTTGAATGAAATAAAACGATAACTATGGAGAAGAGAGAATATTGTGTAAGCAAACTGACATAATTGCTGCAAAAAATATAATATTTAATAATGGCAAGTCTAAGGAGTCCAAATCTATATATTTAATAAAACTGTAATGAAATATTTTTTGAAAAATTTTTGTTGCTAGAATTTTTGTCTGTCTGTGTTCGCATCACGTAAAATCTACTGGATGGATTTCAACAAAATTTTGAGAGGAGCTCCCTAAAAACCTTGCTTCAAATATTAAATACTTTTTTCGTCAAAATAGGTCATTTCGTAGACAAAATGCTTGACTATTTTTAAAGCATATGTAGTTCCTTGACTGTTGCTGTGGAAAAATGTGAAGCAAAAGCAAAAAGCAAATACAAAAAAAGAAAAAAACACATTTGCTTTAGCTGACTACGTGTTTTTTTTCTGCAGTAAAGCAATCAGCAAAGCAATTACTTTAAAAACGTTTGCTGTTGCTCAAGCAATCAGTTGTTCTTCATTTTTCCTATTGCTTAACTCTTTACTATGAAGTTGTGGCTGACTACGATTGCTTTTTCTTACTATTACTTGCTTTAAGTCGTTGCTTTTTATCCCTTTTAACATTGGAAACATATTTGTGTATTTATTACTTAGAAAATGTAAAAAATACATTTTAAAAATGCTGTTTTTATAACACCAATAAATAGTTTTTTTTTTCTTAAAAAGCTACAGCAAAAAAAGAAATAAACATTAACTTATTGCTTAAGCAACAGCAAACGTTTTAAAGTAAATGCTTTGCTGATTGCTTTGCAGCAGAAAGAAACACATAGTCAGCTTAAGCAAATTCGTTTCTTTCTCTTTTTTCATTTGTTTGTTGCTGTTGCTTCGTTTATAATGAGAAGTTTTGTACGAGGGCTGCTATTTATATTTCTGGCCTGGCAACACTGAGTATAATGCGCCAGAGAACATTGATGCCGTGCATGAACTCGTAATGCAAGATCGACATGCGATACACCGAGAGATAGAGACATCCTTGGACATTTCTTCCACCAGCATACATTCGATACTGCATGAACACCTGGCCGTAAAAAAGGTTTGTTCTCGTTGGATCCTGCACAATTTGAAAGTCGCTCAAAAAAGGCTCGTGTCGATTGGTGCAAAGAAATGTTGCAAAAATACGATTGCGGTGCTTCAAAAAACGTTTATAAGATCGTCACAGGTGACGAATCATGGATCTATGTGTATGAGCCCGAAACGAAACAACAATCGACCGTGTGGTTCTTCAAAGACGAGCAAAATCTAACGAAATTTGTTCGTGGAAAAAGCACTTCGAATGAAATGGTCGCCTGCTTCTTCGGCAAAACTGGTCATGTGGCGACTGTTTCGCTTGAGCAACATAGGACGGTCACTTCTGAGGGGTACACTACAATTTATTTGCCTGAAGTCATCGGAGAAATTCGAAAAACCAACAAGAAAAGACGAATCATTGTTCACCATGACAATGCGAGCTCTCACACATCGGCTCAATCCAGAGCGTTTTTGACCGGCCAAAACGTCGAATTAATGGGTCATCCGCCGTACAGCCCTGACTTGGCACCTAATGACTACTTCTTGTTTCCGCACATCAAGAAAAAAATGCGTGGTCAACGATTTTCGTCGCCAGAAGAAGCTGTTGAAGTGTTCAAAAATCATGTTTTAGAGGTGTCTCAATCGGAGTGGAAAAAATGCTTCGACAACTGTTTTGAGCGCATGCAAAAGTGTATAAATCATGCTGGAGAATACTTTGAAAAACAATAAAACCATTTTTGATTATAAATATTCGCATTTTCACTATTAGGCCAAAAATATATAGAGCAGCCCTCGTAAATGCTGAGACATTTGGTGTTTTATTTGCTTAAAAACATGTAAGCAAAGCAAAGATTTGAGTGCTGTTGCTATTTTTAAGCATGCAATTTAAGCCCTCGTTATATTCGAATTTGAAGAAAATTAGAAATAACAGGCAGACGAAGTTGTAGGCACTACTGATTACAAAACTCCACAATACTGATAGAGTATTTACATATTTTGAATTTTCTTAAAAATTAACAATAATTATCTTACCACATTACATGATTAACTTTATTACCAATTTTAAGCAAATGAAGCACACAACTTGATATTAGCGTTTTATTTTTCAGTAAACAGAAGTCGGTGAACCACCTTAATATATCCGAGATTTTATTCGATGACTTGATACCCTAAATGAAGTTCATCAAGTATGAATATGCGTTAACTTTAAAATTGCTTAGCTCAACTGCAGTTAGTTTTAAGTGCTGGTAAACATGTTCCATAAACTTTATCGTATTTCTTTACTTCGTTTAGAGTTTGATTAGATCGGAAGATATTAATTATTTCACAAAAAATTTTTTGGCTCCGTTTTTCAAAAATAATTGTCGAGTTTTCTCTAAAACCATACAACTCAGATGTGAAACTTGAATTCTTTAACAACATATTTTAGTTTAAATTTTTAGTGCATCCTGTATTATTTTTAAACGATTTAAAAAAAAAAAAGTACGTGTGCTATATTCGGCTATATCGAATCTTTCATACCCTTCACCATATATGTAAGTCTAGTTCAGTGAAGTAACGCCAATCAAAAAACAAATATTGAGGTGACAGGGAATTGAAAATAAAAAAAATTTATACTGCCCAGCAAAAAATTAGACATTACCTTAAAAAGTACTTGCCATATAATGACTTACTTTTGTGATTGCCATATTTTGTTAATCGCTTACAAAACACATTACATTAGTTTCCAAAAAAGGAAGTATCAATGGAACTAGTTCTTTATGTTACAAGAGACTACCGTACTAATGGTACTCATTATTTCCTACAATAATTAATGTAATCGATTCTCAGTAATTAATTTTAAAAGTCTCATGCCTTGTTAAAAACATTAAGTCGTCAATCTAGTTGGAAGTACTTCGGCCAAAAATGCTTAATTCCAACTCGATTACCTTTTTAAAAATTTTTTGCTTTGTGCATATATATAATTTGACATCGCCTTTTAATCGATTAAGCATTTTTAAAAAGTTTTAGCATTTCCTTAAAGATCTCTTCAAAAGCTTTAAAATGATACCCATATTGATTTTTAAAAAATTTTGAAAATTTCGAGCCCCGTAGTTCAAAAAATATGGGCGAACGCCAATTTTTTCACTTGATATTTTTTTGTAATTCTCTATTGCTCCATATATTTATTTTTTTATTTTGAGTTACTTCATTGTTCCAACTGACATTAAAAAATTAGAGGTAGGTCCTTCGACATGGACCGATCATGCTGATTTCCAATAGCAGCTCTTTCAACACTATGTCTGATCGGTGGACATATGTATTTATTTTTTTGTGTCTTGGCAAACTTGATTTCAACACTAACAAGGACGGACAGACGGACATCGCTCAATCGACTTCGCTATGCATAAGAGGTTAAAATAATTATACTTTATGGGGTGGGAAATGGACATTTTAGAAATGACAAACTTTTTTTTTCCATTTTTTGTGTTGAAGGGTATAAAAAAGAGAGATATATAAATTCGTCTGAGTGTTGCCTTTTTATATTTGTGCCTACAGAACTCGGTCATTTCTAAAAAGATTTTAATTTTTTGTTTATGTGAAAGCTTATGCTTACAGATTGGTCCTGTTTTAAAAACAGCTCATAATTTCAAAAAATTAAAGGGTGTCCCCATACAGCCGACATGTTTTTATGTGTATTATGAACCGTAAGGAGACCCACTTTAAAACTAAAGAAACTGCGTACCATTATAGCTTTCAATAGCGCAAAGTTATACAAAACGGAACCTAAAAATTAAAGGGTGTCCCAACAGGTGATGTAAATTGAATTATATGGGCCTGTCTTTTCAACCGTAATAGACAAACGCTTGAAAATTCGACAGAATATACAGAAAATTATAAACTAAAGGGTGTCCCAATAATTCACTAAAATTCATGTGTATGGCTATAAATTTGAACATTTGCAGACAGACGGTTGAAGTTTACAAGGAACCTGTACAGCCAAGTCCCCTATAACAACAAATATATAATTTAGATTTGTAAAGAAACGGGTGTCCCAATAGTTGATGTAATTTGGTGTATGTGAACAAACTATTGACAGCTAAAGTATGTTTTGATGTCGGGTTTTCTATGCGAGAATTAGAATTTAGACCTAAATAATAAATAATTAATCTCTTTATTAAAGAAAAAAAATTACTAGTACCTGATACCCACTGTGCAAGATTTAAAATAATTTATAATTTTGATTAAACACAACTTTTGTTTACACTTGTCTTGGCTGGTAGTTACAATGCAGATAGATGAATGAATAACGTGGTTAAAAAACAACAACAGCAACAACAATAACAACGTATAAACGATTAATATAATTTAATTAAAGTTTTACGTCTTTAATCAAAAGAAAAAAAAACTAAAACAATAAAAGAAATGATAAAGAAAAAGAAACCACAAAATTAAGTGGAGTACTGCTTAATGAAAGGTTGAGTTTATCTTTTAGTTTACTTTGATATGAAAAGTGAAAAGCATAAACAAACGACTGTAACAAAAAACTCTTGCCTGCTGCTGTTGCTGGTGCTGGTGCTGTTGCTGTTGGTATGGAAGTATAAGCTGTAGTACTTGACTTTAGTTTCTTTCTCATCGTCATAACAGTTGTTCCATGATATTTTTATTTTATTTTATATATTTTATTTTTTCTTCAACAACTCCTCAACCATCAACAAGAAAGAGTTGTTAACTGAAACATTGTTGGCTTTAAGTGCATTTAGTTCTGATTTGGATTTTAAAACGTGCGGTTCGTGAAAAGTTAACTATTGGGCTAAAGGAAAATCTCATTTTAATTTGTTTTTTTTTTATTTTTTTTTAAGAAAATTTAAAACATTTCTCTTCTTGAAATATATCATCATCTTTTTGTGGGTTTAAAAGAAATTTAAATTTAAGTTTACAAAAAAAATTTCTCCCGCTTTTAAACAACCGTGAAAAAATAAGTGTCACTACACAGTGTCATTAAAATAAATTATAACGAAAATGTTGAAAGGCATACAAAGCCCAAAGGAAATTTGAAGAAAAAAAGTTGCTCATAAAATAAAAATAATTTTAAAACTTTAAGAAATATTTCGTATACAAGAAAAAAAGTGTTTTTAAATATGAAAAAAAATTTTAAATTTTTAATAAAATGAAAGTTTAAAAATCTTTAAGTGGAATTTGCCATATATATTTTATTATTATCTATCGTTAACTTTACTATAAAAATGAATACCATAAGAAAACAACATTGCTGGTTTAAAACAGATACTTGGCTGCGCTGGTCATTTCAAATTTTGTGTCTACTGATACATTCCAGCCATTCCTCACAGATTTTAGCATATCCCACACCACAACAGGAACATGATTTAATTATACTAGATGCTTTAACACGCAGAAGTGGAACGGGTTATTATGGTGAAAATTCTGTTATGGAAATGTTGGCCAGAAGTATTTTATTCTTTTTTTTTATAAATTTAAGAATTTTCATTTTCTTTTTTAATTAATAGATAAAAAAAATAAAAAGTTTATTTATATTTTTAGTGATTCCACAAACCTGCCGCTATCGTGGACAAAAATATGAATGTGGTCTTTCAATATCCTGTGTGTTGGGTGGTGGTAAGCCCGTCGATTTATGTTCGGGTGGCATGATTTGGTCATGTTGCATAGACAAGGAATTAAATGACGAAGAAACCAACTCAAATGCTGGCCAAGTTAACAACACTAGTAAGTAGTTAAACATTTTCTCTACAATACATCAATTTATTAAAAAATGATTTTGTTAAATATAAATTACAATTCTTAAGTTGAATGCATCAATTTTTTTTTTTATTATTATTTTGAAACGCTTGGCTTCAACAATGATTATGCAATTTAATTTACTGCTTATATACAACAAAAACAAAAAAATAAACTTTGCAACAATATGTTATGTAGAGCATTTCGTAAAATTAGCTAAATTCTATAAGCTTTAGGTAAACACTGAACATTCAGTTGAGGTCTAGAAGAGCAACAAATAAATTAAATTGTAAATTGTAAATAAATTGCAACTTTTATATAAGGCAGAGTTTCTCAATGATTTGTTATAAATAAAATGGTTTAAAAAGATTACATTACAAAACGTAAAACTTATTTGGAATCATTAATTAACATTAATTACATTAACGTACCCGATTCCTTCCAAAAATTTTATTTAAAAAAAAATATTTTCTCTGGCTGAGCTCCATTTGTAATATTTGCTTTTTTTTACAAATTTTGTAGTTTTTAAGACGACAAAGCCATACATATAAAAAAAATAAATTAATAAAGCAGAATAACTTGTTAATGCCGAACTCCGAAAACGATTTCAAACAATTAAAGCTGAAAACACATTTGGGACGAACGACGAATTTTTCGTTGCGAATATTCGTCGAAAAAAAATGCATTTGTGTATATGAAAATGCGCACAATCAATGCGTCGACGAAATTTGTCGTGAATAAAAAACTCTGTGATAGGTTTATTTTTTTTATGTCGACGAACGACAACTTTAAAATGTGTTTTATAATATATTTTTCATACAAATTTTCCGTTTCAAATCTATTTTAATATTTTATAAATACGGCAGTTAGTTATTAAATGAATTATTATTTCTATTTTTTTAATTTGGGCTTAAGTTCGTTATTATTTGTTATAAATTCTAAAAATGACTCTAAAACTTAGATAACAGCAGAATCAAATGCACTTTCTGGATCGCTACAGTCTTCGTTAGTATTCTTCGCATATATATTCAAGGTAGTTATCAATTATAACTAATATTTAGATAAAATGAAATATGTAATTTTCTACAGAATCGTTATTCATTACAAGTGTTTGTTGACAGTGAAATATTTACCTGAGCTGCATATTTTCTACTGGCTATACAAAAACTGAACAAAAATAATTCATTTACAATAAATATTTCAAATAAAAACCATATAAAAATTCATTTTTCTCTTTTCAAATACATGGTCACTCTTAAAGTGGTATATGTTAACAAAAATATATTTTCAAATTAATTTTTTAATAATATTATCGTCCTAATTGAGTTTGTGTCGACGAAATTAAGCAAAGATGGCAGAATGACTGTGCGAAATTTCTCATTCGTCACAGTTGTGTTTAAACCATAACATGTTAAATTTTATAAATTATAAACCTGTTTAAACATGGCCCTCCAAAACTAAATAACGTTGTAAATTAAAGATTTTAAAAATTTCATTCAAAGTTAGAAAGGCTTAGGTACATTTTTATAACCATATTTGATGAATTGAACAAAAACCCCTAAATACTGTTTTTCTTTTTGTGTAAAATGAAACGTTATTACATTTATTAAAGGTTTTATTTGTTCTAATGAATTAAAAATTTAATAAAAAAAATAAATACAACATTTTTTGTTAAATGATTAATTAAGTCAAATAAATATTTAATTAAGAAAATATCTTGAATCAATTAAAAATTTAATAGATTAAACTGTAAACATTTTTTATCTATTAAATTAATCAAAGGATTGATATAATATAGTTAATTATTTTAATGAAAGATTTTTCTTTTAAAGTTCAATTTACCAGAATGTTTAAAAGTTTTAGTGGGTTTTTGATTTTATAAAAAAAAATCCCATATTCTTAGAAATTAACTCTAAAAAATGGTGTAAAATGTCTTATATATACAAAAAAAAACTTTAAAACAGAAAGAAAAATGATAGATCGTAGTAAAAGGTTTGTAACACGATGTGAAGTTAAGCGCAAAATTTGCCTTTATAGCCTTGATTTGGCTAAAAATATTAAATAAACATAAACTTACATACATCCTATTTTTAGGCAGCAGTCTCGATCAGGTTAAGAAGCAAGTCTTTCGTTAAATCTACTTTAAGGATATTCATACAGTTTCATAACAAAATGTTTTGAAATGGGATTGTCGTCATTTTTTTACATTTCATATGTCCCATTAAGGGAAAAAGTATGAAAATTAAATTTAAAAAAATTCACTGCCGAAAAAATAATAAATATCCATCAAAAGTTTCTTACTAGATTAAATAAAAAAATATTGGCCCATATTCATAGTTATAGAATAAAGTCGACTCTTGCTAAAGTATACTCTAAAATAAAAAGCTCTTATTATCTATTTTGCTTTCATAGTCAAGAATAAAGTATACTTTAAGTTTAGCCGCCTTCCACTGGGTGGCAACTGTAATTTGATAAATGTTTTCATACAATTTCTAAACAAACATTTGAAAAAAGTAACCTTGTTGTTATTTTGTTCACTTTGGTATAAAAATCAGATATAAAGTATTGTGTTCTTAAACCAAATAAAATAGTTTTAGAAAAATGAGTTAAAAACAGCTTTAGGTAGTTTTAAATTTAAAGTTGACTTTCTCGCCAAAAGTATATTTTGAATTGTCTATGAATGAATTAGAGTCGACTCTAAAATAAAACCGACTTTAGTTCCCTTAAAGTATACTTTATTTTAACTATGAATAAAGGGCATTAATAATAAAAATGTACAGCAGGCAGTATTTGATTAGATTCTAAAATTTCTTTTAATTTAGTCCCTTCCATAAATTGTAATTTTTTTTTTTTTTGTTGTGAATGCAAAACTCTCTTGGCCATCTATGTATAAATGATAAAATTCAAAAATGAAAAAATTGTATGCCTTACGGTCTTTCATGTTTAATGTTTTTTTTTCTTTTTTTTTGCATTAAGTTCAAACCCCACCAAATTGAATATTTTTTTTTTAAATCAGAAAATGAAAATGAAAAAGTGTATCGGTAAAATGACCCCCTCCGACATGATGTTGTATATTGGTGCTTCTTTTACGGTCGTTCGCAATAAATCTGGTTTCGAGTTACCGATTTCTTCTTTAATCTCAGCTTGAAAGACTTTTAAAGAATTGCAGTTTGCAGTGGTAAACACAAGTAGCACTCCAGGCATTAATACCTACTTAGTTTGTAACCGTGCTACTTTCTTTAGGAAAGAGACAGATGAGAGAGGAGACAGGTGGTGATAGGAGATAGATAGATAGCCATTTTATACATTATTTTACTTCACCAACGAATATGCTATAAAGAAGTATCGACGAAGGAGGCTGCATGTTTTAATTTTAAATTTGATTGTGTATTATACCATTGAACAGAAAAAAAACATTTTTATTTTTTTACTGCCGCAAGGGTTGAACAAAGGGCAGCCTCAAAGATTTTAAAAAAGGCACAAATATTGTGATCTGATATGACTGCGAAGAAAACGACACGGAAAATTTCCGTCACGTTTAAATAGCAAACTGAAAAAGGTTCACATAAGCAGTCACAATAATTTCACGTACTTCAGCAATGCTCCCTCCATTGCTTGTTGTAAACTATTTCCTGGACCTCAAATGATTTCCTTTAAACTTTTACAAAGTGGCATTAGTTCCGTAATTTCTTTTATCTATATTGTACAGAAAACTTAGAATTTATTTAATCCTAAATGTATAAGGAAGCCTACAAGATGTAATGCGTTATGCTTTTCTAATTCTTTTACATATCGCTTCTTTATTGCAACATAGTCATATCTCAAAAAAACTTGAACTTGGCAAAATACGATTTAAGTTTTCAAGACATAAGTCCTATGATCTAATTGCCGCAATTGCAATTGCTATAACTTCGGTTCAGCTTGGGATATAAAACTGATTTTTTTTCCAACATGTACAGAAGGTCTAAAAGAGCAGTTTTGCTTAAGTAACTATAAATTTTTAATTTTTTGAGATATGACTATGTTGCAATAAAGGAGCGATATGTGTTTTACTGACTAATCATAACACAAAAAGGTGTTGTAGTCTTCATCTAAGAAGATAAAACTTTAACAAGAGATATTTAAAGAAAAATATTTCACTTTTTTTAAATTAAATATATACATTTCCGGCTACACGAAAGAAAAATATTATTATTTCATTACAAAGAAATGCAATTATTTTAAAACTTGAAAAATTTTAAAGTTAATGTGAAGACAATTTCAACGGTTTTTATTTAATATTTAAGTTGGAATTAAAACGTTGCAAATAATAAAGCAATACCTAAAACAGGCCGTTTCCTAAATTTTCCTTTTTTTTTTTTTTTTTTTTTTTTTTGTTAAATTTTATTTCATTGAATAAACCCGTTTATTACTCGCTTACAGTTGTAAAATAAAAAGTGAAACTCTTTGTTTTCTTTTCTTTACTGAGGTCTGTTGGTTGGGGAGTTTGATCATTAAATACTTGATGTGTCAGTGTTGTGCGATTTGTAGTTTTATTTCTTTTAAAGTTTTTGTTTCTTAATGATTGTTTTTTTCCTTTTTTTTATTTTTAAAACTTTTCTTTTATTTTCTTTTTATTGTTTTTATTTATTTACTCATTCGTTTTAAGACTTACGGGGGTGGGAGAATTGTAAATGAAATAAAAAGTGAATAAGAAAAAAAATAACATTTAAATAGGAACTAAACTTAGTGGAGGATGACGTTTTTGCTTGCAACAAAATAATATTATTTTAAGTCAGTAGCAACTGCGAAATATATTAGCACTGTCACCGCTGTAATTAACAGCCACCCAGCGAAATTATTTTAACATAATTTGACTTTTTTGTTTTTCATTTCAATGTCTGTCTATTTAACCATCTTTTGTCCCCTTTATTTCATACGTTTTTTTTTTTTTTGTCTTTATAAAAATGCGTTCATTTTATTGTATGTATTTTCATCATTGACATCATCATCGTCTTTAGATCGTGTCAAGCAATGATTGTATAATAATTTAAAAGTCATTTATTTTTATTTTTCTCTTTATTTTGTTTTAGTTTTAGTGTCTCATATGTGAATTAAAATTATTGCATTAGTTTTCTTATAACTTTTATATCTGTCTATCAAATAATTGTTGCACGTACTGTTTATTTCTCAGCAAGTGAAATAAATTCATAAAGTATCTGTTGACCTAAATGAATTATTATACTACATAAAAATATATTTCATTTTAAAAAATCAAGAAAGTTGAAGCAGTATGATACTGGTATAAAACAGATAAAGTCATGTAACTTTTTTAACCCAGTTTGAATTTGTTAAAATTAATTCGGCCAGAATTTTAAACAAAAAGTTGTTAATTTTTAACATTTATCTATAAAATTCAACAATATTAAAAATGCTGTCTCAAAAACAAACATAAACTTTTTACTAAGAAAAGTTTTTATTATGACTTTAAAAACTGTTTAATTAATCGTTATTACCTCATACATTATACAATATACATATATGTGAACTAAAAAAACCATATCGCCCCACCAAATCATGTTATCATGTAAAAAAAAAAACTGAAAAAGCAAATGTTACACCAATTATTATTATTTTAATTAAATTTTTAATTGACTTAGTTATATAATTAGTTAAAAAATAAACAAATAATTATAATTAAAATATTAATTGAATCAATTACATATTTAATTAAAATTAAGAAAACATTTTATATTTTCTAAATAAATTATTAATAGAATCAATTAAAAATTTCATTAAATTTTAATCTGTTAACAAATAAAACTTTATATAGGTACAAAGAATTTTTATTCTAATATTCTGAAGACCCTTATAATCGAAAATTTATCAAAAAATAAATGATAAAAACTTTTCTAAAATAACAAATAAATATGAAGTTTCAACAAAAATGCAAAATATAATATTAAGTGGTGTCACAAAAACTATGACGTAATTAATACTCGTCAGTCAAATTCCTTTAAATTTAAACACAAACGTATGATCAGATAATTCTAAATGATTACAACATTTGTTGTTTAAAGGTTCTTGATATTATTTATACGAAAGGAAGGTATTTTAAATAGACTTGTTTTGGTGATACAAATTTAATAAAGTACAACTCTTAACGTTTAAGGGGTAAAATATGGTTGCAGGGTATCCAACTCTATTGACTTATGAAACCAATCAAGAACCCGCATGGTTTTCTGAATGAAGCGGCGTCGAACATTTGGTCGAGTATGATTGTAACGCGAATAAGTCTTCTGCAAAGATCTTTCCCCTAAATCGTCTCATTGTAGGTAAACGCAAATTGATTGAACCACTACCCAGCAAAAAATTAGACATTACCTTAAAAACTACTTGCCATATAATGACTTACTTTTGTGATTGCCATATTTTCTTACTCGCTTACAAAACACATTACATTAGTTTCCAAAAAAAAGAAAGTATTAATAGAACTAGTTCTTTATGTTAAGAGAGACTACCGTGCTAATGGTACTCATTACTCCCTACAATAATTAATGTAATCGATTCTCAATAATTGATTATAAAAGTCTCATGCCTTGTTAAAATCATTAAGTTGATAATCTAGTTGGGAAGTACTTCTGCCAAAAATGCTTAATTCCACACTCGATTACCTTTTTAAAAATTTTTTCCTGGGTAAGATTACACCCTTTCTCTATTCACTTTTCCAAATTACATTTTCTAAGCTAAAGCATAACTGGAAATCGTTACTTATACGAGTAGATGTATATAAGCCTTCCTTTTTAATCGAAATTCACCAAAAACATTTAAGTTCAACCAAAAAAATCAGGAATTTTTTTAATAAAATATTATTTTAAGCACAATTTGAAATTAAACAAAAAAATGTTTTAAGAACTTGAATTCCAGCAGCGAATTTAAAATGAAGCAAAAAACTATTATTGAAAAAATTAACAAACAAACTTCAAAAAAAAATCTAAATTCCAAGCAAAAAATATTTAATATAAAAGCAGTTTTAATACTTTAAGTAACTAAACTAAACAGTACATATAATAAATTCTGATTTTTTGTCTCTAGAAAATATTCATATTAGAACGTTTAAAAAAGCAACGTAGTCAATTCGTTTTAACTCTTGTTACATCAATCTTTTAATTAGTTCATACGCACAACAGTGTTGCCAAAACTATTAAACCAATCCCCGCCAACTGGTCGAAAAAAACGCTGACATAAACCGCTAAAAAATTTCTCGAAGAATTTATTTGTATACCATTCACCGAGGCAAACTCGGTTTTACAAAAATATAAATATGTCAATAAATCAGATATAGTGTCAAAAGAGGTGCTATTGGAAATCAGCATGATCGGTCCATGTCCTTCGAGGCAGCGGGCAAAAAACCACTAGTTCTAGCGTTTTTGCAACACTGACTCACAAGTACATAAGAACAAAAGAAATAGTAAAAAATAAAGCTGCCAGATTTTTCCATTTTTCCAAGAATCTAGACGATTTTACTCGCCTATAAGCAGAAATCACAGTCACAAGAGCTATGGCAATAATAAATCAAACGTAAAGTAAATTATGTTAAATAGTGTAGCCAAAAAATGATGTAACGCCAAAGAAAATAATTATTGGCGTACTTTATTTTGAAATATTGTAAAAATTAAATTTCCATAAAAATGGGTAATTCATAATTACAGATTTAAATGAAAAAGGGTATAAATTTTTGTTGAGCAGTATTTATCATTTTTTATGTAATTGTATTTCTTTAAAAAGTGCTGTCTTTTAACCTGAAGTTTATCATATTTCGGCACAGCTCTAATTCATTCCATATCTTTGTTGTTACCACAGTGTTCCAGAAGAATTCTAGTCAGTTTTATTTCACAAGTTCATTTGTTAAAGCAAATAACATTTGACTATATTATTGCAAGTATTATTTTACTTAAAAGGAAAAATTCTATGTCGTTGTAGCTCTCATCCACAAAGATCTTAATATAATAAGAGTTTTTTTTTTTTTGTTGCATCTATTTACTATAAAACCAAAAAGTTGCCTTTTAGACCTAGATTTGAGACTATCTATGCAGTTATGATGCATAAAAACATAACGAAGGCTAAAGAGGATCAGGAAATGCATTGCTTTTTTTAAAACAAAAGATTTAAAAAACTAACTCAATTATTATATTGAAACCATACAAACCTGAGCTAATGATTTTATTTTATATTTAAAAGCAAAGAAGATTACTCTTAACAATAACAAACAAAATTGTTTAAATCCATGCACACATATATTTTACTTTCTTTAGGTGACATCATACATTTGTACGATATTTATCCTGACTTGGCCAATCATAATAAACATCACGCAAGTGCAACCGTAAATCGTCCTGTACACAGCAATACTTTAGGGTCTCATGTCATCAGCTCTACCAGTCACTCGGCCATATCCAATTTCCCAGCTACTGCAATTAATCAGCAACATCAAATACCATCATCTGTAACGGCACACTACACCACCAAGCGTCCCCATTCTCCAATACATTTAATAAACTACAAACCTTATACCTCTCGACCAGGCAGCGGTAATGGATTTTCTAATGGACCTGGTCCCTGGGATCATGAAACAAACCATTTGGGTGGTGCTGCATCTCACACCGGCATAACAAATCATTTGGATAATTTCTTTGATGTACCTGTTGAGCCGCCAGTTCACAGACCTGTGGCATTAAACAACGCCGTACATAGTTTAATGGGAAATGATGGCTCATATGCAGTAGGCAATATTTTGGATTTGAATAGCGGTGATATTAATGAAGATTATGGTACAGGACCTTCCAAATATCCAGACAGTTTATATCGACCAGTTCCGGGTATAATACAAAAAAAAAAATAAACTACGTTTCATTCTAACTTGTTTTAATGGTTGTTGCTTTTGTTGCACTTTTATCTTATTCCCCTTTTGTTGTAATTTCTTTAATTTAAATAATTTAGTTTACTTAAACACTTTTTCAAAGCACTTTTCTTCATTTCGCTTACTTGCCTGCTTTGCACTGCATTATCATCACTATCTTAAAATTACTATTTTTTTTTTTTTTTTTTTGGAAATTTGTTCTACTAAAAAGTCTAATTTGTTTCTTATTTTACATATTTTTAGGCTGTGGTGAAGTCTATACACGTTCTAATCGCATCGTTGGTGGACATTCTACAGGCTTTGGTTCACACCCCTGGCAGGTGGCCTTGATTAAAAGCGGTTTCTTATCGCGCAAATTAAGCTGTGGTGGTGCTCTTATTTCAAATAGATGGGTGGTTACGGCAGCTCATTGTGTGGCCACGTAAATAATTTATTGTTTTATTAAATTACTTTTAATATAAAAAAACATTTGAAATATTTTGCTCTTTAGAACTCCCAATTCCAATATGAAAATACGTTTAGGTGAATGGGATGTTAGGGGCCAGGAAGAACGTTTGAATCATGAAGAATATGGCATAGATCGTAAGGAGGTACATCCCCATTATAATCCAGCAGATTTTAAAAATGATTTAGCTCTGATACGTTTGGATCGTAATGTGGTTTATAAACAGCATATAATACCCGTCTGTTTGCCACCCTCAGCCACAAAGTTAGTGGGTAAAATGGCCACTGTAGCGGGCTGGGGTAGAACAAGGCACGGACAAAGTACCGTACCATCTGTTTTACAGGTGAATACAAAAAAAGTACCAATATCAATTTACATTTAAAACCTTTAATATTATTAGGAAGTTGATGTTGAAGTTTTGTCTAATGATCGCTGTCAGCGTTGGTTTCGTGCTGCTGGCAGACGAGAAGCCATACATGATGTATTTTTATGTGCCGGCTACAAAGATGGTGGACGCGATTCTTGTCAAGGTGATTCTGGAGGTCCTCTTACTTTAACTTTAGATGGCCGTAAAACACTTATCGGTCTTGTATCATGGGGCATTGGTTGTGGTCGTGAACATTTACCTGGTGTCTATACAAATATTCAAAAATTCGTTCCTTGGATTAATAAAGTGATGTTCAATGACAGCACGTAGTATCCATTCATTTGCCGGTCTTTTCAACTAAAGTGATTATTAATCATCCACAACTCGGGGTTGTTAGTATTTAAGTCATAAATTCCATTTAGAATAATTACAAAAATCTCAGTTTCGTTTGTATCATTTTTGAATTTTAAGTCGTTAATTTAAAAATAATTATTTATTTTGTGTTTGTTAATTTTCTTTATTATTATTTTTAATATTTTTTATATATTTTTTCTACTTTTTGTACTGAAATGTATTATTTTATAATTTTAAATTTAAGATTTATTTTTAATAAAACTATTTATTTTCCCTAATCTTAAAATTATTTATATCTGGTTTTTTAAGGAAAGAATTTTAAATTGTAAAAAAAATAACACAAAAATTTAATTGTAATGAAAATTTTGGGTCACTTTTTCAAGTACAGCTGGCCATATTTCACGAATAACACGAACAATGTTGACCCCGAAAGCATAAGTTGTTACTAGTTTATCAGCATAATTCAGTGACTTCACGTGGCCCCACAAGAAATAATCGAGAGGTGTTAAATCGCACGACTATGAAGGCCAATTGACAAATCCATTTATCGCCAAATTTTGATTTAAATACCTCGATGCTTGCGGTCGTCGTATGGTACGTAGCGCCATCTTGTTTAAAACACATTTTGTCCGGATCAATGTCATCCATATTTTCTAACAAAAAAATCAATAATCATGGTGCGGTAACGATCTCCACCACCACTCACCAGCGTGTAAACCACACTAAACGGTGCATTTTTTGGATGCAATGAAGTCTGTAGGGTTTGTTGTGGATGGGTCTCACTCCATATGCTGCAATTTTGCTTATTAACAAACCCGTTAAGCCAAATATGAGCCTCAAGATCTTTATGCAAAATTTTCCACATAGTGGACGAACAGAGCCCCAATACCTGCGACCGATAGCGAATCGATAAACTTTGATCTTCTTTTACACTTTTGTTTACATCAACGATATTCTCTTCAGTACGCACGTTCCTTCCACGTGTTGTTATTATTGTATCCTCTAAAAAGTATGTGGTACGAAATCTATCCACACTGCGACGGATGGCTCGCTCAGACGAACGATATTTGTGTACCATAAAAATCACAAAGTCGTCTTTAAGTTGCTCTAATTGATGACTGATTTTTAAAGTAAACTTGGATGATTTAATAATGATTTGCCTGAGTTTACTGAAAATAATAAGAAAAATTTTTCAACAAAATTTAATTTTTAGTGTTATTTTTTTATAATTTCAAGTTCTATCATGCTAAAAAAATACAACCTTTATATAAAAAATAAAGAAAAATAAAGGATTTTCTTAAATTTTATACACTTTAACATCTTCAAATTCTTGAATTTATTTAAATAACAGCTCTGCATTTAGAGTAACATTATAAATATGTTTGAGAATTAAACTGTTATTTTATTAAAAAGTATTGCATACTGTAAGGAGCCTAGTAATAACCATAAACTTTTTTAGCACATTCAACAACCTTTTGAGTTGTAAACTTATATTTTGAAAATGCAATTCAATAAATAAATTTGTGACAAAAGTGTCGCAGAATTTTACTTCACCCTCTGGGTGAGTTCCAAAACGTCATTTGCAATGCAACTTAACAAAGTCATGCATTCCTAAACGCAACCATTAAAACATTGACAATGTTACGCATCCCTAAATGTATAATAAAAGTTATTGATACGCAAACAAAAGCAAACTGTGCATTACTAATTTTGTAGCTGCTTTCTTGATATTTAGTGCAAAATAAATTACAAGCACATCAATCATGGCGGAAGAAAAGTAAGAAAATTTTCTTTTAAATTTAATTATTATTTAAACAGAATTTATTTATATCTTCAGGGACAAAAAGTGGACTTTTGAGTGGAAGCAGCTTTTGTTAACAACACGTTTGCAAAAAAATTGTTTAATGGGAAAAGGTGCTCCGGGAAATTAAAACCATTGACTCGGACTTTTTATGTATTTTTGTACAATTTTATAATTGCTTTGAGGTGTTTCGTCCAATAATCCCATCAAGTTTTTTAAGATTATAGTTTTAATTGTTGACATTGCAAAAAAGTGTTTCTAAATGTAAAATGTTGGTTACTTTGTATTAAAACAGTAGCATAACCGCATCACTGCAATGTGTTTTGACGTTTTGAAATTCACCCAGACTTGGCGGAAAATTGAAAATGTAAGAATATGCAGCATTACATTCTGCTAACGACTAATTTTGCTGTTTTCTAAAAGCAATAACACAAAAATTTGTAAATAATATTTCTTAATAAATAAAAAATAATTTTAGTTTTATTATGATACTGAAATAATTTGTGTAATAATTTTAAAAATAAAAAACATAAGAAGAAATAAAGATTTAAAACTTAAAACTGCTTGCAGTAGAACTTCATCACAAAACGAATGGTTCTACTATTTTTGTACCTGATGACATATAAAGTTTTGTCGGTGCTGTTCTGTTTTATAAAGTTCATTTTCTTACTTGGCAAAAGGGTTGAGAACCTCCTAAGGATAATAAAAGCAGGTCGAAAAAGACGTCGAGTCATACAAATAGCAATATTTTAAATTAAAAAATTGAAAATTTTGTTAATCACACAATAATTAACATTTCAGTTAAATTTAATTATTAAATAGATTATAAAATAAAATTATACTTCAATATTCAAAAGTTTCTTGAACAAACTGAACTGTAATTCCGAATAACCTGTACAAGAAAATAAACATCTCGCTGGAAAAAAATTAAAACAAAATTTGTTCTTAATATTCCTGAGATCTGATCTCACTGCGCTTTTCTGTAGATAACAGTGATTTTTTTAGAAAGTTGGGTCTATAATGGCTGCTAAAAAATTTCAATTAAATATTTCAAAATATTTACTTCAATAAAATATTTTGTTTCTTTTCCTCCATGTTCTGTTCACGCTATTATTTGTGAGCTTTAATCAGCTGCAAATATATCGATTTAATTGTACAAGTCTCACAAAATGTATCGTAACAAGAAAGCTATGTTACGAAGTAGACTTCGTGAAAATTGACTCGGCTTCTGCTTTATCTCGAACTTACGTGTTTTCTTTGTAGTGCTTCGTTTTATTCACCAGCTAAATGACAATAAATTGATGAGCTTACAGTAAGAATTTTATATTAGACAATAGAGGTTTCTAATTAATTTAATGGAAAAACACACATTCCACAAAAGGGTTCTACACTCGTTGTCAAAAAAAAAAAACCTCTTCTATCACATTGAGTGCCAAGCCGTTTTGATAAAAAACTTCGCAGAGTGCCAAACACTTTTTTTGTAAGAAATGCGTGTAATAGTGTTAAAAAATAATATCTGTGACGTTCTCGTTCTATCTTATTGTTTATTTTAGATTTTATGACTACTTTTATATGTCGTACCTTTTCGGACGACATGGCACTCAACGTCTAAATAGAATTCGTAAACGTCAGTGTCGGACAAAAATGTACGACGGTATTTTTTTGCACTAGCATATTTTTTATTTCAATTTGGCTTTAGTTTTCTATTTTTATTTACTTTTCAGTTTTCCTTTCCGAGCTACAAGGTATAATTTAAAACAACCCCTGTCGTACGAAAATGTACGACGTGGCACCCCAGGAAGTTTTAGGTGTCGTACACAAACGTACGACGTGGCACTCAATGTGCTATACAGGATCAAGGCTTTGAAGCAGCGACTCATACTTAAGATTAAAAGTAAGAAACTCAATCATCTTATAGCACTTGAATTACTCCGTCTATTTGATGCAAAGAACATCATGAAGTTACTTCTTAAAAGCACACACACTTCACACTTTTGTAGGCATACGAAACCTGCTCACGAAATTTCTCAGGATCCCTAGCAGCCTCCGACAGTATCTGGCTCTTGTGAAACTATTATAAATAGTCTTGTTAAATCTTAAAAATAGTGAATAGAATTTAATTTTTGGTATAGAAACAAGGTATAAGAAAAAAAAATAAACTTGAGCCCGCAAAATCCTGGCCTATGCTCTATGTTGACCTTGACCAATGTTTTGACTCCAAGCAAAAAAATACCACTTTTATTTCTACAATTCTTTTCAATTAAGTGTCTAATTAGTTTTATATATTCATGTTGATGAATTATAACTGTGCATGAGTTAAGAAAACAGCAGCAATAAAGTAAAAATTCACAGCAGCATTTAACAGATGACATGCTAAAAGTCTTTTCATTCATAAAAATAATAGAAATCCACAAATACTCATGTTAAAAACAAACTCTCTATTTTAATACACTCTACCTTTAAAACACAACAAAAAAAACTACTCACTAACACCATAACATTTCTCAGAGTAAATATAATCAAATACAAAAAAAATATTAAACACTGACTTGTGAGCAGAGTTAAAATTGTTGCGTTGAAGTGTGCATTATTAAAATGCAATTCAATGACAATCTTATCGAAAAAACATTTAAACACACACAACTACCGGTGCATTCCATCGATAAAAAGCTGAAAATATGAGAGAGAATTTTATGCGTGCAGTTGTGGAATGTAAATATAAAAATAGTTCTTGTTCGCGCAGTTGATACTTCTTTAACAAAATTTATAGCCATTCGTTGCTCTATTGTTGTCTTAATGGCAAAGCACAAGAAAAAGAACTTGAAAGAAGAGTGGTAAATGAATGTGTGGTTAAAATTTACCTCAATCTGGGTTTAGTTTTTCAAGTTGCTTTTTAGTTGATCGTGTACGGTTAGCGCTGTTCTTGCGATGATTTGTTGTAATTGACCAAAAAGAACACATTTTATAACTTGTTTTACACTAAACACATACTTGTATTTATTTTGATTCTTGTTTTTGTTGTTATTGTTTTTTTCTGTCATGTGTTTATGTTCAAACTCAAGACTTTAGTTGGTAAGAAACATCTTCAGTGTCAAGGTCTCAAGTTCATCATCAGCGGAGAAAAAGAAGTTAAAAAGAAATAAACAACGAACCAAGATCAAGAACATTAAAAGTTGGATCGTAAACTTTAAATGAAACTTGTATCTCTACATTAAACTATTTGTCAGTGTAAAGTGCAAAAAAAAAATAAATTAAAAAAAAAAAACAAAAATAAAGGAACGTATAAAAGCCAAACGATAAGATTGGTAGTTTCTAAAAATAGTTAAGTTAATGGATGGATGGATGGATGAATGTCTTGCTGGTTATTTCAGGAATTATCTCATTGCACCAGCTTAAGTTGTTGCTAGTTTCAATTACACTTTTTTAAATCAATTAGAGTTAATAAAATGATGAAGATGGAAAACAGTTAAATTAACTCAAAATAAAACTAAACGAAAAAAATGAATATGAAAAACTGCTTAAAAATAATTATAATTAAAAATAAATATAATTTTATAGATTGAAAAACTGTTTCATAAATATTCTTCTTTATTTCAATAATAAATTAAATTATTAAAAATAAAAATGAACAACGTTTTTCCGGTCTAATAACAATGGATAAATCACAATTTGTTACAACTTAACTAAAACCTGGAAAACTTCAGTTTTCATTTAAATTCGTTATAAAATTTTTCTAATTAAATATTTTTTTTTTTAATCAAGATGAATTTATTAAGCAAAAAAAATTTCGCCACATTATTATTTAAAATACATATGTTTAAATCGAATAAATGCTCGAACACTTTTAGTGGTTCCAGTGATCGATAAGATTACACATTTCGATTATTTACTGCCATATTCATAGATTCCATACTCAAATAGATTTTAAATCTATTTTAGGACAAATTTGTATAAGAAATTTGTCATAAAACACATATCAAAGTTATTTTATTTTTTATGAATATGGCAGTTTATTTATTTAAAGAAATATATTTATTTAATTTTTTCGCTACTCCATTGTGTATTTTATATATATTCCATTGTGTAGCGAAATATCGAGAATATATATAAAATAAAAAAGACATATTGCTTAAAAATTAAATGAATATATTAATTATTAAAAAGGTCAAATAAAAACTTTATTAAAATATTTAAAGAAATTCTGAAAAATTTAAATACAGATTAACTTCATTAATGCATAATTTCAGGGTTTGGAAATGAAATTATTTTCTACGTAGAACTTATGATCCAGCGGTGGAATCATAACATCCGTGAACGTACAACATGTATCGTAAAAATGCGTTTTTCGGATTATGGCATACGTTAACTGAAGATAATTATAACATACGTTATCGTATGACTGTACGTTTTTTTTATGAATTGTCATCCGTTAACGAAACCTAGTTCGAATAATTTTAAAAATTGCAAAAACTTCGCTAAAAAATGGGAATTAATCAAAAAAATTTAAGTTTATTATAAAATTATTATTACAATAAGTTATTAATCACAGGTTCATAAGTAATTTAGTAAAAAACATGCATTCTAAATGAGCTTAAGGAAAACCTACTGCTAACAGACTATGAGATGAGTTTTCTTAGCCTATGAACGCACTTACCACCAGTTAATGATGTAAAGATTTTAAAAAAGTTAATTCGAAATTTATATTTTTTCTAAGAAAAGAATTTACTTTTTTTTCTTAATTTTGAGGACGTCCTTACTAAGAAAAGCTTCTGGTGCAGCAGCCCTTGAATCAAGCGTTACAGGCAAAAAAAAATCGGGTTTTACCTTTGGAAACAATGAAATTTGAAATACTGACCAGCCTGAATACTCTAGCTCTAGTTCTAGAATTTTTAAATTTGAAAAAGATTGTGAATCAATCAAAAGGTTACGCTCCGTATGCAATCATATGTCATAATGCCATTTAGTTCATACGATTAACGTATCACGTATTTTTTTCGTACGATTGTCCATACGATCACGGATGTAACGACTCCACCCCAGACTTGCTGAAATGCAATATTTTTAAACGTTTTGAAATTTTAAGCCTAAAAGAGATAGAGTTTCGTATTTTTTACAAACTAGAGGGCAACGTAGTTTTAACAATCTCCTTAAACTTTTAATCATCAACTATTTTTCAACTGAATTTAATATTAAGCAGTTGGTAAAATTTTTGAATAATAACATAATCTCTTCGGGAAATGTTTGGGAATCTTTAAATTTTGCTAGTAAAATATATGTGTAGAAAGATTAATAATGCCTGCCTTTTCCCACATGTAAGGAGAATGAAATATTAATATTTTCATAAAAACCTTCAAAGTTTTTTATGAAAATTAAATATTTAAAAAATGGAATATTTAATTAATAATTCCGAATTTACTCAAATGTTATACTTCACCTTCGCTGCGTTCATATATCAATTATTTCTTTTTCTTCTTTTGAAAAATAATTTAAAAAAAACTATTCCAGAATTATATAAAACATCTTTAAACTAAATAGTTTTCATTTTTTCAAGTGACAATCGTACGTACATAAAGTTAAAATATAAAAAAATTTACACCAGTCATTCAGAATGCTTACGAAAGCCAGCAACTTTTTAATTTTTTCAATAAAAATTATTCCGTCCATTCAATTCAATTTTTTTTTATTTAAGAACGATATTCTGTTTAGCATTTCGTGTAAAATACTATCAAAATCTCACATTAAAAATAACTGCGAGATAAATAAAAAATAATGTTGCTGAGGTTGTATTTACTTTGTTCATTTTGGTTAACGGCATAAAATGTTTCTAGCTTCATGTTTATTAACAGCAAAATGTTTCTGGCAACAATTTGTAAAAAGCAAAAAACAATTTTGCATACATAAAGACAATAAAAACGACAATGTCCTTGCAAATGGTGGTGTCGAACAAATTGTTAAATTTTTTTAGGCGAAAAGTTTTTAAACTATTTTCGAAAGTTTTAACAGAGTCCTTAGCTTTATTGCGCAAGTTTTTCTGCACTTTTTGCCATAAAAAAAAAGTTTTTTGCAACCATTTTTGCAATTTTGCCCATGAATTTCTTCGCTAATATAAAAAAAAGGCTGACATCTAGACACTGGAAATAAAACAAGTTTTCCGGACTGAAGCAGACTTTTTATTTGTAATGTTGCCATAGAGTTATCGTTATTGCAACAATATTTGTCCGACTCTATGTTCTTCTGTTTGTCTGTCTGTACCCCAATCTGTGCACTACGACAACAAATAACAAAATTTAACTTCAAAATTAAAAGGTATCCCCATTGAGACGTGATAGACATGTGCATAAAGCCTTACCTTTTTAACAGTTATAGGCAGACATTTGAAACTAATTTGGAGTAAGTAACACTAATTCCTCTGTAAGATCAAGTCTAAAAAATAAACAAACAAAAATTACAGGGTTCCCCATACAATACATGATTCTAACGTATTTAGTCTTAGCTTATCTAAGCCGCAACGGGCACACATTTAAAATTTACACAGAATGAGCTTCTGCTACAATTAATTAAATTAAACTTACAGGGCGTCCCTATGCAAAAAATTATTTTGTCACATAAATAATTGTATTTTGAACCGCAAGAGGCAGACAAGGTGTCTGTCAACAATAAACAATGACAGCATAAGTTTTTACAATTGAGGGTGGCCCATATGAATATAGTAGGGAATCCTTCAGCTGTCCATCACACTTGGAGTTGGTTATCGCCTTTTTTTTATATCTCGCTTAAAACAGCGTCCCCATTAGCAACAAAAAACTAAATTTCCATGATAGATTAATGGTGAAAAATGCGGTTTTTCAAAGAAAATGATATCATATAAGACTAAAAAAATATGTATATTTCTATATCTCTTACTTATGCACTTTCCTCTTATTTTAAATTAAACTACAATTTATTTTTAGCCAACATCAACTAGACATTTATATCAAATCGCATTTGGAAAGCCCCATATAATTAAATTAACTCTACAACTTAACGTAAACGGTTAACACAGCACACAACACTTTACTAACTATATTCTTGTATGTATGAGTATTTATTTAGGTAAAAAAAATAAATAATAAACATGATTTTAAGTAATAAAATAGGAAAAGAAAACAATGCACAAAGAAAGTATGAAACTTACTTAAACACGACACAAAAAAAGTGAAACAATATAAAAAATTCTCTCAAACTCTCTGTGATCAGTAAAGTGAGCAGAGAACATTTTCTCTTGCGCAGAAATTCAAGTCAAATTAAAGTCTGTGGTTAAACAGCTGACCGACAGGCTAAACAAACGGGGCTTTCTAAAGAAAACTATATGAATAAAAGCAAACATGATACAGCGTCATGAACTCACCACTTTTATTGTTCAGTCATCAATTGACTGATTAACTCACTCACACTTGGCTTCTTGCTTCATGGTCTTCCTCGTCTTTGACTTGTTTTAATATTTTAGATTTGATTTTGTTCTTGTTGTTAGTGCTGCAGTGCGTTTTAGTGAGTGTAAGTGTGTGTGTGTATGATTGTGTTTGAAAATGTGCAAAATCAAATGGAGAGTATGTTGGCCTTAATGGGAACCGTTATGTGCTGCGCGTAAGTCGTTGGCCATAAAATAAAAGACAAACACTCACACACAAATATTAACGAAACAGTAACAAGTGTTAACTGAAAAAAAAGTAAAAGAATAAAAATAGTCGGCATAAGAAATGATTAGTAAAAACAACAACAACAACAAAACACTGAGTTGGGGAAAGGAAGAAGCACATATAACCACAATAACAAATATAAAGTAGTAAAATAAAAATATTTGAAAACTCATGCATTCACACAGACAGCTATGAACGCTACAGTGGTAACTTGATCGACGTAATTTTCCGAAAACACCTCAAACCAAGTCTTTAGAATCCTTTTTTTAATAAAAATAAAAAGATATCATTTCCTTACAGAGTCTTAATACCAACAGCATCATCAACAACTGTGGCCTCGTGAATGATAAAAACATAAATAATTTTATTTGATCATTTTTAGTATTTTTATATTTTTTGTCTGATTTTACATTAAATTGAAATCTTTTTTTTACTTTGTATATTTTTTTTTTTTTTTTTTATTCTTACGACTTTTACATTTAAAGTTATTAACGCACACACACACATGCAAACACTATGTTTTATCCGCTTCTTTTTATTGTTATTATTATTTCCTCGGCTTATGTTTTTAATGTTTTATTTTTTATTGGCAAAAGAACCATAAACTTAAAACGGTTTTAACGCACAGTGTGTCAAAAGAAAGAAAACACAGGTCTGTGATGAAAAAAATTTCTAAAATGTAATTATTGATTTTTGTGGTATTTTTTAGCACTGATCATGAAAGAAATAAAGATTCCAATTACCGATTCCTTTACTCTCATTTTGCTCAATTCTCTAAAGATAAGCTTCAATATTAATTTCTTCGACTTTTGAAAGGTTTATTTTCCGTCTCGTTCGACTGAGTAAATCACTTCTTTCTATAGTTGAAATGTATCGAAGAGTCCAGAGCGATCATCTCTAAAGCTCCTTCTGGATCTTACACTCGGTCTCTTAAGAAGCCAAAGTCTGTACGCTTCAGTACCGAATAAGTATTTATTAAAAGGCCGAGACTTATTTGGATAGAATTGGCGCCTAGTTTCAATCGCCATTACAAGAAGATGCAATTTAGGCTTTTGGTAAATTAACAATTTTTAAAGCAGTTGTCGGAGAGAACTAGACAAAGCAATAATTGGTCTTCTTGAAGATATTTATTAAAGTTTTTAAAAAGACCTTTAAAAGATACTTCAAGTGCAAATGAAATTTTTCAAAGATGATCAGATTGCTGAAAAGTGTCATAAATTTTCTGAAATTAATTTTGAACGGGTTATTTGAAACGAAATGTTTTTAGGGAACTTACAGCATTCTTCCTTATTAACATCGGTCACTCAAAGAAAATATTTTTTAGCAAACACTTGTTACACTTTTATGTGGTCTCTATGTTTATATATTTAAGTTCAGACAGCTGCCCACATAGCTTAATTTGCGATTCCCTTATATACTTAATCTATTTTAATAAAACAAAATTTTATTCATATCCCCATAACATTCGCTTGTTTTATTGGAAGCTGCGTGTTTTTGTGATGACTTTCTCTTTAAGAAAAGCAGTAAGCCATGATAAGTTAAAATAACATAATAAAATAAAAAAGTCTAAACCAGAGAACGAAGCTGATGGTAAATGACGACCGGCGGCGGCTAAACAAAACATATACTCGGCGGCAGCTAAAACACGAGATTAGCCAAAATATTTTATCGACGTTGGTTAAATAAATACATACCGTTAACGGCTCCTCCGGGGGTACTGCAAGTCTGGTTGGGGTAGCATAGGCTCTAACGCTGGTATCTTCAAGGTATAGGGGAAACCAGTCCCCCGGTGTGCAGCCACTGAATCTGGATACACCGTTCTAAACTGTCGAAGGATGCACCAGTGTCCTGAATAAACTGGCACCAAGTGAACCGGTATCCCATGCAGAGAGCTGCCCATCTCTATAGCTTGTTATTGATGAGGTTCCTTCGGAGTACACGTAATGACTGTTGATAAAAAATTATATATCTTAGGGTCTGACGTGGAATAGATGGAAGTGTGCTGTTGCACTCTCATCAGACAAGGTTGGATAGTCTCCAACCCTCAAGCAAGGGGAAGTTCATGGCCCTGCAAGACATTTTCTTAAATTTGCAAATCTGTTGGCTACGTCCGATAGAGGGCGCTAGTCGACGCTTTGTATTTCACTCAGTTGTAAGACCACCATCAGGTTAGGCCACCAATGGCAGGTACTGACGTTAATCTGTATCACGTTTACCGCTAACAGTCTGCTAAGGAATAAACTGACAGCAAATTTTGAATTATTTAGTATTACCACCTGTAAACAGTCTCATAATCAAAAACATATGTTGACACATGAAATTCCTAGTTGTATAAAACTGGAAACTTGACTTTCAAAAAATTATTACAAAATACATTGATTTAATTTATTTTATTCGTGCTTGATTCCTCCAAATATAAATATTTGATGATATTGTCATGAAATATTTATTATTTTATACTAAACTACAAAATGAAATGTATTACTGCGGGGAAAGCATATCCATATGCCCATTTCACTACTGCTCAAATAGCTCATCAGTGGATTTTACCCAAATTTTGTATAGAAAAACAGAAAGTTTTATATCAAAAGCCAAATTGATTAAATGAGAACTCCATTGAATCAATAAGTCAGAAGACAATAACAACTTAAAAATGTTCTACACAAAAACACAGCAAACATTTAGTAACTATTTTTATTTTTTCTTTCATTTTTAAAATAAATTAAATAAATTTTAAAAGATTCCGAATAATAAATTTTTCATTTTGATAAAATACATTGTTCACAAATTATGCATACAAATAGCACAGCCAATATTTTGACACTAACTGTCTGAAAACAAATAAAAAACAAGCTGGGTCAGCTGATAAAGTCGACAAACATTTTAATCAAAAATTAGCCGCGCACTTTGGCGGCTGCTGTTAACCGACTTTTAGACGATCGACTTCACTCTGTAATTCTCACTGCAAATAAAAAAATATTTTGCCACTTGGCTTTTTATCCACAACGAAGCGCTTCAATTATGAAAAAGTTTATTATAAAAAAATCGCTTAAATGTAAATGTAATACAAACGCTACTTTTATAGAAACACGGAATTTATTGCACTTATTCATTAAAAAAAAATTGAGAAAATTTTGATTAAATATTATTTGTCATAATTAGTTTAACAAAAAAAATTTGACTAAATAATCTTCTTAAGTTTTCTTTAAAATATTTTCATATTTTGATATTTGTTTAACCACTGTATCTGAAGATATGCTTGTGCATAAAATTTTTAATTTTTTATGATGAGATGACTCCTGACGGAATAACATTACAAAAGTCAAAGTCAAGGCAGACGACACAGTTGCTGAGACGTTGAATACTCATACACCACATTAAACAACACAGAAGAACACATGCGCACACACAACGCAAGCCAAGACGCAGACGTTCGTTCGTTGCTTTTTTGTTTGGCTAATCTTCTGTCTTGGCCAAAGACACACTTCATATTCATCATAAACCGCAACAGCAAAAATAACAACAAAGACAACTACATGTTGCCAAACAAAAATAAAGAAAACAAAGCAGTAACAACAGAATAAATGAATCCAACTGAACAGTAAGCAGAACAGACAGCAGCAGACCAGACCAGACCAGAGACCAAATGTTTTTAATGTTCAGAGCTTGTTACTTTTTGGATCTTTAGTTGCTGTTAAACATTTGCCTTTGTCGGTCAGGCTTCTAAAAAAAAGCGGTCTTACTAAACCCAACAAAAGATCCATCTTAACATTTATAATCAAACACACACACATACACATAAACAGAAACATGCACAAAAGCCGCATTTAACAGTTTTAAACAATATTTGCGATCAAAGAAATTTTTATTTGTGTTTCTTTTTTAAATAAACCATTAATTTTAAGAATTAAAAGAAAAAGTAAGAATAGTGAATTTAAATAAACAAAAAATAATTAAAACAAATTTAATTAAATAAGTTAAAATTTAAAAAAATGTTTATTTTTTTCTTCTAAGAAAACGTTTATATTAAACTTATTAACGGTATTTTATAATTGCTTTCTTTATAATGACCTGTTAACCTTTTATTTAAACCATTTGAATAAAAACTTAGAAAATTTTACAAAAGGAAACAAACTAAAGAAATTAAAAAAATAAACAAAAAAATTTAAAAAGTGCAAAAGAAAATACTTAAAAAACAATAGTTGAATTAAATTAGAAAGAAAAAGTTATTAAAATAGTGAAAAAATAAAAAAAAGATAAGTGAATTAAAAAATAGAATTCTTTAAGAATCATTAACCTCAAAGAAGCGTAACATGAAATATAATTAACAAATTTATAACTTGAATTTAACAGCTTCATGCATCCATCCATCAAATTATTAAAGAGACATTAAAGGAAACAAAAAACAAAGTGATAAACACAGCTTTTAAACAGCAAAAAAAACGAACATCTTGCAGCAACCAACCAAACGAATCAGCAATCAATGTCATTATTTTAAAACAAACGAGCAGTGTCAGAAAGGACAAAAACAACAAGCGACACACAGGGAATGCTTAAAGATTTTTCAGAAAAGGTACTCACGAAAACTCGAATATAAGAAGAAAAGTTTAAGTACTAAAGAAATGGTACTTTTTCAATGCTTAAAATTTGCAGAGGAATATAAATAACTGCAAATAAGAATATTATTTATTTAAATTTTTTACTGTTCATAATGAATTTCTAGCAGGGGATCAATGATATTCAATTATTGGCCAGCGCTAGAAATCACTTAAATCTACTTATTATTTTAATGATTTCCGACTGTATTAACCGGTAGCTGTTGTTGACCTCATTTATCATCTAAATTTGATTTTAAGTATATATTTATAGTGCTTACATCCTGCTGCCAGAACAGCTAACTAACTATTTTAGACAACGTATTGTATTGAAGTAAAAGTTTTGTGCCAAAAAAAATTATTAATGTGTTTTGAGGTGTGTGTGTGAAAACACATTACAAAATCAGTTATAATTGAACTTACTTTGACCAGTGTTGCCTTTTTCTATACATGAAATAAGTATTTGTGGACTATATTTTTATCCCTTGGAACTAGGGCCACTACATTTCTAAAATATTATTCCAAATTGCCACTACTGTTATAAAAGGGTGTCATGTGTGTCATTCCGTTTGTAACATCTGCAATATCAATTTCCAAGCCCCTAAAGAATATATATTCTAACTTCTTATGCATAGCGAAGTCGATTGAGCGATGTCCGTCTGTCCGTCCGTATTAGTGTTGAAATTAAGTTTGCCGAGGCACTAACTCAGCTAGAAAAAAAAATAAAAATGTCAATCGATTAGATATAGTGTCGAAAAAGATGCTATTGAAAATCAGCATGATCGGTCTATGTCCTTGGAGGCACCGGGCAAAACACCACGCCTGCATCTAATTTTTCCATATCATTAGGAATAATGACATAACTCTAAGTAAAAAAAAATAAATATGTGGGGCAATAGAGAGTTAAAAAAAAAGAAAAATAAACATTAAGCGAAAAAATTGGCGCTCGCCCATATCTTCCGAGTTAAGGGGCTCTGAAATTTTCAAATTTTATCAAATATCAATATGGGTATCATTTTAAAGCTTTTGTAGAGATCTTTTTAGATATACTAAAATTTTTAAAAAAATGTTTAACCCATTAAGAGTCGATGAAATTTTTATGTACCAATTTTTTTTTTCTTAATTGTTTGTTACCCCAATATTTGCTTTTTGATTGGAGTTACTTCATTAAACTACATTTACATTAATAGTGAAGGGCAAATAATATTCCGCATAACCGATGTTATAAAATTATACTGCATAATGTGCCATATCGGCAATAAGAGTAAGTATTGAAAAATTTATTAAAAAAAAAATAAATGTTGTTCACAGAAGGATTTTGACGTATATGTCCTTATCGTTGAACCTTCAACAGGGAGAATTTAAAAATATACACAATTTTTGTGTTACTGTATCCCCTACAATTATGTGTTAGAAAATAACAAAATACAAGCTCCTCCCATATAATCCCGATTTTCAATAGAATAGAAAATTAAATTGTAAATACAAAGAATAGAAATGCAGTGGCTACAGCAACAAGTAAAAAAACATAAAATTATGAACTTAAAGGGTATTCAATACAAAATGTGATTTGACATATTACGGCAAGCGTTACAGGTTGAATCCTGATATGATACATTGAGTGCATATTACCACATCCACTATAGCATCAAGCGTGTACATAGAAATTAAACAATTAAAGGGTGTTTCTATACAAAAATAATTTTAAGGTTATTTATGATTTTTTTTTTTTTTTTTTGTAACGTAAGATAGAATTATGAAGTTTATTTCAAAGTAATTTGAAATTGATTTTGGCTTTTTTTGAAAGGAAAAATATGCGGATGTTCTCTTAGGAAGAAACAAGTAGACTGTAATGCTACACTTTCTGGATCGCTAAATCCTTCATCAGCTTTCTTAGCGCATATCTAACTCAGGTTGTCTACATTGTAAACATCATCTATTTAATCCACTAATTTTTTAAATAAGAATACGAGGAGTATTCATTATTATTTGATTCGCTTTTCTCTCTGTAACTCGTCTTGTATATTTAGATATTAAAAATTTAACTTAAGCCACAATCAATTTCAATTCATTTATAATATCCACAGTTTTTTCAAAGTGTCAAATCTATGGCTTTTATAACCATATTTTCATGAAAACTTAGGGTATCATATTTTTCTTTTATATTTAATGAGCGTCTTTCCCTTTGAATATTTTGAAGACGCTTTGGCAAGAACTATTATCTTTCTCTTTTGAATCTTCAATTCCTTGGCTGGGGCTTCCTTCGTTGCCTTCTTATATTTTTTTATATCAAATTTTAATAATTTTTAAAATTAATATTTTCTGCCATATTTATAAAAAAAAAATAAAACAACTTTAAAATGTGTTTTATGACAAATTTTCCATACAAATTTGTTTTTAAATACATATCAAAGCTATTTTAACTTTTTATGAATACGGCGGTTTATGTTTAGTCAGCAAAAAAATATTTATGTATTTATATAAAATATTTAATTTGAAAAAAAGACTAAAGAAATTATTTCGAACAATTTCTCTTGCTGCCTTATTTCAATTTTATTAAAAGAAAATTTTTATCTTAGCAAAAATGTTCCTACAAATATTTTTTTTTTTATTATTTCTATTTTATCTCAAGTAAACACAACGACAAAAATAATTCTAAAACAACTTAATGCATATGTTAAAATTCAGATTAATTTTTTTATTCTGTATTTAAAATCTTAAAAGTGTGTAAAATGTTCAAATCACATTATTTTTTTATACAAATGTATATTAAACTTCCTACAGCGACTAATGGTTTCAAAGTTGATGCACCACTCTGCTTGTGACTTTTACATTCTTATCACAGTTGGTAGCAAACAACCATTAACCATTAAAAACAACATTAAACAAATATTCAAATCTGTAGCCCCTGCTTCTTTCTTTAAATTAAATATAGAAAAAAAACCATAATAGTAGTTCTTGTGGCAGAACAACTTTTATTAAAACGAATATCTAATCTACTGTTTCCAAAGGCTTTTCACATTAAATTAAGCCACTGTACTTTTATAAGTTGTAAAGAATTTTTTCTTAAATATAATGATTTGCTTTATTGGTTTTTTATTCAGTGAGCTTTGATGAAGTTTGTTTAGAGTATCAAAAAAATGTTTTTTTTTTTGCATACACACCTAAAAAGTGTAATAACTTTATACAACCTTTGAGCCAAAAACAATACTTACACACGCTTATGCAAACATCATTAAATACAAAACCGCACTAAATTCTTAAAAATTAATTCTGCACAACAACAGGTTCTTAGTCTTTTTTATTTTATTATTATACTCATCATCATCATCAGCATCATTCAGTAAAAGCTGTAACAACAACAGCAACTTCATCTGCATCAACCACAGCAACATCATTTTCATCTGCAATATCATTTGTAGAAATAAAACGAAACGAAACTAAATAACAGCATTCCTATAAAATAACAGCAACGAAATTTTTTATAAAAATTAAAAAAAAAAATCCATTATATTAATATTACAGCCAGCTTCCTTCTTTTGCGTAAAGAATTTACCATCAGAGTAAAAAGAAGCTGCCGTTCGAACAAACGATTCAACGATTCAACCAAACAAACCAAAGTTAAACCAATCATTGATATTATACTTGTTCACAAACTTATAGGCCTGATTTACAATATTCTTCATTTTCTTTTTTCTTCTTAGTTGGTAGTTTAGTTTTGTTGTTGCTTTGTATTTAAAAGCCTACTCCATCTCATCATTCAGTTGGTCTTCTTGTTTATTTTATGATATTTTATGGTATTTTTTTTTTTTTGATTTTTTTCTTTTTTGTGCGAAACTTATCCTCTTGCAACAGACACTTATGGTATATTTTGCATCTCTCTTTTTTGTTGTGCTACCAAATCCTTCTCCACTTCATATTTCTTGTAATAAACATAATTAAAAAAAAATAATAAAATAAAAAAATAACAGCATACGAGGGAAAGTCAAAGAATCTTTACAAAATTAGAGAAAAATTTCATTTTCTAGTTTTGTAAGCCAAAATAAAATTTTATTACAGAGATCATCTCGAAACAGAGCAAGTTCGATGGAGCCAATTTGTTTTTTTTTTTTATTCATAACAAGGGAATACAGTAGATGTGTTTGCAGTGCAAAACTCAAGTTGATTTTTTTTTACAACAAAACTACATTAGTGTGTATCTGAGAATTAAATAATTCTGGCGAAAAAAAAACAAATAAAGTAGTGGACATTCTGTCTAAAATTAAGGTGTTTGTATACAAAAAATACGGCCATATAGAATAAATTACATTAATTTTGGGAACACCCTTTAATTTCTAAATTAAAATTATAAGCTTCTTGTTATAGCGGACTTAGCAAAACATGTCCCTTGTAAATTTCAGCTATCTGTCTATAACGGTTCAAAAGTCCGGTCACATAAACAATATTATATCAACTATTGGGACACCCGTTTATTTGCAAATTCTAATTTTCTACTTGTTGTTATAGCGGAGTTAGTAATACAGGTTCTTTGTAAATTTCAATCGTCTGTCTACAACTGTTTAAAAGTATGGCCATATATCAAATTAAATGAACTATAGGTGCACCCTTTAATTTATAATTTTAAATATTATCAGCTGTTACTATAACGGCCATAGCAATCGACGTTATAGCGTTATATTTACAAGCGTTTATCTACAGCGGTTCAAAAGATAGGCCCATATAATAAATCTACAGTAATTATAGGACACCCTTTAATTTCTAAATTCAAATGATAAACTCATTGATATAGAGGACTTAGCAATACAGGTCCCTTTTAAGTTTCAGCGTGCTTTCTATAACGGTTCAAAAGTACGGCCACACACTTGAAATTACATCAACTATTGGAACACCCTTTAATTTCCAAATCCATATTTTGTACTTGTTTTTATAGCAGACTTACCAATAGAGGTTCGTTGTAAATTTCAAGCATCTGTCTATAACTGCTAAAAAGTATTGCAATATACATCAAATTAAATGAACTATTGACGCACCCTTTAATTTATAATTCTTTATATTTATACTTGTTACTATAATGGCCATAGCAATCCACATTCTGTCCAATTCGCAAGCGTTTGTCTATAACGGTTCAAAAGATAGGCCCATATAAGTAAATTTACATCAATTATGGAGGCACCCTTTAATTTTTAGATAATTTTTTGTATGAATTTTTGGTTTTTGGGAGCTATAGTAATACGCAGTCATTTTAAACTTTACAGAAGTGCCCTTTACAATTCACAATACACGCAAAAAATATGTGTGTTGTATGGGGACACCCTTTAATTTTTAAGATTATGGGCTGTTTTTAAAACGGAACGAATCTGTAAGCATAATCTATCATATAATCTATCTATCAAGAAACAAAATTAAAAAGGTCCCTTTTTAAGCACATTTAAGAGAAAGATGTGGCAATATTCTTTTTAAATTAAACAAAAAAAAAAACAATGTTCAAATATAAGTATACAATTTACAAACTTTCCTCTAAAAGATAAGATAAGATAACACAAAACATTTCACAAAATAAAATTAAGATACTGCATGAATTAGGGTCATCCAAATTGGAACAGTTTTTTTTTTTTCCAATAGAAACAATTCGTTTCCTCGCTGTTAATATGTACATTACAGCAAAAATACTGACAAATCACATTATTGGGAAAAAATTTTTGAAATAACTCAATTCTTTAATGAAATGCAAAATATTAAGTGATGTTTTTAAACGCAAACCTTTTTACCGGACCGACAAAATTCTGCCTTTAACTAACGGCAAGCTGTAAAAATGGCTCCTCATTTATTTAGCAATCTGCTTATTTTTATTTTTTAAAGTAAATCCTGAATGTCTACTCTCTCGCTTTTTTTGGCAGGAGTGAGAAATTAAGGCATTTCTTATTTTAGAAAATCTTTAAAATATTAAGGACATGGATGACCTATTTATTCAAATTGCATAGAAAACATTGATCTGTAAATGTTTAATAAGTGTTTTGTTTTGTCTATTTTTTTTTTTTTTTTTTTTTTTTTTTTTTTTTTTTGTTTCTTGGTATCATTTATTATTTTCTTAAACTCAGTCAAAGAATATGTTCAGTATCTTACTGAATTAAGTCTTTTGATTTATACAACATGGATCTAGGGGAAAGTAATCTTACAAGGTGCCAATGTAGTTTCATGTAATAATATTAATTTTCTGCCATTTTGTAAGAAATGTAATAATTGTGATCTTCTTTTACAAAAAGTTTATTTGAAGACGTAAAATTTATGGTTTTGAAGTAAAAAAATTTATATCGGTCAAATAACAGTTTGAAACACTTTTTAAAATTGGCAACTTCATGCTCAATGTTAACTTTAAAGACTGTCAAGCTTTGTAGTTTTTTGCTATGCGAAATTTTAAAGTATTCCAAATCTAGGGATGACGCGTTAAGGCAACAAAATAAAATTTTTTTGAACAACCAGACACAATTATTCTACATTGTTTACACGCAAAGAAAAAAACATGGTTGAGGTAACCATAATGTAAGAGCAACATACTATGGTTGCATTATATGGCTGCTAACAAAACATAGTATTGTTACATTTGCAACCATATTATTGTCTAAAGTATAATAATGGTTAAATTAAAATATAATAATATGGCTGAAAATGTCATGTTATATAATTGAATTAATACGAGTATAGTCTCGTTAGTGCAAAATTTTCCAGATATAAAAGACTTATTATTGTTTTATTTATTAACGATTTGCTTATAATAACGCTTAGATCATAGGCTACAAGAATCAATTTAAAAAAATATAGTTCATAAGCCCAAACAAATGATTTCACAAATGTTCTTCAAACACAATAATAAAAATTTATATGCTTACAATACATACATATTTACTTCAACTTTTTTAACTGTTTTGGTTTTCTTTTATATTTGTTTTCATATTTTGCTTATTATTTTTAATTATTTATTTTGTAAATAAATTTTTATTTTTTTTCACTTTCTCCAACAATAAAAACAATTTCAAATTTTAGCTACCAGAAAAATTACTAAAATGTCGAGAACTAGAACAAAATATTTTTTAGCGCAAACATTATTCTGTTGCTTTTAACCATACGTTGATTAATAATAATATGTTATGGTTGAATATTTTATAATATTTTTAATAAGTTATAAGACTTTGGTTGCGGTTGAAATTTTTTAAGATAAAACCACCCATGTTGCATTTTTTGTGCACAGTAACCATATAATCGTTAAAAGTTTACAAAAAATATTTATCGTGACTAAAGTTTTGGTAAAAACAACTATAATTGGTTCTCCGCAACTATACATTGTTACAAAGAACATAATATGGTTATTGTGACCATATCACGACCATGTTATTTTCTGCGTGTACTGGAGGATCATTGTTTTGTATAACGCAGATGTTCAAGAACAATGATATTTGACGATATAAGGAAAAATGCTCATTAAGTCATTATTCTTGGTCATTATTTGCCAGTTTATTTAAGAGTCAGTGTAAAAGCCTGCAGAAGCGTTTTAAAGCGTTCAATTTTTTAATTAAAAATTATTACAAAGAGACATGATATCCTGAAACTACCTGCACTTCTGACAAAAAATTTTTATGAGATGTGAGGAAGGTCTAACATTTGAAGTTAAGGCAGTTACTTATTATTCTTAGACGTTAATTTCCTGCCCAGTTGTTAGTGGTTGAGGATATTTCTTAAACCTAAGGAATTGCACCTTATTCGTTTTATTTTATGGCAACAGAAGCAGGAGGTTAATTTTTTCAATGACCATAGATTGCGCATAAGTTTTAACTTGTGTGTCGAAAGAGATATAGATCACGTATATATAAATTTTTTAGCCTTGGATAAAAATATCATTTAATTAGGTCATGATGGCAGGTTGTGTCAAACTTGACAACATCTTTTCGAAATTGAGTTGGTTTTTTTCTCTTTACTTTGTACAAAACCAATAAACACACGTTTAATTATTCACTCGGAGTACCAAACAAGAATTATGTAATAAAATTAAAAAGCTAAGTAATCAATTGCTCATTCTTTAATTTATTAAAATGGAAAACTCACACAATGAGTTGACAGGTATCAACTGGCATAATACTTTTAAACAAAATTATCTATGTCTTAACACTGTAAATAAATGAAATAAAAAATTAATAAAAAATTTGTTTTTCAATTGTATACGTTCTTCTGTTTTAATGTCTTCTAATACGAGTAATTTTGTAAAATTTTAAAACACTAGCGAGTAAAAGTTATTGATTTCTTGGTTTCTTAGAAAAAGAAATGGGATGCAAAAAAGAAATTTCCAATTTTTTCAATTTAAATTTTTTTTTGTTGCCAACGATTTCTATTGTTAAAAAAAATTTGCAAGAAAAATAAATAAAAATAGAAATGAAATTAAGAAAGAAAGTTAATTTATAATTTAATTTTATGCCATTATTAAAATTGATTTCCATGACTGGGATGTTGTTTTATTTTTATTAACTCAATTTCCTTTCATTCCGCGATTAATTCAAGATTAGATGCAAATAAAAATGCATAAAAAACACATTAATCTCATATATCATCATAATGCTGATCGAATTTGAAACAAAGCATATTTTTAGAATTTCATTAAAATTAAGTGCTCAAAAAAAATTACCCTATATTTGTTTAGCTATAGTTGCTAAATTTTTGTTTTTTTTTTACTGCCATTTCCATAATTTCATATTTTATTTGGCAGCGTTTCACTTTTATTTTGAATGTTAAAAAGCATTCACACAAATCTATTTATTCGTTCGAAAAGGCCAAAGTGTGGGTAAAAGCAACCATTTATGGTTAGCCCTAAGAGTCTGTTTAAAGTAAAGAAAAAACTTTCGCTTTTTCAACATTCTCACTGATCAAACAAATAATAAAAATTAAATAAATAAAAACAAATAACAACTACCAACATACAACATACAACAGCAAAAACAGACCTTTCAAATGTTAAAAAAAAAAACTAAAAAGACTTACAACAATGAAATAACCCGTATATATATGGATGTATATTATGTATAAATATTTAAAAATAAAAATGAAAACTTCTCTAAAATAACAACAGAAAACTATAAAACAAAAATTAATTTCACTTTTTATTTTTTTTTTTTTTTTTGTAATGACTAATCATATACATATCCATCTTTTTATTTACTTAAATGCCTTAAATGCCTCAGATAAACGTACAGGCTTATACACGTATGATTGGAAGCCATATGCAAAAGCAGTGTTAAAAATAATTACAATTTGAATACTTTTCTCTCCATCTCTTCTATGGAAAAACGAAAAAAAAAAAAAAGACAATTAATGTATTTTAAACTCAGCTGGTGATAATTTACACATTAACCAGCAGCAAGCAAAGAACGTGACCTAAATTTTTGTGTGTTTGTAAGCCAGTGTGTCTGTGTGCGTGTGTTTGTGTAGATTGGCAAAAATTCAAAAAATAAAATAAAAAAGGTGTGAAATCAATTTTTGTTTTCTTTAAAGAAATTAGGCCAAATATTATTAGGAACCTGTTAATGCCATAAACTCAATATTGATTGAAAACAAAATTAAAAGAATATTACAAAAACAAGTACTCGAATACTTAGGAACAAGAAATAATAAATACAACGAAAATGCCCACACAATTTAGAAGCATAAATATTTACATGTAGTTGAATATATAAATTTATACCAGGAGAATTCTTGTATGTTCGAGTTTGTGATTTTAACTTCTTATAATTAAAAAAAATCTAACACCGTTTGGCTGAAAAAATATAAATTATTTATTAATATAAATTTTTTAAGTTATGAAACAAAAACAGTTAAAATTTTTTTATATCTTTAACAATAAAACTAACACATTCTGTTGTCCCTTTAAAAATGGTTTGCTTTTAAAAAGTATTTCTGATAAACAGAATAGAAGAGAGAAAAAAATTCAAATTCCAACAGATCCTGGATGGAGGCAAAATCATTGCCATCAAAAGTGAGTTATTTAATATGCCTTAAAGAGGAAAGGAAAATCAAACTATTGCAGCATAACAGAAGTGCTTGTGTCGATTGAGGTGGGTTTATAGGAGGGTGCTGCAGGTTAGACGGTTACACTATTTAGCTGTTATTGATTCGATGGCCTGGGTTTGTAACCCACTCACGGTCCATTTAACATGCTTATTTTTTCAAAATATATATTTAGGTCTGTATAATGGCGAAATAATACAAGGTGGTCACAATGGCGAATTCCTTTATTTCGCCGTAAATGCTAAATATCAAACTCCATATATAAAAAAATGTGTACAATTTTTTTATATGGTGTTTGACATTTAATGTTTGCGGCGAAAATTAATGAATTCGCAATCGAGACCACCTGTATTATTAACCTATGGTTTCACTATGGTACTGTATTCGCCGGTACTACTCTACAGCAAATCGTCGGCAAAGTAAAAAAAAAATATTTATGGCTGTACTGTATCCAAAAAGTAATGTGTCTTTTAACACCAGAGGCGTGCATTCTATCCACGGCGAAATAATACTAGGTGCTCGCAATGGCGAATTTATTAATTTTTGCCGCAAACAAATGTCAAACACCATATAAAAACAATTTACATATTTTTTATATATGGAGTTTGATATTTAGCATTTACAGCGAAAGTTATGAATTCGCCATCGAGACCACCTGCATTATTTCGCCATGATTCTATCTAACACTCTTTCTCACCACCTATATTCTCTACACTCTCCATTTTAATTAACATCATTAACTGCCATCCCTAAATTAGCGGGTAAGACGCAAAGCAATGTATTCATAGCTTTTGCGCTGAAATATCATCCCTAAATTAGAGCGTCAACTTTGTGTCTTTAACATTAATTTTAACTCATTTTATTTTATAAAACCCGCTGTATAAGAATATAGAAGAGATAAAACAGCTAGATTGCCTTTAAAATAACTAAATTGTCATTACTTTTTAACCATAACAAAACAAAACAAACCAACAAGCAGCCAACTTCACTTCCTAACGCACTGTCAAAATTGGATTTTCCAATTGCTAAGCGTTAACGCCGTGCTATTTACATTTTGTATGTACATGAGAAATTTTAACAGGTATCTTACGCTTTACGCCCTAATTTAGGGATGGCAGTAATAAGTAGGCATTATTGCCTGATTGTTACTTCTCTTTAAAAAAAAAACAAAAACCAAATCGTTAATACAAGTCTCATTAAAAAGCCTTCTGAGGAGAGAAGTTGCTTATAAAGTAAGTTGTTTAAAGCGCACATATAGTAAAAAGAGATTGTGAGTTTGAATCTCATTGCAGCCACATAATAACAAATCATAGTTTGGTGGTATTTTTTTTTTGTTTTTTTTTTTTTTTTGGGAAAACTCAAATATTATTTATTGATTATTTATCAAAATTTTGATTTTTAATATCCACAAAATATTTTTAGTTTTTAAAGTAATTCTCAGAAATTTTGAAAAATCAGAAAATCTCTAAACTCTACCTTTTTATTTTGTTTGTTGTATTCGACCTTTAAATTACAACAAAAGACTTAAGACACAAACAGCTTTTAAACAAGTTTTAGTTGAATTTTTCACATTTTACTAATTCGCCTTGAACGCCATATGTTTATTCTTAAATTAGTATTTTTTTTTTTTACTGTTACGAAACTAGGATCTGGCAGCCCCTGTTGTTGTTGTCCGTATGAGCGTGGTGAATAAGTTGCTGCCACAATTAGCTAATAAAAGCTGAGCAACCTCAATGGCTGCGTTGGTATAGGTGCTTGCTATAATACAGAAGATGGTGAGTTCGAGCCCACCTTCAGACATGCTTACAACGGAAAATAATAATCGTTATAACGCAATTGAAAATTAAGAAGCAGAGCTACAAACCTCCCGAGAAGCAAAAGACAATTATTGTGTGAAGCCCCATGGCAGATAATTTAGTGGAAACGTTTAATTTAATATAGGAGTAGCAGATAATTCTTAACACGCCCTTTATAATAAAAAGCAAGAACGGTAGAGGTTAGCGCAAGGAAGTGTAACAGCATAACAACAGTGTATGGCAGACGTGTGTTGTGGCTTTTAGATAAGCGGGTTGACTGGCTGGAATAAAAGGCGAAGTGGAATTGAATGGTTAAGATTACTAAAACAAGGCATCGATTAGTTCATATCTCGCCGGAGTTACACTGTAGTTTAGCGTGAATGGCTGTGTTTGTAATAATAACGCATGTTTAGTGAACTCGAGACCATAGGATTTAAAAGACCGGTAGGATCAAGAAGTATAGCCAGATAAATCCCCAACCTAAGAATACAGAATTTATAATGAACCACAATGGTATTTGCAATCAAAAGAATCCGTACGTTTGTTTAAATTAGGGAAAAACATAAACAATTTTTTTTAATTTTTTGCATTATTATATTTTCTTTAACTCTATAAAATTCAAAGGTTTAATATTTTCTTTATCTCATTTTCGTAACCGAAATGTAAAATAAGTATTTTCAATTGCAATGAAGTTTTTAATTTAAATGGATTAACATGGGTTAAAAAATTTTAATGATTAAATCGAACTTTTAGCAACTTTACGCAACTGTTGTATTTTAATTAAAAAATACTTTTTAAGTCACACCTTAATTTTATTTAATTTTTTTTTTTTTTTTTTTTTGTGAGGTGAATAATTTCTTCTAGTTTGGTTTTTAGCAAGAAATCAAAACACTAAGATTTTAAAAAGTAAAATGAATAAATTAAATGAATAAATCAATGGGAATGCTGTAGAACATACTTCGCTGAAGTTAATATTTATCAGAAATGTCTCAGTAATAAATATTCTTACCCATGATCTACGTTCTGCCTGGATTTGAAATATTTTTTTAAGGAAATTTTTCCCCCTTCAGACTTCTTTCAAATATGGAAACCACAGCTTGATGGGTGCAGTTTTTCTAATAAAATGTTATTTATTAAAAAAAAAATTATTTATTAAAAAATAATTTTATATTAGGGAAGCAATACACATTACATTACACACTACATTACAATAAATTTTAATTATTTTATCTATGAAGTTTGCCCGGCTAAACCACATCAAAATTTTGTACGGACTTCTTAAGGACGTTACCAACTTGCCCTACTTGATACGCAACACAAAAAATGACTAAACGAGAAAATATCCAACCAAAAAAGGTTTTATTAATTTATTATAATAAAAGATAACTAAAAATCGTTGCAAATATTAAGCAAATGTAGTTGGCATTCAGAGCAATAAAATACTTACAACTTGAACTGCTGGCAAAACAAAATGAAAGACACAACCTGGCAAAAACTTAAAGCCAAGAAATTCTCATATATTTTCTTACTTACTTTTATAAATTGAATTTAAAAGAAAAACAAAACAAAAATGTCTAAGCCTTTAAGAGTCTTACATTTTATACGGTTGCAATTTTTTTTAAGGCTTAAATAAATCAGAGTAATTTTACTTAATTCATTCTTTTACCGCTAAAAACCAAACTCGGTTGTCAACTACTTTTAAATGTCAACGACCTGTTACGCAAGAAGCCAGAACGAATAAATTTCAACAAGATAAATAAAAATAAAAACAAAAATAACAAAAACTTGAACGAGAAAAATGCTGTTCTAACGAAACAAAAGACTTAAGTCACATACTTGAACTCAGTCACACTAAAAAAACTGTTGTACGTTCTGAAGCTTTAATTTTTTGCATTTAAATAATTTTTGTTTTTTTTTTGTGTATTGCGTAGAATATGATTTTTTGTTCTATATTTTAAAAAAGAAAAGAAGATTTTTTATGGATTTATTTTCTATTATTACAAGTAAAAAGAAAAGGTGGTACAAAAAAAAATGAAAATAAAATACCTAAAAAATACTTTTTAAAATTATTAGAAAAACAACATTTTATATTTGAAAAAAAATGTTGGCATGTAATTTTACTTTGGCTTAAAAAGTTACCAAAAGACATAATTATTTTCTGAAAATCAATTAATCAATTTCTTTAGAAATGATTCATATTATTGTGTTAAAAAATTATAAATCACCTCGATGAATCAATTAATAAACATTTTTTGTACTTCCCCAAGCACAAAGGCCATTAACAAAAATAACCATTGAAATATTTCTTAGCAAACTTTCTATTTTCTCTTTAAAACTTAATTACAAATTTTTTTTATAATAATATTTCACAAAATTCATTTTTATTCTTTACAGATGGGGACCAAGAGTTTGCTAAATTCAAGTAGTTCTCCGCCTATTCCCTACAAACGATACAGCAACAAGTGTAAAGAACAAAATTCACTGCAGCAACAAAATTCTTACCAACAACAACAAGAACAGCAAAAGCAACATACAGAAAATAAACAGAGCAACACAATTAATACAACCTGCCTTTTAGTAAAACAACATACAAATACAATGTTGACAAAATTACGAAACTATTTGACAACATTTCGAACATCATCAACAGCTTCAGCAACACAGAAACATTTTACACAGCCGAAACAGCAGCAAAGAAAATCTCATCATTATCAGCATTATCGTCACGAAAAGTTAACAGAATGTAATAGCATACCCATAGTGCAGAGCTCTAGCAACATGTTGCATATTATCGGTGTTGTTATTACGTTAGTTGTTTTGGCCTCAATCAATAGCGCTACATCGAGTCCCGTTTTTGTGGATAATCCCAGCTTAGCACAGTGTAAGTTTGAATAAAACAACAACTACTTGTATGACATTAATGATTTCAATTTGTTTGCAAATTGGAATTTTTATTTCCGCGTAGAAAAAGAAATATGCATTTGCCTAATGCAGAATATTTTAAAGAGCTGGTTTTAAAGTTCATAACTCGTAATCAGGCACAGGCTTGTTATTTATGCGGTAATTTTACAGAATAAAAAAATATTTTATGAAAGAAACTTATAGAATGACAAGCAACTTTGTGTTAATATCAGTGTTGCCGTTTGGTTACATTTTTTATATTTTTTGCAACTTTTCAAGGCTCCTCGTTAAATGTATAATTTTGTTATATCAGGCAAATTTTCGTGACTTTTGACACGAAATAAAGTAATATCACTGAAAAAGTACTTGTTTCATGATTTGAGGTAAGAACCTCTCTTAACATATCAACCTTTCCTAACATATCAATTAGATTTTAATAACAAGGGTTATCTACAAATGAAATCAAAGTCCCATATAAATATTTAGTTTGAAATAAACGAAAAATGACTGCTAAAGTTTTACTCTCTTCATTTCGTGAGAAATCACTAAATGTTTCTTGCTTCATGTTTAGAAACAGCAAAATGTTTCTGGCAACAATTCATATCAACTATGAGCTGCATTTCGTAAGGAAAACTAAGCCTTCTGTTCAAAATAGCGAAAATTGTTAGCTACTTCAGTTGTTCCGCTGGAAAAATTTGACGACCGTACCAATGCCTCGATTTAGAAAAAAATTGTCTTTTAAAATCCTTCACGAAGTGCCGGATTATATTACAGAAAAATTGTCGGTAATTTTATGTTGAAGTTTTAAGACAATAAAACTTTAATATTTTTTTAAATAACGGTTTTTTTTTTTTGTAAATAACTAGTGAAGTAAATTCTATCGAAGCTCAAGCTTTCAAAAAGGTAAAACGGATTTATTACAAAAATTGAATGGTGAGAGCATGCACTTTTCCATTTTAAAATATTAGTATTAAGTCCTATTTTAAATGCTCGTGATTATCGTCGTTATGAAATTTTTTTTCATACGTTTTTTTTACTTATTTTTTCGGTTTTTTTTCGCTTTATTCTTGTTTAGTAAATGAATTTGTTGCCTTATAATTTTCCCTGATGTATGGAATAAAACATTTTACCATATTTAATAAAAATTACCTTAAATTACTATTTATTTAAGAAAATTTGAAAATGTAACTTTTTAAAGCTAAAGCGTAACCCTTTCCCTGGCAACACTGGTTAATATACACCTTGTCATCCTTTTTTGTATTAAATGCTTCTACGAAATAACTGTCATTAATAAACATTATCTCTTGAAACCAAACCTGTCATTTGTGACAAAGTCTAACACAAAGTCAATTGCTTTGAAAACCTTTCATCTTTAAAGTAAAACTTTAAATTCAATACATAAAAATCCGGACTCTAGGCATAATAACATATAAATATATTTTAAAAATTGCATTTGAATTTTTACCACTCTATTTTAAGAAGAAAAAAATCAATGTCAAACCTGTTTGCAACTTCAACTCAAATACAATCCCAATCATATCTAGGAAACTCTGTATGCAAAGCAACTTAATATTTGTAATTTTTTTTTCTAAATTTACTTTAACACACATACACACACACACAAAAAAAACTAAAACAAACATCAGTAGAAATTAGCACTAACTCAGAAACAAGTATTTAACAAACAAAATCAACTTATAATTTATGTTTTCCTTGTGTTTGCTGGCTTTTCTTGGCATAAAGCATTTAAAATTAGTACGAGTAAAAGTCATTAGTTGGAAGATCAACATGTTTGATCTTGGGTTGCTTTGTTTTTAAAATGTATGTCGGTGTTCCGTTAGTATGGTAGATGGATGACTTCTTCATCTACTGTTCATGTAGCAGTATGTATCGTAGCATCTGATTAAATGTTTTTTTTAATAAAATGTTTTTTTTTTTATAAATTGGTTAAATTGATCTTGCATATAATTTCTTGTGAATGTTAAAATTCTCTTATTTGTATTCTCCAGTTGGGCATGTGGATACTTTATCATTATCGAAAAAAAGAAAAGAAAGGTTAAATTTTCTGCAGTGACTTGCTTGGAAAACTGGTCCAATTGGAATCTTTAAGTAAACTAATGAATTGTTCTTCTAAAATTCGGTTACGGGTGAAGTGCAGAATATTTAGTATCGTAGAAATAAATCCAAGATACAATATTTATTTAATTTAATTTGAAACGAAATCACCATCAAAAGAACTTCTTGTGAAAAAGTTGAAACAAATTATGAAGAACAAAGGGCCACTGAGGTGAATGTTAAGATTTTTTAATTAAATTGAAGCGCCTTCCTTAATTACTTTAAAGCTTATTAGCGCTTTTAAGTTTATTCTTAAAGAAGGAGATTTTTTAGGTCCATGGCAACAGAAGGAAGGTTATACTTATCCTTACATTTATATTTATACATACAGTTAGGAGCAAAAATGTAACATGAGTTATTATGTTCTGAAATAAAGCTTGATAGTTTTAAAATAAGAAGACACACAACTAAATTATCTTAACTTATTTTATTTATTAAACTTTCTGCAAAATATAACACAAACATAATTTTTTATATTACAAATTTGTAAAACAAAATGCGTATGTAACCAGATTTAGTCAAAAGTTACACTTTTGCACCCAGCAATATTTATATGGTAATTAAAGCGCGACGATTGAGTTTTTAATATTTTGTCCACAAACCTTTTTCTTTTTCAAGCTCTTTTAGTCGGTTGGGCATACTATTGCAAAAATTTGCCACCATCTCGTTCGGAATGGACTCCCAATAGTCTTTCACACGGCTCCATAACTCGTTAACACCATTTAAAGGTTCCGGATACTTGGCTAACTTTATTTTGATGTAACTCCAAAAGTTTTCAATCGGATTCATATCCGGTGACTGCGGGGGCCATTTTAAAACAGAAAATGGTTGACTTTGTAGCCAAGTTTTTACTATTTTAGCCGTGTGCTTTGGGTCGTTATCTTGCTGAAACACAACGTTTTTAGGAGAAAGACCCGTTTTTTCAATAGCAGCTGGTAAATTATTTTGCAAAATTGAAAGATATTGTTCCTTTTTAATATAATACCATCAATTTTAACAAGAGGACCCACTCCATTTTTCGTGATACAACCCCAAACCATTATTGAACCACCACCGTGTTTCATTGTTTGTCGGACCTGATTTGAGGTTATGGTGTTTGGGTCCTTAGTCCAGTACCACGAGCGCCCATCTGACTCAAAACGGTTAATTTTCGTTTCATCAGACTAAATCACCTGAAAAATAAAAAAAAAAAATAAAAAAATTTAAAAAGTAATTTACAGTACCTGACTCCAGTCGCCTTCTGTCCAATTTTTATACGAATTTACAAATTCCTTCCGGCAAAGAATGTTTTTTTTTTTTTGTTAGAAATTGTTTTTTCTTTTTTTCAGCGGCCTTAAGACCCAATCTTTTTAAACACCGTTGAGCTGTCCAGCGACTTGCATCAATTTGAAGAGTTTTTAGTGCTTCAGCTGGGGTGACAGGATTTCGCATGTTACCAATTTTGCGAGGTGTCGACCAGTGCGATCATCTATTTTTCTTGGCCGTCAATACGCGGAGATTGAGCACATATTCCATACTTTTCTTTAATTCTTTGCACGGTCGTATGACTTATTTTATACTTTTTTGCAATTTGTCTTACCGATTCATTTTTTTGCAATAAATTAATAATTTCATTGATTTTATATGGCTCCATTTTAAAAACACGTGTGAGTTAATTGAAAAATTTATAAATAACGGTAGATTACAGAATGAATTATTTTCTTTGAATTGTTGAATGCATTCAACTTTAACAGGGTGCAAAAGTGTAACATTTTCTGATATTTGTTATGGTAACCCTACTGTCAATCCTTGCCATACTAGAATATTGCATGTAAGTATTAATTTTTTTGGACAAACCGATATATAAAAATAATCGAAAAAACTTTTGGTATTTGCTTCCTCATAGGAAATACTAAGCATTGTTTCCGAACGCCGGCTATCATGTTACATTTTTGCTCCTAACTATATATTTTTACTTATATTTATACTTATATTTGTACTTAGTTTTATACTTTTATACTTACAGTTATATTTATACTTATTCTTATATTTATACATGTACTTAAACTTATACTTATTCTTATACTTAGTATAAGTATAGGTATACTTATATTTATGCTTATTCTTATACTTTTACCTATATTTATACTTGTACCTTTATTTATACTTATACTTATTTTTATACTTATATTTATACTTAGTTTTATACTTATACTTGCGCCTATACTTATGATTATATTTATTGATGCTTATATTTCTACCTTTACTTATACTATTAATTATTCTTATGCTTATACTTATGCCTTTACTTATACTTATGTTTATACTTTTACATATACATATACTTATATTTATAATTATACTTATTCTTATACTGATACTCATACTAAGATTTATACTTATACTTATTCTTATACCTATATATATTTGTACTTGTACCTTTCTTTATACTTGTACTTATACTTATTTTTATACTTATATTTATATTTAGTTTTACACTTATACATATGTGTACACTTATACTTATGCCTACACTTATATTTATATTTATACTTATAGTTATACTTATAATTACATATACCTTTACTTATTTTTAAGCTTATACTTACATGATATATAAGACATACTAACTAACATTCATGTCCTTCCACCGACATATACTAATGATACAGTTACCATAAGCATTCAAAAAAGCCAGAAGAAACATTCCACTATTTATAGGAACACATCGTTTGTGTCATGTGGAGAGATTCACATGGTTGCAATTTAACAGATGACAGTGAAAAGATAATGGCGAAAAGCTACGTATCATATTATTTTTAACAAAATTTTATAAAAGTAGTATTTTATGGCTAATCATACATGTTACCATTAATTCTATATCGTACGATCTAATGAGATTTTGACATCCTATTATTACCCAAACGCAACAAATATTCTTGATATTCTGCATCATAACGATTATAAAATGTAAATGAATAAAACCATTACGACCGAGGTTAAGTCACACATGTAAAATTCCTTAACCTATAGGTTTTAACTTTAGTTCTGTCAACCACTAACGGTTAAAAAGATAAAATAACATGTATACGACAAAATCAGGTCTTCTAAAATTATTAGTGTGGCCGGATTTTAAACGAACATTTAAATGAAAGACGAAAAATTTCTAAACTTTATTAACGATAGACATTTAAGGTGAATTTTATTACAATCACTTTTTTCAACTTTCCAAAACTTCAAAAAACTCAAACTTTCAAATAAACTAATTGTACAATAATTAAAAAAACATTAATTTTTTATTATAGAATTGTTCAATTTAATGACCTGGTTTTTCTTGCACATCAGCATATTTCAAATAAAACAAATCTCTGTTGTTCTTGAACCTTCATTTTCCATTAAATCTTTAAAATTTCTTTCTTTTAGTGTATTTTAAAAATTTGGGAATTTTTTATTTTTTTACGGTTTTATATTTTTGACAAGTATTTGTTATTTAAATATTTGTACTTTTTATTTAAGTTAAAAACAAAACAGCAAGAAAAAAAATAAGACAGCAGAAAGCTGTGTTTTTTTAAACAAGATAAAAAATCTTTTAGATTAGTACGTGAGAGAAAGTTAAACAATTCAGCTAAGTTGTTCTGAAAATACACACGCACATACACATACAAAATTACAGACTAAGTGACTGAATATCTGACTGACTGACAGACAGACTGCCAACTTAACAAACTGATGCTCTGAGTGTTTTATTTTGCTTTTTAAAGAAAAGTGGAACATTAATGTAAAATATGGAGACAGGTTGCTTCCAGCACTTCACAATAAGTAAAAACGGTGGGTGTGTTAAAGTTTACAACAACCACAGAAATAAAATGGATGCAATTGGAAAAAATAGAAAAAATCAAAAGAGAGTAGATATCTTTAGGCAATTTTTCTTTTCTATTTAAAAGTAAGAAAAAATATTAGAAACCTGATGTATTTCTTCTTTAACGTTTATTTTATTTAATTTCCTTTTAACAATTCGCGTTTGGCGTTAACGATTGGATTAACTGGTTTTTTAACGTTAAAAGTTACATGAAATTTAGAAATTAATTTGTACGTAACAAGTGCTACAAGTTCATTAGTAAAACAAACAAATAAATAAATATTGGAAAAAAATATTTTTTTCAAACATGTTTTATGGTTCTGCGAGTATTCAAAAGTGTGAATTATTTGCTTTTTAAAAATAAAGATTTTAGTGAAGGAAACGACTGCACATGCACTCAGTGAGTAAATATAAACAAATATTTGCAATTAAATTGAGATGAGACACTTTAATATCTGCGCTGCGCGTTCCTAAGTTGGGCCAGTTTGGTCTAATGTGACGAAAACACAGGGTTGAGGTAAACATAACCTAAGAGCAATATATTATTATTTAATAGTATGCTTGTTTTCTAACCATATTATTGTTAAAAAAAATAGTATTGTTATTGTTGGCATTATACTTTTATATGACTTAATTTTTTATGAAAGTAAGAGTTGGACTCTGGATATTATAAATGAATTAAAATTGATTTTGGCTTAAGTTCATTTTTTAATTTCTAAAAACCTTTACCTGTATGTGTTACAGAGAGAATAATCAAGAAATACTGTGGTTTGTATATGGACTTCGTCTATACAAATTTATATTTATGTGAATACTCCTAGTATTCTTATTCAAAATGTTAATTGGTGAAATAGATGATGTTTACAATGTAGACAACCTGAGGTAAATATGCGCGAAGAATGCTTATGAAGCATGCAGCGTTCCAGAAAATTGAGAATTACAATCTACTTGTTTCTTTCTTGTTTTCTTTGGAAAACATCCGCATAGATTTGTAAAATGATTTTTTTTTTATAAATCAAAAAATTAACTTAAGCCAAAATCAATTTTAATTTACTGTTATATAACAAAACAATATCATCGATAAATATAACCATAATAATGTTTGAGTATAAACATATTATAACAAAATTTAATCATAATATGATAAATAGTATTGAACACATTTTGAGATATTTTCTATTTATAACATTCATTTCTTTGTTTATCATCTATTTATTTACTATTATTAAAATTTTTATTTTACCTTTGACACTTGACGTGACACATAATGATTTTGACTGAGCCAATAACTGACAAGCAAATGACTGAGCTGATAAAAAACATTGGTTTTTCATTTTCAGCAATACTTCGGTTACATAAGAACCAAGTTAACATATAATGCTAAGTAAAAACATATTATAGTTATAAATACCATATTATTTTCAAGTAATTGTAATAAATTTTAAGCAAAACCCATTTAACAACCATTTAATAATGACACAACCTGCCCATCGTGATTAAAGTATTTTTTTAAAAACTACAATTTGCTTACTGCAACCATAAATTGTTTAAAAAAAAGTTTCTTTAAAAAAATTGGCTAAATGTGTAGTTCTTTAACCCTTTCGGGACGGAGTTTTATTTTGAAAACCAAATTATGTATGGTAAAATTTTTTTCATATTTTAAAAGGTATGATAAAAGTATTATGTTCTCCATACTTAAACATTTTAAATTTGTCCTTTTATCCTGGGACATATAATCCCAACAAATATTTTCATGGGACATAAAATCCCAATCAGTGTTCTCAAAGAGCGATTCGAAATTAAAAAGATAACTAAAATATAAATATTATTAGATTTAGATAAAAGTTTACATTTATTTTTAACATTTTAGAAATGAAATTAGGTATTTATTTGTGGAATGGCCCAAAACACTTGTAACATAAGGCGTTGTTACAACCTGAGCATATCATCTTTGTTCGCTTTTCTATGCCAAGTGAAGAACAGCGGACACAGCGACAACGCTTCTCTTGCTCTACTGGCAAGTGGTCTCCACTTGGGAGTTTGGGATTTCTACCTCCCTGGCGATTGCATTGAAAATAAAGAAAAAAAGACAGTTTGAAAATTGCTGGGACGTATTATCCCAGTAGTCCCGAAAGGGTTAAAGGACATCTTTGGATACGTAATTATAACGAAAAGTTCGTTTTACGTTGTGGCTACCGGTTTTGCTGCTTAGCTTTTTTAAAATTTGACCTATTTATATTCACAGCTTTTTAATTTAATCTCTGTTTAGTCGAAGTCGAAAGCAATTTCAATAGCATGGAAAAAAATTATTTTCGTTCTTGATAACTTTGCTTCACTTATTCCGTATTGTGGAATTTGATAGGGTATATGGAATACCCCTCATCCTAATTTGAACATGTCTATTATGCCCAGTTAAAAGATTATATTGATCGAAAGGGCATACAAAATATTTTGAACAACCCCAAATTGCGGTGACTTTAGCATTTCTTGTTCTACACCTTTGACCTTAAATTTTGCTTTAAAGTTTTAATTATTAAAAAAAAAGTACTTTTTACGAGTTTGTTAAATTCGTCTTAATAATCGCGTAATAAAGTTAGGGCAATCTTTGGTCATGTTTAGTTCGACTATGCACTAAATTCTCTATATTTACAGCATAAAAACTTAAAAGGAAAAAAATTATGAATATCTTTTGTTGTCAGTGAGACCATAGGGCGAAAGTAAATTAAAACTTCCACTAATAGATTGCTCTAAAAAACACTTGATAAAACTCAATTGATTTCGAGTTTTTCTTGCATCAACTTTATTCAAAAATAAATAACTCAGATATAAACAATTCTAGTCGCAGAAAAAGCCTAAACAGAATGTGTGGAGAATCTGCCAGGGACTTAAAAAATTTTTAAAAAACCTCTAGAGCAAACCAATCCAGTTATTTAAATATAATCAGCTTACCTGTCTATTTCAAAATATATGACTATGTTTCATTAAGAGCAGAAATATTTCCGTTGATCACCTGAATGCAAGAACTGGTTTGGATCTTTTAAATCAGGAGATATCTATATTCCATACATGGGGGTAATTAATTAGATGGACTAATTAATTGACGATTTCATTGGCATTGAATGATAAATAATGCTAATTATTTCTTAGCATTGTCGTTATTTTTACTAATGGTAATGCTTTTTAATAAAAAGATTTCTTTGGTAATTAGTTAAAAAATAAAAACATTACTATTGACTAATTATTAAATGGTTTAAAATCATTATCATTAATGAAGATGTTCATCGTTTTTGTACACTAAATATACATCTTAAAGCATAGTAGAGTAATATTTAAAAATAGCATTTAGATCAGAAAACTTTGGTGAAATATTTATATTTTAACTTTCTCAGGACAAATGAGACACTATTCGTGGTAGTTGCGGTTTTAAGTTACTGTAGATTTTACACATCAAGTTTTACACCTATCTCATTTCAAAATGATAAATTATTAAAATTTTCAAGTCCAGATCTATGTAAAAGAGTGTTAAGATTTATTTATTTTATGCATAGTTTTTTTAAGTTTCTGCAATCGAAAATTTGTGTTTTATAGAAAAAATTATTTTTGATTTAATTGTAATTAGTGACATAACGATTTCATTGAAATTTCATTACTATTAAAAACAATTAAAATTAAAATAAAATCATTAGCATTAAATGTTAGTAAAATTTTTTTTAATTGTCATTATTTTTTTAAACAATGCTAATGAAATTTCAATGGTAATGAAAAAATCTCAAGTATGCTATATTTCAACTATCTTTAGAATCCGATTTTATTAATATCGTATGGTATCCCGTTTTTAAAAATAACCATAGAATAATCTACCCTTTATATAACTGTCTAACCATGCTTAAAATATTATTAAAATGGGTACAGACAAAAATACCCTTTTTTCCCCTTTGTCTCTCATCTAGGTCCCAGCTTTGGAAATTAATATAGATGAGGACCTTTTGAATTCCATTAAAATCGATTAGCCGAGACTTTCTTAAAATTAATTAAGACGCATAGAAATGCCAGCTTCCCTTTTTCTTCCCTCCTGGTCCTCTGAAAATATAAATAACCTATTTTACCATATCTATCCGTCTTTCAAATTTCATTAAAATCGGTTGAGTAATTTAGCGGTGACTAACGCACGAACAAACAAACAAATAAACAATCTTACGGAGATTTATAATATATACATATCGCTCCTTTATTGCAACATAGTCATATCTTAAAAAATTAAAAATTTGTAGTTACTTAAGCAAAACTGCTCTTTTAGACCTTCTGTACATGTTGGAAAAAAAATCAGTTTTATATCCCAAGCTGAACCGAAGTTATAGCAATTGTAATTGTGGCAATTAGATCATAGGACTTATGTCTTGAAAACTTAAATCGCATTTTGCCAAGTTCAAGTTTTTTTGAGATATGACTATGTTGCAATAAAGGAGCGATATGTATTAGATATTAGAATAAAAAAATTCTTTAAACTTAAAAAAATTAAATAGCAAATATTCTCTGTGCTTACAAAAAACTAATTATATTACACTGTTGTCTTGTGTTCAAAAATTCTAGAAACAAAAAAGAACTTAAACCAAATCAGTGCTGCTGGCCTGTAACGCTTGTTTCTCACTTGTTGTTGCAGCAGTCGTCAACATTATCAGCAGTTACAGACAACTAACATTGTGGGCAGAAGAAGAAGAAGTTTAGTTTAAAACTATTAAAAAAATATTAGTTTTTTAGGTCAAGCAACTCATGTTTATTAACAAAGTAAATTGTTTACAGAAATATAAACAAAAAAAGAAAGAATTGCTACAAAACCAAAAGCAATCAAAATAAACCAACAACAAATACACCTTGCGGCAGCAGCAAATGCTAAAGCAGTTGCAGTGCAGTTTGCTTCGTTAACTGACGTTGACTTTGACAAAAGCCGATATGATGATGAAGGTGTAGTAGTGATGTTGTACTTGTTGTATTTGTATTAAATTTCAAGTATTTGAATGTGGAATATAGGATATCATTCCAACAGTTTTTTATATTTTTCTTCTTCTTTTCTTTTTTTTTTTTCTGTGAGTATGAAACTTGTTGTTGTTTTTGAGTTTTGTGGGTGATTTGACTACCGACTAAATACTTTATGTGTGCATGTTCTTGTACGTGTCCAACAGAGTATTTATTGCCATTGCCTGTATCTTGAAAGTTTTTTTAACGTTGTGGTGTTTGAGTAAGAGTGTGTTTTTATTGTTTTTTTTTATTTTTTATTTTGTTTTTGCTATTTTGGTTGTCACGATGAAAGTAGGTCGCGTGCTGTTTCACATATTACTAATATTTACTATGTTTCCTTCTATTTTTTATTACTAAAAATTTATATGATGGTAAAGATATACGAGGCTCGGTAAAAAAAATTCTTAAATTTTAAAACATTAAATTTTGCTTGTTTATGAAATATTTTATTATAACATTAAATGTTGATAATATTTAGATTCAATTAAAACTAATTTATTTATACTGTAGCTCTCTTTAAGCTTAAAATCAAAGCTCTTATAAAATGATGAACTTACATATAAACATATAATATCTCGCCTCGCGTGAAACCGGTAGTTTACGCTGCGTCTAAAAAGCGCATAGGCCATTAATAAAATTTCTTCATCTGGTACGTCTAGAAGCAATCGTCTGCAGGTCTAGTAAACTTTGTACAGTTATTGATGTCAAGATGTTGGTTGACTTCAGAGCAGAGCGTCGCTAGGTGTTTGTGGGACGTCCTCTACGTCTTCTCCAAATCTGAAGGTCGATGTTGGAAAAATCGGTTCTGACGTATAACTCGGCGTTACTGATGATGTTTGGCCAGGTGTTCTTAAAATATGACGCAGACAACGGTTGATGAATACTTGTAGGCGGTTTTTAATGTCAGCAGATACAAGCCAGGTTTCGGAGCCGTATAACAGAATCGGAAGATGCAAATCTTCGTTTAATTGCCAAACCTTGTTGAGATGTATGAAAGAGCCACGGGGTTTGCTTGTTCGTGCTTCGATATCTCTGCAGGCTCCACCATCGTCCGTGACCATACTCCCCAGATATGGAAATTATTTAACACATTCAATTCGTTGATCATTTAGTGTTATAGGCAGATCAGAATCATTGTTTTTTCGCATTTCTTTGGTTTTTCGTAAATCAAGAGGTCAACTTTCGGAGATTCGTGATTTCAACGATTTTTTGCTGCATATCCTGTTGACGGTGGGATAACTCACTTTTTTCGTCTGCATTATCTAATGATTCAAGCCTTTGATTGGGCCTGAAGAGGTCCCAAACTATTCCTCTTGGCTTGTTGTTGGTAACACACTTGACCACTGCATCCATAATTGCAAGTAAGATCAGTGGGGATAGCAGGCAACCTTGTCGAACCCCAGTTTTGGTAACGAAAGCGTCGAAATGTCTGCAATCGTGTAAGACTCTGCACTGAAAGGTGTTATAGCTGCTATATATTAAGGATAACCTAACTGCGTTCTCGATTGATGGAATCGAATGCTTTTTTCATAATCAACGAATAGGAGGTATAACGGGGAACGTAGTTCCACTAATTGTTAAATGATGATACGTTATGAGCTTATTTGGTCGATACAGGATCTTCCTTCTCCAAAGCCTGCTTGTTCAAGGCAATTGACTTGCCAATGCGAACAAATATGATTCTCATTATGAATTTCATTACCACGGACAAGATCTGAATTCCGCGCCAGTTGTTACAGTTAATCAGATCAGCTTTATTCGGATGTTTGACAACAATACCTTGGAGAAGGTCATCAGGGTAACTTTCTTGTACCCAAACACTGGAAATCAAAGGATGAAGTTCGTCAGCAATCAACAGGACTTCGGCAGTAAGGTTATCGCTGCCGGGGGCTTTACTTTCCTTCATTGCTTTAATGGCACTGATGACTTCAAACTTAGCCGGTAGAATGGTTCAAATAGGGAGTAGGGAAGAATTGTCATCACGCGTGATGAACTTTAAGCTGATACCAAATTGCGGTATTCGGCATTCTTCGAAACTTAATTTTGATTGCACGAAAATTTTCACTTATATCCATCTATAAAGAATGATATAATTTTAAAGAAATTTTTTGGAAAGTAACACAGTAAACAGAAACAAAATACAAGACAAGACTGACGAATGTAAATCACACAAAATCTTCTGAAAAGAGAATTTTCAGTCTTTTGCTTGATTTAACATAAGACAAGGTGGAAGAGAAATTCCAACTGCGCAGTACGAAAAGACTAATGGAAGCATTCAAACCAGGTATATGACTTTTGACTCTGGTTTGAAATTTATTTTTTACAAAAAAAAAATTGTCTATTTAGCAAGGCTGGGAATTCAGAATTAAAAAAATTGGAATTTTTTAACTTTTTTATAAAAATAGCTTTCAAAGCAGTAAAACTAATTTTTAATTTTAATTAAACTTTTCAAAAAACAGACAAAACTATAATATAAAAATCAGTAAACGAGAAAATTTTCCACTTAACGCAATTGAACTACCCTCGTATGCAAAAGTATTAAACCGAATGTATCGGTATTTTTAATTTGTTAACTTTTTTTAATTTCTTCCCTCTAATTTAAATCATTCTGATTCATTTTTTCTTTTTATTTTTTTTTAATATTTAAATTTTAAACTCCTGGCTATCAGAGATATTTTGAAATTGGTTTAAACATATAATTTAAAGTTGTGGTTTTGTTTTTCAATACCTTTCACTTTGATTTTGATTTTTTATCTTCTTGTAAAATCTTTTTTTTTTTTTTTGGATATAAATCGAAAGATCTGAAATAAATTTATGAACTTTTTTTTGACATGTGTCTGATTAAAGTTTGTAATCAGTGATGTCCCAGCCAGCAGCAGACACCTTAATATTAATTTAATGTATAAACTTAGTTGACCTTAATTGCTAAATGGCAATAACAACAACAACTAATACTTTGTTTAATATAAAGTTTAAAGAAGAGTGAGAACATAAAATGTGATGTTTTATTACTGGAAGCGAGCTGATTATCTAAAATATAAAACGTTAATGTTGATTTTATATTGACAGAGAAATTTAAGAAGATAGAAAAAGAAAATAAAAAACATTAAAAATTTTATTAGTTGTTAAAACAAAAATATCCTATGAAACTAAAGAGCAAACAACTCCCTTAAGAAATGGGTCGGGCTTAAATTGTTTATTGTTCTTCTTTTTTTTTTTTTTTTTGTTTTATTAAGAAATCTACAAATACGTGTTACTAGATTGCAAAATGTAGATTAATTAAAGAAAATTTTTCACTCATTAAAAATAGTCATTTCGACTTAACGTTCGGTAAAAGTAAAAATTTTATTTCATTAAAAACAAAAATAAGTTTTTGTAAGATGCTAGAAAATCATTGCAAATATTTTTGTAAACAATTAATAAACTTTACTGAATTAAATAGCAAGTTTTTAACTTTCACTTAAATATATTTAAAAACTTTCAATTCAAAAGTTAATAAGCAGCACAGGGGGTAGCCAAAAATTTTTCAAGGGAAGCTGAAATTAAGTAAAGAGAACAGCAGAAAATTTTTGCTATATTAATTTAATGCAAAAAAAAGTTTTATTTTATTTATTTTATTCTTGTACACCAAAAAAACAAAATTTTATCTCTGCTTGAAAAATAAAATTAAATAAAAGGAAAAGTTAAAAAATGTGTAAATTGGAACATATGTGGGATCCAAAAAAACTATATTAAATATAGATATAAAAATCATTTTGTGATTTTAAACTATCATTTCGGTAAGAAAGTTTTAAAAAAAATTGTGGGATTTTTTGTGTCATAGAAACGACATTGCCCATTCTATAATTTATATCCTGGGATTAGTGAATTACTAAAATTCTTTTTAAAAAGACAAAAAAAACCATATTTATAGTTTAAATAAAGTATACTTTAAGGGAACTAAAGTCGGTTTTACTTTAGAGTCGACTCTTACTCATTCATAGACAATTTAAAATATACTTTTGGCGAGAAAGTCAACTCTAAATTTAAAACTTTCTAAAGCTGTTTTTAACTCATTTTTCCAAAATTATTTTATTTGGTTTAAGAATACAATACATCTGATTTTTATACCAAAGTGAACAAAATAAAAACAAGGTTACTTTTTTCTAATGTTTGTTAAGAAATTGTATGAAAACATTTATCAAATTACAGTTGCCACCCAGTGGAAGGTGGCTAAACTTAAAGTATACTTTATTCTTGACTATGAAAGCAAAATAAATAATAAGAGCTTTTTATTTTAGAGTATACTTTAGCAAGAGTCGACTTTAGTTTATAACTATGAATATAGGCCATATTTTTCTTTCATTTTTAAAATTTTTATTTAAATATTACCTCTCCTTCGACCCGAACCTTTTTTACCAATCACTGGGGTATAAGGCTGATTCGACAACAGTTTAAGAGTGGATTTTGGTAAATGTTTTCGCTTTTTCAAACTTTCTTTGCTTCACAAGCTCATTTGCTCAATAGCAAATAATATTCTAAATGCTTTGTTGCCACTTTTTCAGGATAGAAAATTTCATAAGAAAAATTAAAACACTCCATAATCCAGCATTATCCTGACTACACGCAAAGAAAAATATGGTTAAGATAACCATAATCTAAGAGCAAAATATCGTTACGTTTTACCCTTTTTAGCAGGCAAACGTACGGATTCTTTTGATTGCAAATACCACTGTGGCTCATTATAATTTCTGTATTCTTTTCCTTTATGGCTTTCTCTGGCTATACTTCTTGATCCTACCGGTCTTGTGAACCCTTTGTCTCGTATTTACTAAACATGCGTTATTACTACAAACGCAACCATCCACGCTACATTACTACGGTGTTACTCCGGCGCTACATTAACTACTGAATGCCTTGTCTAGTACCCTTAAACATCGACAGACATCTCCACTGCATCTTTTATCCAAGCCAGTCAGTTATCTCCTTTTAATCAAATAGCCACAACACACGTCTGCCATACACTGTTGTTATGCTATTACACTTTCCTGCGCTAACCGCTATTGCTCTTACTTTTTATTATAAAGGGCTTCTTGATAATTATCTGTTACTCTTATATTAAATTGAACGTCTCCACCAAATTGTCTGCCTTGGCTTCTCACAAACCTCTCAGGAGGTTTGTACTGCTGTTTATTAATTTTTTAATTGCTTATAACAATTATTATTTTTTCGTTGCACGCATGTCCGAATGCGGTTTCGAACTCAGGACCCCTGTTTTGCAGTACGCACCTCTACCAATGCAGCCATTGAGGCTGCTCATCTTTTGTTAGCTAATTGTGGTTTTTATTCTATACACACCATTAGTGGAATTAACTTATTCACCACGCTCATACGGAAACAACAACAGGGGTTGCCAGATTTTATTATTCGTAACAATATTATTGTTATATTGTATAGTTGTTAGAAAAACATAGTATCATTACATTTAATAATAATATAGCTGGTCTGGCAACTATATTGTTGTCGTGACAATAACATTGTTAAATCTAAAAAAAATTATGTTCAAATATAAACATAAAATGGTTAAATTAAAATATCATTTTAGGACAAATTTTTATTGATAATTTCTCATAAAAAACGTTTCAAAGTTATTTTATTTTTTATGAATATGACAGTTATTGTCTAATTTATTATTGATTTATCACAAAAATTAATTAAAAATATAAATTCATAAAAAAGAAATTATTTTTTTATTATTTATGAGTAAAAATTAAAAGGCTTTGACACATAGGCCTCAGGAATCACTTATACAAAAAAAATATAATTTATAAGCCGAAATGACGGCATCTTTTAATACATTCCTACGTGAACATCCATTCATGAAGTAAATATTATATTCTTGTATTGAAGATATCATTCGGTACTTAATGGTAATTCAGAACTGATTCCACATTTATCCAAAACTTCTAACACGTTAATCTAATTGTGCTTGATTCCTTTATATATAAATATTTCATGATATTCTCAAGAAATATTTATTTTTCAAACTAAAATAAAAAATGAAATGTATTACTGCGGGGAAAGCATATCCATATGGCTATTTCGCTACTGCTTATATATAGCTCATCAGTGGATTCTACTCAAATTTTGTAAGGAAAATCTCAGAGTCTTATACTTAAAGCCAAATTGATTAAATGAGAACTCCATTGAATTAATAAGGCAAAAAAGCCATAAAAAAACTCAAAAAATTTTAATACAAAAACACAGTAACCATTGAGTAAATATTTTTATTTTTTCTTTCATTTTTATATTTTGTTTATTATTTTTAATTATTTATTTTGTACATACATTTTCAATTATAAATTTAAGCTAACAAAAAATAAATACTTAACTGATAGAAGAGCATTCTGTCAAGGCTTGGAACAAAATATTTTTAAGCGCAAGCATTATTTTGTTTGCTTTTAATCACACTCTGATTAATATAAACATTATGGTTAAATATGTTATATTATTTTTAATAAGTTATAAAACTTTGGTCGTGGTTCAAATTTCTTTAACTCAAACCAACCATGTTGTATTTTTTGTGCAGAATAAACCATAATAATTAAATTTTAACAAAATAAATGTTTATCGTGACTGCGTGTAGGGGACCAATTTTAATGTTTGATATTTAACGCACTGTTTTATTAAGATTTGTATAACGGCAATGAAGTCTGTCAGAATCATGATTTTAAGTCTTCAGTTTATTACTAATGAGTAGTAGAAAATGGTTATTTATATTTGCTTTCCTCTTAGGAATTAATTTTTGTTTCTTCTTTTTTATTGACTTTTTATTATCATACAAATTTTAAATATTTCAAGCAAACCAGCAAAAAATAATATTAAAAAAATTATTTGCAGTTTAATCAAAGTTTTGGTAGATTTAAGCAGAATAGAGTTTAAAACTTGACATTATTGCTTGTCTACTGCTTAAATGGCTAAAGAGACTAAAGAAAAACAAAATAAATACAACAACAAAAATTTTGAAATGCCGGTAATGACAATGATAATGTTTATGCTCTGCGTGAGTTCGATGGAGATAGTCAGTTTACACATTGACCAACATTCACATTGCATTCAATCCAATTTATAACTTTTCTTGGGTTTTCGTTCTAATGAAAGTCTTGGACACAAGCAGCTGCTATTGCTTGTTAATTGAGTGAATGGATCTTGACTCTCAACTTGTAAGAACAAAAAAAATCTAATGGCAGTTTGCCGTTGAGTAACCGCATTTTAAAACTTCAAACCACAATTCAATACCAAGATACACATAAAATGCCAATAGTTTTATCTTCTCCATATAAATTGGAGGAAATTACTTTTAAATTTATTACTTTAATTATACAAAATTGCTTTAGCCAAAGCAATGAATATACAAAAGAATGAACAATCAAACTACGGAAATATAACCCAGTTTTAAAAATAAAAAAACCAAAAAAATTAGTTTTATTTTTAAATCAAAACACAAAAATAACACAATAATAGTTTTCAAGCAAAGAAAGTTATGTTGGCTTAATTTTTGCTTAACATTTGATTTTATTATTATTATTATTTTTTTATTATTATTTTTCTATTTTAAGTTCAATCTGGTAGGAATATACGTCATTTACCCTGCATAGTACGAAAATCTGGTAGATCTGGTGTGTGCATGTTTGCTATCGATTGCATTAAACAAAATGGTACACATTTGGGTACTTGTATAGATCGTTTCTATTTTGGTTCATGCTGTGATATTAAAGTAAGTTTTAGTTTTATATTTTTTGAAAAAATAAATGCAAACTTCTGAAATGTGTTTTTAAAGGAAGAAGAATTAAGCGAAATAGCTGACAATAGCATAGATCAAAATACCATTTCACATCATTTTACACCTGAATCCTCAACAGTACCCCCCAGTGCATTATTTAAACTTACAACTCTAAGTCCTGTACGTCACAACCTCACTAATAGCAACAGTAGTGACATAATCAGTACATGGGCTCAACAAGATGTCACACAAATGTTGAATAGTGTAACACAAGATTTTGCGTCTTCCACTTTAAGTGGCAATTTAAAACCTTCCACCCTGCTACTCAATACAAATACAGCTAAACCGACAAAATCAACAACAACAACTACAATTTCAACAACAACCGCTAAGCCTAGCCAACAAACTACACATAAGCATTCACATTTTGTAATACGTACAACGGCAAAACCTAATAAATACACAACAAGACCAAAGCCCATTCACACCACAAGCACTAAAAGGAAAACTACAATTTCTTCTACAACACAAAAACCCATTACAAGTGCAGCAACAACTACAACGACAAAGCCACTTTTACTTACTACCACGGAGCCAATACAGCAAAATGATGAATTGCATATAGAAACAACAACGCAACCTACAAAACTCTTTACTTATCAAATTGTAGAAACCACGGCCAACACTCACACTGAAGTCACAAACATTTTGGATTTAGTGACGACAGAAAGGATACAACACGAAACTACAACAATGCCAAGCACAACCAGCAGTAAACCAAGCATAACTTCAGCAACAAAACTAAAAGAAACAACTACTAGAATGACAGAAGCAACAACCACAACACACAAAACTACTACAATTAAACCGAAACCACAAACAACCAGAAAAGAAACAACTTCAAAGAAACCAACAAGCAACAAAAGAACTACAATTAAGCCTACAAAAAGGCCAACAACAACAACAGCAAGTACTAAAACTACAACAACTCCCACTGACTTAAAGAATCATGAAAATAATACCACAGAGATGCAAAACCTTTCGACAAGTACCACAAGCCAGGAGAGTACAACGGTTAGAAATAAAACAACTTTGGCGCCTAGGCCGAGACCCAAACCAACTGCCAGTATTGTTAAGGTACCTAAACCTACCAGCACAACCACATTAGCAACAACAACAACAAGCAGTAGCACAACAAATACTTATTTAGGCACAACAACTGAAGCAGAAAAAATTGCATTTACAACAACCAGCAGCACTACAAAGAAACCAACACAATCTACTGTAACAACAACAACAACAACGACAACTACTACTACTACTGCCACCAGCCCTAAAACAACAGAAACAGCTACGGCTAAGCCAATCTTAACCTCAACAACACACAAACCGGGCCTAGTCACATGGACGAATATCAATGGTGAGCCAGCAGATCCAAATCAACCCATAATTTCCGAGTGGCAACCAATCACTAGTATGGCGCCTCCAAGTACCCACAATAAAATAGAAGGTAAGTAAACAATAAAACAACGAAAATTAAATTTAAACAACACAACAACTCAAATTTAATTTTATAATAATTTCAAATAAAATTTACAGAAACTTCTTCAGAAAATGCCACCTTTGAACAAATTGATGTTTCGGTATCGTCTAGTGTCAGTGCTGTTGTGAACAATACAACAGTTATGATATCTCCACCAAATAAACCTGTTGTTATGTTAAAACCAGCAAATGACACAAGCACTTTATCGACTACAAATATAGAGGTTTCAAAAACTACACCTAAACCTTTAACGTCTACCTCTGCAGCAACTGAAGAAATCGAAACTACAACAACATTTAAACCTGCTCTACAATTAACCACAGAAGGTTTAAGTCTGTCCTCTACCACATCACCAACTAGTGTTAGCACGGAAGAAGTGACCACAGAAGATTTAAATCTAAATTCAACCACCATTTCTTCCATCACAGGCCTAGAAGGTGTTGACTATAGACAAGGTAAGTTTAAGTTTCAACAATAATTTTTTACAATTATTAAAAAATGATTATTAATGAATGATATACATTACAGTTTGTGGTCGCCGTATGTTTCCTGAACCTCGTGTTGTTGGTGGCTCCAATGCGGCCTTTGGTCGTTGGCCTTGGCAGATCTCCTTAAGACAATGGCGTACATCCACATATTTGCACAAGTGCGGTGCAGCTTTGTTGAATGAAAACTGGGCAATAACAGCAGCACACTGTGTTGATAAGTAAGTGCAATAAAAGAATAAAAAATAACAGCAATGAGAGGACAAACAAAACTCTAAAAACAGGCCTAGAAAATTTTCGTTTTGCCTCCATGATATTGCTTTACTAATGGAGAGATCGTCAACTTAAACATGTTGCAAACTTGTTGCTAATTCTTCGTACTTTTTTAAGAAAATAAAAGGTACCATTTAAGAAGGTACCCCAATGAATTATTTGACTTTCGGTTGTTGGATTAACTTTTACTGAAGCAAGTCAAACTATGGCAAATATAATTTCGTACCACCAACACATTTGCAACAATTTTATATTGAGCGGTGTTACCGTTGTGTCGCTTTTGGTGCCAAATTTGAATTAAAATTTTTTCTGAAGACTAATTCTATTTTAAGCTAAATGCAATTCTTAACAATTTTTCAATTACGCTTAAATTTATTATTAATAATATTTAAGGCCGGGGCACATAGAACCCGTCATAGGTTGTACCTTGACGTGTTCAACGGAAGTCAAAGTAACAACGGATGAGGTTGGCACAATGAGTACTTTGCTGACGGATATTATATTAGTTGTTTATTTTTTCATCCGTGTTGCCATTGAAAGACAAAAAAGTTACCCTTTTCCTTCAAAAAAGTTACCCTTTTCTTTCAAAAATGTTAAAATTTTTTCATTAAAAGTTACATTTTGAAATTTTCCTTAACTAAATAGTAATTTAATATAATTTATATGAAATATAGTCAAAAGTTTTATTCCATATTTGAGGGAAAATAACAAGGCAACAAATTCATTTACTGCACAAAAACAAAACGATAATAAAAAAAATAACGTATGAAAAAAAATTCATAGCGATGATACTCATTTAAATTAGGATTCAATACTAATATTTCGGTATGGAAAAGTGCATGACCTCATCATTCAATAAAATCAGTTGCAGTAGGATTTTTTTTTTATAAATCCGTTTTACCTTTTTCAAAGATTGAGCTTCGATAGAATTTACTACACTAATTATTTTAAAAATATTGTTATTAGAGACAATTTTCAATCTTATTTGCTTAAAACTTCAGCATAAAATTACTGTCAATTTTTCTGTAATATAATCCGACACTTCCTGAAGGAAATTAAAAGTCTTTCTTTTAAATCGAGGTATTGGTACGGTTGCCAAGTTTTTTAAGCGGAATAACTGAAATTGTTAACAATTTTTGAAAGTTTGAAGAGAATACTTAGTTTTTCGAACGAAATGCAGCCGAAAAAAGCTCGTGGTATGGATGGTATAAATAACAAAATGTTGAAAGAACTCCCAGTATTGCAGTCAGAATTATGGCATTCATTTTTAATGCCATCTTACGGCTTGAATACTATCCTAACCACTGGAAGATTTCCAAAGTTAAAATGATGCCAAAACCGGGTAAAGACCTATCCAAACTGAGTCATATAGGCCTATAAGTCTATTTTAAAGGCTTTCGAAAAGTTACTTATGAATAAAGGGCCTCCAACTCCGGGATACACCCCGGACCATAGATTTGGTTCTAGAAGTCGACGTAGCACAATTGAACAAATCCATTAATTGGTTGAGGTGAAAAGAACTTTTGAAGACAAGAAGTATTGTTCAGCTCTTTTTATTGATGTTTCTCAAGCTTTTGACAAAGTGTGGCATGAAACTCTAATTTTAGTTTTAAAACTAACCGCTCTTTTGCCTTGTAATATAAGCCACATATTGAAACTAATTTTTATATGGGATAAGTTAAAGGGTGTCCCAAAATTTATAATTCACACGGAGTATATGTACAAATATGTCATAAAAATAAATTGCAAACAATAAATTTATAAATTAAAGATTGCTTCCAAAAGGACGAGTATTTGACAAATATTATCCCTATCCTTTAAACCCTTAAAGTCAGAAATTTTTACAGAAAATGTACTGCTATGTCTACTATAAGAATAAGAACAAAAAATTAAAATCAAGGGTATCGCAATAGTGTCTTGATTTTCTTATGTACAGCCTTATTTTATGAAATCGTAATAGAAAGAGACTATTAATTTACGCAGCGTATGTATTGACAAGTCAATTTGAAATTAAGTATACTAAATTAAAATTATTAGGTGTTCCATTATTCACGTGTTTTTCACAGGACCTTATTGAATGTTTAACGAAGTCTGTTGTAACAATTTAAAAAATATTATGAAACTCTTCATAATTGATTTAAAATCATACTTGACGGATTTATTTACTGTTACTTTCATTTGGCAATTGTTGCACGAAACGATGCAGTAACACACATTTTAAGAACTTTTTTTAATAAATAAAATTTTTATAATTTGATTGAGCGATCATTCCGTAAAATTTGTTGAATAATTGATTATTCGAATAAATGTTAAAAATCAATTGATATAATAGTTTGTAGTAAAATGAATACGGTTTTATTTTTAGAAATCGTATAGACTATTGGATTGGGGTTGGGGTCTGCCAGTTTGTGTATCTGATCGCGATAGACGTTTTTTTTAACTTATGCTCATTTAAATAGAAATCTATGTTTTATTTGAATAAAATTGCTGTTAACGAAAACATTTTTATTGTTTTATCAGCAACAGTAATAAAAACAAAACTTACTGTCAGTCCCACGATATCGCAAGTGTTCGTTCGTTCGCACAATTACATTCAAAACAAAAACAAATTCTAAAAAATTGTTTTTGTTTTACATGTAATTATGCGAACGAACGAACGATTGCGTCATCGTGGGACTGGCAGTTACTTTTAGATTTAGGTTGAAAACATTTAATACTAGCTTATTGTGCGCAGCGTTGCACAGGCGTAATTTACAGGCTTTTCAATGCACTATATAATATATATTAGCCTTGTTTACTATGGGACTCTACTCCGAACACTTAAAAAATTTATCAAGTGGAAAAAGGGTATATCTAAGTTTGTCATTCCATGTGTAATTTCTTCAATATCCATTGAGTGATTTCCCCATCAAGTGATTTCTTAAGCATAGCGAAGTCGATTAAGCGATGTCCGTCTGTCCGTCCGTGGCCAAGGCAAAACTTGATTTCACAAAAAAAAAATATGTCAATCGATTAGATATTGTGTCGAAAGAGGTGCTATGGATCGGTCCATCTCCTTCGGTGCAGCAGGAAAACATTAGGCGTCATTTCATTTGGAACAGTAAATTAACTCTAATCAAAAAAGTTAATATGTGGGCGAGAGAGATTTAAAATATAAGAAAAAAACATCAACAGAAAAAATTGGCGGTCGCCCATATTTTCCGAGTTTTGGGGCTCTAAAATTTTCAAATTTTTAAAATATCAATACGGGTATTATTTTAAAGCTTTTGAAGGGGTCTTTAAGGAAATACTAAATTTTTTTAAAAATACTTAACGCATTAAGAGCCGAACATTTTTATGTAAAATTATATATATGTAGTACTTATTTTATTCTTCTTGTTTTTTAATCTCCAACCCAAATATTTATTTTTTTTTTTATTGGAATTATTTTACTAAACTAAATTTACATTAATGGTGAAGGGTACATAAGATTCAGCATAACCGAATATAGCACTCTTACTTGTTTGTTTTCCATTAGGGTTGAGTAGTTTTTTTTATACTAAAATTGTCTCAGTGTGAAAACCGTAACTAATAAATTATTACTTGTGTTGGTGTTTTGTATTAATTGTATTTTGTAAACTTTTTCGTTTAGTGTACCTCCTTCTGATCTGCTGTTACGTTTGGGTGAATATGATTTGGCCGAAGAGGAAGAGCCCTATGGTTATCAAGAAAGGCGAGTGCAAATTGTGGCCTCGCATCCGCAATTCGATCCCAGAACTTTCGAATATGATTTAGCGTTGCTAAGGTTGGTAATATAAGAAAGAATACTCTTTAAATATAAAATGATATTAAATCTATGTTTTAGATTTTATGAACCTGTAGTCTTTCAACCCAACATTATACCAGTTTGTGTGCCCGAAAACGATGAAGATTTTATTGGACAAACGGCATTTGTTACCGGCTGGGGTCGTCTTTACGAAGATGGTCCTTTGCCAAGTGTTTTACAAGAAGTAGCAGTGCCCGTTATCAATAATACCATTTGTGAATCCATGTATAGAGCAGCTGGTTATATTGAACACATACCACACATATTCATTTGTGCGGGATGGAAAAAGGGTGGCTACGATTCATGTGAAGGTAAGAAATTTAATGCTTTTAAACTTTTACATTTAACAATTAATATTTATTTGATGTTTTGTTTTTTGGCGATTAAAGGTGATTCTGGTGGTCCTATGGTATTGCAACGTGAATCTGATAAACGCTTTCAATTGGGTGGTGTGATTTCATGGGGTATTGGCTGTGCGGAAGCCAATCAACCGGGTGTCTATACAAGAATCTCCGAGTTCAGAGACTGGATTAATCAGATTTTACAATTCTAGTAAATTAACATATTAAGTGGTCACGTGATTACAATTAAATTTGCGGAGGGCGGGCCTTAAGTCCATTTACAAAAAAGTTTATCTTTTGCTTTTTACATTTCAAGGTTTTTAAGAAATGTTGTATCTATAGTTAATTGTATCTGTATCTGTAACTCTATCTTTATTTGTATTTGTAATTTTATTTGTATTTTGTATATCGCGATATTATTTAATTTTTATTTTAATATTATTTATGCAGTTATTTATTTAAATCGATTTTTTATATTTAATTTCATAATACTTTTGTGTTCTACGAAAATCTATTTGCAATATTTTTTCATCTGTCACATTTATCATTTTTGATGATTAATCTATTTATATATTGTTTTATTTTCAATATTAAAAATAATAATAGTTAATTATTGAAATTGTACGAATTCGAACTATTTATGCACAGCATATTTTAAAAAATTATCTTGTTCATTGGTTATACGCAAGTTGGCTACTTCAGTTTGAAACTTTTTATTCCATGATAAATACAAGTATAATCAAGGTAACGACTGGACAATAATGCAATACACGAAGTAAAACATACGTTATTATCTAACATATTCACAAGATATAAAACGAAAGAAAAACATATTATCTAGAATTTTTACGAAAGTAATTTTAAATAATTAATAAGTTTAATTAAGAATTTAATGAAAAAGTGGCACAAAGTAATGTAAATTTATACATTGATATATTTAATATCATATTTTAAGAGAATTAAAAAATATAGTTTAACAAAAATTTTGCATTATTTTTTATGTTCCGATAAAATATTTTACTATCAGCAACTTAAGAGTTACACACTTAAAAATCTAATTATCTGCTTAAAACTTTGAAAAAAAATTTCAAACTGACAATTTTTCCGTAATATAATCCGGCACTTCTTGAAGGAAATTAAAAGACAACTTTCTTCCAAGTGGAGATATTAGTACGATTGTCAATTTTCTAAGCGAAATAATATTCGAAAGCCTGAACAGAATGCTTAGTTTTCCGCATGAAATGCAGCTCATATTATTTCACAGTTGGAATGAATTGTTGCCAGAAACATTTGGCTGTTTCTAAACATGATGCAAGAAACATTTCGGTATTTCTTAAGAATTGAACAGAGTAGATCTTCAGTAAAGTTATTTTTAATTTATTTCAAGCTAATTTTTTATGTGGGCTTTAGACTGCATTTGTAGGTAACCTTTGTTATTAAAATCAAATTGATATGTTAAGAAAGAGTGATATGTAATAAGAGATTCTTACTTCAAACAATGAAACAAGTACCTTTTCAATGATATTACTTTATTTCGTGTCTGTAACAAAAGTTACGAAAATTTAGCCAAATATAAAAAAATTATACATGTTACGTAGAGCCCTCAAAAGTCACAAAAAAATTTTAAAAATGTAACCAAACGGCAACACTGTTACAAATGTATATTTTGTTTTAGTATATTTGGTTAAGCTGGTAAGGATGCTGGAAATAAGTTCTTTATTAACATCAAAACTTTTTCACAATCTACGATAAAAACCTTTGCAATAAATTAAAAATTTATAATTTAATAAAAACATTTAGAAAATTATTTAGCATTTCTGTACATTCCACAATATTCAATTTTTTTTTTTTTTTTTCTACTCACTGCTTGGTTATACTCAGATGCAAAATATTTTGAGAACATTAACAATATGTTGAAGTATTTGCAAATCTATAAAAGAAAAACAAATAACGAAAATTATCTCAAAACACAGGGTGTTAGGAGTACCCTGTAGATATATGTCACGGAAATCTGTTCTTGCGCATTTTACAAAAGGAAAATGTGTTCTTTTAGGACGTGGAATTTTTTTTAACTTTTGTTTAATATAATATCCTAAATATAGAATCACCCCTATAATGAATATATTTTCACTGGAAATTTTGTCCCTTTTCCCTAAATTGCGTGAACAATTTTTCACGTAAACAAAAATTCCCCTTATCGGGATTGATTTTTTCCCTCGAAATTTTTTCCCTTTTCCCTTAGATTTGTTCATTTAAATTTTGCTGGGGAACTGCATACATTATGCCAGTTTTTATATGTTTTAATTAGAATATTTACATCAATAACACAATTATTTAATTCGATATCAGTTACTGTAGTGCAGACTGACATTATGCTCGTCAAGATGCAAAACAAAGAGATCTTTTGGTTATAAATTTATGAAGATTTTTTATTAAAAATATTTTTTAATGAAAAAAAGGAATTAGAAAAAATCAGATATAAAAATTTATTTTACTGAAATGGATCAGTAGCAATATCTAGGGTAGAATAGGCAGGCAGTCGAGTTGCCACAGCCCACTTGGGTCCATTGATTGGTCCTTTTGTGTCTAGGGTAACTTCAAACGCTTTTAAGCGTGAACGTCACGTTCTTGAAATAAAATTGTTCTCTGTTGTAGTATCTCCTCCTCTTGCAACAACACAATAGCACCAATCATTAATATTTCTAAATTTTTTATAACTTTAAAAAATTTGCAATATTTTTTCTTATATTTAAATATTTTTTATTTTAATTTGTATTTAGTACGAATTGATAGCGGGAATTAACGTTTCCATGAAACTCACGATAGCAATTTTCCCTTCATGGGAAATAAAAATTTCATGAGAACAAAAATTTCACATTTTGTTCCCGATAGGGGTGAATATTAATTTTTTATGAAATTTATTTTATTTTTGTTATTTACTAGATTATTGTACACGGCGTTAACTGTGTCGAATTTTAGGGGATTTCTACGAATTATAAAAAAAATATATTATAACCTTTTTTACTATATTCTGTAATCGAGAGATTAATTTCGGAGTTACCATTAAATACAGAATTCGGAAATTGTACCACGCTTTTTTTTAATTATGTTTTTGTTCTGTCATTTAATCTGTGTTTTCTATTAATCAAAAGTTTTTCAACTTGGTATTTGTGCTGCTCGTGTCTTTCATAATTTAAATCTATTCATATATGTGTCGAAATTTTATTAATAAATAGCTCTATATTTAGATACCAAACCACCGTTTTGATTTTTACCATGAAAAATTTTGCAACAAATTCTGCTTAAATCATTTTAATTTAACATTTTGCATTTTAGACTTTAATAATTTCATGACAGTGTTAATCTCTTTCTTTTACACAGTAGTATTTTTTAAAAGTTTGGTTAAACTTCACTCGCTAACGGTTAACCTGGAAAATGTGCGAACTTTTCGTTCGCATTTTTAATGTAAGCGGATACAAAGGTGCCATCTGTTTGCATATAGAAACAAAATTATCAATCCCTTCATAGAAATTAAAAGCAGCTAAAAACTTTAACTCAATCAGAAACATATAAATAATGACGTAAATAGTCCTGGGCCGCTGTTAGAAAATATAAATATCCTAATTTACCCTGAGGACAAAAATTTTCTAAAAATCGGTTCAGTCGTTTGCACGAAAAAATAAGCAAACAAAAAAACTTACAAATTGATGTATAATATATTTTAAATAATTTTTTATTAAGTTAAAAATAAAAAAGAAGCATTTTAATAGCCGTGAAAGATGAGAATGTTTCCCTAAAACAAGAACCAGAATTATTATACCCAAATGAAAGCTACTAAAATCTTTTTAAGATGAGGGACTGGTACCTTATATCAAAGATACAAAAATAAGATACTTAATGGTGACAGAAAATCCACCAAATCACATAAAACTCACCATGAGCGAATTTTAGAATACCGGCATCACTTAACGACGAGCACTCTAAATCAATGATAATCGATTTCTTCAAGACCACATTGAAAAAATTTGTTTATTTCAGCAGGACAGCACTTCGATTCACATTGTGAAAAAAAGACTTTGAGCCAGTTTCACGATGTCGCAATCGTTCGTTCGTTCGCACAATTACATTCAAAACAAAAACAAATTCTAAAAAATTGTTTTTGTTTTAAATGTAATTATGCGAACGAACGAACGATTGCGACAATGTGAAACTGGCCCTTTATGTACGATTTGAAGGCTAGGCCAGCTATCGCAAAGATGGCGTGAATTTGCTACCAAGATCTGGAGAGATGACCTCGAGCATGATCGAAAAGATAATTAAACCCAAACTATTGCTAAAATTTAACTGGATTTATGGAAAAAATTTACTAAAAAATTATATAAAAATAGTATCTCTTTAATCCTCTTAAATTTGTAAACTAAAGAGCAAGTATTTCCTTACATCCTCTTCTGTCGTTTATATCAAACACCTCAACATCACCCTATCAAAATTCTTTGGACGGCTAGTAAAGCAGAATTAAAGAGAGTGTCAGTGTTTGTATGAGAATTAAAATTCTACTGTAATTAAAAAAATAACAAATTAAGATCCAAAGGAATATAAAAATTAAGAAATATTTTTTACATTGCAGTAATAAAGACTTAAGAAAGAAGCAGGATATAACAAATTTCTCTTTTATAAAAAAAGACATTAAAGACTTAAGAAACGAACAGAACTTAAAAATAATTCTCTCTCATCTTAATATAAAGACTTAAGACAAAAACATGCTGAGGGATTTGTGGGAAATATGTCTTTAAAAATAGTGACCATCATTTGAGCCATCAAATGACAATCACTGCTGATGCAAATATATATCACAGCGTAGAACAAAGTTTCTATCACATTCTTAACATTAAAATGAAAAAAGTGATGTAAACATTTGTATACGTGTGATAATAAAAACTTTTCATGATCTTTTAAAAATATTTAATTACAAAACTTTTCATTAAAACTTAGATTTAATTAACAAAACAAAAAAAAATACATTCATTTTAATTTAATACTAAAAGCAGTATAACAGTATAGCAGTATACAAATATTGCAAATGTGTTAGTAGAAAATTGTGTAGGTATAAGTGTCGCTCACTCATTTCTGGCTAGAATGTTTTTTTTTCGCAAAATACGATGGCTAATTTGACCATTAATTATAAAAAGATTTTTTTAATTTGAACTGTGGATATTATAAACCAATCGACATTAATTTTGGCTTAAGTTCTTTTATTGGAATTTAAAAAAAACCTTTTTTTAGAAAGAAAAATTATTGTATTTTTTAGAAATTCTAATAAATGAACTTAGACAAAATAAGTTTCGATTTATTTAAAAAGATTTTTTTTATTTTAATATGAAATTTCGAACAACTCAAAAAAGAAAGAAATAAATTTTAAATTTTTAATTGAATTAAAAAATTCTTATATTAAGATTTTTGAATATTTCAATTGACTGCAGCAATAACTATGAAATCATTAAGAAGACTCAATCTAATTATTTTGACATGTAACAAACATTTACTCCCACAAAAAATTAAAGAATTTAATTAAATTAAAATCTTTGTTTTAAATAAAGAGTGTTAAAATAAGAGTCATACACAAATAATTACTTTTTTATTTAAAATTTAATGGCAAAAATTCATTTAAAACAGCAAGGTTAGAAAGAAGAAAGTAAGTGTTTAATTTCTTCTTTCAAACAGTTGCTTATCATAGTAAAATGGTAAAAATAAAGCTAAAAAAAAACTTTTAAAAATCAAATGTGTGAATTAATGGTTTACCATTTAGATTCCCAGTAAACTTATCACTCGATATAATTTTTTTTTTTTTCTTTTATATTTTATAACTTTCACTTTTAACGTGCGTTAAGGGGGGGAAAAAGAAACAGTTTGCAAATGTATATTAAACAGCAATTAACGGTCATTTACAAGCAAAAATGATAAACATCATTTACAGTTGTTTGTGTAGGTTTTGGCTGAAATATTATTATTGATGAAATATTGACTCTGCATGGCAGAGTTGATTGGTTGTATTTTTTTAATTTTCTTTACATACTTTTTTCGCAATATATATATTTTTCGCTAACAATCTTTTACTCAAAATAAACAAAAATCAATTTTGTTGTGAAACAGACAATATTTTTTGGCGAAAAAACCGATTTTTCGATTTTGGATTTAAAAATCTATTTTATTTCACAAAATTAAATTCTATTGGTAAAAATTTGTTTTTTTATCGAAAAGGCTTTTTTTACTGAAAAAAAAAACTTTCGCCACTGAGAGTTAATTATTTTTTTGGTATCCGTTTTTGGCTAAAGCCCGTTTCGTTTTTTTTCAGATATTTGCACTGTAAATTAATTCCTCAGAAATGGAAGCCCTTACGGAAAAGGTATTGATCATAGTTTTCTAACTCAATATTTCTTACACCCTTCACCACTAAAAGTGGAAAAAGGAATGTGTAATTTCTGCAATATCCATTTCCGACCCCATAAAGTATATATATTCTGACTTCGTATGCATAGTTGAAGTTGATTGTGCGATGTCCGTCTGTCCGTCGGTGTTACTGTTTAACGCCTGCATCTAAAATTTCCATATCATTTGAAACAAATCTAGGTTAGTGAAGTAACTTCAATTAAAAAACAAATACATATATGAGGCGATAGAGAATTAAAAATTAAGAAAAAAAAAACTGCAAGTGAAAAAAAAATTGCGATCGCCCATATTTTCCGAGTTACGGGGCTCTGAAATTTTAAAATTTTTTCAAATATCAACATGGGTATCATTTAAAAGCTTTTGAAGAGATCTTTTAGTGTTGAAAAAAAAAAAGAAATATGTTAATCGATCAGATATAACGTCGAAAGAGGTGCTATTGGAAATCAGCATGTTCGGTCCATGTCCTTCGAGGCAGCAGGCAAAACACCACGTCTACCACTAATTTTTTCATATCACTTTTAACAATCAAGTAAGTCTAATCAAAAAAATAGTTATATAGAGCGATAGAGAATTAAAAATTAAGAAAAAAAAAACAGCAAGTGAGTGAAAAAAATGGCGATCGCCCATACATTCTGAGTTACGGGGCTCTGAAATTTAAAAATTTTTTTTTAAATAACAATATGGATATCATTTTAAAGCTTTTAAAGAGATCTTCAAGGAAATACTAAAATTTCTTCAAAATGCTTTTTATGTGAAATTAAATATATGCAGTACCAATTTTTTTATTGCAGTCGTTATCGATCAATAGAATTTAAGTGTAATTTACGATCTACAGTGGTGTTGTATAAAATAGAGCCACCTTGACCTGACTTTTTTCAATTTAAAAATAATGTACAACAAACTTTATAATTATTTCTATTTTTATACTTCGGTTTACTCGTAAAGTAAAAGATACAAAGATGCATTATGCAAATGTTGACATTCACAACTTAAATAAAAATTTACCCATTAAATTTTTACAAGTCACCAGGGCCTGCCTGTGCATAAAAACAAAGCCAGTAAATTTAGTTACCTAAAATATATTTTTTTTATTTACTGACTGGGTTTTTTCTCATTAATTATTATTTCTTTACCTTAATACTTCGGGGAATAACTCTTTTTTTTTATAACGTCTCAGCATCGTTTTGGCATTGAGTCCACAAGTTATTGGCAGCTTTCTACAGGAATAGTTTTCCACGTATCCTTAATTGAAATCCAAAGTTCGTCTTTATTGGAGGGATTTATTTCTCGAAGACACATTTATACTATTTGCCATAAATTCTCTATAGAATTAAAGTCTGGGGACTGCACCGGCCAGCTCAAAACCTTGACGTTATGTTCTTCAAACCAGTCTTTTGCTCGCTTCGATGTATGTTTCGGGTCATTGTCTTCTTGAAAAACCCATCGAAGTGGCATTTTCAATTCGTCATAAGGCATCATAGTGTCATTAAAAATATTTGTATAATAAGCGGCATCCATTCTAACCTCAATCTGAAATAAAGGCCCAGTACCATAATACGAAAAACATCCCAATACTATTATGTTTCCGCTTCCATGTTTAACAGACTTTACGGTGTATTGTGGACGGAATTCGGTTTTGGGAGGTTTTCATACAGGAAGGTTGCTTATGTCTGAATTAAACAAATTAACTTTCGCTACGTCAGGCCATATATTCTATTTCTCCATTTGCTTAGGTGCTTTTTACTTAGGTATGGGACCTTTCTACTATTTCTAGCCTTTAAATTAATTCTTATAAGAAGCATTCTTATGGTTGAGGTAGAAACAACTAGAATATGCTCCTTTTTAAGGATTGAAGAGGTGACAAAATGATCTTTTTTTACATGATGAAAAATTTTTGACGGTCTTTCTCTATTTTCTGCCTTGCTTTCATATTTGACGGCGTTTTCCACATTTTTTTTTAGAGCATCCAATTATTTCGGCAATTTGTCTATAACTTTTTTTTATTACAGAGTTTTTTATTGTCTGCCGGCTTTCAAAGGTACAAGATTTTCCTTTGCCCACTGTAAATACTATTATATAAAAATGTTGTGAGATTCTTTTCGAATTGTACTTTAAAAGTATTTGGATTAGGTGGCTTTATTTTATTGTACATCACTGTATATCGAATGCTGTAATTTTTCCCTAACTTTTCTTTTATCAAAAATTATTTTTAATAAAAATAGAATTTTTAATAAAAATATTTGTTTTTATGAAATGTGGATTATGACGCTGGAAAATCGATGAAATTATTTCCCTTGAAAATCGTAATTTTTTCATAAAAATTCGACACTTCTCATGAGAGCAAAACATTAAATTTTTCCCTAACAGTTCACGTTTGCTGCTAACCATTTCTTGATGTTATAGTTCAACATTATAAAAACAATTAGTTACTTAAAAAGCGAAACTATAGTGTGGAGTTCTCTTAAGCAGGCTGAACCCTCATGATATAATTTTCTCTAAGTTGTTTATTTATTATTATTATTTTTTTTTTTTTTTTTTAATTAAGCAATAACGTGTTTAATTTTTACAAACATAATTTGGAAATGAAGCATTTAATATCCGATTGATTTCACTTCTAAAAAACATTTCCACCCACCCAGACATGTTGGTACATATGTAAGTGTCTGCGATTAAAAATGAAACAACTTGTTAACATAAGTTTCTCAGAATTCTCTATGGTGTTTTATAATTTAATTTTATTTAAGGCATATTCCTGTAAGTTAAGATTCATCAATAATTAATAAAATGTAGATTTTATAGTCATTGTTGTCGTAGAGTCCAAATCATGTAAATGACCAACAAGAAAAAAAAACCCAATAAAACACACCTTCTGCCAGAGTTATTGTAAGCGAGCCAAACAAAATGTTCACTTTCTGTTGAACAAAATTTAATTAAAAAGCGCCAGCAAAATGCAATAAATTAAATTTTCTTTTACCAGATTGAAAAAATTGATTTTAAAAATTCAGTTTACAATCTGATTGTGAAACAACTTGATGAATATGTTAACACAACTAAGATTAATTACTTTTTGTACTTTTTTTTTGTAAAATAAATCACAAATCACATCAATACTTTCTTTTACTGACGAAAATGAAAGCCGTGTCGGCAAAATAACAAATTTCAAAGTTATGAAAAAAATGTTTGAACTTTATTTGAATAATTTATAGCTGATAGTGGATAAACATAAATCTCTTAAGGAAAATAAAACTTTTAAAACTGCTATTGCACAATTCATTCAATTGAACTTTTTGTAAATGGCTTGTTATTTTACGTTTATTCCGCTTTTACTTCTAACATAATAGTTGAAAAATTTAAAAGTAGAAACTTATTTTAACGAAAAATAGTTTAAATTAAAATTTCTTAAAAAAATTGCTTTGGAAAATATTTTCTGTAAAATTTTAATAATCTTCAGTTCAAAGCCTGCTACTAGCAGTGCCAGTTAGGATTTAATATTCTCGAAATCTCGATCCCAAAATCGCGAAGACTCTCGGCATTTCGAGTACTATCGAGAGCACGAAAACAAATAAAACGTATCGCAAACGTTTCAGGAGAGATTATTAAAATTACGATCGCAAAATTTTTCGTTTCGTGAACATTTCACACAAAGTCATAAATAATTTTCTTAAACTTTTTGTGCATAAATAAAACGAAAGCAAAAACAAAGACAAAGAGAATAAACGAAAGAATTTGTTCTTCACTTCTCTACTTGATAAACCAAAAAAAATTATACCATTGCGCAAATGTTTTCTCTACTATAACGAGTTAATAAATAAGCAAACGTTTCGGAAACGTTTTAAGCGGCAATTAGACGATCAAACTTCGCCTGTGAGCACGACCTGATGAGAGAGAGTATTTTGCTATTACACGATCAGGCGAAGTTTGTCAAACATCAGTATGCAAGCAGATTTTGCAGATTTATTATATTTTATTAATTTTTACTTAATATTTCGCCACACCGTAGGACGGCTTTATCGGAAAACAGGAAGTAAAAATATCAATAATTATTTTTTCAATCACAAAATTAAGTTGAAATAAATTTTTGATCAAAAAAATAGAACAGAAAATTAATTATAAAGGTCAAAAAACATTTATATTTGTACTCTTTCTTGTTTTATTTTAAGTTAGTGAATCGCACTATTGGATTTAGTTGACTTAGATAATGACAACATATTATCTGAGGCTGCAAACACCCAGTAATTCCATCATACATCCAGGGAACCGAGCGATTTGTGCAGATGTGAATGCATGTCATATGAAGAGTAACTGGAAAGTGGAAGTCACTGTGTTATGGCAGTAACTTTAAAAAGTTGAACCCAAACACCCCGTATAAATTTTAAAATAGACTAAGGTTCTGTTGTTTAAATTACGAAATAAAAGATCCAATTAAAAAAATTTTTTCAGTAACATAACAAACTTTAGTTTTTCGGTAAATATTCGAAATAAAGATGTCAGAAATATGACTTGAAGAGATGAAGCAGAATTAAGCCCATCATTACTGAAAAATATGATATTTTTTGCATAAAACAGTATTTTCCTTAAAACAGTATTGTGCTAAAACAGTTTTCTCACCAGCTCGACACAGTGACATAACATAAGACAACTTTAATAACTTTACTTTTCAAAGAGAAATTTCACACAGAAAAACTCGCATTTAAAAAAAAAGAAACAGAAAGTAACAATTAGTTAAATGCTTAAAGTCTTATATAATTCAAGTGCAATAACAATAAAAAAATTCATAATTAAAAATATTTTATTTAAATAATTAATTAGAAACTTACACCTTAATTTCAAGTGATGAAACTTAAACAATAAAACAATTTCAGTAAAAGAAATTTTTTAAAGCACAAAAAAAAAAAAAAATGAAGAAAAAAGAATTTCATTAAAAGTACAAAACGAAAGTTTTTTATTTAAAAAAAACACACTCAATGTAAACATGCACGATTGCAAGTCTTGTTATAAAAATTATTTGATTTTAAAGTAAACACAATAGGAAATTTTTTAGATGCTTTGAATTTAGTTGAATATTTATTATTTCTTTTTAATAAATTTGGCAGCAAGCCATCTTTAACGCAGTGAAGTAAGTGAAAGAGTAAGTGAGAATATTTAAATAAATATTAAATTTAAAAGGAAAGTATTTTTAGTATATGACATTTTCTTTTATTTAAATATAAAAGTAAAGAAAAAAGTACTAGGAGTAATAGTTACAGCTGTTGAAAATCTTTAACAAAAATTTAAAGCAGAAACAGAGTCCATAAATTCAGCTTAAAACTCGTACTCCTTTCAGAATATTTGCACAGCAAAGTCTTAAGGCCAATGCTTAAACAGGCGCCAGTATTAAATTAAACGCTTTCTTTCAAATTATTGTGTTAATATCCGGACTAAATTATTAAAACCACCGGTATTCATTATTGAAGGTGAAAGCACGTCTCGATAGCCGTTTCGCTACCGATCACTTAGCTCTTCAGGAAACTTCTCACGAACATTTTAAATAAACCAAAGATTTTTGTCCAAACAATAAGTTTAAGACAAAAATCAAAGTTTAAGCAAAAACAACAATGAACAACAATGATTTTATTTTTCTTTATTCACTGTATACGGCTGACCTTTTTTCGGCTCTTTTATGCAAGATGTGATCAAGATTAACGTCAGTATCTGGCCGGGGGCCCTTACCTGACAGTGATCTTGCCACTGAGTGAAATACAAAGCGTCGACTAGCGCCCTCCACTGAGTGTAGCCAACAGAGTTGCAATTCCTTGAACATGGCTTGCAGGTCCATGAACTACCCCTTGCTTAAGGGTTGCAGACTATCCAACCCCATCCGTTGAGAGTTCAATAGCACACTTCAATCTAATCCACACCATCCCTGCAGATTTAGACTTTTAACCTCTGCCACCACATGTACTCCGAGGGGATCTCACCAATAACCGGCTACAGAGACGGGCGGATCTCTGTATGGGCTACCGGTTCCCATAGTGCCAGTTTATTTAAAGACCCTGGTACATTCTTCGACAGTAACCAACTGTCTATCCAGATTTGGTGCTTGCACACCAAGGGATTAATTCCCCTTATACCCCGAGAGCACTTCGTCTGAATCTAGGTTTGCTCAGTCACACGCTTAGTACCCCCAGGGGGGTGGGGGGCTCTTTTATATAATTTAAAGATGATGAAAAATAAAATAAAAGCAAGAAATAACGGGCACTTGCAAATTAATTCATAAAAGTAAACGACTGGAATATCAAATTAAAACAAGTAAGAGTGCTATATTCGGTTATGCCAAATCTTATATATCCTCCACCATCTATGTAAATCTAGTAAGTGAAGTAACTCCAAACAAAAAATAAAAAAAATTGGTACTGCATATATATAATTTTACATAAAAATGATACCGGTTCTTAATGAGTTAAGCATTTTTCCAAAATTTTAGTATTTCCTTAAAGATCTCTTCGAAAGCTTTAAAATGATACCCATATTGATATTTCAAAAGAAATTTAAATTTCAGAGCTCCTTAACTCGGAAAATATGGATGAGCGGCAATTTTTTTACTTGATGAGTTTTTCTTATTTTTTAATACTCTATCACCCCATACATTTATTTTTGGATTTGGAATACTTTATTGTTCCAAGTGACAGGTAGGCGTGGTTTTTTGACTGCTGTCTCGAACGACATGGACCGATCATGCTGATTTCCAATAGCACTTCTCTCGACACTATATCTGATTGATTGACATATTTATCTTTTATTATTTAACTTGATTTCAACACTAACACGGACGGACATCACTCAATTGACATCGCTATGCTAAGAAGTTAGAATATATATACTTTATGGGGTCAGGAATGGATATTGTAGAAATTACACGCGGAACGACAAACTTATATAAACCGTTTTTCCACTTTTTGTGGTAAAGGTTATAATAATCGAACTTTAAAATTATTGTGATAATATCCCGATTAAATTATTAAGACCAACGCTTTCTAGCTGCAAAAAAAAATATTCTTCAATTACCTTTTGTAGTTGATAACTTCAAAAAAATGTAGACAACTGAGTACTTGAATTGAGTTAAAAAATTACTTAATATCTTTCAAATTACCTTTAAAAAATGAATTCGTTTTCTATTTAGCATCCATAAAAACACGGAAATTTCTTTAAAAAAGTTATATCATTCTACTGTAGAAAATGCAAGTATGAAAAATCAACTAAAATCCTGAACAAAATGTATTCATTAGTTAATTTTTACATGATTATTTGTGTAGAGAAAATAAAATATTGTACAATATTAAACAGTATTAATAATGATCTTTTAAGCTTATAGACGTTGTTTAACTAAATATAAAAATTTGTTTTACTATTTTGCACAGTGGTGATTCTTGCAAAAGAAATGGTAATAAATCTGGAAGTTATAAACTGTTGTTTGGATTTAAAAGAAATTTAGAAAGTCTTAGAGGAGGAGTCAGGTCTCATAAACTATGTCACGGTAGCTTTTTCATTTTCTTAAATGTTATTTGATTTTAAGAATACATTTTGCAAATGAAAAAAATTATTATTGTCTTAACCTTCTTTTTTTTAGTTTTTTACCAATAAGTTTTAAAGCCTTACCCACTCCCTTTACTCTAAAGTGGTTCTAACCTTCAGATAAAACCAATCAGCTGTTAAGAAGTTCCATGTTTATTACCATTTACATTTCGAAACTCCCCACTGTGCAATGTTAAATACATATATAAAATGTAAAGTTGAATAATATCATAAATGCAAGTCAATTTAAAAGGTTCACAGCATATTAAACAAGCGTTTGGTCATCACTCGACTGGCAGATAAAATTTGAAAGGTTAAGGTGTTGCGTAGAAAAGGTTAAAAGCGAGTTATGATTTGCGAGCTACAGATTTAGCTAAATATTTTAGAGAAGCTTTGAAATCAATAATAAATATTTGATTTGTATTACCAACGATCAAACATGACGGGGTTACCACTTTTATGTCAAATTTTTCAAGAATCATTATCCAACATTTCAAAAGATTTAAAAAATATCCCAGTTTTGAATTTAAATATTTTATTACTCGGCGTTACCATTTTTGCTCGCAGGCTGTTTCTCTATAATGCAAACTTTCTTTTAAATAAGATATATCAGCGCAAGAACAGACAAAAGTTTTTGCAACTACTAAAGATTTTTTTGTTAAATTAATTAAAAAAATATTATTGCGCTAATTATTAAATATCCCGACTTTAGTTATAAATTACTGATATTGATTATTTAAGACGACAGCACATCGCGATGGCCATTTCGCTAGCGTTTGCTTAGCTCTTCAGGAAACTTCTCACCAACATTTTAAATAAACTAAAGATTTCTGTCCAAAGAATAAAGTAATGACCAAAATTAAAGTTTAAGCAAAAACAACAATAACCAACAATGATTCTATTTTTCTTTTTCCGCGTGCTTTCACCTTCAATAATCAATATCGTTAATTTATAATACAAATCGGGACATTAAGAAAGTAGCGCAATAATCTTTTTTAAATTAATTTACTTAATAAATATTTTCTGTGTTTTTTAATTTAATTATTTTATTTATTTTAATATTGAAATTTAATTAAATTATTAATTCTTTCAATATGAAAATTTATTATTCGGAATCTTTTAAAATTTAGTTTACTTTTAAAAGATTCCTAATAATAAATTTTCATATTGATATATTTGCATGTGCACATTGCTTATTAATAAAAATTGTTTTTCAATTTTTATTTTTTCATTGAATCTTTCAAATACATATGAATGGCTCCCAATGGGATCCCTTATGTAGAAAAATTAAAGAAAAAATGTTTGCTGTGTTTTTGTATAGAACATTTTTGAGTTGTTATTGACTTCTGTCTTATTGATTCAATGGAGTTCTCATTTAATCAATTTGGCTTTTGATATAAGACTTTCTGTTTTTCTATACAAAATTTGGGTAAAATCCACTGATGAGCTATTTGAGCAGTAGTGAAATGGCCATATGGATATGCTTTCCTCGCAGTAATACATTTCATTTTTTAGTTTAGTTTAAAATAATAAATATTTCATGAGAATATCATGAAAGATTTATATTTAAAGGAATCAAGCACGAATAAAGTAAATTAAATTAATAATTTCAATTATATGTTTAATTGAAAAACAAATAAAAAATGTTTAATTAAATAAATAATTATAACAATTATATATTTAATCAAGAAATAGAAAAACTATTTTCTAATGAAATAAATAATTGAATCAATGTAAAATTTAATGAGAGTAAGTTAATTAATAAAATAAAAGTTTCGACAGTATTGTTTAGGAGTTGAGGTCTTGTAATAGCTTATTTCTTACTAAAATCACAATCTATAATTTTGCTGAAGTACCACGCATATAGAAAAGCGTTAAAACTTAGATACAATGGGGTAACCAGAAATATACTAAAAGGACTGTTTTTGAATCAGGGCTCGAAAATAAACATAACGAAACGTTTGCTTTAAACTATTAATGTACGCATTCAAAAGAGAAAACAGTGAGAAATAAATTGAAACATTTTAAGAAATAAAGTTTCGCGAAGGTTTAATGACTGATTTGCTCGTTATAGTCGAGCAACGAATGTGTCTGTCTCTTAAAAAGGAAGTGCTTATTTCTTAATAAGAGAGCCGCCCCTCTCTGTAGTCGGTTATTGGAAAAATCCCTTCGGGGTCCACGTGGTGGCTGTGGTTAAATAAAAGTCTATATCTGCAGGTCTGGTGTAGAATAGACGGAAGTGTGCTGTTGCACTATCAAAAGAGGAGTTTATGGGTAGGCTTCAACCCTTTAGCAAGGGGTCCTGCAAGCCATGGTCTTTAAATTGCACAGAATATTGGTTGGACCACCATCAGGTAAGGGCTTCGCGCCAGGTACAGACGTTAATCCTTATCACATATCCTGCTTCGATTGCTCTTTTTGTATTGGTCTTGCTCATATACAAACGAATTAAAAATTATCTAAAATGTATGTCTACATGAAATGTTTGCGAAACGTTTTGTTTGTTTTTATAGGCTGCATTCTACTCTTGACGACAACTGTATTTGAGATCAATTTTTAGAGAGAGAGAGAGAGGAAATTCTTTATAAAAAAAACAAGGGCAGTATGCTGGTGATGCTTTTTTTCAGAGCAGTTTGGCTTGTCTGAGAGAACTATTTAGGAACTACTGAACTTGGACATCTTACATCAAATGTACTTGAAGCGCTAATTCATGGCTTATGATATTGACATTTGCTACTAGTAAAGTTAAAACCGCCTTCTTATCTTTTCTTATTAAATCAGAAATAGATGAGTAGATGTAGGACGTCCTTTATGACACCAGAAGTTTAGCATTTATATCATTACAATAAATCGTTGTACAGTGGAACAGATTCAAAACATTTGGAAAAGAAATTAGCAATTTCTACTCTGCTAGCCCTATTGAATCAAAATTTCGCTTGCAGAGTATTTGAACGGCGAAATAGGTTCCCAATATTAATAATATTCTTTAAAATTTTTTCATTTCAAATATTATTGTTTCTTTTTTTTTTTTTTTTTTGACCTTTATAAATAGTTTTCTTTTCTATTTTTCTCAGCACTAGGTCAGTTTTTAAAATAAAAAAAAAATAATAAACTTAATATTAATGTTTTGTTTCCTGTTTCCTGTGTGTGGCGAAACATTGAAAAAAACAATAAACAATAGCCCAATTCACAATCTTGTGCAGATGGTCTTGCATCATAGCATTTGCAAAATTGTGTAGCATATTTTTAGTCTACACCAACAAAACATACAGTAATGAGTAAAATATGCTACACAATTTTGCAAATGCTATGATGCAAGACCATTTGCACAAAATTGTGAATTGGGCTAATATTTTTATTTTAAAAACTGACCTAATGCTTAAAAGATTAGAAAAGAAAATTTTTTTTCATTTAATTTCGTCTAAAAATTGTGTCTAAATAAATTCAAAAACAGCCTAATTTTTATAAAACAAAAAATTTGATGATTAATTGCTTTTAATAAAGAAACGGCACAAAAATCTTAAGTTTTCTCATTTAAGTAAAACCCTTTAATATATTTGTAAGTCATTTTTTTTATTTTATACTTGAACAATTTTTCCAAAAGAAAAGTTTTATATTAAACAAATAGGAATAGCACTCTTCACCATTTATGTAAATTTAGATTTACATACATTTTTTAGTGAAGGTACTCCAATCAAAAATACAAATATTCGGGTGAAAGGTAATAAAATAATATAAGAAAAAAATTAAGTTCTGCATAAAAATGTCATCGGTTTGTAATAGGTTACGCATATTTAAAGAATTTTAGTATTTACTCAGAGATCTCTTCAAAAGCTTTAAAATGATACCCATATTGATATTTGAAAAAATTTGCAAATTTCAGAGCGCCGTAACTCGGAAAAGCGGCCATTTTTTCACTTGCTGTTTTTTTTTCTTATTTTTTAGTTCTCTATCGCCCCATGTATTTGTTTCTTTTAATTGAAATTACTTTACTAAACTAGATTTGTTCCAAATGACATGGAAAAATTAGATTCAGGCGTGGTGGTTTGCCCGCTGTGTCGAAGCACATGGACCGATCTTGCTGATTTTCAATAACAAAGTTTCCGAAACTATGTGTGATCGATTGGCGTATGTAAAAGATTCGCTAGCTTATCTTGTGTCTTGGCAAGTTGATTGCAGTACTAACACGGACGGACAGACGGACATTGATCAATCGACTTCGTTATGCATAAGAACTCAGAATAAATATACTTTATGGGATCGGAAATGAATATTGTAGAAATTACAAACGGAATGTGTGAAAGAATACACATGTATTGAAACCATCAAGATTTCGTGGTTGCCTTTTATCATTTTTTTCACATTTTTTATTCACATTGAATTGTTGGGGTGTTTTAAAGATTCAAGTTAATTAAGTAACTAATAATAAGCTTATTTTCACAGTCTTTTAAATGTTGTGAATATTTACCACTAAAGCCCAAAGATTTTACAGACAGTATATGCCAGCAGGTTATTTGGGTTGTAAACATGATCATTATAACGATGGTGTCGTTTATGATGATTATGGGTTTTGTCTAATTCACTTTCATTTTGCACGCTTGTTTCGCTATTGTGGTTGTATTTTTCTTTTATTATTATTATTATTTATTATTGTTTATTTAAAGTGAAGAAATATTTGAATAAGCAATATTAAATCAACAAGAGTTATAGCAGATAGCATAACAAATTGTCAAAAGTGAAATTGAACTTTAGTTTGATCTGGTGTCTTTATCTGTTATCCAAATAAAGAGTATTTATTGCGTTACAAAAAAATATAGTTTTTTTTTTTGTATACAAATAAATTTCTTTGTATGAATCTTTCTTCTTTAATGGAACTTACATTTCGTGGTACTTTCATTACATATTGTTACACCTATTTAATGAATCTACCTGTATGTCTATTTGCCTGTGATCAATTATGAAAGACTTAAAGTAAACTAAATTGAAAGCTTTTTTCACGTTTTAGAAATTAGAAATTTTGACACTTTTTCGTATGATGATTTATTATTTTTTTTACATCTAAATTCGGTTATTTTTAAGCACTTCTTAATGTATGTCTGCGATTTTTCAAAGAAACATTAAAACTAAGCTGCTATATAGGAACCATAATTTTTTTTTTTTGTTAATCTTAAAATAAATATTCGAATTTTCGAACTTAAGAAAAAAATTCACATAACACATGTGAACTTTGCACTTCATATGTTTAAAAAAGCTATAGAATTACAAATACACCTAAAATGATTTTCTGTAAAACGATCTTAAAATTAGTATAAAAATTATAAAATAGCATACATTGATTAGATGTACTAATAAATTGTCAATTTCATTAGCATTGACTGATAAATAATGCTAATGATTTTTTGGAATTACCATTATTTTCAATAATACTCGTAATAAAAAAAAAAAAAGTTTAAACTAACTAAAAATTAGTTAAAGAACGAAGTCATTGCCATTGACTAATGGTTAAATGGTTTCAAAGCATTGCCATTACTAAATTTCTTGTCTTTGTACACTAAACAAACACCTTAACGAATAGTAGAGCATTATTTTGAACTTAAGGAAATACAAATATTTTAACATTCTCAGGAAATATGAGTTAATATAGAAATATATTTTTGTTTTCGTGTAAGTAATAAGAACTCCTAGCTGCGGTTTTAGGAGACTTTAGACCTCAGACATCAAGTAACTTAAAGTATTAATATTTTCATGTGTTGGTTCTGCTATTAAAATTTATTTTCTATTAAAATAATTATATTCTGCCAATTGTAATAAGTTAAACAGTTTCATTAAAATTTCATTACTATTAGAAAAACAATGATAATTAAAATAAAATCATTAGCATTAAATGGTAGTTAAATTTGTTGTAATTGACATTATATAAATAATGCCAATGAAATTTCAATGGTAATGAAAAAATCCCAAGCATGTAAAATAGAAATAAAGACAGTCTCCTGAAACCATTTTTACTAATATTGCGATTATATCTATAGGTGGGTGGATGCGTTTGTCACTATTTTTGTAAACGCTCCACAGGTCATACAGTTCGATAAATCTAAATGAAATCCTGTATTTGCCTTTGTTATATAAAGATGAAGAGATAGAGAGATGTAGAGTTTCAGAAAAATAAAAAAAATTATTTTTTTTTTTTCGATTTGAATATACTTTGAGTTTTTATTCTTATTCCTATTTTATTCTGTAATATATCAAAAAAATTATCTGTTTCTTTGGCCTATAGCAAAGTTGAGTTTAAGCCCTTCCAGATTTTTAACGAAAAAATGTTGAAAAATTGAAAAATAAAATTATCAAAATTGAACCTTTAAAGCCATAGCTATAGCTATCACAGGTAAAAGTTTTAACTCTTTTATTTACATAATTAATGCAAAAAAAATATTTAACGATAATTCCTAAATAATAATGTTGTATCATCTATTTAAATATTATCAACAGAAGTTATTTTCGGTATAAAACCAATGCAAAGTGGATTGAAATCGATTTATTTTTTATTTTATCTTAATTAAGTTTCTCAGAGGCAAAGTAGAGGTGTTTCTGAGTAGAGCTGCTAATGGTTAGTCCTCTAAGTTAAAGGGACGCTTCTGGGTAATCCACCAAAATTGGGTACTTTGGGTATAAAATATTTTGGAAATGTCATAAAAAGTTAATTTTTAACTTAATGGTAAAGATTTTAAAAATTTAAGTAGACCTTGAAAATATCCACAAAAAATGTGCGTTCATTTGTAGGTTATGTTATCTCTTTTAGTTTGGAAGAAAATTGGCTTACATGTTTTTTTATTTCTTTTTCTTTGCGTATGTAATTTAAACATATTTTGGTCCTAGCAAATTTTTGTAAACTATTTAAGAGACAACCTATAGCAAATGCATTAAAATGAAAATTAGGTCAAACATTTGAAGGGTCTTTCTCCAGCCCTATTCAAACATAGCCAATTTTGATTTGTTGGCTACATGCTCCAAAAAGGTTTTGAAAGCCCAGTGAGTGATAAAGGAAGAATAGCCACTTTTATCAAAAAAATTTAGGACATTTTTCCCCGTTCCGGGAAGTTATATGTTACAATAAAAAAATTTTTAATTTATTTCACCATTTAATTAAGAGCTCTATTATTTGCATAATTTTAAGGTTTTGTAGGAATATATTAATGCGTTTCGATTTTGTGGCAGTTTAAATTCTATTCTTTGTTTCTCAAAAAACCACCTTAACGTGATTTTTCCAGTTTTTGAGGTAAATGTCATTTAAAAAATAGAGCGCAAAAATTATCATTATAATGTCATACATTTAGAAGCCATAAGCTTTCTTCTGATAGCACTTACATGTATATGGAGCATTTATTTATGCTATAGGAGCTTCCTAAGCCTCGCCTTCTCATGATTTTTTTTTAATTTTATATTTAAAAAAAGTATATAAATACATTTTGTGCCAAACTAAAAAAAAGGACCTAATTTAATTCCAACCTAATTAATTAGCAGCGCCATCTAATAAAAAATTCTAATAATATAAACATGCTTGCTGAAAACGACCTCAAACAAAATCACTGCAACTTATGTAAATTTCGTGAAAAATGTTTTTCCGATACACAATGAACCTTGTATGAGCTTCAATTTATGATATGGGCAGTTTACAAACAAATTTCAGTAATCAGCCAACTATTAGCCATGATACAGTTTAATATGCACAACCTATTTAAAATTTACTCACAGATCATTCTGTCCTCTTTAAAAACAGAACAATTATTGGTATATAACTTTAGCGCCGTTGAAGGGTATCATACAGTCGATTAAATACGACTTTATTTTCTAACTTACTTTCCGATTTTCTAACATTAATACATATGAATATGTACTACATAGCGCATACGACATATGCATACAAAATATTTTGTCTCATATTGTAAATATCAAAAGACTTAAGAAAAAAACATGCATTTAAAGAGTTTCAATACAAATAAACTTCCTACACGAACAAAATTTAATTTAAAAACCAAATGCATATTATTTATTTTATTGTGTTAAACATAAAACATAAAACTTTTCTTTTTTGAAAATGTTAAAAAAACGTAATATTTTTTTAAAGATTTTTCTAAATACTAAAAAAATCTAATATCAGAAACACAATAATCAGATTTTATAAAATAATTAAACTTATTTTACCCACAACAATAAAAGTGACTAACGATTCTCTCTCACCATATTAACTCACTAGCAGGGCTGCCGTTTTTGGTTATTTCTAACCAAAAGTGGTTATTTTTTTCTTTAATGTGGAGATGTGAATATTTTTCTCATTTTGGTTATTTTTTCTCCAAAATAATAATACACATCTACATATTTTTTATGTTATACTTTTTAAGCTTTTATATTCTTCAATTTTTCTAATTGCTACCAAGACAACTGAAAATAAAACAGCTGTGACTAAAATCGCTAGTGCAGCCACCTGTTATGAATTTGCCTTTATTGCTACTCATTTGCTTATAATACTTTTCTTTTACAACACTGTCAACAGCTTTTAATTTTGCTAAATGTGAAATTTTACTTCAAAATGCAATGAACTTTTAATAAGTAAATCTGTGGTCTCAAACTATTATACTGTGAACTGCAAGTTTTGTTTAGTTTGTTTTAAACAAACTTTTATTTTTTTAAACATACGTGTACAATCGTTACTCATTACATACATACATATGTAGGTAAAAGAATTTTATTTTTGTTATTATTATTAACTGAATTTAAATCACATAAGTTACATTATAAATATGTATCCATTTAAAATGTTATTTAATAAAAATACTACATATTGAAATTTGGTTTTTGTTTCTCATTTGGTAACTTTTAAAGCAAATTTTGGTTGTAAAAATTTTTTTGTTGTGGCAGCACTGCTCACTAGTACAAGCAACAGTGTTGCCAGGAGTTGACAAGAAAAAGTTACGCTTTTCCTTTACAAAAGTGACATTTTTTTCGTTAAAAGTCACATTTTGAAATTTTTCATTAAAATATTGTGAGTTTATGTATACACTGCGGTTCATTAGGATAGAACCAACGCAGTAGAAAAAACTGTATAAATTGCAAATACAAGATGGAATAAAAAAATTTATTTTTGGAGAAAAATGATAAAAATGATAAATGATAATTCAAACACAAAAAAAATATAAAAATGGATTCTAACGGTATTTTTTCTCTTTCTTTGTAGTCAAGTATTAAATTTTTTATTATATTTTTTCAGCCATCATTAACACATCTATAATATCAGTATTCAACTGGGTAAGATGGGCACCCTTTATAAGTTTAAATTGACTAAATATTCTCTCCACACACCCATTAGAAGTATAAAATTAAACCTGGATGTATAAATTAAAATTTTTTAGCATTTCAGTCAGGACTTAACGTTAAAATTCCGTGGTCGACAAGTGCATGTGCTCACGCCATTCAATAAAATTAGTTATGCAAAAATTATAAGCCATTTTATATTGAAGTTTTAAAGCAAATACGACTTAAATTTGTCCAATATTTTAAAATGATTAAAATAGATCTGTCGAAGCTCAATCTTTCAAATAAAGAGATTTTACCCGATTTATTAAAAAATTTTCATTTCTTTCAAATTCAAATGTGACGTTTTGCGAAATATGAAAAACAAACAGACAATATTTAATATTTCAAGGCAATAAAACGAGTGCTCTTTCTCCCTAATCTTAGTACTGGCTCCACTAGTAAGTTGTTAAATTTTTCAAGCGAAATAACAATTTTCGGAAGTTCGAACAGAGCGCATGTAATAAGTGCAGCTCATATTATTAAGCAATTGGAAATAATTGTTGCCAGAAACATTTTGCTCTTAATACCCGTTTAGAGCAAATGAGCAAACATTTGAAAGGGAGACATTTAGTTTAATATTAAATTACGAGTGGGGAAGAGATAATCGTTTTTGTGTTCGGTACTTGGCGATACGCTTTGTTGACATTTTCTTTGCATACATTTAAAAGCGAATAATAACAATACTAATAAAATGTTGCCGACAACATATTTGCCTGTGTGTACACCAATGAAAAAACAAAAGACAATTCCAAATGTTTTTCTTCCAAATGTTCGTCTGTCTAAACTCGGACTTATTAAATAGAAAGCAAGAAACACTTTATAACTTTTCACAAATTAAACAACTTCAGAAACATTAGTTTTTTGTTTATTTTTAACTATTACTTAAAAAAAATTGAGACATCATTTGTAAATTTTGTTGGTAAAACCGATTTGTTATGTTAAGAAAAACGGCTCACAGAGACTGTTATTTCTTGTATCAAATAATAAAAAAAGTACTTTATTTTGAGGCTGTGCCGTTAAAAGTTACGAAATTTATACCAAATATAACAAAATTATACATGTTACATGGAGCCTTCTAAAGTTAAGATAAATGTAACCAAACGGCAACACTGACAAGCAATAAAAACAGAGGAAGAGTACTCTCACTTTTAACTGAAATCTAAGGTTTTTTATTTTCTGTTTTATTACTATTTTTATTGTTTTCTTTAGTTTCTCCTAAATCTTAACTACCGCATTAAAAATTATATTTTTAATTTACAAATCAAAAAAGAAAACATGAATAAGGCAATAAAAATGTTTAAATTGCGTATGGTAGGATGTTTATCAAAGATTATTATTGAGAAGCAAAGTACGTAGTGTTTTGTTTTTGTTTTTTATAGCATTAAAATAATCACTGTAAAACGTTTATTATTTAATGCTTTACAGAAAGTGAATTAAATTTTTTTCTACTTTATTTTTCTTATGTAAAATTTAAAAAAGCAATGACGGGTTTTGGGCAAAGAATGGCAAAGAATTCAATGTTTTTAAGTTTATGCTGGTAGCTTTTAATAACCATATTTAAATTTCAAAATTTTATGTTTCTAATGCAGTTTTAATTTTTTCGTGCCTTGTTTCGTTTTATTACTCGTATGATGTTCAAGGACAGTCATAATGGTTTCATAATTTCGCTTGCCCAATCAAGTCGAAGAATTATCGACTTATAAATTTTTCGTTAGCTAAGTTTTTGAACTTTTTAATTTTCCTTAATTTGCTGTGTTAGAAAATATTCGAAGTTTCCGCTGGCTATAGGAAACCCAGCTGCTTAAAATATCTGGTCATAGAGTTTATAAAACTTGATGCAAATAGCATCTGCTTAGGACAATGTCATTCCCAAGTATATATTTAAACGTCATTGATGACAGGTCCTTGGTTAAATTGAGAAGTAAGAGCCCACCTTCATTCCTAAGGACTTCGGCTTTTCTTACTGTCCACCAACTTATTTTCGGAGATTTAAGGCCTACTGCCTAAGATTCCTCAGGGTATGATGAGGAGTGATTGAGTTAAGCTCTTTATAATTCTCGGAAACTGGCGATCGTTCAAGCTACTGCTAAGAATTCAGTTTAAAAGTTCTATTAATATTTAAAGGAACCAAGAATAAGTTAAAAATAAAAAATAAAATTTTTTAATTTATTAACCATTCTTAATTAAAACTTAAAATTATAATTCAGAGCAGATTCATTTCGATCTTGAGTGCAAAGTTTTGTACGTAATATACAAGATCCTTACTTTCTTATACTTTTCTTATATAATAAATTTCTTTAAAAATAAATTATCTCTATTTGATATTTACACACATTTTTTATAAAGAACTACTAAAAAAATTGTTTTTTATTTATTCTCATAATTTTGTAGCACCATTGAGTGTCATCATTAAGAAATAGAAAATTTCAAAATTTCTGCTAACATAGTAGCATTACTTATTACTGACAATTACATAAATAAACACATTATCTAAATCGTCAATCTAAACACCTGTAAGTCACTTTTGTAATGATAAGAATCAGAAAAAAAATCAAACCAAGAATAACCGCAAAACTTAATTATTATCTCTTTCTTGATTGCAATAAACAAAATGCTAATTTTACATTACTGTTAAATCACACAGAGAGTTAACGTTAACATTTAATAACAATGAGAGAATGTTTATTTTAACATCAATGTCAACATAACAGTTGATAACTCTTTTTGCAGAAAACAAATAAGAAATTTTAACGAAAAAATTTGTTTGACTAAAGCTAAAGACAGACAATGCAACCAGCAAAGATTCAGTAATCAAACCAACATCATATTAAATGGACGTGTAATTTTAATCAAAACAAAGTCGTCTTAATCCGTTTTTTATTTAGTTTTACAGCGTTTTAATCTTTAAGTTGAAAAAATACAGAAGCTGTAAAACAAAACGTTAACGGTTAAGAAAATTTTATAAAAGCAAAAAGTAAAAAAATATTTCAACAACTTATAGAAATTTATATACGAAATAATAAACTGCATTTAATTGGTTATTAAATAAGAATCGCGCTAATTTATTTATGAAATGTAAATACTTTTTGTTGAGTTTTAAACAGACTGAGCGAATTGCTGCAGAGAGTTTTAGTCAAAATTTCAATAGTTGCAACAATAACAAAAACCTGGTTTGATTTTTTTTTTTTTTTGGATTTATTAATCAGCTCAACAAAAACTCTCTGCTTTTGCTAACTGATTGGCTTAGTTGTTGGCTTACTGGTTGGTGGTAGCTGTTTGAATACCATGTTACAAGTACTGCTGCGATGGTCTTCTGTTCCATGCTAAAGTGAAAGTTTGTGTTAAACATAAACTCAAAGTCCGTTATCTTTTTAAAGACAAGAATTTTCTACAAACTTGGTCAACGCTTAAACATTTCGTATTGTAACGTCCAAGTGAGCGGACGTCTCTCTCAACTTACATTCAAAAAACCAAAACTGTAGGCTCAAAAAAACTAAAGCAAGAAACACTTCGCAAATAACAAAAACGCTGAATAAAAATAGATAGATAAATTTAAAAATTTTTTCGTACTTTCGCGGTCTCAAAAGAAAGCAAACAGGTGTATGTAAATTAAAAAAGCACGACTATTTCTTTTAAGGTGGTCTGAGACATTTGTTACCATCCAAACAATCTATTTAACGCTGTTCATTATATTTAACATTCAAAGAAAAATTGTGCGTGTTTTGGTCAATAAAACTAAAGTTAAAAGAATTATTTTTAATCAAGGAAAATATAGAGTTACATTTTAAAAGTGCTTTTGAACGCTAGTGTTGTTAATATTACTTTAAAGTTGGTAAGAAGAATTTGTTTGTAAAATAGAATTTAATAAAAAATGCAACAAACAATAATATCAAGAAAATAAAGTGGGAAATTTTGTTGGCAAAAGAAAAATAGCAATAATTACAGTGATGAAAAGAAAACTAATTATGTTTTTTATACAAGAATTTCTCTTGCATTAAAATTGCAATGGCACAACAAATCCAATAACACAACGATTATTGTGCGTGTAGAATAGAAGCAGAGTAAAAAATAAATAAAACGTTAGTAAATATATTATAAAAAAAATAAAATAAAACACCATCACAAACACAAACAAAAAAGAAATTAAAAGAAAATACAATAAAAAAACAAGTTTGTTGCTTAAGTCTTTTGAATTAAAGTCACTAGAACTACAACAACAATAAAAAAAATACAGTTTCAAACTAAACGGTTCATTTACAAATCATATCAAATCATTAATGTTAAAATCTTGATATACAAAACTATTTGAAGATATATTAACGTTTAGAAATTTTCTTTATACAATACGAATATTCTTGACAAAATGACTGTGTGCTTAATGAACAGATCGCCTAATCAGCGATCATCAAATATTTTAACCAGTTCACTTGCCATACGATGGAGTCAGCTTATTTTAACCGCAATAGTTATTAGTGCAGCTTTAATCAATCAAACAAACGGATTTAACAACTCCAATGGTGGTAAGTAACTCATATTGACTTAAAAATTTAACTATCAATTTTAAACAGAAACTTATTTGTGATTAAATAAAATGTGCAACAGAATTAATTAAAATTGAACAAAAAATAATTTTGAATGTTTTTAAATACACAAGGATTTTTGATAACCTTTTTAGTGCTTCAATATCAAAGGAGTTTATTACAAAGCGAAGCCAAACTTTACCACACGTAACTCTCTGCGATTATTTCAACAATTAAAAAATTCTTTTATAACTTAGTACGGGGTTAAGTCCTTGACAATTTCTTTTATAAAATTTGTTATCAAAATTATTTACCATGCCAAGTGTAAAACTGCGGCTATGGAACTTTTGCTATTTTTCGAACAATTAATTAATTAACACAATCTTGGAAGCTTTAGAGAAAAGAAATAATAGATTTCATGCTGTTGTTTTCATTACACTTAATTAAACAAGGTTCTTGGCACGTCTGCATCAACACTAAAGCTGACCTTCAGTTAAAGCTGACATCTCACAAAAGATTAATGAAATTTACTATCTAGTTTCATTAATATTTTGTGAGATGTAATGAAATTTACTTTCTAGTTTGCGTGACTTGGTGGCTGCGGTCACTGGGCACTGTCTATTTGAGACCCACGATGGGAGAATGGGTCTCGCATTTAACGACTTCTGCAAAAGTGTTCAAGACGAAAAGGAAGAAGAGACGGTCAAACACCTATTCTGTCCCCGTGCTTTGATGTAGACGGCTGAGATATCTCGATCAAGGCCTATCTGATATATCGTCAGTGGGTCCAGGTAGGATCAGTTCCTTTTTAAGGCGCAGTGGGTGGTTTGCTGGCCCACAACAGGATATCGTGACTTAATCAAGGGGATGAGCGCACACTTTGGCCAACTGTCCTTATTTAGCGGGATCTTCTCTGCGTATTTCCGGACCTTCTCCGTATCTTTACACCCGCAGTTCCCACTGTCTTTCTCTTCTCCTTATCTTCATTTTTTTCTACATCCTGTTTTACTCTTCTCTCTCTGTTTCTTCTTCTCTATTCGTTTTGAAAGCACAAACCAATCGACACAAGTGGGCTGCCTGCCTAACCTAACCTACTATCTAGTTAAAAATTACTGTAAAATGAAATCGTTGTCAGAGTGATAACAATATTGCACGAAAAATTGCCGCAAACTGTGTAGCACGTTTACTCACGGCAATTAATTAATGCAATTCTGAAAGGATTGCATTAAAAGATGTTTCATTCTATCTGATCTGCTTACTTTTTAAACCACCTAAATCTGGCCAAGAATGGATTACAACTCTCTTGTATAGGCCGGTTCTTCAAAGTCTGTTTGTATCACTATAGCTCCAAATGACAAAAAGTAGTAATTAATCCAAAGGGTATCCCCATAGGTAACGTAAATTGACCTCTATGGGCCTACTTTTTAAACCATTATAGGTAAACACTTAAAAATTGGACATAGTGTCGATTACTATGACCGTTATAATAAAAAGTATAAATATTCAGGCGGTTGAAGTTTACAAAGAACTTTTATTGTTAAGTCCTCTACAACAACAAGTGGAAAATTCGGACTTGGAATTAAAAGGATGTTTCCACAATTGATGTAGTCTGTCTTAAAGAAGCATAATTTAAAGATTGCTGTTTTGAAGTCGGATTTTTGCAAGAACTATTGTTTATGTTGTTTAAATTTTTTGTATATCTGTAAATTAGTTACATTTTTTCTTCGCATTCAATTATTCCATGTCAAAAAGCTATTTAATGCATTTTTGATTAGCGTAACACATCCGTTATAAAGTAAAAAAATATTGTTTATCTTAAGAACTGCAACAAAAACTAAGTGAAACCGGAATAAAGAAAAAGGAAGTGTTACTTCCATGATAATAGAATAGCAATTTTTCTTAATAACTTAACTAATCAACAATAACGGTTGTCGTTTTTTCTTAATTAAAAATAATTATTTTATTATAGAAAGAATGATAAAAACTTGGAAAAATATTTTACTGGCAAATCTTAATAATTAGTAAATAAAAAAAACAGTCTAAAAATATTACATTTTACTTGGTCGAAAAGACCATTTTTATTTCCATATACAATGGTCAAAAGATTGTAGGCTAATTGATTTAGATCCTTTACTACAAACTTTTAAATGAAAAATTCTGAAGACTAGAAAACCCATTAAGATAAAAAATTTTCATCTTTTAAAATAGCTTCGACTGCACATTTTCACTATTATTATTAAAATTTTCTTCAGCAATAAAAACGCGTTTTCTATCACGTTTAATGCTTAATGTTTCTTATTCTTCTCAGTAACTGTCAGCTGTCAACTTATTTTTAGGATTCTGTACCCAAAGGGTATGAACGTGGCGATATTGTTATCATGGCAATATATTTTTGTCGTTCTCAGGCTTCTATCTACACGCAGAAAAAAAAACATTGTTTTAATATGGTCCCAATAATTTTATTATGTTCTCTGCAATAATGTTTAGTTGTAGCGAACAAATTAAAGCTATTTTGAACAATATATCAGTAACGATAAAATTTTTTTTAATTCAAAGCACAACTAAAGTTATATAAAATAACATAATACATTTAACCATGATATATTTGATAATGATCAAAGTATGATTAAAAATAAACAAATAACGTTTGCTTAAAAAAATATTTTGTTCAAGGACTTCGACAAAATGCATTTCAGTTTAGTGGATTGTTTTTTATTTAACGTGAAAGCGCTTGAAATTTAAATAGTTTTTTGTTGTTGGAGAAAGCAAAAAAATAAAAATTTATATAAAAATATCGAAACAAATAAAAAGATAAGAAAAACATTTTAAAAACTTAACATTATCACAAATATTTATAACACGTTTTTATTTTAAACATAATTATGTTTATATTTAACCATGTTATTTGTATGCTAGGCAACTATATTGTTCCAATTATATTATTACTAAATGTAACAATACTATGTTTTGCTGACAACTATATACCACAACCATAATATGTTGCAAATAGATTATGGTTACCCCAACCAGGTTTTTTCCTTGTGTGTATAGAACCGTAATATATAGACCCACCCTGCACAACAATTAATTATAAATATAAACATGACATTATTTTCTGATAGCCATATAGTTTAAGCCATTAGAGATAGACATTTTTAGTTTACACAGAGTGAGTGCTTTTTATTAGAAGAAGCATAAATAATAAACTAACATAGTTTCTAAATGACATTTTGACAGTTTATTTATAAAAATAAAAAACTCTTTTTCTTCTTCGTCTTTTTTATTTTATTTATTTAAATTTTTTTAATAAAAAATATACTTTTACTGAAAGACATTTTGCGCATATTATCTCATCAATATCAGTTCATGAGTTTCGTAAAAGTTGTTTTTATTAATTTCATGAGTACAAACATCCATTATTGCACAAAAAGTGTAGTTGTTTTCCTTAAGCATAATTTTTACCGATTTTAAACTTATTGCTGTTTTTTGATGATTGAAAAGTTGAACCATTAAACTCGTTTTATTTTAACCCAAATTTTATAAATCTTAATTCGCCTTGATATTAGTTTCTTTCTTCTACCCGTAATATTTGCGTAAAGTTTCCACTGCTGTGTCATTTACGCATGCCCCCAAATGTTCCGCAAGCTTAACATAGCAAAGCGAATTTTTAATTTATAGACACATACATACACACGTACACATATCTTACGTACGTGCATTTATATTAAACGAGTATAAACAAAAAAAAAAATAATTTGTTAACACACACGAGCTTATAAAACAAAATATAGAGTGAAAAAAAGCTTTCACTACCGTTTGCTGCTGTTGTTGTTGTTGTTGGCAACATACTAAAACGATCAATGAGGACAACAATGACAATAGTGCCAACAGAAGAAAAAAGAAAGAATTAATAAAAAATAATCAATTTGCACAATATGACTTGCTTTACAATGGTTTTAAAGAAAAATCAAAGCCAAGATATAAATAAAAATACTTAGACTTAAATCTACCTATTCAGCACCTGCACACATTCACACACATACACACATTTGTTTGTCTTTTCTATTTCTATTGCGCTTTTTATACCAGACAAAACGTGGAAACAGGGTAAAACTAAGTTAGTCATTCCGTTTGTATTATCTAGAATATCCATTTCCGACCCCATAAAGTATATACATTCTGGCTTCTTATGCATAGCAAAGTCGATTGAGCGATGTCCGTCTGTCCGTCTGTCCGTCTGTCCGTCCGTATTAGCGTTGAAATCAAGTTTGCCAAGGAAATCTTTTAGCTAGAGAAAATCTAAGTACGCCAATCGCTCGGACATAGTGTCGAAAGATCGGTCTATGTCCTTCGAGGCAGGGGGCAAAACATCACGCCTGCCTCTAATTTTTCTATATATCATTTGGGACAAATCTAGTTTAGTGGAGTAAATCCATTAAAAAACAATTATTAGCCGCACAGAATTGTTTAAAAAAAAGAAGAAAAAAATATCAAGTGTAAAAATTGGCGCTCGCCCATATTTTCCGAGTTACGGGGCTCTGAAACTTTAAAATTTTTTAAAATATTAATATGGGTATCATTTAAAAGCGTTTAAAGAGATCTTTAAGGAAATGCTAACAAATTTTAAAAATGCTTAACCCATTAAGTGCCGATGCTATTTTTATTTGTTTTTCACCCCAAAAATTTTTTTTTTAATTATTTCACTAAGATTTACATATACGGTGAAGGGTATATACGATTCGGCATAGCCGAATATAGCACTCTTACTTTTTTTAGTTTAAGTTCATTATTATTTTTATTTTTTTTTTTTTTTTTATTATTATTTAAATATGCCATGATACACTTTAATTTTTACTTCCTATGCCTTTTCTTTTTAAAGTTGTAAGTGGAATTCCTTTTGTTGCAGAATGTTATAATAAGTGGATTAACTTAAAATTTTTTATGAATATTTGCTCGCTGTTGCTTGTTTTAAAAGTTTTAATTGAATGAACCTTTGAAAGTAAGTTTTAGTTTTTATTAAAATTGAAAGTTTAAACAACAAAAGATTGCAGAGAAAAGTTGAACTTTAAAGTTATTAAAATACTATTCATTGCAAGATAAAAAATAATTTTGAATTTCCAGAAAATTTAGAACCGGTTTGGCAGATCTGTTAGTTTTGTCATAGTCCAATTATTAAAGCTGTCCATAAAATGGATGTATTAGAATAAAAACTTAGGCCTGCGATGGGTGCCGATTTAGTCAATCGTAATAGTTTTCTAACTTTACAGAAAATTGATTATTGTGCAAACAATACAATAACAAAAATAATTAAATTGAACATTAAAGGAAACCCTAATAGAGTAATTAATTAGATTTGCTAATTAATTGACAATTTTATTAGCATTGAATGATAAATAATGCTATTGATTATTATAACATTACCACTATTTTTAATACTGGTAATGCTTCTTTTTAATGAAAAGATTTTATGAATCATTAAATAAAAAGAAAGTCATTTTCGAAGTATTATCGTTTATATTAATATTTTATTTATTTTTATTTTATTTATATAAATTTATTTTTCATAGAAACAATTATTTTATTTCGATTGTAATTAATAGTTAAACACTTCCAATAAAATTTCATGACCATTAGTAAAAACAATTAAAATCGAAATAAAATCATTAACATTCAATGGTACTTAAATTTTTTTCATTGTCATTATTTCAATGCCAATAAAGTTTCAATGCTAATGAAAAATTTCCCAATTATAATATCGGATATATAATTCAGTACTTTTATTCTGATTAGAAAGAATATAAATTTTCCATACATTAAATGCATTAAGTATCTCAGTGAGTCAAAGTCAAAGTGTTGTGTATAAACCAAAAAAGTACAAAGAAATATCATATGAGAAAATTTTATTATCTAAATGTGTAAAAGCGTTTCACAAAAAAAATGTTTACATGTTCGTATTTAGCACTTTCTTGGCCTAAAAATCTAAACTTGTTTTTATATTTTATAGCGTGTTATAGTTTCTCATACATTGTTGCTAATTGTAATTGTCATTATAATTGTTCGTATATAAAGCAATTCACTTTTGTTAGTGAAAATTATATTAAAAATATTACATGTCAACGTTTAAAATTAGATTTAATTTGGATGTCTTGTAAAACTTTCAAAATGTGATTATTTTTTATTTTAAATACCCAAAGTTAGAAACAGAATTAATTATTTCAAATTATTTACAAGAAATTGTCTAAAAAAGGAAAGTATTTTTTTTTTATTTTGCAACTCAGAGAAATTTCGTTTCTATAAAAGTCGTCAACTTTACTTTTAATTAAGCAAAATTCCATGTTCGTTCTTTACAAATTAAATTATTTAATATTTTCTTCAAATACAGCAAGAACGTGCGAGTGTAAATAAATAAATAAACTTTTACTTACAGTAGTGAGCACGAAAAGAGCAACGCTAACTGTTTCAATGAGTCCTTTTTAAAATAATGGTACCCAAATTACGCCTTCGTTTGTATGTTTACTCATTTAATAAGCAGTTGTTATCAATTCATAAATTATTCCATCAAGTAAACAAAAAATATTTCGAGCAAAATAATTTTTATTTAAATCCATGTTTAAAAGACTCTGCTCCTGGGTATAATAAATCAATTGTATTTTGCCATTAATTACGATTTCTTTGGACAAAATGAGCGGAAAGAAAATTTAAGTAATTGTTATTCATGAAAAACTTAAGAGCACGAAGGCTTAAAAATTAATAAAATTGTTTAAAATCGATACGTAAACCGTTGTTTTAAAAGGTGAACTATCATAGATTTAAAATAAAATGAGATCCGTATTTTAAATATCTTAAATTGGGCATTTTTATTACAAATAACCCCGAACAAAAAAATTCAAAACCCGTTCTTTTTTAAAGAATATCCTTAAAAATGACATGGACCATCATCCTTGGACAAATTTTATTTACAGTTGCACGCGCCTTTAAAAAACCTTTCCTATGATACCCATAAGGCAACAGATATTCAAATTGACAAAACATGGAAAAATAGACCTTCTTTTTAAATGGTCTAGCTCACGAGAGGTCAAAGCTGAATACGAAATATTTTAGATACCACCGTAAAAAATGCCAATTTTCATTTTGAGAGAGGTACACCTTGCACGAATTTCGGTTCCATACAACTTTAGTCGCTCTATTGTTGCAAACAGACAGAGAAATAGTTGACTACAAGCCATGGCCTGTAATTTTTTCAAGCAAAAAATACCATTTTCCTTTGAGTGCTAATGTCAACAAACAAAACTTACAATTATGGCGCACAGAGAGCACAAATTAAATGAAAGAAGAGCCATTGCATCCCCACAGAGTGACTCTTTGATGAGCCATTTTCAATAGAAAGTGAGATGCAATGACCGTAACCGTAACTGAAGGGTCGTTATAAATCTAAAAAAAGTTGTTCAAATGGTTTTCGAGTATTGTTTCTTTTAGCAACGTTGGAGATTTTGAAATACCAACTTTAGCGCTAAAATAAATTCCGCTTTTGTAATTTGAGCTATGCATCCCGAGGGCCAAATCCTACGGTGCCAGACTTCTTTCTAAAAGATTGATTGAAACCACATATTTACAATAAAAATCAACAAATCAAGTCTTTCAAAATCGATTCAGAAATGACTGAGTTCTGGTAGCACAAACAAAAAAAATCAACATTCAGACGAAAAGATAAGAAAGTTGATCAAAGAAGCAATAAAATGAGGATTTACTATGTAATAAATGTGATATCTTACCTTTTATATTGGCCAGGATCGTATATTTCTTAAAAAGTATTTAAAAAGGACAAAAATTAGTTTCCATAATTTAATGGTTAAGACTTTTTGGTCAAATATTTGACTCTTACAACATATTTTATTTTTAGTAATTAATTATGTAAAAAATACTATTTTATAGTTTTGGTGATGCCCACCTCTTTTACGATAATTTTTAATAAATTTTTTACTAAAATAAACTTAACTTTTTATATAAACTTTGCTATAAACAAGTTCAGTATAACAACAATTATTAAAAACTAATTTTATTATTCTTAAAGAGAAGGAAATTATGTTTTGTTAACCAACAACTCATAGTGGTTTCCTCAATATCTGGAAACATTAAAAGCTTGTAAAATGGGTTTTTATAACGAAAATGACAAAAAACAACAAACAAAAAAGTCTTATATAAAAGATTATTAATTGCATCAAATACTCTATCAGATATAGAAAGATTTCCTAAGTTACAAAACTTTCTCTCTTTCTATCTCTCTCTTAGTTTCAACGGTTAATTTATTAATGTAGGTTATGAGATGAGACCAGATTGTTTTTAAATTAAACTGTCAACGTAAAATAAATTACAAATTAAAATATATTCTAATTAATTTCCATTAAACAATACGTTCCGATCTAAACTTAAGAAAGGTAAAAAATGAATTAAAAAGCATAAATTTAAACACTTTATTATAAATTTTTTAAAAATAAACTTGTTTAGCAGGCAGAATAGAATAAAGTAAAGTGAAACACAATCCAGAAAATAGTAATTGTTTTTAACACAGACTTCATTCAAGTTTTTATTTTTTTTGTTTTTTTTTTTAGATTTAGGAAAGCATGCAAATATGATTTTTTTAAAGGTAGTTTCACAAATCGGGCTAGATATTTTTATTTCATGTTACACATTTTTTTATTTATTTTTATTTTGACAAAAGAATTTTCATATTTGTGTCATGCTAAAGAAACATACGAGTACAGAAACAACAACAAAATAACGAAGAAAAAAAAGAAATTACATTACAATAAACTTGAATTTCTGGCAGTATAAACGTAAAATTTAGTAGCGTTAGACAACTATTTCAAGTTAAGAGCCAGAAACAACAGCAACATTGGCAATTATAGTAAAATGCAACAACTACTAATAAAATCATTAATTTAAATAAACAATTTCTTCATAATTTTCATAAATCTTTATATACATTTAAAAATTAATCATTTATTATTTGTTAACATCATAGATTATGTTATTAATCTATGCAGACAAAACAATAAAAAAGAAAATTTTTAAATAAAATAAAAATAAAACATCAACAATTTCAATTAATTTGAGAGTTGTGTAAGTGTGAGTAGAGAGAGTGTTGCTTACCAAATATAATAATTTGTGCAAAATATTGTTTATAATGAATAAATTATTCGAATACTTTCTTTTCGATTGACGCATTATAAAATCATTTTATTTTATTATTAATCAATAATAACGATTACATAATTTTAGTTCAGTGACTAACTACTCGAGCTTGCGATATATTTTTAAGCTCTTTTTTATTTTTTATATTGTCTTATGAAGTGTTAGGAAAAGGGCAGGTATGAAAGGCAAAAGCAAATGCCAAAAGTAAAAGTTATTTCATTTTCAACACTTTTAATTAATGGTTCGCTTGCACATACATTTCAAAAATAAAAAAAAAAAGTTAATCCTGAAAGGTCAAAATGTGAATAACCTTTCTGAAAAAAAAATAATTTTATGCTTTTACTTTTCAATAACACCCAAAAATATAAACATTAAATTAAACTGTGGGAGAAATAGTTGGAATGAACAATTTTCCCTAAAAGTAATAAGAAAAAATTAAATAAATAGCAACACTTGTGCCGAGATTTGTTTAAAATAATATTAAATTAATAATAAAATTATTTCCGAATCAAATAAAGCAAAAATATAGTTGAAATAATTATAATCTAATAACAAGTTATGAGGTCTATCTATTAGTCGAACCATATTATTGTCATACGTGACAATATTTTTGTTATTGCAATCATATTAATATCTAACCGAAAATTGTTTTATCATAATAAGGTTTAAATATAATATGATGAAAATATAATATGTTTTGATTGACAAATTGATTTAGTTTTTTTTAGTTACTTTTTGATATTTGAACCGGTAGCATATAAACAATTTATTGAACAGATAGAATAGCATTCTATCAAGAAGTTTTTCTGTATTGCTGCAGACATAACGTTTATAATATTGTATTATTTTAGAATAGTTATCAAAATTTGGTTGTAGACAGAATTAAAAAAAATTAGTTTAAGCTGCCGTGTTTTACTTTTTACGCACAAAAGCCACTTCATAATTAAATGAAAAAAAAAAAAAATTACTTATCGTGACTAAAGCAACTACAATTTTTTCACTGCAACCATATATTGCTGCAACGAATATTATATAATTCTTGCATTTATACCACAACAATATTTCTTATTTGCATGAATTAATAAATTTTCCAAATTGCAAAATTATTCCGAGAAAAAATATCTTCAAAATAGTAACTCAAATGTTGACAGTTTAAATAAGCATTATTTGATATTTTAAAGCAGAACAATATTTTCTTGTGTTTTTTTTTTAACTCCCTTACGATCGGCTGTGAAACTTCGCAAGAGGCCTAAGGGCTTCTTAAAAGCTCATCATACCTACACATATGTTTTTTGGGGGACTAAAAAACTATTTCAGCTTAACTTAACCTTTCTACAAACTTACACAACAGTACCAATTGACATTTCTGTTCCACCTTATCATTCGGCATCATATTTGATCATAGTGCGCAGCAGTTAAATATTTTTTTGTGATTTCAGCAGAACGAGTTTTGAATTAAAGAAAAAATGTTCACGTGTTATAGTGCTAAGAATATTACATTAGAAATTGGAAATAAATAAAATAATGGCACAATCACAATCAAAAATCAAAAAGAAATCGTTTGGCTGCTTTAGTTTATAATCAAAGAGTTTAATATCACAGACAGCTTGAAGACAATATAAAAACGAAACGCACCTGCATCAACATAACTGTTGGGTGCAAACCTGAGCGACTAAAATAGGTGACGAAAATAGACCTATATGAGCCAATATTCTGAACTTTTATAGAAAAACTCTTGCAAATTGGACAGAATGTCGATCACCATGATCCTTAAAATAACAACTAGTAATATTCAAAATTATAAATTAAACGGTGCCCCAATAGTTCATTTAACTTGATGTATATGGCCATACTTTTGAACACTTATAGAAAGACGATTAACATTTACAACGAACCTGTACTGCTTAGTCCACTATAACAACAAGTAAACAATTTGAATTTAAAAATTAAAGGGTGATCTCATAATTGATGTTATTTTACCTAAATGGCTCGATCTTTTGAACCGTTGCACAAGATTAATGAAACTTGGCGTAAAAAATCTGTTATTTTCATGGGCTGTTAAAGCTAGAAAACAAGAAAAATCGGACCAAGGATAAAAATGTTCCCCTTAGAAAAACTAATCCTATCTCTGAAAATGAAAGTTTTTTTTTCAATTTTGAAGTCATTTTGCTTAGCAGTTACAACTTTTAATGCCAAGGAATGGACTCAAGAGATTCTTAAATTAAAATATAAAAAAAAAATTGAATTATTAAATTAAATTGATTACATACGCCTTAAAACCATAGAAATTAATTTATATGGGCAGGGGAAGGTATCCCTCCAACCCCAGCCCCAAAAACGTCCCTGTGAAAAAAAGTGTTTTTTTCAAATGTTTTTTTTCTCAATTTCCTAAAAATATTTATTATTAATCTTTTCAATGCCTTACCAATCCCCGCCCCCCCAATAATATTATTTAAACGATATTTTTGTAATTTGTTACCTTACAGTATTTTATTTAGTTGAAAATAATTAATTTATTCATAATATAACTCATTTATGACTGTAACGGTAAATTTTATTTAAAAGAACTACAATTTATTTATTTAGAAGAACTTCTCTTTCGCACTAAGATGATAATGAGTGCCATGGTCCTTCTTTGTCTAATTCTGCAAAGACCTCTTCCGAATCTGAACCCTCTTTAGCGTTAAGTACTCTTTGACAAAAAATTTAACAAACAAAAATTCTTTTTTTTTAACTTCGAAGGAAATTTTTTATTATAAAAATTTAAAACAAAATTTTTCTAAAAATTAACATATGTAGCTGCAAATATAGCCTTTCTTAACTGGTTTAGCCACAAGAAAATCGTATAAAGTCAATAAAAACGTATGCGATTCAACTAACCTTCCTAAATTTGACAGTGTCCCAAAACGTCATATCTCAAGCAAAAACCTTGAAAATTCACTATACGATGCAGAATATTGTTATCTGTCCAGCTGCGTTTTTAAATTTTTACATTTCTCAAAATGAATTATTGGCCTAATGTCCGGATAGATTAACAAAATACCCCTCTGTGCGTTGTATACAAACACTTGAAAATTAGACAAAATGTCCACTACTTCGTCTGATATAATAAAAAGTATAAATATATTATACAGCAAGCATAAAAATTAAAAAAAAAAATCTGAACTTTAAAGTTTGTTTGTTTTGAAGTCGGTCAACATACTTTAATGTCAACATACTTAAATGACAGACAATACATGAATTAATAATAATCTCTGCCAAATTATTCAAATTTTTTAAACGCCACTGTACTTTAAGTGTCGTATGAAGTCTTTAACAACAAAAAATCCTACTTAAAGTACTTTCTACGTCAATGCTGATGTTAAGCACGTTTTTTTATGGGAATACGAGTGTCTGTGGCTGTAGAATACACCAAGTATTTTTGTTGTTAAAATTTTTTATGGGGATTTTTTATTTTCCGTGTATAGTTTTTTATGGCTTTTTATTCTTCTTGAAATTACTTTCACTCTTTAACAAGCAAAACTGAACGAAAAAGTGAAATATTATTAGTTGGTACAAATTTAAACATTGTTTGAATGCCATTTACGTGGTAGAATGTTTCTGTTGCAAAATAACAAAAAAAATTGTTCAATAAACGGCAATAAATTATTTTTTCTTAGTTTAAAGAGTTACAACTTTTAACAATTAAACTTTGCGCTTCTAGTTGGTTTTAGGACTATGGCAAAATTGTCACAAATAGTTAATGGCACATTCAAGTGTCTTTAAAATATCCAGTTGCACTACCGTTTCAAATTGCACTCTTTTTAATCAATCAGGCGTGAAAGTATAACATCGGATGCTTTTCTTTTGCCACGACAAAATGTCGTCGGCTTTCTGCAATTATTAATGTAAAGAAAGTTCATTAACCGTTTAATTAAATGATTGAGTAAAGAAAACCCCTAATTGTCTCCGTATAAATATAGAAATATGTAAGTAATAAATACAAATGTATAATTTAATTAAAGGTTATACCCTGCTCAGACATACGCTTTAATTGCGCAATTTAGGAATTTACTCAGTTAAGGCCTTAATTCAGCTGAATTTACCATGTAAGAAGCCAGTTAATAAATTGAGCAATTAAAACTTAATTGCATGACTAATTGAATAAGATGCGAAATGCAACGCTTGCCAACAAGTATGTTTACTCTGGGAACTATGTTCAGTGAGAAGAAAATATTCATACAATTGACAAGTCGCAAGTACAAAGTATAAACAAACAAATAAAAAGAAAATGGCGCGTCATACAAAAATGGATTTTGACACTTCCAACTTTAAAGCAACAACAAAAAGCCATGTAGTAAAATAAATACGAGTATGCCTTGTGCTAATTGAATAAGCTTAATTGAGCATATGTGAGCATCAAATTTAATTGCGCAATTAAAATTAAATTAACTCAATTAAGAAAACATGTCTAAACAGGGTATTATGTTGTGTTGCTGCTTTCCTTTGAACATTTAACTCTTTTCTCTGCACCACGTACTCCTACCAAAATTACACACAAGCAGACACAGACGCTCATAAAAAGGTACAAAGTTGCAAGTACTATCTAATAATTAAAATACATAAAAACAACACATTTACTTATAAGTAGTAACTTTCGTTGGACGGTATTTAATGACATCATTACACATTTGACAAATTGAATTCCACAGAAATTTAAAGTAAACTGCAAAAAACAAGACTTTCACTGGCAATAAATATTTTCTTTTGGCCAACACTTGTGCTTTAGCAATTACCAGCCATATTAATCTATTAAGATAATTCAACAAGAGCCAAGTTAATAAAAGCGAAGAAAAGATATTTTTAATATGTGACTAAAGAAGCCGAAACAACCAGTTCTTTTACAAGAAAATATTTTTTTAACACTCGTACTTTTACTCTTGCATCCGCATTTGACGATCTTAAAATTGTTGCTGAGTTGTTGCTTTTGTTTTATTCCTATTATTATTATTTTAACCAGAGCCTCATGGAAATCCATACAATTAATTATATTTTTATATCTAAGACAAAAACAAAATCCAATTAATAAATATGGAGAAAATTTTAAAGAAGAAAAGCTAAATGAAATGAAATAAGGATAAAAAATTCAATGGAAGTAATAATTGCAGATTTGAAAACATAACTAAAATTAGAAAAAAACAGAAAAATTTAAGATCAATACTACAGAAAAAGCATTATTGGACATGGAAATAATTCATTAACAAAATACTCTTTATTTTATACGCAGATCAGTGCTGCCACTGTAATTTAATATAATTTATATAAAATATAGTAAAAAGTTTTATTCCATATATCAGGGAAAATAAGAAGGCAACAAATTCATTTACTGAACAAAAACAAAAAAAGAAAAACGCATGAAAAAAATTCATATCGATGATATACATGAGGATTTAAATTAGAAGTCACTATTCATTAAAATCAGTAAATCAGTAGGATTTTTGTAATAAATCCGTTTTACCTTTTCCTTTAAGCTTCAATAGAATTTACTTCATCAATTATTTTAAAACTACCGTTATTAAAGAAAAATTTGAGCCTTATTTGCTTAAAAAACTTCAACATTAAATTACTGAAAATTTTTCTGTAATATAATCCGGCACTGCCTGACGGTAATTAAAACACAACTTTCTTCAAAACCGAAGTAATTGTACGGTTGTAAAATTTTTGCAGCGGAATAACTAAAGTTGCAAACAGTTTTCGCAAATTTAAACAGAGTGCTTAGTTTTCCGCACAAAATGCAGGTTATATTATTTCATAGTTGGAGTGAATTGTTGCCAGAAACATTTTGCTGTTTCTAAACAAGAAACTAGAAACATTTCGTGATTTCTCACGAATTGAACAGAGTAAAACTTTAGCAGTGTTATTTTTTGTTTATTTCAAACTAATTTTTTAACTAGGATTTTGATTGCATTGCAGATAACCTTGGTTATTAAAATCCAATAGACATATTAAGAAAGGTTGACATGTTAAGAGAGATTCTTATCTCAAATTATGAAACAAGTACTCTTTCAGTGATATTACTTTATTAAAAATTATTGTTCCTTTGACTTTTGTAATTAATTTTCTTTTCTATTTTATTTATACCCTGTTCAGACATGTTTTTTTAATTGAGTCAATTTAGTTTTAGTTGCGCAATTTAATTTGGTGTTCACACATGCCCAATTAAGCTTATTTAATTAGCACAAGGCATATTTATGTTATTAGGTAGAACCGTCCGCCCAGCTGATTTCTCTTTTTATTACAAAAACAATATGGCTTTATGTTGTTGCTTTGAAGTTGGAAGTGTCAGAAGCCATTTTCGTATGATCCGCCAATTTCTTTTTATTTGTTTGTTTATATTTTTTACTTGCGGCTTGTGAGTTTTATGATTTTTTTCTGCTTACCGCATCTTGTTCAAGTACTGATGCAATTAAGTACTAATTGTTCAATTTATTAACTGACTTCTTATATGGTAAATTGAGCTCTTTTAAGGCCTTAATTATGTAAATTCCTTAATTGCGCAATTAAAGCGTATGTCTGAATAGGATATTAAGTACTAGGTGAGTTTTTAAATTAAAAATATTGGCCCATATTCATAGATAAAATAAAGTATACTTTAAGGGAATTAAAGTAGGGTTTACTTCAGAGTCGGCTCTAACTCATTCATAGACAATTTAAAATATACTCTTGGCGTTGAAGTCAACTCTAAATTTTAAAAGTAGCTAAGTCCCCTTTTACACACATCAAGTTTGACTCGTCAAGTCTTGAGCTTTTGGGAGAAAGAGGAGAAGAGAATAGAAAGAGGTACAAACCTGTCCGTACCGTCAAGTTTAAGAAAATTGTTGTTGTTAAAGTTGGCTGCAGAATAGAAGTTGCTGAAGTTGAAAGCAAACTTGATGAAAAAACTTGACGGCGTGTGTGAACACGAATGCAGGTTCAAAAGAAAATTAATTAAAAACTGATCAAGTAAACTTGATGTGTGTGAAAGAGGACTAAAGCTGCTTTTAGCTAATTTTTCCAAAATTATTTTATTTGGTTTAAGAACACAATACTCTTTATCTGATTTTTATACCAAAGTGAACAAAATAAACACAAGGTTGCTTTTTTCTAATGTTTGTTTAGAAATTGTATAAAAACATTTATCAAATTACAGTTGCCACCCAGTGGAAGGTGGCTAAACTTAAAGTATACTGTATTCTTGACTATGAAAGCAAAAAAGATAATAAGAGCTTTTTATTTTAGTGTATACTTTAGCAAGAGTCGACTTTATTCTATAACTATGAATATGGGCCATTATTTTTTATTTTTTCGATATTTAAAGATTCCGTCAAGCTAGAGTTTTTTGTTTCATTTGATGCGGGCGATGTTAAAGACAGATTTGCAGAAGTTGCTCCGAAAAGGAAATTACAACTTAAATTGTGAATATTTAATCTACTACAAGAGTGTTATATAATTTAAATCAATCTTGTCATATTTAAAAATATGTATGTGTAATATGTATAAAATAAATATTTAACATCAGACATAGTTTCGACAATTGTTCTATTGAAAATGAGCAAGATTGGTCCCTGTTCTTCGTGGACAAACGTCTGTCTTTAATTCTTCCATATTGTTTGAAACAATAGTAACTTCAATCAAAAAACAAATGTATGGAGCGATAGAAAATTAAAAAAAAAAATAAATAAAAATAAAATATCAAGCGAAAAATTTGGCGCTCGCTCACATTTTCCGAGTTATGGACCTGTGAACTTTTTCTAGAAAAGTACGATTGGGCACCATATTTTTTAAGATATCAATATGGGTATCATTTAAAAGCTTTTGAAGATATCTTTCTGGGAATTAAAAAATTTTTTAAATATTCTTAACCCATTAAGAGCCGATGATATTTTTAAGTAAAATTATATATATGTAGATCTTAATTTATTTTTCTAATTTTGTAATTCTCTGTTACCCCAATATTTGTCTTTTTGATTGGAGTTACTTCACTATACTAGATTTAAACATATAGTGAAGGGGATATAAGATTCGGCATAGCCAAATATAATACTCTTGTTTTAATTAAATATATAACGGAGCCAAATGAAATTAAAGTTAATTCAAATTATATTTCTATCTGACAATAATGAACATTTTTATTAGGAGCAAAAACTTTTTTTCTGTGTATGAATTAAGAGCCGTGCAAGTAGCCGTGTTATTATATTTTTTTTAATATTCCTTAAGTTAAAGCAAATAATTTAAAATGAAGCAGTTTAATATTTTTAAAACTTAGTTTAAGGACTTATCTTAACTGAAATTAATTATTAAATTAAAAAAACAATTTAGAGTGTATTGATAGATTTAATTTAATTTAATATTTTTATAAAATTAGATTTTCTTCTGAGGTGTTACAAAAAAGAAGAAAAAAGACCACTGAACTCGTTTCCAAGACTACCTCTTCTTAACGCCCATTTAAATTACTTTACTTTAATATCTTTTAAATTTCAATTCCCATAAAACAAGAAAACCTTTTGTAAATAAATTTATTTCCATCTCATCATTAAAATTTTGATACAGTTTTTTCGTACTGTCAAACGGCATAAAACAAAACTTTGAAAAAGTTTGTTGTTTGTTTTTTTTTTCTTAAAATTTTCCTTAATTTTGTATTTTTATTTTGCAAATTGCAGGCAGCCAGGTGCATAAATTAGTTTGAGTGCATAAATGTATGAACAGTTGCAGTAGTTAGAAATGTAACAGTAACCCACATAAAGAGAGTTTCTAGAGTTTAAAGACCGGTACAGATTTTTCAACTTGTAGTCCGTTGCTGGCAGCTAATGCAGCTACAAACAAATTAATTTGCTATCAATTGTTTTAATTTTATTTCTATTTGCATGTGTGTGTGTGTTGTGTGCAGTTTTCAAGTAAAATTCCTTTTTATTTTGTCTTTATTTTTTGATGTAATAGATAAAACTTAAATTTAGTCCACTTAACTTTCTTCAACAAATTAGGTCATGAATTGATTAATGAAATTTGTTTTTGGTATTCTACAGTCACAAGTGACTTGAAAAATGCAAAATGTTATTTTTGAAAGAATTTTTATGGGTAAATAATAATAAGATATTCATTTTCTGATTAGTTTAATTAAATACAAATTTTTAGTGCTTTCGACCATAAAAATTTTATCACAATTAAAATTATAGCAAAAATATCTTCGAAACGATCAAATATTTATTTTTATTTGTTTTATTTATTTTAAGTGAATTTCTTTTTTCAAAAGAGAAGCGTCGCAAAGGTAAGTTAGCAAGTACCCTGGATTTTTTCATACAACTGTATGTTTCTTTACCCTCGATCTAACGAAGCAATCTATAATTGAACAATTGCCATTTTTATTACGTCCATTTGGGATAAAAATTGATGTTTCACAATTTATGTTGTATTTTTACATAATATCGATTTTTTTCAAACAAATTTCTTTATACTCGTACAAAATTGAAAAAAATAGTTCCTACCTAAAAAATCTATTTTGACCAAAGATTTTTTTTTACAAGTAGATGCAAGATTCCCGAAAAGAAAAAAATATATAAAAAGTGGATTAACAAAAATATTATTTTTAAAAAAATTTTTTTTTTTAATGAAGCAGTTATTTTCTGTTAAAAGTCTTCTTTACTTCAAAAATTCCTTTTGTTACTAAAAATCAGTTTTTGTAGTGGAAATATAAACTTGTGTTGCCAAGGTGTGATCTAAACATCAAAAATTCATGATAATTTAAATTTAATGAAATTTATTTATTATTTTTTTTTTCTAACAAAAAATCATTTTACTAATATCGATTTTTCCACTGAGTTATTTTTCATTTTGAATTTTTTTATCACAGATTTATACCTGGGTTATTGTTTTGGCCATAAAACCACTTTCAACCGACTTAAAAAAAGGAGAATAATGCTTTTTTATATTTGTGTCCGTAGAACTTAGTCATTTCTATCTAAACTTAGTGCAAAATATTGCAGGATAACGTGAAGCAGTGATAGGGAAACCCTAAGTGGCATAACGACAAATTAATAACCTTAAATTATTACCAAAAGAGAAGACAGGAATCTTTTATAAATAAAAAGATTTTATTAACTAAACTTTAAAATTATAGTGCTATTTATTCGAATAAATTATTTTCAATCACCGATATTGATTATTGAAGGTGAAAGCACGTCTTGATGGCCATTTCGCTACTGCTCACTTAGCTCTTCAGGAAACTTTTCACAAAAATTTTTAATGAACTATCGGAAAAATATCACGATAATTTTAAAGTTTGATTAATTTTATCTAATATTCCCGTGGTTTTAATATTAATTAATAAAAATTTTAATTGCGTTATTTCTTTATTTTTTTGCCAATCAAAAATTCTGTGGTTATTATACCCTTCACCACTAAAAGTGGTAAAAGGGTATATATAAGTTTGTCATTCCGTGTGTAATTTCTACAACTTCTTATGCATAGCGAAGTCGATTGAGCGATGTCCGCCTATCCGTCCGTGTTACTGTTGCCTCGGCAAACTTGATTTCACCAAAAAAAAAATAAATATTGGAAATCAGCATGATCCAACAGCACCAATCAAAAAAACAAATATATGGGTCAGTAGAGAATTAAAAAACATTAAAAAATTGGCGCTCGCCCATATTTTCCGAGTTAGGGGGCTCTGAAATTTTCAAATTTTTTAAGCTTTTCAAGAGATCTTGGAGGAAATACTTTTTTTATTTCTCTCTCATCCCAATATTTGCTTTGATGTTTGGAGTTAACTCACTAAACTAGATTTACATAGATTGTAAAGGGTATATAAAGATTCGGCACAGCCGAATATAGAACTTTTACTTGTTTTTTGTTTTATTTATTATTACCTTTCATAGGCTTGTAAGCCCTAACCTTCTCTGTTTCAATAAAAATGCAAATTTTATTAAATAATTTATCCCGGCGCCTTGTGAGCTTGTTGTTAAACATCAATAAAAAGATTGTAATTCAATAACAAAATGGGCTGTAGCTTTAAGTTATTTTAGAAAATTTTATTTATTTAAATTTCTTTTTTAATTTGTAAATGTGTGTGTATAAACTAAACTTAATATTTTGAAAAAAAAAATAAAATTAAAGAATATGATTTTACTTTGTAACAATTTATTTTAATTTACCCCAATTGGCATTGGGTTTATTCTTACGAAAAGAAAAAATAAGATAAATACCTACATTACATTTTATTATAAATTTAACTCATTTAATAAATATTGTGCATATAAATGTAAACTGAATAAATGCAGGCATGCAACACACTACGAAGATGTATTTAAGTTTAAATGAACTGGAAATATTTGTAGCAGCAAATATTTCTCTTCATTTTAAAGTTTTTTTTTTTCTGTGAGTAAAACACCCAGCAGTCCATGAAATTAGTTCAATGTTAAAGAACTATTATTTCAACAATGATAATAGTCTACATCAAGAGGAGTGTTATTATTAAAATGCAAGTGCAGCTATAGTGCGCCCTTTTAGGATTATTATATACATATGAATAAAGTTACTTCTTATTGTGAACTTTAGAAAAGTTTCTTTGTCAAATCTTAAATAAATTGATGCTGGCGATAAGCAGTGTATTTCAGAACCACTGGGTTTTTATAATTCTTTTTAAGAAATTTTAATATATGCAAAAGCAATAGAAGCGAAACAGCTTTCCAGATCAAAAATTAAACGCAATAAATATAGTTAAGAAATAGTTGTATTAGAAATAGTTGAAAATAAAACTAATTTATAAATAAAAACTACTTTATACCCTGTTCATACGCTTTAATTAAGCAATCAAGGAATTTACGTAATTAAAGCCTCAATTCAGCTCAATTTACCATGTAAGAAGTCAATTAATAAATTGAGCAATTAGTACTCAATTGTATCACTAATTGAATAAGATGCGAAATGCAACCCTTTCCAACAAGAATGTTTATTCTGGTAGCTATGTTTAGTGAGAAGAAAAAATTCATAAAATTTAAAAACCTGCAAGTAAGAAATATAAAGAAAAAAAAAGGCCGGTTATACCAAAATGACTTTTGACACTTCCAACTTCAAAGCCACAACAGCTGTGCGGAAAAATCTACCTAGTAAAATAAATATGTCTTGAGCTAATTGCTTAAGCTTAATTGAGCATGTGTAAACACCTAATTAAATTGCGCAACTAAAACTAAATTGACTCAATTAAGAAAACGTATCTGAACAGGATAAAGGTTTATAGGGAATACCCTAACAAACAATATAGGGAATACCTTAACAAATGATAGTCATAACTTCCCGCAATAATCATCGCAATTAATTCTCAGTAATTGATTATAAAAGTCTCTTGCCTTGTTAAAATTATTAGGGTGGTAATCTAGTTGGGAAGTGCTTCCGCCAAAAATGCTTAATTCCACATTCGATTACCTTTTTTAAAATTTTTTGCTGGGTAAATGTAGAACTGATTAATATTTTATTAATTGATGCAATTATTTATTTAATTAGATATTTGTTTTCTTTTTGATTTTTATTTTATTTTTTTTTTTTTTTTGTTAATAAATTGTTTTCATTAATTGACCGAATTAAAAATTTAATTAAAGAGTTGCAAAAACTTTTTCTGTATACGCACACAGGTTTTTTAGGTTTTATGATTTATATTTAATTAAAATTTTAATTGATGCAAATAATAATTTCATTGGAATTTTTTTTTTTTTTTTTTTTTTTTGTTTTCAAATATTTAATTAAGGCAACTAAAAGTTTTATTAAATTTCAACTTGAAAACAAATAAAACCCTAAACAGGTGTTAAAATCATTGAGTTTACAAAATTATTATTATCTTATCCATAAGATAATAATAATGGTGATTCTGCCTAATTTTAAAATCCACATTTTTGGCGTATGAGGTATGAGGATGAGTAGATCTGTATACTCGTCTGAAATTTAAATTTAATTAAGTTATTTATTGATATAAATAAATTTTAAATTGAAGAAGAAGAAATACCTTTTCTGATTAAATAATTAATTGAACTAATTAAAAATTTAATTAACGCTTTTAGACATAAATTGTATCTCTTGCTTTTTTTTTATTACTGTCATATAAAAATTTTTTATCTTGCCACACCTTTTAGTTTGGGCGCCGAAAAAGGTTTATTGTGAATAGAGTTGTGTTTTTGTGTAATGTTGCGGCTTAAACTTGATTTTGAAGGACTTTTCAAGGACTCAAGGATGAAACTCATGAAAATACACTTGTCCAAGGTGCCCTACTGCAACGCTAAAAGTGCGAAGGCTTGTTACAGATAGATATACAGATACGAAACGAATTTTTATTTAATTTAGTATAGTGTCGATTCTAAAAATTTAACAAATGAAAATAAAATCTCTATTAAATTGAATTACATACAGGTGCAATGGAATTTTATTTTGAATCTTTCACCCAATTTTTTGATATGTAAAAAAAACACTCAAAAATAAAACTTAAACTTTCCATTTTTAATGTTAAGTAAAACACTCAACGTAAAACTTTGAACGAACTAAAATTTCATTAAAAAGTCAAAACATGTCCAACAACAGACTCGTGCTCTAGATGAATAATGACAAGAAAATGACAAATTAGTTAAACAAAATATCATTTAATTTAATTTATTTCCCAGATTCATTTTGTTTGTTGCTAAACAAACATGTAAATAAAACAAAATGTAACAAAAAAAGCCAAGAGTTGTATATCTTAACCTCAAAATTGTTGGCCATAACAAATGTCATTAGCATCATCAAGTACTACAACAATAATGAAATGATCACTGGCTGTAACACCAGCTACACCACCAGCAAGAAGTTAAAAATTATTGTTATTAACAAGACATTGTCATTGTGTTCCCACAGTCTTCAATGAAAAACCGCAGTATTTCTTACGTATTTTTTTTTTATTTATTTTGTGTATTTTTTATTTTCTTCATTCAAGTACAATAACAACTATATTTCGAAGAAAGTGAAACCACTCGGAAAACAAAACGAGAAATTATGTAAATGAGAACTTTCATTTTTTTTTTTTTTTTGTCATTGGTTGTTATAATTGTTGCTGTTGATTGAAAAGAGACCAACAATAACAATAAAAAATAAATAAATACATCATTATTTTGTAGCTTTTTAATTTTTTACTTATTTTCTAAATTGCCTTTTTATAACAATTTAGGAAACGACCAACATCAATGTAAACTAAATTTTATTGACAATTAACGAATTATGATTCATTCATTAAAATTATGTTCCCTAAATTTTATTCTACAACTGATACGAATTTTGATGCTAAAAAACACTAAAATTCTCATAAATTATTTTATATTTCCTTAAAGTCAAAAATTGCAAGCAAAAAAAAATTGTTTGTGTGATGTGCAACAAGATCATTAAATTTTAGAATTTCATGAGGTAATTACTGCCTTGTAAAAATAAATAAATAAATATGATGTAAATGATATTTAATTTTAAAAACACTTGATATTCAGTCGTCATTAAGGTCCAACAATAATGTGCATTAACTGGCTCAGATAGAGAACATGCAATGAGCGGCAAAGCGGCAAGCGATGAACGACGAAAATTTAAAACATATTAAAGGCCAGGATTCACTATCATACACAATCGTACGAAATAACCACACAAAAGTCTGACAGAATTCAGTCCTACTTTAAAAATCGTTTTAAAATGGCGTCGTAGGTGCCACACTTTTATACAAAAAAGATGCAAAAACATATGGTTTTAAATTTTTTGTTGTTTTTTCTCCTTGTCATTTAAAAAAATAAACCCTAATCGCATAGAGAAAAATATTTTATGAATTATTTCAAAAGATTATAAAATCGTACAGATCTGTCAAAAAGTCTGACACACACATACACTTTTAATCCACACTATCATACATGCAATTTTTGACAGATCGTACAACTGAGTATGATAGTTAATCCTGGCCTTAAATACTACTGAAGTGGGCACATAACGAGTGACATGTGAACGGTATTTCTCAGTGACTAAGCGACGTCCTTTAGAAATAAAACTTATAATTTTTAGTTTTTTTCTAAGTGGCAAAAAATAAATATGGCAGAAGTGAATAAGTGGAGCATAAAATTTAGCTGTACAAAGCCGACTGCTATTATGGTGGCAGATTAGTAAAAATTAAAAATAGAAATACATTTGTGAAATTATGGAGGTGAAGTTAATGAAATTTTTGGTTGCAAAGGTAAAATTTTATGTAAATTTTTGCAACAGCAAATCAAATGATTTCTCAGTCGTACGGCAGTACTGCTAAGAAATCTGTCTAAAAATTTGCGTAGATTTGTATATAAATGGTTAAATTCGCCGAAATGTTGTATTGCTCGATTTATAGTATGAACAACAACAAATCTTTCTTTTTCGTAAACGCATTATAATTATTAATACGATTTTCTGGTAATAACATCAAACAAACCACTTTTGGCAATAGCATTTCAACAACTAGCTTAGAAATGACTGTAGTACAAAGCCACTTGCCGTTCATTGCGCTACCACGTCCTTAAGCTGCTGTGGATATATATGTATATAAATCATATACGTCAAGTTTCGTAAATCTTCATTTGCTTAAACAATGTTCGAAACCGTTCGTTTAATTTCGCTTAAGCTAGCTTACGCACATTAAAGTTGGGCCTATACTGATCGGCCATGTTTCTACATACATACAAAAAAAAAAAAAATATATATATATGTTTAAAATAGAAAAAGAAGCAGCTAAAACTTTGTTTTAAATTTAATAAAAATGTTGAAAAGAAAAAGTACTTATATCATACTTGGAAGTACATAGTTAACTAGATGGACTTATTAGCATTGAATAATAAACAATTATAATGATTTTTTAATGAAAATAATGGTAATGTTTTTTAATGAAAATGTTTCATTGATAATTAGTTAAAAACAAAATCATTATCATTGACTAATGATTAAATTGTTTCAAAGCATTACCATTAATTAACGTCACTACACTAAATAAATACCTTAATGTATAGTAGAGCATAATTTTAAAATAGAATTTTTATAATAAAAATTTAAAGAAACATGTATAACATTCTCAGGAAAAAATTAGAAACTATAGGAACATATTTTTTGTTTGCGTGCTAAGCTAGCTGTTAGGTGATTATAGATTTCAGACGTCATGTTTTACACCCACTTAGAATTGATAAATTCTAAAAATTTTCAAATATAGATCTATCTTTAAAAGGATGAAGGTTTATTTTTTTATGCATAGTTTTTTGAAGCTTCCATAATCATAAACGATTTTATTGAAATTTCATTGTCAATAATTAAAACAATTAAAATAAACTCATTAGCATTAGCATTAAACGGTAGTTCAATGTTTTTCATTGTCATTATTTTATAAATACCAATAAAATTTTAATAGTAATTAAAAGAAATCCCAATTGTGGGCTGTGTAAAAAAAATATTTTTAAAATTTTTTAAATACTTTTAAACCAAGAATTGATCAATCCGTTAAAAACGTTTTTCCATGTTTTTGAAAAAATTTATTGACTTTCTCTCGTGAAAACTGTTTGCTATTTATTTTTATAACAATATTTAATTACGGGCCAATTTTGTATGCCTCCTTTTTACCTGTAAATAAATCTTCTTTAAAACTTAGCAGCATTAATTTCAGTTCTCAACAATATAAGAGTATTGTTGTTGTTATTGTAACAACATACATTAGAAGAAAAAATAGCAATTTTAATATTAACAACAAGAACAAAAATTACTGTATAAATAATTTCATAAGAAATGCACTTTTTACAGGAATATTGAAAATGAAAAACAACAAATTTTCATTCTAGCGGTCTATTATTTTGCACGGCTGTGAATAAACAGTAAAACTAATATTTTGAACATTTTTCTCTTTACAGAAAGTCGCAAATTATTCGGTGGCTATCGTATAACGCCTAAGCAATGTCGAGCTACGAAAACACTGCCCAGTAATGATCCCAGAGCAAAAGGTCCTACGATATGTATGTTTAATCATGAATGTGCCCAACAAAAGGGTGAAGTAGTTGGTGCTTGTATGGATGGTTTTCTATTCGGAGCCTGTTGCCAAGTGCCTGATAGTCAGCATGCGGGAAATACTTTAATAAATGATGCTCAAAATCCTTTCTACCACCAGTTGCAGACTGAAAAACTCCAGCAACAGGAAACAGAAAGTAATAAAATTATTTCGCAAGCCTATGAAACATTTGTGGAAAATTCAGCTCAAAATCAATTGTGGGAAAATAATCAGGCTGAAATTCCTGGATATGGAGGAGCAACAAGTCATGTTTACAATGCAAATGAAGTTGGTAATCACCAGCAAAATGCACAAACTGATACAAGTGCCAGCAACATTGCGTCCACTGAAAGTGCTGATATTTCCATTACTAACATTAAAACTCATTCCTTTATACAGCCCAAACCACTCAAAACTAATGTTAATGAAGTTGCGGATAAGATTTCGTCACCCTCACAATCTGCACAAAACGATGATTTTGTGTTGCAAGTCTTAAATGATTTACCAACAGGCGAAAACAACAAAGTAATTGCTTTTAATACGGAAATTCCTACAAAGATAAATAGCAGCTTAACCGAGCAAAACAGTTCCGAGTTCAATTCATTTGAGGAAGAACCAACGACAGTGACTAATAAACCATCACATAAAAAACCTGAAACGGAAACGTTACAGCATCATTATGAACAGCATGTTGCTGGACAACAGCAACATGACCAATCAGTCAAACATCAGTACATTGAATCTGCACAAAATCAATACACTGAATCTGCTCTGCAACAACACTCAGAACAGCACACTGAATCTACACAACCGGATGCAGAGGAGCTCTTTGGTGGTGTTAGTTTTACTCATAGTGATATAACACATCCGGGAGCAGATGCTGATCTTATAGAAGATGATTTACAGTTTTCAACGGGTTATGGTCCACAGCCAGTATTTGTACCAGCTCCCTCCAAACCCAACGATTCACAAGGTCAGGAGGCAAATAAGCATACATTTAATAGATTTGATGCGACCACCTCTTCCTCATCGATAACAACTCATGTAGATTCGATAGAAACAATAATACAACAACTTAATATTAACAACAGTAATCCTGGACCGGCGTATAATATTATTAATCATCAGGAACAGCAAGAGCAGCAGCAACAACAACAACTGGATTCTACTTACAGTAATGCATTTGATGAACAAGAAAATTTAAAACCAACATCATTATCATCATTGTCATATAATGAAATAGAGCTTAATAATAAACACCAGCCAGAACAAAATTCTTCTTCATTAACATCATCTGCTGGCGAATCAGCAACCGTCAATGTTGAACAAAACCTTTTTGATGACCATACTAGGCCCGAAAATAATATCAAGGATTTTCAAGCATCAACAGATGCCACATCAAGGCCTGCAATTGGTATAGCTTACCCTATCGATTTGTCCTACATTGAGGCGGAAAGCAATTTGGATACCGAACTGCATGAGCACCATCAGCCAATCAATCAAGCCTCTTATGTCAATCAGCAACAGCTTGATACACAAAATTTACATTTGGATACCAAGCATCAGCAACAACAAAATAATCAAGGCTCTTACCTTAATGTGCAACAATATAATGATCATAAACAGCAACAACAAAACTCCCAAGATTCATATTTTAATAAAGAACAACAACATCAACATCAACAAAATTTACAAGCCACCTATTCCTCTCAAACTGATGAGCAAAATATTTCACAAGCTCAAACTATTCAAAATGATATGGCCGAAACCCACCAAAGACCCATAACTTCCTATATAGGAATGGTAACCTCACAAAGCTATAGTCCTCATCCACTGCCTAACGAAGTAGTCGTTTCCTCTCATACCACAAAAATTGAGGAAAATATTGAAGTCTCAACAGAGTATAGGCCAATAATATCAACTAATCAAATTATAACAACCCCCTATAAAACTACGGCAAAACCAGTTAAGCAATCTTCCAGCACTGGCTCATATACAAGACGACCCACTATTGTCACTAAGAAACCAAGTAGCAAAAAACCCACAAAACCCAGTAATCAAAGGCCCACAACAAATTTATATGTCACAACAAATCAACATCATTACTCAAATGCCCCCATCGAAACAAAACCTGCTTCACCGGGGGATTATTTGTATGCCCAACCCACAATATCATATAATCAAGATATACAGCAGGACTTTGTTATTACTTCGAATCCCACATCAAAACCAATTATTACACGCAAACCTACGAAAAAACAAAGTGCCAAACCTGCAACAAATAGCTTTATAACTGGACCGACAACACGACAACCTGTAGTTACTCCTCAGTTTCACAACGAGCAAGAAGTTCCACTAACGCAGGCCGATGATAAATTGGACTCCTTTGTCCACAGTACAGCTGAAAGTCTGGCCTCAGCCACTCCAACACAGGAGACTTTATCTCATGATCCTCCCGTATTTGTCGGTACATATTCCCAAACACAAAATAAAGAGCCACTATACAATACACACAAAAAACCAGGTTTTGTTAAGGTTCAACCCACCCAAAGACCACCAGTACCTCCTGTATTTATAACAGCTAAACCGACTAGTTTACAAACAACTGCCAGCAGCTTTACTACAGCTCAACATACCACTATTTTGTCAGGCTACGATAGCACTTCCTTGGTGTACAACCCTTTAATGACAAGAAGGCCAGAATTTTCGGAAAATACAGCTGGTGATTTTATGAGTATTAGTACTGTTAATTCCAATGACTTCGATGACCCAGGCTATTATGGTTCTGCCGATCATAATAAACCTGATAAAGCAGACTTTCTTTCTGGCTCAACTGCAGGTTTTTATCCAGTGCCTACCGACGACAAGCCTGCCTTCCCTGGTTATTATGGACCGACACCTATATATCCGGCCTTCCCCGTACCTGGAGAAAAGTTGGATTCATCCAACGATGAGGAGGCAGTGTACACCTCCACAAATGACTTTATTAACTTTCCACCAGTTCGTAATCCCAATCTTAATATGTCGGCTACTTCTAGCGCTGTCACAAGTGACTTGGAACTCTCAACACCTGCCTTTGTCGAAGATAATGTATTGAAAAACAAAATGAATACTCTCGTACACAAGATTGTCGAGTCACTGCAGGGAAACTTTGAAGCTTTGGCCGAGATGCTAGATGACAACAACATTACGGCAGCTGTACAAACATATCAAGTGTCTCCGATAAGCTCAACAGCAGTAACTAGAAAACCCACCCGTAAGCCGGCTTCAAAAGCAACTACTGCAAAACCTAAGGCAACTACCAAAAAACCAATAACAAGAGTGTCAACGAAAAAACCCGTAACCACCCGAAAACCGGAAACAACTACTAAACGAACAGCAGTTAGACGTACTACAACAACCACCAAGAGACCAGGTACTAAAAAACCAACGCGAAAGCCAACAACAACCACAAAAACACCAATAGAAGATGATCTAGTAGACGAAGAAGATGAAGAAGATTTAAATCCTAGTGATAATGAAATTGTGGAAGAAGACTCGTATGGTGATAGTGGTAGTGGACGTAAAATACGTAAGTTGAAAATGTGAAATAAAATTTAAACTTTAAGTGAACAAGATGGTTAGATTGGCATTTTGGAAAATTTCTTTTCTTCTTAAATCATCCAATTCAAAACTAACACAAAAACAAAACATTTAAAACCCGCTGCTTCTCCTCCTACACTTCAAATGTCACTTCATCTATGACAAATACACTCAACCTGCTACTTTCTTTAACTTTCATTACTACTAATAGTACAACTTCTAAGTCGTCTTGTTGCAATCCTTTAGTTTAAATCGTCCCTTCCCCAGCTATATTTACCTTAAGATTCCGTCTTTTTTTTAATCCCTTCTTCCACTTTCCACTCCTGTCCTGTCCTGTCCGCTTAACATTTAAATCACATCTTTGTTCTTCTTACTATACTACTTTCCCTTTCTCCTAACAACCTAAACATTTCACTCCACATCAACAGAGTGCGGTATGAGACCACATGTTAAATCTGGACGTATAGTTGGTGGCAAAGGTGCCAATTTCGGTTCATATCCCTGGCAGGTATTAGTACGAGAATCCACCTGGCTGGGACTTTTTACAAAAAATAAATGTGGCGGTGTTTTAATAACAAGTCGTTATGTTATAACAGCAGCTCATTGTCAGCCAGGGTAAGTATTTGGCACGATGCTTTAAAAGGCCTAAAACCTCTATCTCTTCAATTCAATTTTATATTCCTTTAAGCTTTTTGGCTTCTTTGGTTGCTGTTATGGGTGAATTTGATATATCCGGCGACTTGGAGAGTAAACGTCCCGTCACCAAAAATGTAAAACGTGTAATTGTTCATCGTCAATATGATCCTGCTACTTTTGAAAATGATATTGCTTTATTGGAACTTGATAGTCCGGTCGTTTTTGATACCCATATTGGTAAGTGGTTTAAAGTGAAGCCGAATTATTTATTACAGTCTTTTTATTTGCCTTGTTGTAGTACCTATTTGCATGCCCTCGGACGTTGCTGATTTTACAGGTCGCATGGCCACCGTTACTGGTTGGGGTCGCTTAAAATATGGAGGCGGTGTACCCTCTGTATTGCAAGAAGTACAGGTATATGTTGTAGGAAAGACTCTCCTTACATATCCATAATACTGCTTTTCTCTTTTCAAGGTTCCCGTTATTGAGAATAGTGTGTGTCAGGAAATGTTCCATACGGCAGGACACAATAAGAAAATTTTAAATTCTTTTCTTTGTGCCGGTTATGCCAATGGTCAAAAGGATTCATGCGAAGTTAGTTGAAATGAATAATTTTTAAAATAAAAATATTTTTAAAAAAACATTTTTTTTACAAATTTTAGGGTGACAGTGGTGGTCCTTTAGTATTGCAACGTGCCGATGGCCGCTATGAACTGGCCGGTACAGTGTCACATGGCATCAAATGTGCCGCCCCCTACCTACCAGGCGTCTATATGCGAACAACTTTCTACAAACCCTGGTTAAGAAGTATAACAGGAGTAAAATAAGTTATTCTTCACAACCAAACCCCTTTTCTCCAACTCTAGCTTTTATTAATGATTAATAAGACTCTTTCACCCAACACACAACCCAACATAATCTCAACCAACAAACGAAATAAAATATTAATTAATTAAGGTGTTTGGTTTAGGAAAAACAAAATAAAATATTATTAATAAATGGGGCATCTAAATACATAAATAATAATATTTATGAAATTTAGTTATTTAGTTCATTAAGTAGTTTAGCAGTACAACACATTATGGAAGTTTTGCAAATTCGCAAAACTCTATATTTATTTTTAATTATTTATTTAATAAACTAAATTATTTGTATTTATTGTATTATTATTATTATCATTAATGATTTTAGCTAATTTTTATTTATTGTTTATTTATAGTTAAATTATTAAGCAAACAAAAATTAAAAATATGACTTCCAAAAAGTATAACTTACCCAACCCAACACTCTGTCAAATGTTGTTCTATTGATTGTTGAAATTTTTTTATAAAGCACTGCTGTAAAAAAAATAAATTAACGAAATTGTAAAACAAAAATAAAATAAATTTTCCTGATTTTGTTATACGAGTACATACATATAAACAAACTTGAATTTTTATCTTTTTAAACGACGAAAAGAGAACGAGGTTATCAATTCGGCTGAATGCTAGTTTTTTATATTTGCGCCCGCAAAACTTAAGGCCCAACTATAATGTGCATAAGCTAGCTTTAGCTTAAGTCAAAAATTCAACGAAAAGCCTGTCAAATGCTTAGGTAACTTATCAAAGAAATTTATATGGCTACAATGTACTTATATAAATTTAGTAACTTTTTTGCCACAGTTGCACAGGCAGGATTTTGTCGGACCGATAAATGGATTTGCAATATAAAAACTTCACTTATTATTTTTTTTACCCATTTAATATTATTATTAATAAAAATAATAGCAATAAGAATTGGAAGTTTTAATAATACAAACTATTTATTAGGCAGACAAAATCCTACCTTTAACTAACGGCAAGTTGTAATAATGGCCCTTAGACTATTTATTTTAATTGTTTGTAATAGTTTTGCTTACTTTATTGTTTATAGGTATTTTATTATTTAACAATATTTTTATTTTCCACAACACTTACTTAACACTAAAAACAAATTGAATCAACTGACTCAAATATTAGATATGTCTGTTATTTTTTATATCATCGATAAACAGTCAACGGTGTCATTAGTTTGTTAGGGAACACCAAATTAGTATTGATATTGTGTTAAGTTGATGATGTCTCAAAATTGACGACGATGTTGACGACGCAAAACAGAATAAGGGTGATTGATTTATGTGCTATTTCTGTATTACAAGCGCTCATCTCGTCTGAAAATTATTTTTATGGAAATGACTCAAAAACTAAGTACCTTTCATACAAAGTTTTTAGGCGAGTCTGAAATGAAATGAAATGACTCAAAAAATTAATGTTTTATTTCTGTATTGCGTGCGATCAACTCGTCTGCAAAATTTATATGGAAATAACTCAAAAAACTGAGTGTTTTACATAACAAATTTTTCACACACGAGTTGATCGCTCGTAATACAGAAACAGCACATTAAAACTTAACAAAATTCGATTAAAAAAATATTCCACTTAAGAAATCGAATAATGAAATAAAACCAAAACTTTTCCAACAAAAAAATATGTATATTTCAACTAACATGAGATTAAAATTTTTTTTGCAAATGGAAACTTATTACAAAAAATGGAGAGCTCTGCCAGAAAGAAACACGAATAAGGACTTCTGAAGAACTCGAAACTTTACAAAAATCAAAATCTTGCAATTTAATTCGAAACATCATCAAAAAATTGTAAAATGATAATGGTAAAAAAATGTGGTCTGTCACAGGCGACTTTTTTTGGTAAACAAAATTTGGTCAGTCACAAGCGATTTTTTTTGTAAAAAAAAATGTGGTCTGTCACAGGCGACTTTTTTTGTAAAAAAAAATGTGGTCTGTCACAGGCGACTTTTTTGGTAAACAAAATTTGGTCTGTCACAGGCGACTTTTTTGGTAAAAAAAATGTGGTCTGTCACAGGCGACTTTTTTGGTAAAAAAAAATGTGGTCTATATTCACAGGCGACTTTTTTGGTAAAATAAATGTGGTCTGTCGTCGCAGGCGACTTTTTTGGTAAACAAAATGTGGTCTGTCGCAGGCGCCTTTTTTGGTAAAAAAGTTTGGTCTGACACAGGCGACTTTTTTTGGTAAAAAAAATATGGTCTGTCACAGGCGACTTTTTTGGTAAAAAAAATGTGGTCTGTCACAGTCGACATTTTTTGGTACAAAAATGTGGTCTGTCGCAGGCGCCTTTTTTGGTAAAAAAGTTTGGTCTGACACAGGCGACTTTTTTTTGGTAAAAAAATATGGCCTGTCACAGGCGACTTTTTTTGGTAAAAAAAAATGTGGTCTGTCACAGTCGACATTTTTTGGTACAAAAATGTGGTCAGTCACAAGCGACTTTTTTTGTAAAAAAAAATGTGGTCTGTCACAGGCGACTTTTTTTGTAAAAAAAAATGTGGTCTGTCACAGGCGACTTTTTTTGTAAAAAAAATGTGGTCTGTCACAGGCGACTTTTTTTGTAAAAAAAATGTGGTCTGTCACAGGCGACTTTTTTTGGTAAAAAAAATGTGATCTGTCACAGGCGACTTTTTTTGGTAAAAAAAATGTGGTCTGTCACAGGCGACTTTTTTTTGGTAAAAAAAATATGGTCTGTCACAGGCGACTTTTTTTGGTAAAAAAAATGTGGTCTGTCACAGTCGACTTTTTTTGGTACAAAAATGTGGTCTGTCACAGGCGACTTTTTTTGGTAAAAAAAATGTGGTCTGTCACACAGGCGGCTTTTTTGTTAAAAAAAAATGTGGTCTGTCACAGGCGACTTTTTTTGTAGAAAAAAACGTGGTCTGTCACAGGCGACTTTTTTGTAGAAAAAAACGTGGTCTGTCACAGGCGACTTTTTTTTGGAAAAAAATGTGGTCTGTCACAAGTGACTTTTTTTGGGTAAAAATATGTGGTTGGTAAAGTTTGTAGGTTTTTAATTTTTTTTCAATTTTTACTTTTTTTATAATTTTAATTCTTTTATCAGCTTTTTATTTGCAAAACAACAAAGGTTATAAAAGCAGCTATGGAAATAGTGTAGCGAAACAAAGGATACAAGTTTTACCCAGATGTCTGCCAAACTTGACAAATCAGTTTACTAAAAAATTTAATAATGCAAAATTCGATTAAAAAAATATTCCACTTAAGAAATCGAATAATGAAATAAAACCAAAACTTTTCCAACAAAAAAATATGTATATTTCAACTAACATGAGATTAAAATTTTTTTTGCAAATGGAAACTTATTACAAAAAATGGAGAGCTCTGCCAGAAAGAAACACGAATAAGGACTTCTGAAGAACTCGAAACTTTAGAAAAATCAAAATCTTGCAATTTAATTCGAAACATCATCAAAAAATTGTAAAATGATAATGGTAAAAAAATGTGGTCTGTCACAGGCGACTTTTTTTGGTAAACAAAATTTGGTCTGTCACAGGCGACTTTTTTGGTAAAAAAAATGTGGTCTGTCACAGGCGACTTTTTTTGTACAAAAATGTGGTCTGTCACAGGCGACTTTTTTTGTAAAAAAATGTGGTCTGTCACAGGCGACTTTTTTTGTAAAAAAATGTGGTCTGTCACAGGCGACTTTTTTTGTAAAAAAATGTGGTCTGTCACAGGCGACTTTTTTTGTAAAAAAATGTGGTCTGTCACAGGCGACTTTTTTGTAAAAAAAATGTGGTCTGTTACAGGCGACTTTTTTGGTAAACAAAATTTGGTCTGTCACAGGCGACTTTTTTGGTAAAAAAAATGTGGTCTGTCACAGGCGACTTTTTTGGTAAAAAAAATGTGGTCTGTCACAGGCGACTTTTTTTTGTAAAAAAATGTGGTCTGTCACAGGCGACTTTTTTTGTAAAAAAATGTGGTCTGTCACAGGCGACTTTTTTTGTAAAAAAATGTGGTCTGTCACAGGCGACTTTTTTGGTAAACAAAATTTGGTCTGACACAGGCGACTTTTTTTGGTAAAAAAAAATATGGTCTGTCACAGGCGACTTTTTTTGGTAAAAAAAATGTGGTCTGTCACAGTCGACTTTTTTTGGTACAAAAATGTGGTCTGTCACAGGCGACTTTTTTTGGTAAAAAAAAATGTGGTCTGTCACACAGGCGGCTTTTTTGTTAAAAAAAATGTGGTCTGTCACAGGCGACTTTTTTTGTAGAAAAAAACGTGGTCTGTCACAGGCGACTTTTTTTGTAGAAAAAAACGTGGTCTGTCACAGGCGACTTTTTTTTGGAAAAAAATGTGGTCTGTCACAAGTGACTTTTTTTGGGTAAAAATATGTGGTTGGTAAAGTTTGTAGGTTTTTAATTTTTTTTCAATTTTTACTTTTTTTATAATTTTAATTCTTTTATCAGCTTTTTATTTGCAAAACAACAAAGGTTATAAAAGCAGCTATGGAAATAGTGTAGCGAAACAAAGGATACAGGTTTTACCCAGATGTCTGCCAAACTTGACAAATCAGTTTACTAAAAAATTTAATAATGCATCTGAGGTCCTCGTAAAATTCATTTCAGAGAGATGATAAACAGAGGGGACTTTGTTTCATCGACTTTCATGTGTATAAGGACTTATAGTATCATTAATATTGTAGAAATTACATAAGGAATGACCTGTTTGCAGGTTATCTTGCCGTGGCACAAAAAAAATTGTACTCTTTCTGTAAATAAAACAAATTTTTCAAAACAATTAAATATACAAATTAAAAATTTATTTCTTGATTTAAAAGAACAATATAGTTTTGTATTTTCGAATAATTTACATTATATATTAAATATGTATTACAAAAAATTAACGGCAATTAATGTAAATAAAAAGAATATTTAATTTCATTAATTTGTGGTTTTGTGGTTTTGTATAGTTTTAAAAATTGTGTAAGATATTAAAACTGAAAGTAAAAATCTAAATAAAAACTTAGTTTATGGCAGTCTTCTATGTTTCCGAACAATAAAAGAAAAACAAATTTGTTAGAAAAATAAAATTTTTTGTATTTTTGTTTTATCTTCTTTTTTTGTAAAATGCATCAAGAGAACAAGATATTTTTTTTTTATACAAAAGCTAAAATAATATATATGTATATATAAAATGTACACAGTATGTTTGTTTGTGTATGTGAATGATAGGAAGGTGTATACGATATACAAAATTAAAAATGACGAATTAAAACTATAAAATTAATTTGCCATTTAAAAGGAAAGAATCTTAAATTACAATAATGACTTATATATTTTGAATAAGAATAATAATATTAATGATAATAAAGTATATAGTGATCTTTTTCTCTGTTATATTATAAATACTATAGTGTTTTTTTCTGTACAAAGAGGAGGATTTTACACAATCAGGTTGTTTACTTTTTTCTTAATATTAGTGTTTAAAAATTATTTTTTCCCAAAAACTTTTTTTGCTTTTAAAAACCTTTCTTCAGGGAAAAAACGGTCAGATTCAAAGGAATATTTTTGGTTGTCAATTGTGAAAGCTGTATTTATATTCATTTAACTTTTATTTTCAATTTTTATATATATTTTTTAACAAAACCAAAATTGTTCTGATATGAAACTTTACATATATTTAAAATAATGTTTTCAAATATTATTTACAACTGGAATACGTACATATATATATGAGTTAAAACTTTAAAATACAATTTCTTGGATTTATTTTTTGTAGGATTTGTTTACTTTCAATTCAATGCGTTTGTTTTATCTTAAAGAATTTCCTTTTCTTCTTAGTATATATTTATATATTAAATTTATACATGTAATCTTAAATTTAGCTGCCTTATTAATTAATATAGTACACACTTACATTAAAATTAAAACATTTTAAAAATTAACAAATAATTAATTAATTAATTTCATGCATACATTAATATATACAAATCATTTGATTAAATCAATTTTAATTTTAGAACTTAAATAAAAACATTTGTTACGAATATAGAAATATAAAAGTATTAAATATTCAGTTTTTGTTTTGGTGCAATTGTAAATGAATTGTGATCAGAGGAATATGATTTGGAATTAAATGTGTCAGCGTGTTTAATGGAATATGAATATGTTTTAAAGCAATTAAAGCAGTATATATTGTAATTATTACAACACACAAATAGGTTTTGGAGAAGGAAATGTGGATGAGGTATTTGTCTTTGTTAGTACATTAAGGGTTATTAGATTGTTGATTGACAATCAGTTTTTAACCTTATCCTCTACGCTTATATTAGATAATGTCTTTTTTATTCTAAGAGCTGTTAAACGTGCCACTGGATTTGGATACCAGCACTCTTTCATTACTTTGGCCATACTGTGTAACACTTCGGAAGCATGCCAACGATTAGGAATGTTAGGACGCATTTTATCAATGCACACCACCTAAAAAAGTTGTAATAAAATTTTTAAAACTAAAATTAATTATACTTCTAAAAATTAGATCTATAAACGAGACTTCAAATAAAAATGTATTTTTTTTGTTTTTGGATTTTTTTATTCGAAAAAAAAAGCTGATAATAGCTGTTTAGCAAAACGATAGAAAATTTTTTTCATCAAAAATTTTTATAATTGACTTTTAAAACATTTTTTTAAAAAAGCCAGTTATTACTGATTTGAAAAGACAATGGGTCTAATGCATAAAACGAGAGCTTGAGCTCGGACTCTATTTTTTGAGTAAAAGGTGCCTGTCGTATTATAATTTTTTGAGGAGTCAGAAAAAGTGGTGGTGCCCTCAGCAACATTGTTAAAATTCGACTGCATTTTTGATTTTGTGCAGATCCTGGATTCCATAATGGTATAGCCACAGATATTGTAGTCTATCAATCAACTGTGTCGCGAAGTAGTGCGAAAGTTGCAAAACGTATATCTGCCAAAGCAAACAAGTGGATAAAATTCACGAAAGATATAGATGAAATAAGCGATGCTCAAATTAAATGGCAAGCAAATTATTGCTTTCCATTTGCAATTGGCGTGATTGATTGTACTCATATAAAAATTAATAAAAACCAGCAAATCAAAGTGATGAGTATATTTGTACTAATGTGCAGGCAACTTGTGATGGAGAAGAACTTTTTACAACCGTAGACATAACCTGGCCTGGTTCAGTTCATGACTATCACGCATCTTATAATAATGCAAAATGCAACTAATGATTTATTACTTCTCGGGGATGAGGGCTACAGAATATGCCCATGGCTAATGACACCATTCCGGAAACCAACAACTGACATAGAAATAATATTCAACAAAGTGTTTACAAGGGAACGTGTCATTATATAACGGTGTTTTAAGCAATTGAATCAAAAATGTTCGATACTTCAATACAAAGTCCGTGAGTCGACAAACTCAGTTTTCTAATTTTTTAAAATAATTTTTTTTATTGCTTGTTTTATTTACGTCTATTTTATTTTTTATACGACATTTCCTGTTAACAATTTTTTTTTCTTTTAATATATTTTCCCCAGTTAATTCAATGCCAAATTTTTGCTTAATTTCTGTTACACATGTTTCTATTATTTATTTTCTCTCCCTTTGCTTAAGTAATTGCTATTGGTTTGAACTCATTTTTATGCATACGAAATTGAGCAATAGCTGTTGCTGTTTGATCGAACTCGTCTTACGAGCAATTGCTCACCCGCCTTAATTAGGCGATTTTACTCGTTTTTATGCTTGAGACCCATAGACTTACCTTCGTACTTAAAAAGTTGATTCTAAACTACGCCGTTCGATTTCGATTAAAATTACGAAATGTAAAGGAAATTCAATTTAATATCGAATGCCATAATTTAGACCCTAAATAAATGTAAAAAAGGATATTTTGTAAAAATTTTTCGAAACATCCATTTTAAATAAATGAGATTTTTCAAGTGTGCATTTGGCAACACTATTTTAGTAACGTTCTGTTTTACAGTTGTAAGACTTTGCCTTTATTTGCACAAAGTTAAAAATAAACACTGAAATATACCTTTTTCATTTCTTCTATGCTTGGATCAGGTTGTACTACGTCATAGTATGGCAATTGATATTCATCATATATCATGCCCATATTACAGCGTCTCGCAATTTCCCACAATATCAAACCGAAAGCATAAACATCAGCTCTCTTGTATGCATCGAAATGTTGGGCATTCATAGTTTCATCCAGGACTTCAGGTGCCATATAGCGTTTTGTACCCACTCGATGTGTAGACGGTATATCTACGGAATCATTTTTTTCTACATGCCTTACGGCCAAACCCAAGTCACCAATGGCACAGGTGAGATTGGTTTTAACCAAAATGTTTTTAGACTTTAAATCACGATGAGCTATGGCGGGTTTGCCACGAGTACCTACAATATCCATATGTAGATGAGCTAAGCCAGTGGCTATAGAAAGGGCCATGCTTAGCATGGTTTTCGTGTCAACCGTATGAGATGTTAAATAATCGAATAACGAACCATTTTCATGATAGTCCGTTACCAACCAAAGTTGAGTCCAAGTGCCATTATCTACAAACAAAAAAATCAGTACTTTTTCGTTTTGTTTTTAAAATATTAAAGTAAAACCTTTGTTATCTGCTGCTATGAAACCTAAAATATTTTCATGTCTCAACATGACTGTCTGATAAATTTCGGCCTCTCGAAACCAAGAGCATTCTTCTCGACTGGAAAATATTTTCACTGCCACATTTTCACCACGCCACCGTCCTCGCCACACTTCGCCAAAGCGTCCTTTTCCTATTACATGACATAGTTGAATTTGTCTGGCTATCGAACGTTGTACGAGTAAGGGCAGACCCGCTTTTAATTTCATTAATAAAACAGAGACAGAGATTAAAAACTTTGAACCAAGAAAAGGTAAATATTAATAATTTATTATGCAAACCTGATCCAGAACCCGATGTTGTCATTTCTATTATAACCTGTAGAGTGTTTCCATTTAGTATTGGATCATAAACGGAATCTTCAGGAGCAAACGGCCGTGCTCGACTTCCCTGTTTGCGCTTTTGCCAGTAGCACCATGATAAAAACACCGAAAGGCAGGCAGCTAATGTTGCTCCAAATATAATGGCGACCAGCACCCAAGTGTTAATGCTCTCCTCCGGTAAATAATCTGTATATTTGTTCGTATTTTTAATGTTTTATTTCCCCATTTTATTTAATAAAATTTTAATTTTTTTTTTAAGCCACCACAATATTTTTTTTTAAGCCATTAACAATAAAACTCATGCAATAGTTTTTACAAAACAATTTCATATTTAAAATGCAAAAATAAGAAAAGCCAAACAGCAAAAAAACGTGCAAGTGCATAAAATGGTTAGTAACAGACAGTTAAGGAAAAATTGTATAGTGCCAAAACATTTTAAAGAAAAAGCCGATATTATGAAAGAAAGATGGACCAATGAGTGCCTTTAAAATGAAAAATTAAAATGTATAGATTTAATATTATAATTGTGTATGTGTAAAATTACATTTTATATACAGAATTTTTACACTACTCGATTTTTTAATTTATATAAACAATTTTATTCCTCTAGCTCAGTGAGTCTCAACCTTTTTTTTTTTTTTTTTACGGCACATTTTTAACGGTTTTCAAGTTTGGCGGCATAGAAAAAAAGAGAAGCCCTAAAAATATTTACTTACCACCTAATGAGTTCTTTTTCATTCGAAGTTGAGTCAAATACGAAAGTTTCCGTTATGAGAAATGGATTATCAACCTAGTCAAATTTCCTTATATCTAATTTTAGTAAATTTTCTATTTTTTTCACATTATCAATTATAATTATTTTAAAAGTGTAATTACAGTCTTCTGGTACTGACTCAATATTTTGTAAATTGCTCTCTGAGCTTTATTCTTCTATAAAATTATTTGATTTTTTAATCCCACCAGCTTATCGGTGGAGTTTTAGATTTTTTCATTAGGCCCTTGTGAATTGAATTTATTTTGTAAAAATAAAAAAATGTCTAATAGTACGCTAGTTTAGTACACCATAATTTATCTTCCAACAAATTCGTAATTTTTATCTTGTTCAAACCACATTTACATTTTATCTTTTAATTTCAGCAAACGAGATAAAACTTTTCCTCTGGACAACCACCTTACTTCCATATGCAGGAATAAGGATTCATACTTTGCATCCATAGACTGGCATAATTTACTAAATAAGCGACTTTTTAATTGTCTTGATTTTATACAATTAACCGTTTTAACACATTGTTCCAAAACTGATTTAAATTCTGATGGCAAATATTTTCTAACAAGTGCTTCTCGGTGCAAAAAAAATGGGTGGCTATCATAGCTTCATTCGCTTCTTTAACTTGCTTGCATTTTAAAGATAAAGACTTTCAAAAGTAGTTTTTTATGTTGAAAGCGAAGGATGATTAACCACCAGGTGACGTTTAAGTTTGCTCGGACAAAGACAATATGTTTATCTTGTTATAAATTGACGCTGCCAGCGAATGAAATAATATTAAATTGAATCTCATGCAAATACTTTGTAGCGTACAAAAACTACTATTGTTACAAACGTACATCAAAAATTACACCTGACATTCTGTTTGAGTACATCAGCTGATATTTAACTTCGCCGATTTTTGAATACAGATATCCAAGCTTTATGCTGCCATTAATTATTTTTGTTGGTGCCACAGAAGCATTGACAACCCAGCTTTTTTGTAATTTATAGCATTAAATAATATAACCATTTTTATATATCCAAAATTTGGCGGCACATTTTTAAAATTTCGTGGTACACAAAAGTTCCGCGGCACATTGGTTGAGAATCACTGCTTTAGCTATTAAAATTTCTTCTAAGGATTATTCGAATCTTATAAAAATAAAACATATGCAAATTTCTCATACTGTGTAACAAATATATTTTTGTTGAAATATCCACAAAATGAAAAAAATTGTTAAGTTGTTTTGGAAAAATCATTCAAGTACTTATTTTAATAAAGTATAATTTTGAATTGAAAATGTTATTTGAATTTTTTATTTATTATGTTTAAATGCAAAATTTCAAACCTGCATACTGGCCTTTTACTGTGAAATAAATTTTAACTTTTAACAATTTCCTTAAAAACCCAAGTATTTTTTAAAGTACTAATTTAAATCTTAAAATCAAAAAATAAAAGAAAGACTTAATAAGAGTCCGACTTACACACTAAAGATTCCGAGCCATACGAGGGCTGCTATATATATTTCTGGCCTGGCAACACTGAGTGCTGCCAAGTGCAATCTGACATTTCCATTGGAAAGTTTGTCATTTTTAAGCATAATCGTACTCAAAACGTTTTGACGTACGACCATTATTTGTGTTGTTAACAGTGACTTAAAAAAATTAATATAGAAAAGAATGGAATTAACTCAACGTGGATTATCACGACAAGAGTGCATTGATGAACTTAAATCTTTGTATGGCGATGAAGCACCATCCTATAGCACTGTGAAAAATTGGTATAATGAATTTAATCGTGGCCGAAGCTCGCTCAAAGACGAATTCCGTGAAGGTCGTCCAAAAACGGCTGTTGTGCCAGAGAACATTGCTGCCGTGCGTGAACTCATAATGCAAGATCGACATGCGACATACCGAGAGATAGAGACATCCTTGGACATTTCTTCCACCAGCATACATTCGATACTGCATGAACACCTGGCCGTAAAAAAGGTTTGTTCTCGTTGGATACCGCAAAATTTGAAAGTCGCTCAAAAAAAGGCTCGTGTCGATTGGTGCAAAGAAATGTTGCAAAAATACGATTGCGGTGCTTCAAAAGACGTTTATAAGATCGTCACAGGTAGCGAATCATGGATCTATGCGTATGAGCCCGAAACAAAACAACAATCGACCGTGTGGGTCTTCAAAGACGAGCAAAATCCAACGAAAGTTGTTCGTGGAAGAAGCACTTCGAAGCAAATGGTCGCCTGTTTCTTCGCCAAAACTGGTCATGTGGCGACTGTTCCGCTTGAGCAACGTAGGACGGTCACTTCTGAGTGGTACACTACAATTTGTTTGCCTGAAGTCATCGGAGAAATTCGAAAAACCAACAAGAGAAGACGAATCATTGTTCACCATGATAATGCGAGCTCTCACACATCGGCTCAAACCAGAGCGTTTTTGACCGGCCAAAACGTCGAATTAATGGGTCATCCGCCGTACAGCCCTGACTTGGCACCTAATGACTTCTTCTTGTTTCCGCACATCAAGAAAAAAGTGCGTAGTCGCAGAAGAAGCTTTTGAAGTGTTCAAAAACCATGTTTTAGAGGTGTCTCAATCGGAGTGGAAAAAGTGCTTCGACAACTGGTTTGAGCGCATGCAAAAGTGTATAAATCATGCTGGAGAATACTTTGAAAAACAATAAAACCATTTTTGATTATAAATATTCGCATTTTTACTATTAGGCCAGAAATATATAGAGCAGCCCTTGTATATTAGGAACCCTGTAGAGTTAAAATCTTTGTTTTTATTATTTGCTGTTGAAAATATAGATTATACTAATTACTATTGAGAGGATATAAGGACAATATACATTAGAATAAAATTAAAATGTAAGTTTATATAGATATCGATTGCCGTAATTTGCCCCCTGGTCTGAAATCTTAGATATAATTTTATTTATATAGAGAACACACTCCGTGTAGATTTCAAAAAACTGCTTGAAATATTTCAAGAGTTCAGGTCATACAAATGAAAGTCAAGTCTGTATAGGAGTACCATTTAATTTCTATTTGATATAATAGCAGTGCCCACGACTTTGTCAGCGTGTCATATCTAATTTTCCTTAAATTTTAATTTCGAAAAATGTATTTTTAAATATATGTATATAGTAGAGTTCTGTGGACAGTGTTAAAAATTTTACATCTACAAAAATAAAATGTACTGACAACTGTTCTCTATTTTCTCTACAAAATGACATATTCTTAGGGGTCGCAGAAACCAATGTTATTGATATTATGTTCGAACTAGAAATAGTGTCAGTTTTAGATGTCACAGAAACCAATGTTATCGGCTTTTATTGGAAATAAACCAACTGCTGTCAATTTGAATTTTTGCTCGCTTTCGATATTGGTTTTATTTACATTCGAAATTAACAAAACCAACTTGGTTTCGTGACACCAAATGAAACCAATATTGATTTTAAAAGTATTCTATATTTGAACCAAACTTCTATGGGGCCTCCTAACAAGTTTTTTTTTTTTTAAATCTATCCAGCAGTTTTAACGTAATGAGAACACAGACAGACAAACAGACAAGACAAAAATGACTGTTTTATTATATGTATTGATTTGGTGTTATGGCGGACATATCGCTGCATACTCTGTTTTAATTTGAAATGTCTGCCAAGAATGGTTTTAAACATCCGTCTACATTTGTAAAAATTATATTTTTTGTTTTATTATTTTTCTTGTCCTTAAAGCAAATGTAGTACCGCTCTGTGTAAATTCAAGTTTCTGAATTTGGAAGATACGATTACGACTTCTATGGAAACACCCTGTAATTTTAAGATTTATTATTTATATTCTTTTATAACAGACATACATGTGCACAAACTGTTTAAATTCTAAACGTCCGACCACTACGGTTGAAAACCTATTTACGTTAAATTAACATTACTACAGGAACACCCTTTATTTTAGTTTTAATTTTAATTTTTCGTGCTTACAGCGGACATAAAAATACTTAAACATAAAGTGTTTGCTTATGGCGGTTGAAGAGCAAAGCCACATGCGTTAAAATCACGTTACTATTAAGAAACCTTTTATTTTTCAATATTTGTTGTTATAACGGCTATAATAATACACTTGTTAAATTTTTAAAAATTTATCTATTATGGTTCCAGATATAGTTCGCTGTGACAGACGGACAGACATCGTAGCGAAAACAATAGGGTTTCGTTTTTACGTATATTAAAATGGAAATACGTTTTACACGGCATAAAACGTCCTTAGATGATCGTTGAATTTCATCAATTATTATATTCGATATTACACTTATTATTTTAAAAAAAGAATGGTCGCAAGCTGTTAGACTTGTTCAGAAAAAATTATGTAATTTAATAACAACGCGACGACTCACACCTAGCTGGGAATAGGTTAACAAAACTTCTTGTTAATTTTAAAAAAGTATTCTTTAAGACTTCTGCCACTTAAAAATAGTTAAAAAAGACGCTTATGAATCTGGTGATAAGTAAAACTCGGAGAGTACAGTTAAGATAGTAAATTACATTTTTTTTATATTAATTAATTCTCAAATTTTAAAAAATTCTTTTTCGAGACGTGCTTTGACCTTCAATAATCAATATCGGTGATTTAAATAATAAATCGGGAGAATAGCATGATAAAAAGAATTTTTTAAAATTTGAGAATTAATTAATATTAAAAAAAAATAAAAAAATCCCGTTGTTTAAAATGTTTAATACATTTTTTTTAAATCAGCTTATTTTTATACCTTTCACCACAAAAAGTGGAAAAAGGGTATAACTATGTTTGCCATTCCGTTTGTAATTTCTTCAATATCCATTTCCGACCCCATTAAGTATATATATATTCTAAATTCCAAATTTTGCATAGCTAAGTTGATTGAGCGATGTCCATCTGTCCGTCTGTCCATCCGTGTTAGTGACGAAATCAAGTTTTCAAGGGCAATTTACGATAGAGAATTGAAAAATTAATAAAAAAAAAAAACATCCAGCCCATATTTGCGAAGTTACGGGGCTCTGAAATTTTCAAACTTTTTAAAATATCAATATGTATATCATTTAAGAGCTTTTGAAGAGATTTTTTAGGAAATACAACAATATTTAAAAAAAAATGCTTAACCCATTAAATGTCGATGACATTTTTATGTAAAATTATGTATATCTAGTACTTATTGTTTATTACTTTTTTAATTATCTGTCACCCCAATATTTGCTCTTTTGATTGAAGTTACTTCACTAAACTAAAGTAAAGTGTATATAAGATTCTGCATAGCCAAATATAGCACTCGTACTTATTTCTAATAAAGTTCGAGAAAATACTACAATTGAAATATTTTATAAAAAAAACTATCGGACCCAGCGAACTTCAGAGAAACTTTAGAGTAATAACACAACACAAATATTTAAATTTTCAGTGTGATTTATTTAAATAGTATCAGTAGAGAGCGATTTGATTAACAATGTTTTTCGATTTGATCAATTTTCGATTTTTCCATTTTTATGCATATCGCATTTTCCGCAATTTTCCATAGCTTTTCCATTTTCAAAACCTTCTCCTCAAAAAAACGAACAACCGGCAAAAAATTTTTACAGAAATCAGCCCAGCCGTTGTATATACACATATGCTCAAAATAATAGGTACATCCCTTTGAACTTTTTTCATTTCAATAAAAAAAAATATGAAGGGTTTCACAAAAAACAAAAATTCAGTATTTATTTTATCATTGTTATTAAAGAAGTTTGAAACTTAAAATGATTAATAATTCAAATCAACTGACTAAAAATATTGACGACTTTTAACAATTAGGTAAACTTATTTGCTGCTCAAAATAATAGGTACATTTACATGTTTTTTAAAAGTATAACTCTAAATTTAATATGGTTGAAAAAAAATTTTGTATCCAAATTCTGCTGTTAATAGCCCGTGTATCCACCCTTATTTGCTAGCACATTTCTCACTCTTTTTGGCATGCTGGCTATTAACTTCTGTCAGGTTTCTTGTAGAATATCGTACCAAGCTTTTTATGTTTTTTCCCAAAAATCACCTTTGTTTTTATAAACTTCCGACTAAAATCGTTTCTTTAAATCATACCACAAGTTTTCGATCGGATTTAAATCGGTAGATTGACTTGGCCGGCCTAATAGTGGGCCATTGTTGGCAGAAAACCATCTTTTTACCAGAGTAGAGGAATGCTTAGGGTCGTTATCCTGTTGAAATATCAAAATTAACGGCATTTCCTAACTGGGATACGGAAGCATAACAGTCTCCAAAATATCCTTGTATTTCTCAGCATTCATTGTGCAATCAATACGATGTATGAGACCAACACCATATCAAGAAAAACACCCCCACACCATTATGCTTCCGCCACCATGTTTTACTGTTTTTTTTTTTTTTTTTTTTTGGGAATTTAACATGGAATTCCATACCTTTGGTGTGTGGAACAGTCCTTTGGCAATCATTTTCAAATCACTCCAGAGCATATTTCTCCACTTTTTCCCCATCAATTCCAGACCACAGTAAATGCTCCCTCGCAAAATTTATTTTCATATTAATATTTTTTTTACGTATAAGTGGAACTTTTCTGGCTAACCTTCCAGGCAGTTAAGCCTCTTGAAGAAGTTGACGAACTGTGTGGGGACTAACTTTGTTCTCAATTTCAGCGGAAATTGTTCTGGAAGACAGGAATGGGTTTTTTAGCTATTAATACGGGATTTAGGGATTTTTCTTGTCTTCTCAGTTGTTTCACGAGGCGCTGTTCATCAAAGGAGCAGTGTGTGTTTCGGCCCATTTTCTATGTATACAATGGCAATTATAATCACGGACTTTTGCAAATATAAGAATATTTTCTTACCGTTTTATAGAATTAACTCTAACTTTTGCTTTTATTTAACACAAACTGATCAAAAGTACAAGTGTACCTATTTTAATGAGTAACAAAATGAACGCAATTAAAATAAAACTAACTGTAAAAAATACCAAGACGTTACGCTTGTCAAATTTTGGGATAAAATATTATTGCCACATCGTGTGCTTTAAATTAATAAATGTTATACATAGTTTTAATAAATAAACCCTTGCTTTTGCAATATGTCTATAGATACACCAAGTGTACCTATTATTTTGAGCATATGTGTATATATATATATTATCATTATCAAATCAAATTATCCAAATTTAGCTTCAAAATCTGGACTAATTGAGTGAAACTTATCCACAGCAAACCAGAAAAATTCACGAAAAATACGTTGATTGCATCAACGGATCTCATTTCCTAAATCGATAATTTTACTAAAAGTTCGAAACTTGTTATGACACTATTGGTATTTAAATATTAAAAATTTGGTTGCAAAATCCATTGACAGAATTAAAAAAGTTCCTTCACTTTCTATCTATAATTACAAAATCAACATACATATACTTTGAGATTTTTTTTATAAAAATGCTACAACCCTTTTTTAGTCAAAATCTCTTAATAATAACAAGATGATTCATGTGGGTTACAGTTTATCAATTCCATTAAACATTTAAAAACATAACTCGCAAAATATTAAAAATATGTAAGCCAATTTGGTAAACCCATATAAACAATAAACAAACGATGTTGGGCATATGGAAAGAGTGTCAACTCGACCCATTAAAAAACAATTAATTAAAAAAGGAAAAACAACACGTAAGATAGACATCATAAAAACAAACATTTAAAGGAAATAAATGCATCCTGGTGACACTTAACGAACAAAAGTAAACAGAAAAAAACATAATAATTTTGAAAATGAATCATAATATTGAAGCGGTTCCATTTACTTTACCCCGTTTGTATTGCCAATGAGATTTTCTTGGTTATGATTTTTTGCTTAAAAAATACAAATGTATGTAAATGAAATTTTGTAACGATTTTGGTTTTATTTATTTTTTTTTATTTTTTTTTATAAATAATGGACAATTAATACTAAGATAAACGAGTAGATGTGATTTTAAGATGAGTGGTAACAACTGAACTTTTAAGTTCCTTAAATCATTGATGTATTTTACTGATTTGACTTAAATTTATTTTTTTTTTTATTTTTTTTTTTTACTTGAATTTGTAGTAGCGTTACTTTTTACTCAAAAAATTTGTCTCACCTGGCAGGGTACCAGCATAATTCTCTCTTGTATTGCAAAAATCTTCTTGGCAACATTGTATAGAGGATTCTGAGGTACTTTCATGACACCAGGCAGGATCATCTGGTGGAATGTGGTTTTCTATAGACATGCATCTAATTAAAGTTGCAAATATTTACATATAAATAACATAATACTTTATCATTTCGAGTAAAGAATTAATTAATATTCCCATTACATTATTATGAAAAACTAAAATATTTTAATAATTAAATAACATTTAGTTCTAGCGAAATATGAAGATGTTATAACTTAAATTACTTAAATGTACAGAAATAAAGGGCTGTCTCCGGACATACTATTTTTATATATTAAAATATATTAGATAGGCTTTCCTGATAGGATCTACTAAATGCTAAGATCTATTTTGACATAGCAAAATAATCAAGTGTAACTTCTAGACACTGGATTTAAAAATTTATATACAAAAATACAGCAACAACTATTTCTGCGGCAAAGATATTTTATCCTTAATTGCTCTTTATATTTTTAAGGAAATAGGATTTGAAACCTTTACATGGTATGGTTTCTTAGCTAGGTTTGATACTTTCTCCACTAATGTGTTAAACATCCGCGGCGGTAGCATAAGTAGAGGTAACTGCTCGTTTGTTCACGAGTTCAAACCCCAACACCACCTTAAGTATTAAAGAAAAATAATTGTTTTTGACAGGGCGAATAAATGAAAAACAGCACTTCAAACCGAAGACTCGATTAGCAAAAGCTAAATAAATTTTGAGCAGCCGCAGTAGATGAGTTGGTGTACTAGAACAGCAGATAAGGTAGTTATACAAAGCAAAAAAAACCGCGAATCCTCTATTAGATATAAAAGTAAAAACAGTAAAAAATATAAGGCAGTCGTCGCGGTTAACATAATTGGAGGACCTCGATGGTAACCAAGACATCAAGAGTTCGAGTTTCACCGGAGCCACAGCGCATTTATAGTCTGGATGGTTGCACTGATTAAAGGTTACTTTTTGCTAAACAAAACATCGTGCAATTCGAGTTTTGACGGAGTCACAAATATTTATAATTTGTTCTCGTTAATTAAATGAGGATGAAGCATTCAAATAAAACAAGTCAATATAATAGATTGTATTATTTGAATCCTCTTGAAGAAAGCAAGGCTAGCAAAATCGAACTGGACACAGTGTTTGGAACTTGAAAAGCCAAAAAAAAAGAAATCGAAAAAAATTTTCCTATTCAGTGAAATAATAATATTTCGTCAAGAAACGGAATTAAAAAATCATATCTGAGCCAAAAATACTTTGTAAAGTTTTTCCGTATTTTTCTTTGCGAAGTTCATAAAAAAAATTTGAAAAGTTGCTTAAAAAATATTTGATTCTAAAAGCGGACTCTGACTAAAAATAAAAAGAATAGTCCAAAAGTGTGTCTTCTTAGTCTTGAGCTCCTTTAAAAACTACTTTGAAAATTTTTAAAAAATAATGTTTTCACCTTAGTGTTACGATTTAAATTGCTTTTTTTTATGTGTACATATTTGACCCTTTTTCAACCAATTATGTTGCAGGGCCAATAAATTATGTTCACAATTCTTAAAGTTATAATAATTTTGAAATTATATTTAGATTTAAATGCCAGCTGCCATATTCATAAAAAATAAAATAATTTTGAAATGCGTTTTGTGACAAATTTTCCATACAAATTTGTCATAAAATACATATTAAATCTATTTTAATATTTTATAAATACGGTAGTACGGCTTTGTACTACTTCAATGAATGAATGAGTAAAAGAAAATAAAAATAGAATTATTGAACAGTAAAATTGTTCTTTAGCAGTAATCCTTATTCCATGTAATAATCTTCTAATATTAATGTCGTCAATTTTTATAACCAATATCATATAAAAAATAGATTTCGATTAGACAATAAGACTTCTCCCAGTTCAGTAAATTGATCTCATATAATTAAATATCTCAGCACAAATTTTACCTTAAAAATGTACACAAAATTTATTTTAATCTTTATATATGTGATAAATTAAATGTAATATTAAAAAAGTTTTAAAGTTTTGTATTGAAAATTTGTCATAAAATACATTTCAAACTTATTTCATTTTTTATGAATATGGCAGTAAAAATTTATATAACAAATTGAAAGATTTTTACATTTTAATATTTGTAATATGTTTGCATGCATCTGAAATTCTCTTTGATTCATAGAATAAGGAAACAAATTTAAGGTACAAAATACTACAATAAAATAAAACATTTGTTACTAGATATAATACGATTGGTTTTTCAAAACTCTAGTGCAGTGCACAAATATTTTTAAAAGCAACAAAAAATAGTATGTAAAATATTAATATTGAAAGTAGATAGTAGTCAAACTAAAAGAATATTAATGGCGTTTTGAATAAAAGGGGATAAATACTAAAATAAATATTTCCAAACAAATTAGTCAATTGAGTTAGAAATTAGCAGAGGCCTGTTTGTCAGAAACCAATGTGCAAGTATACAAAAGTGTGTAGATAGTGTAGGTGTTGAGAAGTAATAATTATAAAAAAAGAAAGTTTGTTGTAAACATATTTTTCCATAGTAAAAACAATACCGAAACAAATCATTAGGCGTCAGTAAAATAATGCTGTATTGGTGATAAATATTTGTACGAAAAAATTTATAACAGGTTTCATAAAATTATAAATGAAAATATTAATTAAGCTAAAAAATAGTATATTGTCTTGAAAATAATCTTCAAACACGCCTAAAAGTATGTTATGAAAAGGGACTATAAAATGTATGAAAATTTTATAGTTTAAAATAGAAAGATTTGCTTTTTAACCTGTTATAAATATTTTTCTTTAGAATACAACATAAAATAAAAATTGTATATAATTAAAAACTACACTAAATAATGCTTGATTTGTTTGTTTTCTAAATAGCAGTAGTAGTTGATTTATGATTTTATATAAAAGAATATTGTGATATTTGTTAATTTTTTTTAATTGAATTGCTTTATATTTTTTTTAAATAATTTTATGTTTAATTTAACGCAAATACCTTCAGAAAAACTGAGTTTTAAAAGTTCATTTTTATTGCAGAAATCCTCATGACAACATTGAACTTTATAAATATTCTGTTTTTGTTTGGTCGTCAAACATTCAAGCGGCTCCCGTTGGAGATCGTACTTTTTATCAAGGCACCTAACAAAACAAAATATGGAGCATTCAAGAAATTAAGTGGATATTAGGTAATTAGATAGAAATTTGACAAACATGTTAGAATAAACGAAAAATTCAATATTAGGAAAATTTTATTTCTCTTTGGTTCTAAAGAGTTTACGAACGAATTTATTAGGCTGGTTAGTATTTAATTTATATATATAAAAAATTATAAATTTAATATAAAAAATCAAAACTATATACAGATTTTAAAGTAAAAAAAATCAGTTTTTATTTTTAATCACATTCAACTTTGTCCATACAAAACGCTAAAGCTGTTGTTAGTTCATTGTAATGTTTTTTTTTCATTTGTTGAAACAATCGTTTTTGCAGGTGTTTAGTTTTTAAAATTATTATTTCATTTTAATATATGGTTATTCTTATTATTGTTATTTTTGTAACGAACGTAATCAATATGAAAAAGTAAATGTTTAACATTTGTACGGCATACTAGCATTGCCTCTTAATAATATATCAAAAGGGGGCAGCAGTGTGTAAGAAAATGTAAAATAAACAAATGTAAAAGCGGTGGCTTGAGAAATGGCAGCCCACCTTTTGTTGAGTCATTTAGTTGAAGGCCATTAAGGGAATCGTAATATCGAATTGTCGGTTTTAAATTTAAATTGCACAAATCATAGTTTTTGCAACAAGCATGACCACCATGTTTTGCTGCTGGTCTGGCTGTTGGACCACCATTTCTACCGTCGTTGCACCATATAAAACGACCGGGTGGAAAACTTTGTGACATATTAAGACATCTAATGAAATAGTTAAAGAATTTTTTTCAATTTTTATTTTCTCTCAATCATGTTGTTTGTTGTGTGTTGGTCGTTGATCGTTGATCGCATAAAAAATATGATTGGTATAGACAATTTTAAAAATGTATAAATAAATTTCAAAACAAATAACAACAAATTCAATAAAATTTATGTTTGTATGAATATAAAAATGATTATCGTTGATATCATTGATTAGGTTATTTAAATAGAGTAAGAGCAATTATAAAGCAATAACTTACCTATAGCTGAATATTAATGCTCCTGATGTTTCCTTTTGTACTGAGGTAAAGCAGTAGCCATCGGTTTCACATATATTGTTGTTATCTTTACAAATGTCACAATGACATTTCAATAGACCTAGATGAAATAAAAATTCAGAATTAAATATATTATTAATTTGAAAATATTGAAAATATTATTAATTTATAAAAGTTTTTTATATATGTATTATTTAAAGTTTGTTTCATAGACCTTGTATTAACTTTGTTTGCTTTTAAAGGTTTGTATTGTAAAATTTCTTTATATGCAACATTTTTTATTAATATTGCAAATAACAAATGAACTAAAATTTACTTTTTCGTCTTAGGTTCCTTTTAAATTTAATTTCTAAAAATGTGGCGGTGCAGAAAATGATGCATTTCATTCTGCTAGTGTCTAATTTTTCTTGTTTTCTTTGAAAAACGTTTGCATACATTTGTAAATAATTTTTATTTCTAAAAAATTTTTAGAAATTAAATTAAAAAGGAACCTAAGCCGAAAAAAGTAAATTTTAGTTCAATTACAATATCCAAAATTTTTTAATTATTGCAAATAACTTTTAATTGCAGCTTTAAACCTTCAAGTATATCTTGGAATGCGATAGAGAATATATTTTGTATGTTTTAAAAAACATTAAAATCTCTTAACTTTTTCATAAAACTTATTTTTTTTTTATTAAATTAGTATTTGAACTGTGAATGTTATAAATGAATTGAAATTATTTTGGCTTCAGTTCACTTATTTTTTTAATTATTATTATTATTTTACATTTTTTTCTTGGTACATATATTTATCAATTATCCATGTAAAAACACATACCTATCAGAATTAAATTCTTTCTACCAACTTATTTATGCACACGACTTCTTTTGTGTATTTTTTAATTTTTTTTTAAATTAAAATTTATAAAAAATGTGTTTTTAACTATTTATCCCAGAGTTCTCTAGACAGTGTTAAAGATTTTCTAGTTAAAAAAATAAATAAAATGTGCTGACAACTGTTTTGTTACCATTATACCAGTGAAATTGGGTCCTTTCACATTTGTATCTCTACTTTCTCTACAAAATGACATATTTTTGCGAAAAGTATTCTATATTTTAACCAAGAAACCTCACAAAATTTTATTCAAATCTATCCAGCAGTTTTTACGTGATGCGAACACAGGCAGACAGATAAAAATTCCAAAAATATGTGTTCTGTATTCCATACCAATTTCTATCTACATCTACATCAAAATCAAAATTTTCAAAAATATTTCATGTACAGAAATGACACCGTTGAGAGTTTTATTATATGTATAGATGTATAGCCTTTTACAGCAAAATATTTTAAAAAAGGTAACCGACTTACGATCACGTGGCTTAATTTTTGGTTTAGTTTGTATTGAAACTGGCGTCACTTGTGAGACCAACATCATTGGCAAAGAATCATTAAAAATACCATACGGTTTTGCAGTTGTAGTTGTTTTTAGCACAGAGGCGCTTAAATGATTCTGACTGCCGTTATTTGAGGGAAGATAATCCGATGACAAGCTGTTATAATTTCTAACTGTGGTGTTATCTTCCGATGAAACGTTTAATGGGACAGCTGTAAATTAAAAAATTACTTAAATATCAACAAAACTTTTAAGAACACAAAGAAATGTCTTACCATGTCCAAAAGTAATTCCTTCTTTACTTATACACAATGAAAAAATTATTAGCACTGAGATTTGAAGAGGTAACAATGATTTATATAAAGTTCGTAAATTATGAAAAACGTAAATATTTTTAACAAAGAAGCAATTTCTTAATACAGCATACATGTTTTCTTGTTTATTACGTTAGTTTCAATAAGCAACAGGGTTTTATTTTTAATTCATTTAAACAAATTTATTGAAGAATTTAAAAACTGTTTAACAATCATTGCAAAGAGGTTGTATAAGAACAACATACGAAATTGGTTCTGCATTTCCAGCTCCATTAATATAGCAATCAACAAACACAACGAAACATTGCACGATGGTATATTCTTTATAAATATTATAATTTTTTGTTAATATATTCAGATTTAAGCCCGGATTTATTTTTTTTAGTAAGGATATTTGTTTATTAAAAAAATAAAAGTAACAAAATATACTCATAATACATTGAATCAGTACAAAGTTATTGATATTGTTTGCAAGGAGCCGTAGCAATTGCTTTTGTCGTTGAGTTTTTGATATTTTTGTTGTTGCAACTGCTTTTGTTTTTCGCTCAATAGTTTTCGTAGTTAAAAATGAATGGTCGGTTGCATTACAGCCAACCATTGTTACTTTATCATTATCAATTCAGTAATATTTTTTTTAGAATAAGCAAAATACAAAGCTCAAACATCTTTTTAAACCATTTAATTTTATTTTTAACACATAACTTTTTTAAAAACTTATTTTACACTTTTATTGATACTCTCCATACCATACAGTACATTTATACTCCACCATATTTGCTTCAGTTTTTTTCTAACTTGTGGTGGGTCTTAAACTTTATTCTTCCGTTTTTACCCTGTTCTCAATGGTTATCACGTGGTGTTTTTGTATAAATTAAAAGGTAACACCTTAAATATTTTCTCAAACTGCTTGCTTAAATTTATGGTTTCAGTAAAATAATTTAACTTTTAAATGTTAATTTTTAATAAAAGTACAAAGGACTTTAAAGACTGGAGCAAGAAGTCGTGAAAAATCGCCATTTTTTTGCGTTTGACATTCAGCGGTGCTGCCAGAAATTATTTACTATGTTACCGGCAAAAAATGACAAGATATTAACTAAAAAAGCGCAAAAAGAAAGCTTAATTATTCCAAAAATCATACATGAAACTAATTGAAAATTATACACATATTTTAAATAACTGAACAAAAAACAAGTTATATTCGGCTATGCCGAATCTTTTTTACCCTGTACCATCTATGTAAAGCTAGTATAATAAAATAAGTCCAAAAATAAAAAATTAAAACAATTGGTATTGCATATGAGTACATATAATTTTACATAAAAATTCCGTCGGCACTTAATGAGTTAAGCATTTTTTAAAAATTTTAGTATTTCCTTAAAAATCTCTTCAAAAAATTTTAAATGATACCCATACTGACATTTTAAAAATTTGAAAATTTCAGAGCCCCGTAACTCGGAAAATATGGCCGAGCTACAATTTTTTCACTTGATGGTTTCTTTCTTATTTTTTATTCTGTATCGCCCCGTATATTATTTTTTGATTGGAGTTACTTTGTTGTTCCAAATGACATAAAATAATTAGAGGTAGGCGTGGTATTTTGCTTGCTGCCTCGAAGGACATAGAAATGTCATGCTAGTTTTCAAAAGCACCTATTTCCACACCATATCTGATTTTATTATTATTTTCAGATATAAATAGTCTCTCCAGGAACTGGACATCGACCTATACCTTCGTATAGGAAGTGATAAATCCTGAACAGGATGTTGAAGTAATAATGATTATATATATATATTTTTTTTTTTCGTTAGCACGATGGCATTTAATTAAAAGCTAGTTGAGAAAAAACGTGCGCGTTGCGTCTTTGATTATAACCCCACTATAAAAAGGAAAATCTTATCGCACACAGATGTTGCCCCTTCGAAATAAAATTACATATTAAAAATTTGAACATAAACAATAATTTGCTGGGCTTTTAAGACCACCTGTAAATCAACTCTCCTTGAACAAATTTAAAACTAATGTAGGAACAACATACTTTGCATAAAAACACTTTGCATTTAAAAATAGTTTTTAGTTACTACATCATTGATTTTTATTGTAAAATAAAAAAAATATAAAAAGTGAGAGTTTGTTAAAAAAAAGTGAATCAATAAAGACATTCTGATTTTTTAACTTAACGTCCGTGTTTTAATTGTTTCACTAATAAAAGAAAAACAAAACAATTTTTCGTTACTTTTTTTTCAATACTTTTGAGAAAAGACATTTTACATTAGGTCCACTCTTGGGAAGAGATCTAAAATATTTACCTCAACAAATATCAAATTCTTACCTGTAGACCGCAAATTAGTCTCTAAACAAATCAGTTCTGTTATTCTGCCAGCGTTCTCTTACATATTATCCAGAAATTTATCCCAGGTGTAGACAATAAAATTTTGTGGTTGCCGTCATTCTATTAATTAGTATTCAGTTCGGTCAAGTTCGTTAATATATTGTTTGAAATCTGAATTTAAGAAAACAACATTTATCTATTGGGTTATTGTGCAGTTCAAATGCACTATTTTATTTATTTAATAAATATATTAGGTAATATAAAAACCACTATAGGTGCTATAGTATCAAAAACAGCTAAATAATGTACTTATTGTATTTTTCCAAAAAAAAGTACTCAAGTTTCAACGGTACGTTCGTGAGAATCTTTTTGCAGCAATATTGGAAGTAATATTTTGATCTACAATTGTGTTTTTGGCCAAATTCTGGCATTGTCTGTACAATGGCGAAATAATACAAGGTGGTCGCGATGGCGAACTCGTTAATTTCGCCGTAAACGCTAAATGTCAAACTCCATATCGACATGTTAAATATTTTGCATTTACATCGAAAACTAATGAATTCGCCATCGAGACCACCTGTATTATTTCACCATGGTCTGCACTGACTTGATTTTAAAGGGGTTTTATCAAGGCGAATTAACAACAGGTGGCCTTAGCAGCCCAGGTGACTATTATGATTTTTCCTTCTTCGAGTGTCAAAACTTATAATCTCCTTTGCTTTTGACAGCCGAAAACTATTTATACAAAAACAAAATGTACATGTTTCTACAGCAGTGTTGTATTTATTTTCGCCGTAAGTATACCTGTTATGAATTCGCCTTGGGTTTTATTATATATCTTTTTCAGACAGGGCAATTTTCTTTGTAATAACTCACATTAAATTATTCAACATCGATTCATAGTTTTTTTTTTGAGAGTCACCCTGTTTTGCAAACTATATATTAAGATTAAAAAGCAACATTGCTAAAATTGTTTATTTTCTCATTTTAAATGTTTTTATTCTTGTTAATTTGTGAAAACTCTGAAATAATATATATCAACAATATCCGAAAGGTCCTTTGATTTTTATAATTAGATTTGTTAATAATGTGAATAACCGCTGAAGAAGCAATTTGACTAGTGTTGTATCAAATATAAAAATGGACAATAGCGACCATCAAACAATTAACTATAGTTTTAATAATGATGAAGCCTTTTATATCTTTTTTAATGGATCAAGAGTTAAGATTATTTGGAAAAATGAGACACCTTCGTTTTCGCCTATAGTGCGATTGTGTTCTTTAAGTCCTGCAGTTTTCTTACTTCTAAACCAAGAAAAAAGACTTTTTGAAGCAAAACTTGACCATGAAAATTTAATACTTTGTATGAAATGTATAAAGCTTAATGTAATCGATGTTCAATATTGTCAAGTTGCGAAACAAGTGTTTTTAGTGCTTGACGGAGGCGCGGTTGTGAAGCAAAGTTTTTTGGATAATATAAAACATTTGGAGGAAACTAAGTGGATACCAGTGTTATTTGACCCTTTAGAGTTATCTGAAGATGGTGTAAGAATTAAACGTATTTGTAGTTCTTCAGAAGCCACATTGTTTCTTTCCATAACCGGTGATATATATGCCTTGGGTAACTGTGGTGTCCATTTTTCGGTCGATTGTGATCAACCTAAACTAATACGTTTATTTAAAAAATATATGGAAATTTTGGATATAGCTGCAGGTGACAATTTCTTTGTTTTTCTTACAAGCAAAGAATCTTTAAAGACAGAAAACCAACTACCAGCCGGCCAGGATTATGGTAAGAGTATTAACATTTTAATAATAATTCAACTGTATGTTTTATTTCAATTTTTAGGTGAACTTCCAGATCTTTTGCGCTCAGAACAGTACAATAAAAGTAACTCACCACCAATACATTCCTCATTTGTTTCCGCCTTAAATAGATCTAAACCAGATCTAAGTTCAGAATTTTGTATACAAAATCTGTTACAACAAGGGTATTTACTCTTGCATACTGAAATTTTTACCATTGGTTCCACAAATCAAGGATTACTTGGCACCAGTGATCATATTAAACGGGACTCTATATATAGCGTGCAAAAACTTAAGGAAGTGGGTGTTTGCAGCATGGCTACTGGCAGTTGTCACACAGTAGTGCGAACTATCGATGGCCGTCTTTACCATTGGGGCTTTAATGAACAAAAGCAGTTAACAAATAATGAAAAAATCTACGAAATAAGCAGTCCAATGGAAATATGTTTTGATATTTATGATTTGAATGTACCGCGTGAACATATCTTAGAGGCATGCTGTGGCGATTATCGTACAGTTTTGGTAAATACACTGGGAGATATTTATGAAAAGGGTAGTCAAATATATAGTCAAGAAAGAGATTTTTTAACCTTACAAATGAAGGACAGCAACCAGCAATCGTATCCTCTTCTTTTAGCCAGTCATCAGCTGACACTTTATAATCGTCGTTTATTTAAACGCCAATACTACGCTTTGCACCATCACATACAAAATCAATTAAGACTAATGATGGATTTTCGTATAAAATTTTTACAGCTTAATCAGGTGGTGGAAAAGATGCTAAAAGAATTGCAGCAAGTGTGTCGCCATTGGGAAAATGTTTTATATTTAGTTATAACTGTGTTGCATACATTTGAGCTGTTCTATCGCGGAGATAATGATAAGACATCAGAGCTGGTAGTTATTAAATATTATAGAGAATGCATAGCAATTTTCGAGGCGTATTCGAAAGAGTACTGTGATATTTATTCTATAGATGGGTTTAATGATGCCTATCAATTGCTAAAGCACTCTTATGTAACTAAAACTTCAGCTTGCGAAAAAGATCAAGATTTGGAAAAAATTTTCCAACAACCGTTTTTGATATTTCCGCATATTATACAGTTGTTAGAACACATACAGAAACACGAGAATAACTGCAAAGAGGAGCTTTTGGCCTGGAATGAATTTTCACGTCGAAATCGCATTGATTTAGAATTGGCAGATAGCACGCGTGAATTCTGGCGCTCTAATATAAAAAACTCAAAAATTTTACATTTTAAAACAAAGGAGAGACGGGTAATTTTAACTTCCACGACTATACCAATCAAATTAGCGCATAGTATGGGTCTAACATCAACTACATTTATACTATTCTCAGATTGTCTATGTCAGCACAGTAATCATATAACGGTTTTCCCTTTGAACGCCATGTGGCTAAAAAAGGAAGAGGTTGGCATACGAGTCATTACACCCGAAAAGAATTTCGTGTTGGTATCAAAAAATAAACACGATAAAGTGTTGTGGTATGATCAACTTGAGAGCACCATCAAATCAGTACTTATGATAAGCGAAAAAGCCAAAATTCCTGAAATTCGCATGATTGACTATAATTTTGCTTCTAATCATTCCATTTACGGCGGTGTTTATGTCAGGGGAAACTTTTCAAATGGTGTTATGCATGGCAAATGCCGTTTGGAATATCCCAGTGGTAAAATGTATTCAGGCGATGTTATTCATGGGGTTATAGAGGGTTATGGTAGAATGTTTTTACCAAAAACCGGTCTTTACACAGGAAATTTTAAAAATGGTAAATTCTGGGGCCATGGCACTTTGATCGTTAATGAAAACGAACTTTACCAGGGCAATTTTCGTAATGGACTTTTTAATGGTCATGGTCACTTGCAGCGCAATGATTATGTTTATATTGGCGAATTTGTTGACAATTATAAGTGTGGCTATGGAGTTTTAGATCGGATAGCAGCGGGAGAAAAATATTTGGGTTTATTTGCAGACAATAAGCGTATGGGTAGTGGTATTTGCATAACTTCGGATGGAAATTACTTTGAAGGCACCTTTGCCAATGATGAATTGTCTGGCAAGAGTATAGCAATATTTCCTAATGGGTTTTATTATGAAGGCGAATCTCTTTTGCATGGCCCTAATGGTCTCGGAAAATATTATATGCCCGTTGAAGACAATAAACAACACTACGAATCTGTAAGTTAGAACCCATTTAATAAACAAAATTAAATTAAAATTGGTAAACATTGGCCCAAATTCATAGTTATAAACTAAAGTCGACTCTTGTTAAAGTATACTCTAAAATAAAAAGCTCTTATTATCTTTTTTGCTTTCATAGTCAAAAATAAAGTATACTTTAAGTTTAGCCACCTTCCACTGGGTACCGACTGTAATTTGATAAATGTTTTTATACAATTTCTAAACAAACATTAGAAAAAAGTAACCTTGTGTTTATTTTGTTCACATTTGGTTTAGAAATCAGATATAGAGTATTGTGTTCTTAAACCAAATAAAATGATTTTGGAAAAATGAGTTAAAAACAGCTTTGGGTAGTTTTAAATTTAGAGTTGACTTTCTCGCCAAAAATATCTTTTAAATTGTCTATGAATGAATTAGAGTCGACTCTAAAATAAAACCGACTTTAGTTCCCTTAAAGTATACTTTATTTTAAGTATGAATTTGGGCCATTGTATACAAATTAATAAAAAAAAAAAAAGAAGAATAGCATTCAGTCAATAATTCACTATAGGTCTGTTTCTTTACTCTACTTTGGGATCCCGTGGGATCCCGATTTGCACGAAAATTGTTTTCTTACTTCAAAATTGGGTAAATGAGAGCGGTTTTGAGAGAATAAAGTTCTTCTTGCACGAAACAGCCCAAACTTATTTTTCGTGTAAGTTATTTAAACTTGTGCAACCGCCTTAAAACACAAACTAAATACAAAATGAATTATTATTTCCTATTTTTGATTTATTAAAATTAATTTTTCTTATTTAAACAGTCAAAAAACTTTGAATTTTTATTTTGTGTTTAAAATTTAGATTTTGTGTTCCCGTACTTTTATATAATTTTGTATTTTTATGAGAGAAAAAAATGCTTGCTCTCATTTTCACGAACCCAAAAAGTAAAGAAACAGACCTATTAATTCAAAATATTTTTTAATTACAATGGCCCATATTCATAGTTATAAAATAAAGTCGACTCTTGCTAAAGTATACTCTAAAATAAAAAGCTCTTATTATCTATTTTGCTTTCATAGTCAAGAATAAAGTATACTTTAAGTTTAGCCACCTTCCACTGGGTGGCAACTGTAATTTGATAAATGTTTTCATACAATTTGTAAACAAACATTAGAAAAAAGTAACCTTGTTTTTATTTTGTTCACTTTGGTATAAAAATCAGATAAAGAGTATTGTGTTCTTAAACCAAATAAAATAATTTTGGAAAAATGAGTTAAAAACAGCTTTGGGTAGTTTTAAATTTAGAGTTGACTTTCTGGCCAAAAATATATTTTAAATTGTCTATGAATGAATTAGAGTCGACTCTAAAATAAAACCGACTTTAGTTCCCTTAAAGTATACTTTATTTTAACTATGAATTTGGGCCATTGTTTTTAATGTTTGTAACTTGATTTTAAATGACGTTTTTTTTAACGTTAAGGGGAAAAGGGAAAATTTGAAATTGAAATTTTTGCGTCGCTTTATTCTAGAACATATGTATCTACAATATTGCTTACTAAACCTTTTTTAAAGTACAAAAGGGTTTATTACTTTATCTAAAAGAGGGCAGAGCAGATTTTCCTTTTTCAAAAAAGTGAGGTTATAATTAAAGACGCAACGCGCACGTTTTTGTCAACTGGCTTTTATAAAAATGCCATCGTGTTAACAAATAGTAAATAAAAGTTAATCTTTTATACTTCAATATCCTGTTCAGAATTTAACACTTCCTATACGAAGGTATAGGACGATGTGCAGTTCCTAAAGAGACTATTTATATCTGGCGCTGTGGTTATGTGCCCCTGCCATTTTAAAAATTCAGATTTCAAAAAAAGAAACTAAACCGTTTTTAACTTACTTGGGAAGAGTCTAAAAATATTCATATATTTGCGAATTTAATATTTTTTATTAAAATTTATTTTTTAGATTAAAAAGCAATTCAATAAAAAATAGTTTTATATCTTCCATCAGTTCATTGATATTTTTTTTTTTTTTAGAATGAAGATGTTTTACCCAGCACAGAAATAATGGGTAATATTTTAAGCGGCCAATTAGTTGGAACGTGGAATAGTGTACGTGTTAATTCAGGCACAATGGAAATAAGTTGCAAGTTTCCTAAATATCCCAGGTTAGTACATAAAAATATTTACTTAATTTCTGCAAATATTTTTTAACATTTACTGTATCAGCTCTTTTGGTACTCATGTTATTGATAATTCCCGAAAATGGTGTTCTCTGTTTGGGGATTTCGAAAGCGAACTTTTTGGAGATTTAACAAATGCTATACCCAATAGTAAGCCCTTAACATTTGCTTTATGGAATCGTGTAATGGCTTTCATAAGCAAGCAACAAGATATCGAGACTGAAAATCTGATACCCCATGAACTAGATATTATGAACGTCTCCACGACAAATGCTACTAACCAAAGCAATAATAAAAAACGTTTTATGCCCTTGCAAAACCTTACAATAGACTTTGACAATTTGAGCCTTAATTCGTCACTGTTGAATTTGGAAAAACTTGAATTAAGTCGCAATCACTCACATTCAGAGGACACCCTAAATGGATTGGATTTCATTAGTTTTGATTTACTTAGCACATTTAGTAAATTGACAAATTTAACAGCAGATGATAGTGGCGGCAGCCATACATATTCTACTTTTATGGATGCAATGGAAAATTGTAACAATATAACTTTAAGCTCTCTCAATGATAGCGCTTTAAGCAAAAGTAATTTAAATGAAAATTGGTAAGCGTTATGAATTTTTTATTTTCAATAACTAAAAACAAATAATTCGCCTATTAGTGACTTCATTCAAACGGAAATGGAGTTAATACCACAATTTGGCATGACGGATCTAAATGATGAAGACTTAGCTGCCATCAAAGAGTACCTGCGTGATGCATTTCGCTATCGTCACCATCCCTTTAAGCACTTAAATGAACGCATAACTCATTGCTTCTATCGTTCGTATGGTTGTTGGAAAATCAAACCAACTCCTTTGTTGGCCCAACAGGCTATGCGTGAGTGGGAGTCTATTTCACAAAGAGTTTATAAATTTATACGCCGTCTATTTCCCGCATTGCCTGAAGAATATTCAATTGTCGGAGAAAATCGTGAAGTTGTCTCGCATATTACTCTTCTATATCCTATTTTACTATCGGAGGGTATTTACTCTACTTTGTTTGTGCTGTATGCTAATAAATACTGTAACAAGGATGAAATATATCGGCGAAATCTATTGCAAGCTCAAAAACTAAACGATCATGAACTAATGCAATATTTAGAATTCGATGGGTAAGAAATAAAATTGTAGTTAGATATTCCACAGTAGAAGAATTGTTGGTTGGAATAAATTTTTGCAGCGTAAAGTATGAGTTCGTGTGTCCGATAGTGAAAATTATTTTCGGACCACTTAAAACATGGAAATGTGATTGTAAATACCAAAAAAAAAAAAAAAACAAAGTTCTTTAAACAAATTTAAATTAACAAAAGTATGACAATTACAAAGGACTCAGAATTTTCTGTTTAAAGAATATCAATAAGGAATTAGTTAATTAAATACAGTTTACATTAAAGGGGTTGGATAGTTGCTTTTTAGTAAAAATTATAAAGAAAACTTTTATAAATTTTAACAAAAAAAATTTTTTTCTAAGCCTACTGTGGTAAAGGATCTATAAAATTTTTTGTACTGCCGAGTATACAACGCACTGATATTTTTATATTCTTTTAGTAATATTCTGGCGGTGGTGAATACAAATACATTTTTAGAAGCCATTAACATGTTAAAGGAACTCAAAGAGAAGTATACACCCATGGCTATGTTGACTGTGATAGAGAATTGTATTGAAAAAATTACTCAAGCATATCAAACGATATCTAACGGTAAGTTACATATGTAACAAAAATATTAATTTACTTTACGTGTATAAGTTTCGTATCCAACATATCATTTTCTTTATTTGCAGAATCTAAAATCAGTCTAAATGCTGACATTATAATGCCTTTATCTCTTATATTATTGCTACGTGCAGCAATACCACATCTCGGTGCTGAGCTGGCTTTATTAGATGACTTAACTGATTGTAAAAATTTCCAACTTGAAATGAATGGTATTCGCGGTTATTGTTACACTACCTTAAAAGTAAGTCTCAATCAAAAGCCTCAGGATATTTTATTAAATGTAATTTGCAACTTTTCTATTGCAGGCTTCATATGAACACATTGCTACCAAAGCATTATTTGAAAAGAAGTAAACAAGTTTGCTCAGTTTATTAAATGTAGATATATAGAAAGTATAAAGTATAATGTTATTAATTTATGTGATGAAAATGAAATATGTTTGTATATTAGTATTTTAATAACTAATAATTAAAATCTGTAATACAGTTGATGTTGTTATTAAAAAACGATCTTTTTAAAAAACAAACCAAAAACGATTTTGTTAAGGCCTGCTCGCTGCTTTTATCTTAAAGAAAATGATATACTCTCTCAAGATCCCTTTCCTCCCGGAATCATGCTGCGTAACATCCGCTGATAACTCAATGATATCACAGACAATATTCCATATCTCATTTACCAGACATCCAAATTAATTTACTATTTACGATAAAGTGCAAAAATTATTATTTTTTTTCTTAAGACAACGTATGGTATATTATATAAATATCATGAGGGATATACCTCCAAAAATTAAAAAATTATGGCATTGCGCTAACACAAAGCTGTTTTTTTAATTATCGAAAGGAGAAATATTCGTATGATGCCTTTATGTGAAAGGCCCAAAGAGATAATATCTCGCAAATGTAGGCAAACATCTGTTTGTCAGGATCTTTTTGCACTAGAATATTAAAATAAAAAGTTTACTCCCAGATAAATGACTTATTATTTGTAGTTTTTAATTAAATTTCATTTTTTTTATTATAAGAATATTTTTTGGTGAAAATAATTAATTTAATTAAAATTTTTTTGTGATGCTATATTTCTGATTTTTCGTTTTTAACTGAAATAAATTTTTTTTTAATTGAGCGGTGTTCAATGCATATATCATTTACCTTTTATAATATATGTACAACCATGCTAGTACGGCATATATTGTTGTATTTCTGCAGATGGTTGCTTTACAAATACAAAGCAGTACTTAGTACGACATCTGCAGGAATACAAATGAAGCATTTACTAAGTACTAAAAAAGTACAGACAACACCCTGCAGGAATGCAAAACAAAAGTTGAAAAAGATATTGAAAAATTATAAGCAGTCGTTGTGTTTTTTCACCCCGTTTACATTTGGCAATGCTGTCATGACAATAAAATAATACGTATTAGTTGTCATAAATGTTGACAATTGCTTTTGTAGCGTAGGCGTCCAGACAATAATTATGACAATTCATTATGAGCAAAAAACCTCACCTTCTCGTAAAAGTTTTTCCATTTCTATTTTTATATGCAAAAAAAAAATTTTTAATAAAATGATATTTTAATTTACATTATTCGTGCTTGATTCCTTCAAATATAGATAATTCATGATATTCTCATGAAATATTTTTAATTTAAAACTACAAATTGAATATATTACTGCGGAGAAAGCATATCCATATGGCCATTTCAGTACTGCTCAAATAGATCATCAGTGGATTTTACCCAAATTTTGTATAGAAAACTAGAAAGTCTTATATCAAAAGCCAAATTGACTAAATGAGAATTCCATTAAGTCAATAAGACAAAAAGACAATAAGAAGTCAAAAATTTTCTATACAAAAACACAGCACACATTCAGTAACTATTTTTATTTTTTGTATAGAACATTTTTTGAGTTGAGTTCATATCGAGAAAATGATAATATAATTAAAATTTCATTTACTTAAACCAATTATAATAAAATTCTCGGCATATGTCAAACCACTTTCTTATTTGCTGCCTTCAAAATATTCAAGACAGTAATTCAGACAATTAAAGTGTGTACATGCATTAGTAAAAAACTGTGTATGTATTGTTATTGTCACGACAGCATTGTCTAATGTAAACAGCAAAATTTTCAAAACTATGTCTGATCAATTAACGTATTTCAATTTTCTCTAGATCATGTAGTGCAAAGTAGATTTTAACACAAACGGGTTGACGAACATCGTTCAATCATCTTCGCTATGCATAAGAACACAGAATATATAGTTTATTGGGTCAGAAATAGAAATTACAAACGGAATGACTAACTTAGATATGCCCTTTTTAACTTTTTGTGGTGAAGGATATAAAAAGCCCCCTATTGAGTATTGAAAAGACAAAATTGTAGACTGATTAGATTTTTTTGTTTATAAACTAACAAATTCGTGTACATTTCAATTCTTTTACCATTTTCTTAAAAGGTCTCTAGTACGGTAAATGCTTAAACTACATTATTATTACATTTCGCGTTGCCATATAATATTATTGTGTGGTTTGTTAGTTTACCGCACATTTTGTTTTAGAATTTTTGTAAAACATCAACAGAATATTTTTAGTGGGTTTCTTTGGTGTATTATTTATTTACTTTATGAAATAGGATTAAAAAATGTTGGAATTTTGCCAGAAAAAACACATGCTGCTTGGACTTGGTCTTTTAGTTACCACAACTGTTGTAGTCCTTATATTAGAGTCTCGCCTAGCAACCACCGGCCCAATAAGACGCGGTAAAACTCAACAATTTATAATCGAGAACAATTCTACTTGTTGGAAGCGTGAAGAGTATACTGTGATACAGGAATGTCATAAATGTTCAGACTTTGATATTGTAAGTAGAAGTTTGGGTGTCTGCATACACACCAAATATAAGGAAGTGCTAAGATGCAAAAGTGGTGAAATTGTTACCAAAAGTTGTGACCGAGTGGCGTTGATCGATCAAAAACACTTTATACATTTTGAGGTTTGGTGTTTCGTTATTGGAATTATTAGCTATTTAATATCCTATACAAGGGATCGTATTCTATCGAGAAGGACACATCAAAAGTTGGAAAGGCAACTGAATCGTTTAATGTAATCGAATTAACAAATAAGTTAAGATTAAATTAAAGGGGTTTATTAAAGAAAATTTGTTGACATTTTAATAATTAAAGCGAACAAAACTATTGGTATCTTTGAAAGAACTAACTATAAGAGAATTAGAAGGACTAAATTAGAACACTCTCAAATCGTCAGTATTTTCTTATACGAACTGACGAAATAATTTTTTATATAGCATTCGACTTTATAAGCGCATTTGCGCTGAATTTTACTTTTGAAATCGAGAAGGCAATAAGACTGACATGTCTACGCTAAAAAACCATAAGCAGTTGCAGCTCTAGAACAATAGATGATATGAATTCTACTTTCTAAATCAAACTAGTTTAGGAACCATAACGCATTCTTTTAATGGCAAATAAAAAAAAACACGAAATGCCACAATGGACTAAGCGGTAAAGTGGGATCGAAAGAAGTTTTTATAATTTTTTTATGACTGCGTTGAAAAATTGTATGTTAAGGTGGTTAAAGTAAAAAACAATTAGATTATTTAAAAAAAATTAATTAAACATAATTTTAAAGGTTAAATTAATTACTCATTCGAATATATATTTGCCTTAACTAATGTACTTTTTAATAAAACAAAAATTATTTAAATAAAGTATTTTATTTTATATAAACTATGGTAAAATTAGTAATAATGTTTTTAGCAATAATATCTAAAAACCCAAACAATAATTTGTATTGTTGCAGTGTATTTAATTAAGTTTTACTAAACCTAATATTGCTTCTTTAACAAAAAAAAAAAAAATAATAATAATGATAATGTTAATTTGTGTATAATAATAAATATTTTTTTAAATTATATTATTTGTGATTAAATGGGTATATCGAATCAAAAAGAATTGTTTATAGAACTAAAGGCACTTCTTCACTGTTTGGTGTTTGATCCTTCAAAAACACACTCGCTAATTATTTGATATTCTCATTAAATTTTATACCATTGAAATATTTTGTAATAACACATACAAATTGACAATATTCTTTTTGATTCGTAATGTTTTAATTATTTTTTATTTTTTTCATGATATGGAATGTTTTTTGCTGGTTTGTTAAGTAGTGCAGATTTATTACTATTAATTAAAGCAGCATTTTTTTTAATTTCGCCAGTTGGTAATTAAATCTATTTCACTTTGTTTCATTGTATTAGCTGCAGTTGGTAAACTTTTAAATTCCCCTGCTTTGGCTCCGGTTGTGTTATCTTCATTATTAAATTCACTATCAATTTGACCGGTATTTGAAGAATTAGTTTTTAATGAAGTATCAGTCATTGGTAATGGCTTGGCCACTCCGATGCGTACAATGCCTTTTGCAGCACCCTTTAAAGCTTGAACAGCTTGGTCCAAGGTAGCATTTTCTAAATTGATGTTATTGACAAATAACAAACGATCCCCGGGTATTAAACGTCCATCCAACTGAGCCACTCCGCCAGGTACCAACGACCGTATAACTATTAAACAATCGTTTGAATCCATGGGATCTTGATAGTCCAAAATCGAAAATCCCAAACCCCGATCACCTTTAATAAGCTCAATTATTTGCGGTTCTGATGACCACATGGCCAAACCAGTTAGAGGTTCCAATGATCTAGATTTCAGTTTGAAAGAGTCCTCGGTTGTAGGTGATGATGTTGCCAGGTTGCCATCCGATTTAGCCTTAACCAAACGATCAGAAGCTGGTACAAGGTTCTCAAAGTTATTGCTTATTTTCTGTAGAGTATCATCGGAGAATGACATCAGTTCAGTTTTACTTCTACCGCAAACCATGCGCACATCCTGCGGTAGTTCTTTCAAAATAGCAACAACTTCTAAATGATTCATCCCAAATAATCGCTGATTATTAACTTCTAACAACTCATCGCCAGCCCTTAATTTACCGTTGACACCTACAGGGCCATCAGCCAAAATAGAACGAATGTAATGATGAGGTCTAACTTCACGACCTCCCTCAACGTCTACGGTACCCTCTAAAGAAATTCCTAGGCCTCCAACAGGGAATTTTTTTATTTGAGCTACAATAACATCAACATCTGGTCCCACAATATTTTTCCATTTACGTATGATTTCTTGTTCAATGTCACTTGTTAGATCAGGTTCTGTATAGTATTTTTGTCGTGTGAGGAGAACATTATTTTTTGCATGCAATGGCTCCTAATAGAAATGGATAAAATAAAAAATGTTTTCATATTATAAAGTAGAATCTTTGTTACCATTAATTCATGTTGCTCAGATTCTGGTGCCGATAAAATATCAGATGTTACAATTTTAAGTTGCTGTTCATCTTGCAAAGAAGTTATGTTTTTGTCAACTCCAAATGTAGACAAATTTGGGGTCGTCGTAATAGTACTGCTAGTATTTCCCGATGCCAATGTAAAACTTTCCGGTTCAGAAGTGAAAATATTAACCTCATTGGTTGGCAATGTTTCGCGTCCAGATAAGTACGATAAATCTGTAGTGGCAGTAGACGAACGTAGAGGAGTTAAAGAAGAAGATGGCATATGTGCAGTGGTACTACGTAAAGGTGTGGAAGGGATTGATGGAATTTTATCATTTGCAGCAATAGCTTGTTGTAGTTGCTCATATTTTGGACCGCGCAGATACCGTTCTAGACGAAGATTAACTACTTGGCCGGATTGTTTAAGAAGTTCAACTGCTTGGTGGTTGGAGAATCCTTGAAGCGATTGACCATCGACTTCTATAATACGGTCGTTGACACGTATACGTCCGTTCAAGTCAGCCGCTGAGCCAGGCGATACACTTTTTACAAATATACCAGAAAGTTCTTCCTTTTCACACACGTATCCTGCTATAGTTATGCCTAAGCCATTTGCATCTTTTGTCAACTCAACTTGTAACTTTTCTGTTTCAGGCAATTCCAGCAAATCAATTATAGGTTGTTTCCCACGATATACAAAACGTTCGTCTTCAGTAGTTGTCTGCGGCGTGGAAGCATTTGAGCTTTCACCAAATATTTCCGGGTAACCCGTGGAAATTAAGTACCGTTCCAGCTCAGCTCTATCGACCAAAACTCGAGCTGGAACAATAGCACTACCAGGCTCCAAATTAAGTCCATTTGGCGAAGCATGTTCAATTGCACGTCCAACCACCAAACGTACATGCGTTCCAGACTGTCTAAGAACTGTAGCAACCTGCTCAGACACCATCTCTTGTAGATTTACATCACCGATTTGTAATATATGATCACCAGAACGTAAACGACCATCTCTATCAGCTACACCACCAGGCAATATTGTTTTTACAATCACACCTGAAGTCCTAGCACCAATTATTCCAAATCCCAACCCAGTACCATCATTCACTAGCTCTATTGCCTGTATTTGAACATAATCAGTTGGGAATAGTTCAACCCCAGACAGGGATGGCATCTTTGTGTGCTGTATTAATGACGGATCCGCAGTATCTACAGCTGTTTTATTACTGCCTGGACTGTTAGGACCAGATGCACTATTTAGTGGTGTAGAAACACGTTCATCAAACTCATACATGACATCGCCCCCATTAACACTCAAGACCAAATTACCAGCCATGTCAATGTCGAAATCATTAGGCAGCATTGATGGATGCTGCGTCAGTTGAGCATTCAGTTCAGACAATGAGTCCTGAACATGCACAATTGTTCTGAACACAGGATCTTGCAGTATATCAAGTATTGTCTTAATACTTTCTCCTGTTTGTGACTGCAGCTTGAGATCATCACTTTCATCGATGCCTCTTTTAACTGCCTCAATTTGCTGTAAAGCACTTGATATGTCAGCACTTAAATGCATTTTGTCTATATTTTTCTTCAATTTAATAATTTAAGCGTAGCAAAAAATTCACTATTAATTAGATTATCGAGTTTTAATGACACCACCCACTTTTGTTTTTATTTATTCTACATTAGTTTTATAAGTTGTTTCTTATATAAATCTTGATTTTCATTTATTCCTTTAAAATAACTTTTTGGAATATTCAATACTTTTAATTAATTAATTAAATGTTAATTATTAACTTTTTGCAGTTAAGTATTTGTGTCAAGTATTTTATATACCTGAATCAGTGATGGAAGATTAAATAAATAATAGTACTATTAACACAAAAAGTACGGCATTATCGTCGTAACTTATTAAATAAATACTTTTGATATTTAAGGCCAATTCGTTGTATTTGTAAAGTATTCTTTCGAAAAATGAATTGAAAAATGAATTTTTAAGTTTATTTTAGTCATGATTTATTATTCTACATTTAGCCAAAGTTCTTTATTAAAAGAGAACGTTATAAACTAAAAAAGGTTCCAAATTTTACTAACGTTTCCATTCCTAGCTTGCCACATACTATTTTTCGTATCAAAATCTTTACAAGGGTAAGGCGAATCGATAACAGATGAGTGCATTATGCTTTAATTTCCAAATGTCAAACTTACTTGTTTTGTTTCACCCCATTTAGACACGCAAATTTTACTTTGCAAAGTTTTGTTTTTATGCGAGAGAGAGGGAGAAAGAATGATGGACAGTAAAGACTCAAAATTTATTTACTAAAAATATTGAAAAAAATATATTATAAATAATACTGTCAAAATTAGTTTATTTCTTGTTCGTTGTACTTGTGGTTTCACTTGGTATAGTTAAATTGCCTTTAATTGAATAAATTATTTTGATTGCTTCTTATATTGATTATTTTAATGTAGAAATACTTTTTGTCATTCGCTTCACTAGTTTCTAACATTCGGGGTGTAAATTTGGAATAAGATCTGAGATATTTCTCAACAAAAGTAAAATTCAACTCCAGAGAGATTTTTTACTTTTTTTAACTTTTGTTCTCCCTGGCTTGTCTTTATTTTTTTGTTTTATTGCAATATCATGATATTCATGATAAGTGCAGTCGATTTTAAAAACGTTTAGTACTCAATCAATTGTTACCTGATTTTTATTTAGAATTTTTTTAGTTTCGTAAGGTATTGTTAGGCATATTTCGCATTACTCTTAAATTTTTTTTTAATTTACGCAAAAATATCATATTAATTATAAATGTTTAGTTTAATTGATAATTTCAAACCTTTTCGATATAGTTGCATTTTGAATACCAAGGCGCATTAATTTAATTCGCCTTGTTTGAATACAATATATTTCAAAAACTGGATTTTATTTAGTGTATGCACATACATATGTACATACGAAATTATTTTGAAAATTATATATTTTGAATCAGACTTAAGAAAGCTTTAAATATTTAATATGAACATTTCCGAACTAGATTATTATGCTATTTTGGACGTGCCAAGAGGAGCCAGTAAGGAAGAAATAACATTGGCTTATAGAAGGTTAGCAGTTCGCCTTTGCCCCTTTCGGGACCCAAAACATCTAAGAGATTTTGTGCCATTATCACAAGAAAATCAGTTAACTCACATGGCGCCATTATCGCTTAAACGTCAGTGGAGTTATATTAATATGGCCTTCAACGTTTTGGGTAAATATGTTAATCTAACGAATAAAGATTTAAAGTAATGATTTATGTTGTGAAAGGTAATGATTTGTATCGCGCAATATACGATCGTTATGGGGAGGCTGGCCTTTTTCAAGGCATTATGTTGCCTAACGGTTATTTTCCACCCTATCAATATCACGGAAATCACATGTTGGTGTATCGTGATGTTTTTGGATCATATTCCCCATATGCGAATATTACAGATGCTTTGACTGACCCACCTCCTTTGTGCACTAATAAAGACTTCGAAATTAGTGTTCGATCTAAAGACAAACCTGTTGAAAAAATAATAGAATTGACATTAGAGGAAGTCTACAGGGGGTGTGTTAAAATTATGCAAATATGGCGTCAAGAATTTATAGATAAAGAGAAAACACGAACTGAGAAAAGAAAAAAGGTCTTGACACTTCACATTGATCCGGGCGTAACTGCCGGAACACGCTACTGTTTTAAAGAAGAGGGAGATCGCTCACCAACATCAATACCGGCTGATATAATATTTATTATTGCTGACAAACCACATAACATATTTAAGAGAAAAAATCATCACGACTTAGTATATACTCTTCAAATTGATTTGTGTCAAGCTCTAGCGGGGTTTCAATTCGTAATTAATAGTCTCGATAAGCGGCAATTAAAAGTATGTATCACTGATGTTGTAAAGCCCGGATATGTGAAAATTTTGCCATGTGAAGGTCTTCCAAAATGTAAAAATAAAGACACCCTTTTACGTTTAAAACCCCAAGAATTTGAGTGTAAAGAATATGGCGATCTTATAATCGAATTTACAAGTATGAGTTGTGATTAAAAAAATTTTGATAATAATTAATATATTTTTTATGCAGCCATTTTTCCGGACTATTTAAACAAAGAAATGAAGAAACGCACTCGAAATTTTTTTAAAGAGTTGGCTGCCATGCAAAAAGAAGATGATACTTAAAACAAGCAACATAAAAAAATTCGACATCCAAAATTTGTTATTCGACTTTTACACATTTTTCTTGAGTACAAAAATTAACGTTTCAACATAAGAATTATAATTTGGCAATGAAATAAAAGTTTTTAGTTGAAAAATACATGATTATTTCTCCCTTCGATTAAAATGAATATATTTTTAATAAATTATAGAATTTTCCATTAGTTTAATTTGAATACGAATCCAATTTATTTAATGATCGTAGCAGTTTGCCTTAAATGGTGGACTTAAATTCCTATTAACCTAATAATAATGTGTTTTGTCTGACGTAATAAAGTTTATGTGTAAAAACAATAATCATTGTTCATTTCCATTCTCAATTTAATTGAAAACTCCTACGTATTTGTAAAAATGATCCTCTGCAGCTCCAGCAATTTTTCAAGCTCGACTAATGTATCGATATTCCCGCAAATGAAACTTCCAAGCCCACATCATCTGATTCCATACGGCTTTTTATATGGGCCAATGTATTTTTATAATGCATTTCGATTTGTTTAGTTTCTTCGCTTTGTTCCAAATTGGGAAGTTCCTCATTAATTTTTGCAATTAGCTAAATATAAAGTCATGATATAAATATAAATAAATTTTTTAAGTAAATGTACAAGCTTACTTGGTTGAGCATGGCCACTGTTATTAACGAATTGCCACGTTCGAAGTAGAACAAATAATGGTTTAATAGTTCTACATAAAGTTGGACCTGTACTCCTGCATCTAAGCAGTGGGAAGCAATACGGGCTCCTTTTTTTAAACAATCTAGAGTTTTCTTTTCATCACGCATTTCTTGGCCGTTTTTTCTAAAAAATTAGTTATGAATATATTTTTTTTAATATAATTTAAAACACATACTTGCCACTCCAAAATAGGGCAGCACATGCCACAACACCTCTACATTGATCTGGCTTTTTAAGCAACTTTGAAGCAGCTAATGCACAATTTGTTCTCAAGGGATCGGCATTTTCTTCCCCGAAGCAGGACATTTCTTCAAAAGTAGACATTATTAAAGTAATAGCCGCCAATTGGGCCTTGGAATCTGAGATTTCATCTTCGTAAAGTGAAAATGCTTGCGTCATAAACTCGTAAGCTACGGTCTCATGATTTGTATAACCAATTTCGCTGATGACCAAAGCACCTTGCAAATATAATCTTAAAGCCAATTCAGCCAAGTCGGCCTTAGCCAAAGCAGATACTGTACTATGGCAATACTGTATAATTTTTTGACATTTCTTATCCCAGTTTTCATCGTCTTCAGCTTTGGCCTTATATTTGTAGGCCAATTGGTAAGCAGAAAAGACGAGAGGTGGTAAAACGTGTTTAATACGTTGCGCTCCACCAGCACATAAGTGTTTGCGAGCTGATTGCAATATCTTATATTGCATATCTGGATCATCAGATTTTAGTAAGTGAATAAAACGTGCTACTATGCCTTGTTCTTCAGCAAATTCATCAAGATCTATAACTGGTTCTTGTCCAGGCTTGGCAGCTATGGTCTCATCATCCTTTATTAAGGGCGTAATTATATTTAAGACAGCATCGGCTTGTTCTGCCGTGGGTATTAACGTTTCGAATTCCAATACATTCATTAGTAAATATAAAGCCAATGTCTTGCGAGAGGTGTAATCAAATTTATCCAGCAGAGGACAAAAATTGTTTACTTGTATTACAGTCAAAACGTTGTTGTAAAAGTCGATGCATATGCGTAAGAGACGAGACAGTTCTTGATTGACGGATAATAGATGAGATATACTAGCAATTGAAATAGTTTAATAACAATTAAAGATTTTTCAAGAAAATAAAAATGTAATATTTACAACTTACTTGTTCATATCAAGACATTCTAAAATTTTTGTAGTCGTACCTAACACTTTGTCCACATAATCCACACGATCTGGATAAACTTTCTGAGCCAGGCTCAATAAAGCAACTTGCAATGATATTGTATCTTCCAAGGGCATATCAGACCGAGTCTATAAAAGTAATTGTAAGTTTAGAATTAATTTCGAGTTTGAACTTTGTACCTTATTATTTTTTACCTGAACAATGTTGGCCACCTGTATACTAAATACCTCAAATAATTCTACTTCAGGGGGAATAATAGATTCGATGTCTGTGCCAGTATTCTAAAATATAAATAGTAAAACAGCTAATTTTATATTTTAAATGAGAAATTAGTATCTCGCTCACCTTTCCACTTCTTTGGTTGTACGAAGCCAAACGGTCAATTAAACAAATTATAATATTTTTGACATTTACGCCGGTCTGAAGTTGGGCACAAGACTTTAAAAACGGATCTAAAGTTTGTAAATGGAATTCGTCCGGAAATACTTGTATAATACATTCCATTAAGTATTCTTGAGCAATAGCATCACGACAGCTGACCACCTGCTCCAAAATACCTGGCAAAATTAAGCGTTGATAGATTTCCAGAGAAGCAGATTCTAACTGCGAAAGACGTACTAAATTGGTACCAACGAGTATTTTCAATTCTTCGCGTTCTTTTTCACGACGTATCTTTTCACTGGAGTGTCCTTGGTGTTGCATGCGAACCCAAAGTTTATTCATTTCGGCAAAATTTGTCAATACAAAGTCTATAGCATCGTACACATTGCCTTCATGTTCGTTGTCTGCAGCTATAACATCAGGCAAAATATTGCGCGTACATTGTAACAAATAATTGCGTAAGAAGAGACCACGCAAGGGATGTTGTACACCACGACACATTTCGACTAAATCCTTGAGTATACTACGCTTCAAGGAGCGATCATTTTTAATGTACACAATACCAACAGTAATAAGTAAGTATAAACGTGGTACTATGGTATGAGAATATTGAACAAGCTCGTAAAGATCCGTTTCCTTAGAAGCTTTCTCACTCAAGTACAATTCCAGATGACATAACTCATCGGTGATAACCATATCTAGTAATAAAATACATATTTATTGACATCAATCATTTTTAAAGGGCAATTTAAACTTACACAGTTCATAATAACTTTTTGGCGACAACGTTGAAGTACGTAATTCACTTAACATAGCGCTGGCACATTTTAATGCATCCAACATACGTTCCTTATCTAAGAAGTGATTCATTTGAAATGCCTGCTTCCGAGCAGAACTAATGGCTTCAGCCAAAAGTTTTTCCTGATCATCAATGCTATTCGGCATGGTCTAAAAATAAAAATTAATAAAAAAAACATACTATCGTAATTTACAATTACACTTATGTATATTTGTATGTATTTTATAAATTTATTATAAAACAAGTTGTAAGCAAATGTGCTTAAGTGTGTTTTATGTGCATGGCAAAAAACTTAACCAGGGCTTAGGAGTGTATGTAGGTTTGTAAAAAACGAAAAGAAAAATTAGATGTATGATGAATGTGTTAGGTACATAAGTACATATGTATGCTGTTTAAAAAGCATTATATAGTGAAAATGTATTGCCCAAAACCACAGGAAAATTACTTTGAAAAAAGACATTGAAATTGAAGACTATAGAAACAATTACCGTGTTACCAATACCACCAGGCGCCGGTGAATAATTTGCAGAACTCCAAGGATACATATTGCCGTTTTTTATTTAATAGCGGTTTTGCTGTTGTTTCAAGTTTTACTTTTTTTTATTATGTACGTATGTATGTGGATATTTTAACAATTTTTGAAAATAGTTTTTATGCAATCTTTCCTACTGAATCTTATAATTGCTTTTTTAATTCCATTTTATGTAAAACTTACCATAATAGGAATGAAGTTATTCTTTAATTAGAAGTCAATTCCAATTAATGTTTCATAAAAATTAAGGCGTTAATTGGTATTTCTTATCTGTTTAAAAAATACTTTTGTGGTTGGATGTTTCTCACTTCGTAAAACTATTGTCAGAATGATGACAGCTACTTTTAAAAAGAGATGCCAGAAATACAGGCATATTTAATTAATTTGCCTTGCCAGAAATGTATGTACGTTGTGGCCGTTTCCTCTTGGTGTAAAGTAAAGCATTTTTTTATAACATATATAGTAATAAGAAAATTTATTATTTGGAATGTTTTTAATGTTTATTTACTTTAATAGTGCGTGAAAAAACGAATGTATTACTGCGCAGTAATACATTTCATTTTTTAGTTTTAAATAATAAATATTTCATAAGAATATCATGAAATACTTATATTTAAAGGAATAAAGCACAATTAAGGTATATTCTCATATATTTCATTATTTTTATTACTATTTGTATTATTATTATTATTGTTATTATGACTCTTACTATAATAATTATTAAATTATAATTTTTCAATTTTGCTATTTATTAGCTATTAATTGTGGTGAATTATAAAACAACAGTAACATTTAAATACCAACAGACTTATGTGCACTTTTTGTTTCACTACAACCTTCCTCAGCATTCTTCGTATCTACTAGGTGGAAAAGGAAGATAGAAAAAACGCATACCAATGGAAAAATTTGTTTTTTTTTCAATTCCGAAAACTGATGGATTTTTGAATACCATTATGCATTTTTGCTTGATATGGTAACATTATAATTTATTTTGTTGACATCATATATCTATGGTTGACATTAGGTAAACATACATGGACCTAGATGGAATTGGGCTGGATAAAATACATTGCTCAGTAAATTTAATTTATTTAAATGCATTAGAAAATGGATATAAATATAAAAATTATAGAAGGAGTTACACGATATCCCTCTTTGATGGACAATAACGGAAGCTTACATGAAAGGGATCAATGTTGGATGAATTTGGCTGAGAAGTTAAGAATGCCCGGTATTTTCAAATAGAATATTAAATCTTATTTATGATTTTAAATTTATTAAAAATATGTAATTATTTGGATTTTTGCAGCACAAGTTTTAAAACTCCGTTGGCATAGACTTTTGCAAGACTATCAGCGAAATGCGAATTTTAAATATGCCCATTATATGCGTTTTGTATATCGTAACCGGGAAACTGAAAACAAAATAGAAAATTGGCCAGAATTCATAATAACTGAAGAAGATTTGAAAGAAGAAAACCAGGAACCACAAGAAGAATTTGTTTTTTTTGAGGAAGATGAAGAAGATAATAAAAGTTTTACACAAGACTCGTCCAAACAAAAAGAATTAAATTTAAATAAAATGTCAAAACAAATGGTGGAAATTTCAAATAAAGAATTAAAAAACGATGGTGAAGACAAAGCTAATGCAAAAAGAGTCATCGCAGAAGTTAATATCACTAATAAACCATACGCAAGTCACGGTGAGGATGTTGTGGAAATAAACGCTCATGAATCTAAGGAAAGTGATAATAAAGTTGCAACTTCAAATGTGGAAGAAAAAATGGCTGCCATTCATGTAAATTCTAAAAACGGATCAGGCATTGAGGAGTCTAAAGAGGTTTCAGTTGTGAAATCGAAGCCTGTAATAGCTGATCGCTGTGAAGATGTAATATTTGGAGAACTTGTCTCTGCGATGTTAAAACGTATGGATGAAAATAAGAAGAAAAATATTAAGAGGGAAATAATGAATCTTTTATTTTCATAAGCTGTTTTGCATATTTCTAAGCTAAAATAGATATAAAAATATTTTATGCTAAATTTTAAGTTTAAAGCTTCATTTTCTAAAAACATCATCAAAATTTAATGCTGCATAATACTACCAAAGGAATGTGTACAACAGCGAATTTTGTATTACGTATGTACGTAATAGAAAACTTTTGAATTAAAATGAATTCACGTAAAGCACGTTTAAATAACCAAATATTTTTTTATAATACGATTAAAAATTTTTTAGTCTCAACGTTGTCGGATATTTTTTTAAATAAATTTTCAAAAAGAATTAATAAAACATTATATTTTTCTATTTCACATGTAACATTCAGTAAGGAAAAAATTTAGTTGTATGGGTTATTCGAAGGTTAGCAAAAGGCAAAATTACTATATCCTTTTTCGGCATTTTTTGCGTCAACAGAAGTTAAGGATACTTCATACATATTTTGGATAAGCTTAACAATTACTTTTAATTTTTTTTTAATTGTGCTTTATTCCTTTAAATATAAATATTACATGACACTCTCATGAAATATTCATTATTTTAAACTAAAAATGAAATATATTACTGCGGGGAAAGCACATCCATATGACCATTTTGCTACTGCTCAATGGTGGATTCTACATAAATTGAGATCTCCATTGAATCAATAAGGCATGTTTACATGTTTTAATGTTAAAAAATTTCATTGAATGAATGAGAAACATTCACAAAGAAATTAATAAACAGCAACATCAAAGTTTAGTTAGACAAAAGTAAAACCAAAGTCAAAATTTAAAATCAAAAACAGTCTTATAGTTTGTATTCCCCAATGCAGATTCGAGCTTAAAACTTACCTGTTACATACATACATTTACACTACAAATAAAAAACCTTTTAATTTTACATTTTCAATTTAAATATGTAAATAAAAATTTGTGTATGTATATTTATGACTATAAGTATCCAAAAAAATGTTTTATTTTAACAATAAATACATTTATACTAAATACACATTTTGAGAATACTGGACTCTAATTAAGGAAAACAATTTAATTCTACGAAAAACTTTTAATTGTAATTAAATTTTATTCATATTAAAAAACATGGAAAAATAATTTTAAGTTTATATATTTACGACATTTTTAATTGCATTTAATTACATTCAAATAATGTGTGTTCATGCTTTTGTTTTTATTGTTGCATGTTATGTTTTTTAATTAAAGTTGTACAAATATTATAGGCTTAATATTTCATTTGAACTATTAATTTAGTATTTTTTTAATATTCAATTTGATTTAATTATTGTTATTAAATTTTAATTCCATTGTGCAGCATGTTGTATTAAAATTGTGTGTTTATTATAATATGAATTAAACATTTAACACGATTACATATCGGCGCATAAAATGAGTTTTTAAATATAAATATCAATGGACAATTTTAAATACTTGTTTATAAAAAAAGAAACTAAAAAAAATGTCATTATTTATTTTATTTAATTTGTTTGAAATACGTACAAACATTGAACCATCAAAATTGTGTATCTCAATTTATAAAATAAAAACAAAATTCTACATTTATTTACCATTTTATGTTCCAAACTGTACATATTTACTTCAAACCACTGGTAATTTATCTATCTCATCTGTTGGATTATTTTAGACCCTTGTATAAAACCATTAGTGGTACAATTTACGTATAAAAAAAAAAAAAAAACAAGAAAAAAATACTTCAAATATTTAAATTTACTTTACGGTTATTGAAGTTATATTTTGTCTCTGAAAAAACTCTGTGGCAAGGCGTCGCAGTAAAGGATTAAAAAAACTAGTGTTTTTTGTTATTTTATAATTACTAATCGAATTTTAATATTTCAGTTCTAAAAATAAAAATTATAAAAATTGTAAAAAATTTCAAAATATGTTAATTTTTTTGGAGAAACCAAGCACAATTTGAAATAATACATGTAATGTTGACGTTTCGATACACTTATGCATGTGCATATGTATGTATGTATATTTAAAATATGCTCTTAAATTAGCTCTGCTTTAATAAAAATTTCGTAATTATTTTTTTTTATTAATCTTTCAAGGAATAAAAAATCTATTTCTTATTGCAATGATTTAAAAAAGAATGAATAACAATTTCTTATCCGAAATTTTTGAAAACCTCAAGAGGTGGTACCAAACAATAGGCCACTCAGTTGTCTGCTGTACTATAAACAAATGTTAAAGACAATTTAATAGATATTTTTTTAGATAAAAAAGTAAATGGAAAAAATTTTAATTGTTTTCTAGTAGCTGACCCTGCGAACGATGCTTTGTATGTATGTGGGTTTGGGGTATGTTGTATTAAGATTCACGCAAATGAAACTTGAAATTAGAAAAAATAACACTAAAAATTTAATGTGGATGAAAAATATTTTCTTATTACTTTCAGTAAACTCTGCCAGATCATTATGAATAGACTTACGCTTAAAAAACGCCGTCAAATCATCCAAGTTTACTTTGAAAATCTGTCATCAATTCGAGCAACTTATATACGTTGTGAGGCTCATTTTTGGCTTAACGGGTTTGTTAATGAGCAAAATTGCCACATATGGAGTGGGATCAATCCACAACATACCTAACAAACTCCATTGCATCCAGAAAAGTGCACCGTTTGGAGTGGTTTACACGGTGGTGGCATCGTCGGACCTTATTTCTTAAAAAATGAGGTCGGATCTCATGTTACGATCAATGAACATTGTTACCGCACCATGATTAATGATGTTTAATTTAAAAATATGAATGAAATGTGGTTTCAACAATATAGCGCTACGTGCCTTACGGAGACCGCAACCATCGAGTTATTGAAATAAAAATTTGGCGATATGTTGATCTCGAGAAATGGACCTGTCAATTGGCCTCCAAGGTCGTGCGATTTGACACCTTTCGATTATTTCACGTGGGGCCACGTGAAGTCACTAGCTTATGCTGATAAACCAGCAACAATTGACGCTTTGGAGGATAACATTCTTCGTGTATTTCGTGAAATACAGCCAACAGTAATTAAAAAAGTGACCCAGAATTGGACGTCCAGAATGCACTTCGTCATTAGCAACCGCGGTGGCCATATACCCGAAATCATTTTTAAATATTAATGCCATATTCTGATCTCTGGTATAAAAAAATTGTTCATTACAATTTACTTTTCTTTCCCTGTTTTGCGTGTAAAGTTTAAATTGTACAAGAAGTTACCTGAAGATTAAAAAAAGTGGGCGTTAAATGAGCGTGGTCTATTTTTGGTTCCGTACAAATCGTTTATTACAAATATTTAAAAAACAGAAAAATCGGTCCATGTGTTAATCGATTTTAGATATATAAAAAAAGTGGGCGTAAAAATGGGCGTGCAAAATTTGTTTGCTTTAAAACTTAAATTGGACTTCTACAAACAGTTAACATGAAAAAATCGGTCTAGTCGCTCTCCGGTTTTAGATAAATTAGAAAATGAGCCGGTGGCCAATTCTTCTTCCCGTAAAAATCGAAGGTGGGTAAGAAAAAATTTGTTCAACAGGTGTAGCCGCTCTCAAGTGATGCGATTACCAACGAACGACATTTGATTTTAATTTATATAAAACACTTTTTACCACAAAATAAGTAGAAGAGAATATAAAAGGTTTTTGGTATAATAAGTTGTGACAATATTAGTGTCTTAAAGGTTATTGTTGAAAATTATTCTCTCGGACCTCTAAACCACATGTTGCTGATCCTAAAATTACCATTGCTTCAAAGGTGGCGCTAACGCAAATAACCTCTTGCACCAAATTGTCTTGGAAGCATCAGCTTAGCGATATTATTGAATTTGATACAGTTTTAGCAAAAGCATAAAAACAAGAACGATAGGGTTTGTTTTTTACTGTTGTTTCAAGTACTCATACATACTTAACATACAGTGCAGTCACACGGTAAAGTTTTTGTTCAATTCTTTTTCAAAAAATTAACACATACTGCTTATCAAAATTCACAAATATTGAAAGCTGTGACCAAGGCGTATCAATTAGCAGGTGGCAGCGTAGGCGAATTCATTAATTTGAAATTTTTAAAGTGTATTTGTGTTTGTAAAAAAAAAAAATTTTTTTAAAACCGAATGAAGTTGCTCGTCTGACAGGAAAGATAGGTCAGAATATGTGCATTTATTTGTGTACGCAATTTGCTATGTATCATTTACTACTTTTACTTGCATCTATAAGTTTGTGTGGCTGTTTTTGATCAAAGGTATTAATCAGTGGCATAAGGATACTATTTTTGTTTTGATTTAAATGCGATATTTGATACTGTAAGTAGGTATTTAATGTTTTATTATTTAAAAAATACAATTGTGACACTACACAAAATAAATATATATTTATATATATATATATTTTTTTAACGGCAAACTTAGCAAAAAAAAATAAAAAAATATAAATAAATAAAAACACAGTAATAAAAAAATATCTGTACCTACATCTGTAATTACTTATAGATTTCGGCGATTGGGTCGAGAACTTGCCATATTGGCTCAAGTAAATACTAATCAGTTAGGAAAAAGGTTTTACATATAAAAATATACAAATCAGAATTTACACTATTTGTTCATTAAAAAAATATGTATATAAAATAAAGTATCTTAACTTGTTTAATGGTAAATGCATATATAATGTGCGATGTTTTATGTAATGGCCTAAATAAATTTTAAAATAATATTATTATTATATTAAGTGTAATTTCTGTTAAATATACAAATATATGTGTATTTATATAAAATAATTTTGATTCAAATATTTTTTTTATAATTAAATTGGAATTTTTAAATATTGCTTTTTTCCATTCTTACTATTCATTATTTTTATAAATAAATTTCTTATCACTATTAACAAATATTTTTTAAATATTTGCTCTTTAATGTCTTTTATATCATTAAATTTTTTAAACGGGGCAAAAAATCCGGGGAAAGATCATAAATTCTTACATTGACAACATTTAGATTTTCGAAAATACAATTAACATGTTTGTTAGTATTATTCACAGTGAATTTGTACATCAAAATCGAAAATTGTTTGTTAAATCATATGTTTGTTGTTTAACTAATTCATTGATTGACTCGTTTTCGAATTAAAATGTTCGAATTTATGTACAAATATTCCATGATTAATTTGATAAAAAGTGGAATTTTCTTATTTTAAAACATCTATTAATAAATATCAAAAAAATTAAATATCTACGATATAAAGTTTAAGTTTAATATTAAATATATATTATGGCATTTTACCCTATTCTTTCTAATGTGGACCCATTTTAAAAAAAGATTTTCAAGCTTAATTTAAGTTTTTGTTTGCAAAAGTTTTTTACAATAAACCTTGCTTTTAGCTAATATTTTTTTTTTTTTAAATAAAAAATAAAATATTATAAACAATCAATCAATCTTAATAAACAAATCTATAAAAGAGTACGGCTAAAATAATTTAAATACGCGAATTTCGTTCGAATATACATAAATAATACTTATATTATTTTATTTTAAAAAATTAAAACAAAAATAACACATCTGTGTGCTTGCTTTTTCATTAAAGTGTATGAATATAGGATTCTGTTGATACTGTTTACAAAACATGTAAGTTTTCACAGCTTTTTGATTTAGAATCTCGTGCCCAGACCCGACCCAATAACCCTTTCACTTTCAAGCTAGTAGATGTTCGGGAGCCACGATATTTACGAGGGCTAAAAAACATTTACATAAATAATGAAATAATGTTAATTATTTGTTGAATAGCAGCTATTAAAAAAGTTTACCTGCTGTGAGCGCTACCGGGCGGTGAGTTAACATCAGTTATTATGTTATTTGTGGGGCCCATGGGTGTATTGGGATGGGTACCACTTGCTAAACAGGCCCCACTTAATGGAGAACAAGCTCTTCTCTTTGATTTCCTTATAGAACGTTTTCTAAACATATCCCTATAAAATGCATACAAGATGGTTTTAAAAGTAAGAAAAATTCATTTAAGACAATTTACAAAATACCTTGATTTTTCGGGATTCTCGAGCTTAAGACGTATTTGTGATAACAAGCCCACCAATAATTCATCCACATTATGATTTATACCCACCGATGTTTCAATAAATTTACAATCATATGCTGTCGCCATAGCTTTGCCCTCTGAAAGGAAAAGTTATTGTTTTATATGCATGTATTTAAAAATAATTATATTTTAATCTGTACTACCTTCTGCACTCACTAAACGACTGCGTGCCAAATCAGCTTTATTTGCTACTAAAATAACAGCTTTTTGGGCAATATTTTGATTGGTCCATAATATTTGCAGTATTTGTTCAGCCACATTAAAACTACTACGATCGGAAGCAGAATATATGACACAATAACCATGTGGATCATAACTGTTTAGACAATCATCCGGCTAAAATAACAAATTAAAAATTAATTTAATAAAATGAAAAAAATTTAATTTAAAAATTTTTAACATACCGTCATTTCGGCATAAGGATGATCAATAAATATTAATTCCGATTCTTCTCCACTCAATAATACTGAAACTGATTTTTCTCCGGAATCGTCATCTAAACAAATGCAGTTAAAGAAAAAAATACAATTTAATTAAAATAAAATAACAAAACACAAGGTTAAATCAATTTGTCTTTACAAAATCTTAAGAATAAAAAAAAACAAGTCAGAGTGCTATATTCGGCTATGCCGACTCTTATATACTCTTCACCATCTATGTAAATGTAGTTTAGTGAAGTGACTGTAATAAAAAAGCAAATCTTGGGGTGACAAAGAATTAAAAAATAAAAAACTTTTGTTATTTCCTTAAAGATCTCTTCAAAATGATATCCATATTGATATTTTAAAAAAATTGAAAATTTCAGAGCCCCGTAACTCGAAAAATATGGACGAGCGCAAATTTTTTCACTTGCTGTTTTTTCTTATTTTTCAATTCTCTATCGCTCCACATGTTTATTTTTTGATTGGAGTTACTTTATTGTTCCAAATGACATGAAAAAATTAGAGGTAGGCGTGGTGTTTTGCCTGCTGGCTCGAAGAGCATGGACCGATCATGCTGATTTCCAATAGCACCTCGTTCGACACTATATCTAATCGATTGACATATTTTTATTTTTTTGGGAAATCTACTTTGCATCGGCTAACTTGATTTCAACACTAAGACGGACGACAGACGGACATCGCTCAATCGACTTCGACTTTGTAGGGAAAATCTGAAATTTTTACTATACGAAAGGTGAATGACTAGATGAAGTTTATCACACTTAAAGAAGACTATGTTGAGATAAAAAAGAGTCGACTCATAAAAAACACTTTCTTTGTTTTTGTAAAGACTTATTGATTTTCCCTCGTACATAACAATATTTTGAATAAATAGAAAATCAAATGAGAGAGGAAAATAAAACAAACTTGTAAGTGAATGTACGTGCAAGTAACAAATAATCTTAAATCTTTTTAATTTTTTTTTACCAATCTTTCAAGTCAAATCTTTATTCGAATAATTTATAAAATAAATAAAGGAAATTAATTATATTGTAAAATATTATATTGATATTTAATTGATAATGCCTGTTTCTTTAATTGTGTGTAGGTATGCATAAGTAGTGTAATTGATTAATACATATATTAACTGATATAAATACATACATAAATTTTATTTTGATTGTATTTATTTATGTATATATAAACACGCACATACGTTAAGTTTGTGTTTTATTATAAACAAAGGATATAATAAATATTTAAAATAAATGCTAAAGTTTTAAAGATTAGACAATAACCAAAACGCCTTTTCATTAATCCATAAATAAATATAAACATGTACGATGATAGAAGTAAAACGTGTGTGGTAGTTTAGTGTGTTTGTTAACATGTTTGTTCATTCTAGACCAGCGTTGGGAAAGTACTATTGCATGTTTTTTAAGATTAAAAAAACTTATTAATTATTAAAAAGTAAATAGTAATCAAGTCAAACTTATTTCCAATTTTTTATATATTTTTTACTTAGATTTTTATTGGAATTCCAAAAAGAATTATGTTCACTTTTTGAAATAATAAATAAAATATTCTAAGTTTTGTTTCAATTTTAGTGAATGTTTCCTAATAATTTAGCTTGAGTGAATAATAAAACACGAATAGAAGATTAGCTTGAGTCCAAACAAATAAATTTTATTTTATTAATTTATGGGTCAAAATAATTTTAAAAATAAAATAAAAAAAATAAAAGATATTGAAAGTTTTTTTCAAAATCAGTTCAAAATAAAAAGCATGCTATGAGGGAGTATTTATAGCTTATCTAGTGATAAGTGCACACTGCAAGTGCACACTGCAGTAACAATGAACTGTATTCCTGGGAAAAGAGAAAATATAGAATTTGTTTGGTGATATTTTTTATTTGTTTTAGATATTTAAACATTTTTGTGCATAAAATATTTCAAGGATGGACACAGACGTTAATATCAAACATTATGTGTGGCTTAATGAATTTAAAAATCATTTCTATTAGTAATGTCAGAGGTGAGAAAAATCTATAAATAATTGCGCCAGCAGTGAAAAATTTTTTACACATAAAATTTTTTATTTTTTGGCTGCATGATAAGTTAAAAGTTTGTTTTGATTTAGTTGATCTCGCCAAGTGTGTGTTTGACTCACATGAGAAGGATTCCGTACCATGTATAGGTCACGTTATAATATATTTTTATTATTTTGTTATAGTTTCGTCTTTTTACGGTTTAAAAAATTAGGCCGTTTGTTGTGAAAATCACATAACTATTAAGATACCCTTTTTATTTTTTTATACTTATTCTAATAGCATACATCGCAGTACATTCTCTGTACAAATTTCAAGCGTCTACCAACAATAGTTAAAAGTATGCTTAGTGGTTAAAAGTAAGGCCATATTCGTTCAGTTTACGGGCTTTTGCAAACACTTTCTAATTTCTACTTTTACTGTTTACACTTCATTTTTATGCCGGACATATTTAAACATACTCTGTGTGAGTCCTAAATGTCTGCCTATTACGGTTGCAAAACTAAGGTCATAAAAAAGAAAATCGCGTCAAAATTGGGACACCCTTTAATTTAAAATCTTATTTTTTCTACTTGTTGCTAAAACGTACGCGGGTTGCAAATATTACATGCTTGCCAGTTGCAGTTCAAAAAACAACAATAGTTTTATTAATGTCAAGTTACTTCAATTTTTCTTCTGTGAAAATTACCTACTGCGGTTTTAGATATCGAGGGCTGTGACAAACGGAGAGAAATTGCGACGAAAACGCACTGTGGGCGGAACCCTTAACAATTGTGTGAAAAATTCAGAAAATAAAACTTCTCTGTTATGCAAATAAAAAGCGGTTGACTAATAATTCACAAAATTCTCAAGATTTTGCTCTTTCAATTGTGTTACGATACTCCCGAGGCGATTTGATTTTATCGCCATGGATCGAAATGTCAAGCTTCAATCATAAAAAGTTGTGGTTTTTTATATTTCGAGCTATTGCAATGAATTCGCCATTATCAGTAAATTATTCACCTTGCTTCTTCTCGTGTTTTTTATTTTATCTTTTTTGCTAAAAAAAAATATATTAAGAATGATTAAATTCTCCCACTCCTGGTCTTTAAAAAATGAAAACTATTCATGGAAGCAAAGCAATTAAAAATGTGTCAAGTTCATTGCGTTTTTTTTTTCTAAAATAAATAAATGAGTTGCCTTTATTCGTTGTACTTTTGTATGACTCACTGCTGTTGGTTGTAACAATGAATTTGTGGCCTTTCTATTACAAAACAAAAAAATCTTTTCAATGTAACATAAACTTGCATATTTCAATTTAAAAAAAGGGCAAGAACGAGTACTATGTGCTTATGGACATGTACTTGCCCTTTTCGATGTGTGTGGTTTGATTAATGAACAAAAAATAAAATAAAATTAGAAATCAAAAGGATTTGATTTGTACACAAGTTTCAGGTGTGGTGTTAATATATGTATGTATGTATTTGCATGAATGTATTTTGTATACCTACTGTATTGAATATTCATAAATCTCTGTTATATGAATGTGTGCATTGTTTTTGTCAGTTCAATGTTGCCATATGACAAATGATTGATATGGGTTTGGAATGTGGGTGAATTTAAAGGTGTTTTGGTTTATTTACTTTTTTCGAAATATTTTATAGTTAGCAAATATAAAGGTGAATGCATGACAATATATACTTATGCGATTTAAAATATGTAGGTATAATAAAGCTAATTTACTTAGATGCAGTAAATGTGATTTAAAACTGAGTAAAAAACGCAAAGAATATATAAAATCAAATGATACTGAATTTTAAAATATTGAACTTTTTTTTGTTGTTGATTAAATATTAAATATATTTTTTTTAAATATAATTTTGATTATTATAACAATATTTAAGTTTTGGTTTGTTTACCGTCAGCGGGTTTTTCAATTAGAATACGAATGTTACAATTATTGCCTGCAGTCCATCGTATTATATTGTATGTTTGTGTTAAATTGGATTAAAATAGATTGCAGGATATTAGCAAATTTTATTTAATATTAGTTTGAAGTTTAAACATTTGAAAAGAGGTTTTAACAAAATATGTTGAGATACGTAATTATAGAAAGTAGAAAAGCAAAAACTCTGTATATTTACTTTTAATTAAACAAAATCTAATTTAATTGAAATGTAGATGAATACTTAGCACAAATTAATTAATTATTAAAAATCAGACTAATGTTTGTGCAAATTAAGTATGCAGTGGAATGTGTGTAAATTATTTCTTAAATACTTAAATTCTTATTTTCCTTTAAGGCTATTACATTGTACGTACAGAAAGAAGTATATGAAAATGAAATTTAAATTGTTTGTTTATCTGTCTGTTTGTTCCAATCTACAGTAGTTAAGTTAACATGAAATGCTATCAATGCAAAAAAAAAAAAAAAAAAAAAATAAAAAAAAAAAAAATATTGCCAACTACAAAAGTTAAATGTAAAGGTTAATAAATAGAAAGGAAGTACAACTGCTATATTTGCGTGTAAAGGCCAAGCGAGTTAATGGCTGTTTTATTCACACTAAACATCGTTTTGCCACAAAACCTTTAATGCAAAAGAAATAACAAACAATTTACTAATTGGCATTGAATAAAGTTGTATAAGAAATTTGTTTGGCCCCACAAAGCAAGGCAAAATTATAGAATTACATTTTTAAATGTTTGTTAAACAGATCTTTGTTTATATAATACGAGGATATAATATGATATAAATAATAAAATATGTTGATTATATTGTTCTAACATAATAAATTAAATGTACAATATGCTTCAAAATAAGACCCGGAAAGTTCTAGATATTCATAGCAATTATAATAACGCGAATGTGTCACCAAAATGGAACATAAGAAATGAGACAAAATTTTCCACTAGTTGGCAAGATCATTCCAATTACAATGTAAAATAACAGATGGAATTTTTTGATTATACATATTTAACATATTTAAATGTCACTAAAGAGTACAGAATACGGTCAAAATTTTTGTATATATTCTTAAAAAATTACAAATCAAAGTGTTAAATCTTTTTTGATTATTTTTTTAATGAATCATTATTATAAGAAATTGAAGAAGTAGTAAAAATTTCCGTTTAATTTGGCCCAGAAATAAATGCGTTTTTCTGTTGACTATTATATAAATAGCTGAGCGTTTTGGTACTTTTTAAGTGTGAATTTTTGTAAGGTTGGCAACACATTGAGCATTGAATATGTGTTTTTTGCAAAACTTTGCACACATTTTTACGTACTTGCTTATAGTTGGTGCGAAATACAAAATTTATTGCGATATTTTTTTCTCGCAAGAGTAAAATAGGCGATGTGGATACCTTTAATATGATAAATTCAAGGCGAATTAATTTTGCCAGGTGGCATCACTGCAGCAGCTTAACTTTTGTTATTAAAGAACAGATGTCAAAAGTGTATCATTTTATATTATAAAAGTTTGTTTCTTCAATATTCTTTAAAATAGAATTACTTATTATAATTTTAATCAGCTAAAAACGCTTACCAAAAATATGATTAGGGTAAGTCAAAAGTGCAGTAATTGTTTGTGTTTCGACGTTTCCCATACGCTTGTTTTTGTTTTTATTGTTGTATTGCTATAGTGGCGCTGCCACCTTTTTTAAATTCGCCTTTGACATAATAATCCCTTTACGTTATACCAAGGCGATTCAATTACCAGTTGGCAGCATAGGCGAATTCATTAATTTTTGCTGGTAAAAATTACTGTCAAACTTCATGTATACGAAATATACACATATTTTTTATATACGGAGATTGACAGTAGTGTTCACGGTGAAAATTAATGAATTCGCCTACGCTGTCACCTGGTAATTGATTCGCCTTGCGTTATGCTGTATTTCTAGTACTTTTGCAAGAGCTCCTTGTATCGAATTTTTTGGTAGAAAAGCTTTGTAATATTATTTTTTAAATAAATAAATGGATTTGGTAATTTTGGATTTGAATTTGAACAAAGTTTTGTGAACCTTGGTCCTAATATAGAATACTTTTTTTTTTTTTAATTTTTAACACTGTCTACAAAACTCTAGAATAAATTGTTAAATTTAAATTTAAAGACAATTAGAGACACGCAGACGAAATATAAGACTATTGGCTTTAAATTTCAGCTTCTGGCGTTTTAATATATTTGGTAATCTTTAAACACCAAACGTAAAATATGACTGTTTTATTATAAAGTAATTTTAAGAACTTTCAGTTATCGAGCTAAATTATTTTGAAAGGTTTTAATATTCGATTTTATTATGAATTAACCTTCAGATGAAATTGTTTAATTGATCTCCAATATTTTTGGTTGATATTAGTTATTGTTTAAGAGCAGTGTCTTGATATTAGTTAAACGATAACATCGTATTTATATATTGAAAATTTGACACTATGATTATGAATCATAATGCCAAAGTCGAGAGCCAAAGTCCAAGTAAAATGTTTCTGTAATTTAAGTATTGCAGAATGGCCTTTATCGCATATCGGAAACTAGCAATTAGATTTATTAATTAATGAGTGTGAATCGATCATTGAAAAGCAATAATAAAGTTACCCTTACGATGGCATTCGTCTATCTGACTATTACGTAATGGATTTATGTCGCAATAAACGATATGAATTTGATTTGTTGATTGCTTAAAAAGATATTAACCTTCTACCTTCTGACATATGATAAAAAGTCCTTAAATGAACTACATACACCTTTAGAGATAAATGTGGGATATACTTTATAAATGAATAAAATATAGCGTTTGCAAAATTGTATAGCATACTTTTAGTTTACACCAACAAAACACACAGTAATGAGTAAAATATGCAATACAATTTTGCAAATGCTATGATGCAGACTATTTGCACAAGATCGTGAATAGGGCCATAGCGTTTTACGAGAATTTTATTAAAAAAACGAATGAAATAAATGTTAACGTAAATAACTAGTATTCAAAATTCTTAATAGTCACTTCAATTAGAAAAAAGCAGCAATATTATATAGACTCTATTACAAATTTAAATTACCTATGATAGGAAAAAAAATCTTTAAAGTAAAGCAAAAAAAAAAAGTTTAAGAATACATAAATGTAGAATAAAAAATGGCTTCGAATGATAATAAATAAAAACTTTTGCATATAAAAGTACAATAAAATATTTGATATCATCTAAAAAACTTACCAATGCTGGTATCGTACGCGTGTAAATATTCTGATGTCATAAATTGTGAGACCAAAGAACTTTTGCCTACAGCAGTAGCGCCCAGCATAAGAACTCTAAAACAAAAGTGAAATTTAAATTAATAAAATTAAATTATTGCGGATTAAGAGTATAAATTTTAATTACCTGTAAGGACCACTGCCTGGATTTGAAGTACTACTTTCTCGGCTTGAGGCTAAACTGCAAGTGGCTGAGTTGCGTGCCGAATGTACTTGGATGGGTTGAAGTTGGATTGTTAAATGTTCATTGCTATTAAAAAAGCATTAAATAAAATAATTAGTTCATGAAAACAAATAGCTGAAGTGTTTTTGTAAATGTCTAGCTCTAACCTTGAGTTAGAACTGGCTACGCTATTATTTGATTTACTGCGTCTACTTTTTAAGGAATCACCACGATTTATTACACCTTTGCCGGTTATTGAAAAATGTCTTAATCTATAATACTCTTCTTCTACTCCCGTATTAGGCATGGAGGCCACTCTATAAAAAAACAATTTTTTTATTTTATTTCAAAGTATATTAAAGTGTTTAAAATAAAAAAAAATTACCTTGATCTTTGCTGTGGCAAACATAATTGATTTGGACGACCCGATGCTCTACTTCCAGGCGTTTTAACTGACTGTGATCGACTGTGATGAGGAGAACCATAACTACAATTGTTTAAATTAATTTTTATTTTTAGTTTATTAAAAGAACAGAATGAAATTTTTAAATATTTATAAAATACTGACCGCATTTCAAAATCTCTCAATTCTTCAAATGTTAATGTATTTGTTACATCCAATAATTGTCGCATATTTTCATCACGTTTTTGTTGCTGTTGCTGCTGCTGTTGATAATTTTGATGTTGTGCAGCTGTAGTGACATTAAGTGCCTGATGCAGTTGCTGTGAATGACGTTTACGTGCAGATAATGAAATTATATTCTGTGGATCCTTGTCCTGTTCAACACTTATGAAATCATTTTCATTTTTAATTAATAATGTTTCAATGGTATTATCTAAACTAAGGGACGGCTAAAATGGTATAGACAAAAATGCATTATTAAGAGTTTAATACAAAATAAAAAAGATTTTTAAAAGCTTTTGTTTTTAAAAATTCCATTAGAATTTTTTTATGTTTGTCAAACTGTTTTGAATACAATGAACACATTTTAAACATGCGTGATATTTAAGGTCGTGAAAATAATAGTGTTTAAGAAAAAGTTCATTTAGAGTTCCTTTGTTTATAATAGAGTTCCATTAGATTTTCATGGCCTTTGGAATGGACTTATGAAAGTTTTTTTTAAAGAACGATCAGCCTTGTATTTTAGGCAGTGAAACACTATAACAGAATTCTTTCAGACTTCCTTTTGAATGTTTCGAACGATTGTATAGGATATTCAGTTATGGCTTTTAGAATGAAAATAACTATTAGATTGGGAGTCTCCAGACTATCTATGTTGGTTATCAGTAAAACAAGTCGGGCTTAAAAGCGAAAAATACACTACAAACTTCCTATTCCTTCTTTAAAGAATTGTGAAATTTTAAATATCCTTAGTGAACTAATTTCTATTTTTTATAAAAAATATAGATAGGATCCAACGCACCATATATAATTTGACCTGTTTTCCTTGCAAATAGCAATTTACAATTTTTACATTTTGCTGCTTTTGCTTTTGAACAGAGAACACATGAAACCAAATGTAGTCGGGTTTCTTCTGTCTAAACTATTGGCGAAAGCCTGCCTGGGCTAAATCACTTTCCGAGGATATTTAGCTCCCCAGAATTATTTTCTTTTTATGGTATTTTTAACACACGACATAAACCTTCTTTGCATTGGCTTATTTTGAAATAAAATTATAATTTCCAACGGGAATTTTTTTTATTAAATAATTTTTTTGTGCTATTTTTCATTATACCGATTAAATAGCTAAATCACCGATATTGATTATTGAGGGTGAAAGCACGTGTCGATGGTCATTTTACTACCGCTTACTAAGCTCTTCAGGAAACTTCTCACAAACATTTTAAATAAATTAAAGATTTTTGCTCAAACAATAAAGTAAAGATAAAAATCAAAACTTAAGGAAAAACAACGATAATTCTATTTTTCTTTCTCCACTGTATACGTGAGACTTTTTTTTGGCACTTTTATATAATTGAAAGAGGATGAAAAATAAAATATTAAAAAACACTACAATAATTTATTTCTATGCACGGGCATTTTGCAAAATATTAAATTAAATTAAACAACGGGAACTTTTCATTAAATTATTAATTATCAAAAAACCTTTTTTTCTATTATCCCGATTATCCAAAAAAATTTTTAGTTTGACTTTTATAAATTCTTGCCTTGAGTAACCCTCAAAAATAAATTTTATTTTAAAAAAGTCGCTTTAAAAAGAAAACTTAATGTGTTCAAAAGGCGTGACAGAGCATGAGCATGCGTGATCAAAAAATCTAGTTGTTAAATTTTTCAAAGTGAGAATCTGAGTCGTTTGGTTGTTATTAATTTTGTTCATAAAATGGAGTAAAATTTCCCATAGTGCAATGAATAATTTACGTGTAATTAAGATATACTTTTTATCGTTTACTGGGAAAGTCTTCAAACTGAACAGAAGCAGAGGATGTAACATTTCTTGTTATTATTTACCTACAGAACTGTTAAAGCTAAAATATTCAAATTTGACGACTTACAGTGGCGTGAAATACAAAAAAATTTAATTAAAAGTCTTTAACTTCTAAACTACTGAATTTCATGAAACAAACTGTGATTTATAGATGAGGTCATAAACTTTTCGCCTATTGTATTTAGATACACCTTGTGTCAGTACAGGATAGTTCCACAGGAAAGAAAAAACTTGTGGAATAACTTTTTTCTTTGACTTCATTATTTTAGTGGTAATAATTTTTTTAATTTGAAATTTCATAAAAAGTTTAAAAAAATTTTAAAATTTTCGTCAGTTTCTGTTTTTAAGTAGATTTTTAACGTTTTTTTTTAGTAAATTTATAAAGTTTTTAACTTTTTCTTTAATCCGTCTGATGTCCTTTTATGGAATTTTTATGAAGCACCCTACAGTCAGCATTATTCGAATATGGGCAATTATTTGTAAAAAAATTTCTTAATGTTCGAGACTATAAAAATGCACGCGGATTTTCATTATTTTTATAACCAACTATTCTAGTACAATTGGTTTTCAGTAGTTTCCCTGCAGTAGACATCCTGCACATGAATGGGTTTCGGTAGGCGATTAAAAATTATAAATTTCGGAAAGAAAAAATTTGTTTCCTAATTTATTAACTATTAATTTTAGTTACGTACATGTTGGTCTTTAGTGGGACGAAAACCCGATTTAATATCTTTTATATGTTCGGAGATATTCAAGTTAAAATTTTATTCGCAAAATTTCACTTTTGATCTTTTTTTGTTTTTTAGCGGTAGTTTTTACAGCTGTTTTATTTTAAAACCACTGTAAAAAATTAAGCACAGCTTAATAGTAGAGGTAATTTCCTATTCACTGTAAATGATGCACACAATTATGGTACCTCACGCAAAAAATATTTTTTTTATTGTGTTCTTCTAATAAGTGCTTCTACTTTTTGTTACTTTCTTCTTTGAAATCAGCGATTTTGTTCTTTTTCTAATGCAGCAATTAAATATTTTTTTCAGACTTTTATTCCATTTTTTTGTATTTCACGCCACTGTGCGACTGTAGCTTACAAATATATGTATGAGCTTCTTTAAGTTTAATAGAGGTATAAAAAAGAATAAATTGATTATTTTTACTACTAAAAAAAACAACAACAAAATGAAAATATGTGTTGTACTTAAAAACTTTTCCCTTCAATAGACTTTAAACATTTTAATAAAATTTATTAATCGCTCAAAGTTTTTTTTTGTATCACGTAATTTATATACAATCGAATATACGAGTTGTTTAAATGACTACATGACATTAACTGAAAAGTTAATACTCGAAATATTAATTTTCATATTTAATGGAAATTAATAATTGCTCTATGAAAACATTAAAATGGTTTAAAATATTCACTGTCACAAGAAACTGTCTAAAATTGTTGTGAAAACAATATGATCGATGATGTTGCCAACTTGAATTGTGCAAACAAGTAATTAAATCCATTGCAGACAAACTGATTTATGACAGATTTAATAAATTTCTTTTAAAATTTATTCACAACAAGAAATCAGTTTCATTTATATTTTCTTTAATTTAAAAAGAAATAACTTAATGTTTAATCTGAGTTGAGATTGTATAAATATTTATGTTCTGTTTTCATTTTGCTATTGAAACTTACTTTGTGCTGTTTTGAAAATCTGCTATAAATCCGTTTATATAAAGGATCCATTATTATTATTTTTAACTAAATTTATTTACTGTAAACAAATATTTTTTTATACTTCACTATTTTCTATTTTCAGAAAATGTATTTTTTTTTACACTTTTGCTTTGAGTTGTTAGAATTTTTATTGTTTACACATTTTGTCTTTGATATAAACAATAACACATATATTGTTTATGTTAATAAATAACTAATTAAATCACACATATAAATAAATATCGTTTTGTTTTCTTTTTGTTGTTGTTTGTGCTCTATTAAAGTCCATTAAAGAAAGTAAAACAACAAATAAAATATTTTTTATAAAATTAAAATTAAAATTAATTTTTATAAAATTATTTTCAATTTCAATTCTGTGTTGTGTTTCGAAAAGCGTATGGCAAACAATTAATAAGTGATCTCAACAAAACATTGGTTTTTATAAACTAAAATGCAAGAAAAACGAAAAGAAAATATGAAATTGTGTAAAAATTCATTTAAAAAGAGAATAATATTTTCACCAAAAGACAGAAAGAGAGACTGGAGAGAAAGAAAATTCTGAAAACAATATTTATACAATATTATTTCGTGGAAAAAAAGTGAAATGTTCACTGAAGAAAAGAAAATCTATTTGTACGTGAAAATATAATAAAAACAATTAATTTATTGAGAAGGAGAATTTTAGTTAAAATATTAAAAAAGATATCATATACTTTTTTGTTGTTGTTTTTTGTTTGCACCTGTTACGAGGGCACTACTACGGACCACCGGAAAATTATAAGCAAGAAATAAATAATATTTACTCGCTTGAGTTGTATTTCGGCCATTGAACCATAATACAAAATATCAAAGGAAGAAAAAGCATTTATTTGCATTTAAATGTCGACTTCGACACACAAACAAATAATCAAAAATCCATCTGTGAACCTTATTGAATTTTATTAATTCTGCAATAATTTAAGCAAATCTACTTGAATTTATTGATTTAAACGAAAAAAAAATAATAATTCACCTTGAAAATTCTAAATTCAAATCTCAACAATTGCTCGCACTAGACTGAAAAACTATGATATCGCTTAAGGCTGACAAACAAACAAACATTTCGGAGAGTCTATTTCTTTTTTCTTTCAAAATTTTGCATTACACTATAGTAAACCCCTGGTGGGGGGCAAATCAACGAATATTATAATTATTGGGGGAGCAACAAGCTCTCAACTAAAAACAGTTTTGACAATTAACAGTATTTTATTTTCTTAAGTTATGTTTTCTTCCACTCGAAACCCATCTATTCCTAGCAAAAAATATGACATTATCATAAAAAGTACTTGCCATATAATCACCCTTATTCTAGTTGTCGGCGTCGTTGTCATCGTCGTTGTAATATCAATATCACTTCGTATAATGTTGGCGTCAATTCAATAAAAATTTTGCATTCTATAACATTCCTGAGACGACGTCGATGGTTTATCGATTTTTCTGAACAGCAAATGCACATCCCTAAGTTTTATGAAGTTTTTTGGAAAAATGGTTTCTAAAAGTGAAGAAAATTTTGATCGAATCGATCATGAAAGCTCGAAAAAACAAAAACTTGTGTTGGAAATATAACTTCTTCGGCAGAATTGCAGTATTTTTAATTTGCCAAATCGCAAGTTTTTACATATGTTTTGCCTGTTTCTGGCTGTGCTTCTGCAGTAAATTAGTTTGATTATTGCATGGCCATTCTTCCATCGGACTGGGTGAAAATTGTTTAAACATTCTGCCGCCAGTGGCTTTACACTCCGCTTTATTAGCAACCATCTTTTGTTTCATTTTGAATTATAAATTTCGCCATACCTTAAAGTTATTTTTACAAACTTTTCCCTATTCGATTCTTTATTTTTTTTAATCTTTTGCCATCTATCTGCTAATCTGCGTACCAAGAGACTTTAGTATTTTCTTCAATTTCTTCTTATTTTTCTTTAAAATTCCATGGAGCAGTGCCTCTGCGAAAACCCAGTGCAAGAGATGGATTCTTCTGCAATTCTTTCAACAATTTTTCAAATTGATTTTCATTTGTAACCTTTACTTTTTTACATTTTCAATGTTATATTTGTTTTAAATCAGTTTCAGTCGTCATGCAAAAAAGCGTCTACAAAAAACAGAGTCACGTCAATACAATATCGTCGTCACATTTGTTATAGAATACCAAAAATCTTTGAGCAGTAATCGATAAGTGTCAACAACAACAAGTAGAACAACAAATTAAATGCGTCGACACATATCAATATTGATATGTGACGACGCCGACAATTAGAATTAGGGTGAATGACTTACTTTTTGTTAACCGCTTACTAAATACATTGCATTAGTTCGCAAAAAAAAGAAAGTAGTAATTTAACTAGTTCTTCAAGATAAAAGTACTTTAAAATACGTAGTAATGACAATCGATATTTTCTACAATAAATAATCTAATCAATTCTTAGTAATTGATTATAATAGTCTCATGCCGTGTTAAAATCATTAGGTTGGTAATGTAATTAGGATGTCATTCCGCCAAAAATTCTTTATTCCAGACTAGATTACATTTCCTAAAATTGTTTGCTGGGTTATCAAACATGTCTGCGATAAGTTGGTCCAAAGGATCATCATGACAAAAATATTTCAAGAATTTCCAATATTTTTTTTTTTAATATTTTAATCTTATAAATAAAATCTATCTATAAATAAAATAAAATAAATGAAATAATTAGCCTTGCTTTTATTTTCCACTCTGTACACTTGGCATCTTGCTTACTGGTAATTTGAACAGTTAACTTCGGCTTTGTTTTTACTTAAAAATAGAATTTGATAAAATTGCAAAAGGCATATAATTAGAAAAAAAGTTAAGCACCTTTAATAACATCCCCGATAAGAACAGTGACTGACCTTCATTTCATTTATCAAATGACAATCACTGCGTCGAATAAAGATTCTATCACATTCTTAATAGGAAAATGAAAAAAGTGTGACATTTTTTTTACAAAATATAAAATGCAAATTTTTCATGATCTTGGGAACATATTTCATTACAAAACTAAGCTGCATTTTGAACTTTTTTAAGCTAAAAATTAGATTTATTTAACAAAAAAAAAAATAATTCAGTTTAATTTAATGCCAAAAGCAGTACAAGGGCAACGCCGTTTCAGTATAAAATTATTGCAAATGTTTTAGTAGAAAATTGTGTATGCATATGTTTCGCTCACTCATTTCTTGCAGGGTCACTACCTCGTTTTTGTAACTTAAGCGAAAATTCTTTTACATGAAAACAGAACATTTCTTTAATAACTCTAACTCGCCCTGTGTAACAGGATGGTTTAAATAAAAATATAAAGAAATATTATTTTTTCACTTAAGTGACAGAAACAAGGTACAGGTTTATGATATTTTTAAACCCTTCTATAATATCCATTTCCGACCCCATAAAGTATATATATTCTGACTTCTTATGCATAGCAAAGTCGATTGAGCGACATAGAGTTGAAAGTGGTGCTATTGGAAATCAGCATGATCGGTCCATTTCGAAGGACCTACCTCTAATTTTTGCATGTCAGTAGGAACAATGAAGTAACTCCAATCAAAACAATAAATATATGGGGCGATAAAGAATAAAAATTAAAAAAAAACATTACGTGAAAAAATTGGCGCTCGCCCAGATTTTCCGAGTTACGGGCGTCTGAAATATTAAAATTTTTAAAATATCAATATGGGTATCATTTAAAAGCTTTTGATGAAATCTTTAAGGAAATACTAAAAATTTTTAAAAATTAAGAGCCGATGACATTTTTATATAAAGTTATGTATATTTACAACTTAATTTTTTTCTTATGTTTTAATTCTCTCTTACCACAATATTGGCTTTTTTCGTTGAAGTTACTTCACTAAACTAGATTAATATACAGGGTCCGCCATCTAACGTTTTTTTTCAACTAGTGCTTATTTCGTGAAGGGTAACACTTAGCTAATGTCTGATTTGACAGATAATTAGTTTTATCGTTCCTCTGAACGAATATGGTTGTGTATACGCTTGAACAACGCTGGGAAATATTGCGAAATTACTTTGCCGATTTTGCCATAGGAATCATCTTTGTAAACAAGCAAAATTGTCGCATTTTGGGCACAGAAAACCCGCATGTATACATTGAAAAGCCGGTGCACCCAAAACGAGTCACTATTTGGTGCGGATTTCAATTAAATATCTCGAAACAAGAAATATTAGACCACTTTCATACTTATGAGCACAATTGACGCTTTAAAGGACAATATTCGTGAAGCTATTGGTGAAAAACAGCTGCACAAAATCGATAATTTGCTTAAAAATTGGACCGATCGTATAGGCTACTGCATGGTCTGCCGAGGCAGCCATTTGAATGAAATTATTTTCCATTATTAACCGAAAGGATTGTACTTTCAAATAAAAAACAAGATTTGAGAAAATATTCAGTAGTTTTTTATAGCATTTAAAAAAAAAAGAAAGTTATTTGGAGGACCCTTTATATGGTGAAGAGTATATAGGATTCGGCATAGCCGAGTATGGCGCTAGTACTTGTTTTAATTTAATTTTAATGATTGTGGGTTTATAATTTTTGTGTAATTCAAAGAAAAATATATATCTTGAAACCTTTCTCATGTGAAGTATAATAAAAGTAGCTGGGTTAATATAAACTATTGAAATTAAATAAAATGTTTGGTTGGCTTTTTCTTATGAAATAGGGGTAGGAAATCTTTTTGAGGTAGTAATGATTCAAATATCGCTTTTACTTCTGAAAATCAGTTGTCAAATATGGATATAACTAGTCAGATAATAAGAAATTTAATACTACACTAATTCTAGATAATGAAGACGGTATATAGCAGTCATTTAAAAATATATTAATTTGTAATTTATAATTTACAGTGTTATTTTCGATTAAATGATATTTTTAGTGATAGTAACAATATTTTTTGTAATAATTACAAATAAATTAAAACTGTCATAAATTCAAGAATAGCACTTTTAGTTTTGTAAAAATATTTTTAATAATCACGTAAAAAGACTGATAAACAAAATCACTCGTTTGGATATTTAAATCAGATTGTTATGCGCAAGCTGTCACGTAAGATCAAGTGATTCTGTTTTAACAAACCCAGTATTTTTCTCTCACACATACAAATACATTACTCCTTTATGTTTAAAGAAAATCTTAATGGACAAACGTTCGACAATGGTAAAATACCAGAGCTGAACATTAAGTCAATAATAACAAAAGCAATCCCATTTTATCTTACAACAGCAACAACAATCAAATGCAAAAATAAATCAAGATAAAAAAATTGATGGTATTTACGTTAATCTACTGACATTAATTGACAGGTTAATTAAAACAGGAAACGTAACGATTTTGTTAAGTTTTTGTTTTATATTTCAATTGGATTATTGTAAATTTTATACGAGAATTACAATAGCTTTTAACTTTGTTGTCTCTAAATTTTAATTTAAAGCATTAATTTCAATTTATTTGTTTTTGTATTGATTTTTCAAATCTAATTTTACTATAATTTTGCTTGCCCATTAAAAATAAATAGGTGTGTGATAATTTGTGATGTACACACATCCATACATATGTAATTATTCTGCCTATTTTTGACTCTGCTTAAAATTTTTGTTTCATAATTATTTCAGAAAAGTGTGGATTATATAATATTTAAGCACAAAATATAATTGTTCCTTATTGTCTCTTTCCTGCTTTTTTGTTCATTTTCTTGGCAATATTATATTTTCGTTATTAAAAGTGACAAAATCAATGATGATTTTAAGCATTTATTGCCAAGATTTGTGACAAATGATGTGGTCAATTGACATTGGCATTTTGTATTCATATGAAACGTAATGGCCAGTGAAAAAAAGTTGACTTTGTTTTTCACATAAAAGTTTTTATTTTTTTCATAATTAAGAGAAATTACCTCTGGTTTAAACAAAATGTGTAAATAATCTTGAAACTATTATGTACACATATGACGTCATAGATCCTACACCGGCAGGCATGAGTGCAACCTAATTTCAATTAGGAAAATTAGATATTCAACAACAAATTTTCCTTAAACTTTAATTTAAAAATATTTAACAATTAATCAATTAAGTAATTATATTTAAATTTGTTGCACTATTACAACGCATTTATTTACATAAGCAGTTTTGAAATAATCTGGCAATCTTTCACAATGTGATTTTTTTTTAACAGATGCTGTTTCTTCGCACAAACACAAAAAAACTGAAATTTAATCTCAATTATGAAAACCAATTATTTAATAATATTTTCTACTGAACATGAACTAATGATGAAAATCGCTTTTGTCACTTATTTAAAATTTTAAAAACTGTTAAAAAATATTGTTTTGAAGCATAACAACAATTACGAAACTATTTTAAAACAAAAAGATTAATTGATTTTTTTTCTTAAAGCAAATATTTATTTAAAAAAAATTAAGCCTAAAATAAATGAAAATTCTAAATTCAAATCTCAACAATTGCTCGCACTAGACTGAAAAACTATGATATCGCTTAAGGCTGACAAACAAACAAACATTTCGGAGAGTCTATTTCTTTTTTCTTTCAAAATTTTGCATTACACTATAGTAAACCCCTGGTGGGGGGCAAATCAACGAATATTATAATTATTGGGGGAGCAACAAGCTCTCAACTAAAAACAGTTTTGACAATTAACAGTATTTTATTTTCTTAAGTTATGTTTTCTTCCACTCGAAACCCATCTATTCCTAGCAAAAAATATGACATTATCATAAAAAGTACTTGCCATATAATCACCCTTATTCTAGTTGTCGGCGTCGTTGTCATCGTCGTTGTAATATCAATATCACTTCGTATAATGTTGGCGTCAATTCAATAAAAATTTTGCATTCTATAACATTCCTGAGACGACGTCGATGGTTTATCGATTTTTCTGAACAGCAAATGCACATCCCTAAGTTTTATGAAGTTTTTTGGAAAAATGGTTTCTAAAAGTGAAGAAAATTTTGATCGAATCGATCATGAAAGCTCGAAAAAACAAAAACTTGTGTTGGAAATATAACTTCTTCGGCAGAATTGCAGTATTTTTAATTTGCCAAATCGCAAGTTTTTACATATGTTTTGCCTGTTTCTGGCTGTGCTTCTGCAGTAAATTAGTTTGATTATTGCATGGCCATTCTTCCATCGGACTGGGTGAAAATTGTTTAAACATTCTGCCGCCAGTGGCTTTACACTCCGCTTTATTAGCAACCATCTTTTGTTTCATTTTGAATTATAAATTTCGCCATACCTTAAAGTTATTTTTACAAACTTTTCCCTATTCGATTCTTTATTTTTTTTAATCTTTTGCCATCTATCTGCTAATCTGCGTACCAAGAGACTTTAGTATTTTCTTCAATTTCTTCTTATTTTTCTTTAAAATTCCATGGAGCAGTGCCTCTGCGAAAACCCAGTGCAAGAGATGGATTCTTCTGCAATTCTTTCAACAATTTTTCAAATTGATTTTCATTTGTAACCTTTACTTTTTTACATTTTCAATGTTATATTTGTTTTAAATCAGTTTCAGTCGTCATGCAAAAAAGCGTCTACAAAAAACAGAGTCACGTCAATACAATATCGTCGTCACATTTGTTATAGAATACCAAAAATCTTTGAGCAGTAATCGATAAGTGTCAACAACAACAAGTAGAACAACAAATTAAATGCGTCGACACATATCAATATTGATATGTGACGACGCCGACAATTAGAATTAGGGTGAATGACTTACTTTTTGTTAACCGCTTACTAAATACATTGCATTAGTTCGCAAAAAAAAGAAAGTAGTAATTTAACTAGTTCTTCAAGATAAAAGTACTTTAAAATACGTAGTAATGACAATCGATATTTTCTACAATAAATAATCTAATCAATTCTTAGTAATTGATTATAATAGTCTCATGCCGTGTTAAAATCATTAGGTTGGTAATGTAATTAGGATGTCATTCCGCCAAAAATTCTTTATTCCAGACTAGATTACATTTCCTAAAATTGTTTGCTGGGTTATCAAACATGTCTGCGATAAGTTGGTCCAAAGGATCATCATGACAAAAATATTTCAAGAATTTCCAATATTTTTTTTTTTAATATTTTAATCTTATAAATAAAATCTATCTATAAATAAAATAAAATAAATGAAATAATTAGCCTTGCTTTTATTTTCCACTCTGTACACTTGGCATCTTGCTTACTGGTAATTTGAACAGTTAACTTCGGCTTTGTTTTTACTTAAAAATAGAATTTGATAAAATTGCAAAAGGCATATAATTAGAAAAAAAGTTAAGCACCTTTAATAACATCCCCGATAAGAACAGTGACTGACCTTCATTTCATTTATCAAATGACAATCACTGCGTCGAATAAAGATTCTATCACATTCTTAATAGGAAAATGAAAAAAGTGTGACATTTTTTTTACAAAATATAAAATGCAAATTTTTCATGATCTTGGGAACATATTTCATTACAAAACTAAGCTGCATTTTGAACTTTTTTAAGCTAAAAATTAGATTTATTTAACAAAAAAAAAAATAATTCAGTTTAATTTAATGCCAAAAGCAGTACAAGGGCAACGCCGTTTCAGTATAAAATTATTGCAAATGTTTTAGTAGAAAATTGTGTATGCATATGTTTCGCTCACTCATTTCTTGCAGGGTCACTACCTCGTTTTTGTAACTTAAGCGAAAATTCTTTTACATGAAAACAGAACATTTCTTTAATAACTCTAACTCGCCCTGTGTAACAGGATGGTTTAAATAAAAATATAAAGAAATATTATTTTTTCACTTAAGTGACAGAAACAAGGTACAGGTTTATGATATTTTTAAACCCTTCTATAATATCCATTTCCGACCCCATAAAGTATATATATTCTGACTTCTTATGCATAGCAAAGTCGATTGAGCGACATAGAGTTGAAAGTGGTGCTATTGGAAATCAGCATGATCGGTCCATTTCGAAGGACCTACCTCTAATTTTTGCATGTCAGTAGGAACAATGAAGTAACTCCAATCAAAACAATAAATATATGGGGCGATAAAGAATAAAAATTAAAAAAAAACATTACGTGAAAAAATTGGCGCTCGCCCAGATTTTCCGAGTTACGGGCGTCTGAAATATTAAAATTTTTAAAATATCAATATGGGTATCATTTAAAAGCTTTTGATGAAATCTTTAAGGAAATACTAAAAATTTTTAAAAATTAAGAGCCGATGACATTTTTATATAAAGTTATGTATATTTACAACTTAATTTTTTTCTTATGTTTTAATTCTCTCTTACCACAATATTGGCTTTTTTCGTTGAAGTTACTTCACTAAACTAGATTAATATACAGGGTCCGCCATCTAACGTTTTTTTTCAACTAGTGCTTATTTCGTGAAGGGTAACACTTAGCTAATGTCTGATTTGACAGATAATTAGTTTTATCGTTCCTCTGAACGAATATGGTTGTGTATACGCTTGAACAACGCTGGGAAATATTGCGAAATTACTTTGCCGATTTTGCCATAGGAATCATCTTTGTAAACAAGCAAAATTGTCGCATTTTGGGCACAGAAAACCCGCATGTATACATTGAAAAGCCGGTGCACCCAAAACGAGTCACTATTTGGTGCGGATTTCAATTAAATATCTCGAAACAAGAAATATTAGACCACTTTCATACTTATGAGCACAATTGACGCTTTAAAGGACAATATTCGTGAAGCTATTGGTGAAAAACAGCTGCACAAAATCGATAATTTGCTTAAAAATTGGACCGATCGTATAGGCTACTGCATGGTCTGCCGAGGCAGCCATTTGAATGAAATTATTTTCCATTATTAACCGAAAGGATTGTACTTTCAAATAAAAAACAAGATTTGAGAAAATATTCAGTAGTTTTTTATAGCATTTAAAAAAAAAAGAAAGTTATTTGGAGGACCCTTTATATGGTGAAGAGTATATAGGATTCGGCATAGCCGAGTATGGCGCTAGTACTTGTTTTAATTTAATTTTAATGATTGTGGGTTTATAATTTTTGTGTAATTCAAAGAAAAATATATATCTTGAAACCTTTCTCATGTGAAGTATAATAAAAGTAGCTGGGTTAATATAAACTATTGAAATTAAATAAAATGTTTGGTTGGCTTTTTCTTATGAAATAGGGGTAGGAAATCTTTTTGAGGTAGTAATGATTCAAATATCGCTTTTACTTCTGAAAATCAGTTGTCAAATATGGATATAACTAGTCAGATAATAAGAAATTTAATACTACACTAATTCTAGATAATGAAGACGGTATATAGCAGTCATTTAAAAATATATTAATTTGTAATTTATAATTTACAGTGTTATTTTCGATTAAATGATATTTTTAGTGATAGTAACAATATTTTTTGTAATAATTACAAATAAATTAAAACTGTCATAAATTCAAGAATAGCACTTTTAGTTTTGTAAAAATATTTTTAATAATCACGTAAAAAGACTGATAAACAAAATCACTCGTTTGGATATTTAAATCAGATTGTTATGCGCAAGCTGTCACGTAAGATCAAGTGATTCTGTTTTAACAAACCCAGTATTTTTCTCTCACACATACAAATACATTACTCCTTTATGTTTAAAGAAAATCTTAATGGACAAACGTTCGACAATGGTAAAATACCAGAGCTGAACATTAAGTCAATAATAACAAAAGCAATCCCATTTTATCTTACAACAGCAACAACAATCAAATGCAAAAATAAATCAAGATAAAAAAATTGATGGTATTTACGTTAATCTACTGACATTAATTGACAGGTTAATTAAAACAGGAAACGTAACGATTTTGTTAAGTTTTTGTTTTATATTTCAATTGGATTATTGTAAATTTTATACGAGAATTACAATAGCTTTTAACTTTGTTGTCTCTAAATTTTAATTTAAAGCATTAATTTCAATTTATTTGTTTTTGTATTGATTTTTCAAATCTAATTTTACTATAATTTTGCTTGCCCATTAAAAATAAATAGGTGTGTGATAATTTGTGATGTACACACATCCATACATATGTAATTATTCTGCCTATTTTTGACTCTGCTTAAAATTTTTGTTTCATAATTATTTCAGAAAAGTGTGGATTATATAATATTTAAGCACAAAATATAATTGTTCCTTATTGTCTCTTTCCTGCTTTTTTGTTCATTTTCTTGGCAATATTATATTTTCGTTATTAAAAGTGACAAAATCAATGATGATTTTAAGCATTTATTGCCAAGATTTGTGACAAATGATGTGGTCAATTGACATTGGCATTTTGTATTCAAATGAAACGTAATGGCCAGTGAAAAAAAGTTGACTTTGTTTTTCACATAAAAGTTTTTATTTTTTTCATAATTAAGAGAAATTACCTCTGGTTTAAACAAAATGTGTAAATAATCTTGAAATTATTATGTACACATATGACGTCATAGATCCTACACCGGCAGGCATGAGTGCAACCTAATTTCAATTAGGAAAATTAGATATTCAACAACAAATTTTCCTTAAACTTTAATTTAAAAATATTTAACAATTAATCAATTAAGTAATTATATTTAAATTTGTTGCACTATTACAACGCATTTATTTACATAAGCAGTTTTGAAATAATCTGGCAATCTTTCACAATGTGATTTTTTTTTAACAGATGCTGTTTCTTCGCACAAACACAAAAAAACTGAAATTTAATCTCAATTATGAAAACCAATTATTTAATAATATTTTCTACTGAACATGAACTAATGATGAAAATCGCTTTTGTCACTTATTTAAAATTTTAAAAACTGTTAAAAAATATTGTTTTGAAGCATAACAACAATTACGAAACTATTTTAAAACAAAAAGATTAATTGATTTTTTTTCTTAAAGCAAATATTTATTTAAAAAAAATTAAGCCTAAAATAAATGAATCTTAAATTTTTTGGTTAATTTTTGTTTATAGTACGGTTTTCTTAAAAATGTGATTAAACGAATTTGTTAAAGGTATGTTTAGACTATAATACTTTTGATTTGATTTTGTGAAGTAAAAGTAGAAGGACATTAGCTCCGTACCTAAAAAATGAGAGTAATAATTGGTTGTAAATCTTATCTACTTTTAGACTATTAGTGCAAATAGAACCAAAGTAGAAAGAAATAAACTGCTGACTGTCCACAGAACTTAAAACCGCGCAATTTCCAAACGTTAAAAAAAAGTTAAATACATAATTGATTTAATAACGCATTAAAATAAATATGTACATACTTATGTCACAACAATATTTAATTATATTTAAAATAAAGAATGCTGTAAAATTTACATGAAATTAAGTTAAAATTTTTCTTGTTAATAGTAAGATTTATTTAAATAACTAAAAGTTAAATAAATTTTCTTCACACTTGGTCACACTGTTTATATTAAAATGCACCAATGGTCTAATGAAAAATCTTAATTTTTTCAAATGGTTTGAAAATAGATGTTACCATCCGCTTGTCAAATTTTTATCCGTAATTACTTTCCGTTTTGCCACATTTTCTGTTCTACTCAGTATAATTTACTTTTACACTATTCTATTTTTCTCATTTAACAAAAATTTATGACATATCTAAATACATGTGAGACAATGTAAAACAGCCTTAACCAGTGTTGTCAGAAAATATTTCGTATGAGTTTATGTAATATTCTATTCGTACGCCTACGTATGTTTCATTATAAGTATAGAATAAATCAGCCAAGATGGGTTCTGTAACATGTATTTTTGTTTTATGTTATTGTTATTTTTTGTTACCCTTCACCACAAAATGTGAAAAAAGGTATACGGAGTATTTTCAAATTTCTTGAGTTACGTATTTTTTCTGCATTTTCTGCATTACGCATTTTTTTCTGTTATGTTGGTACCCATGTCTGTTATATATGTTGGCAATATCAGCCATTTTGGATTGTCAGTAACTCACGAAATTTTAAAATAGAGGTTCTTTTTTGATCACAACTGGTATCTAAGTTTGTTATTCCGTGTGTTATTTCTACAATATCTATTTTTGACCAATTAAGTATATACATAAGTCGATTGAGCGATGTTCGCCTGTCTGTCCGCTTGCCTTGGCAAACTTCATTTCACAAAAAAAAAAAAAAAATAAAAAAATAATAAATATGTCAATCGATCAGATATAGTGTCGAAAGAGGTGCTATTGGAAATCAGTAAGATCGGTCCATGTCCTTCGAGGCAGCAGGCTAAACATCAAGCCTACCTCTAATTCTAATTTTTTCATGTCATTTGGAACAAAAAAGTAACTCCAATCAAAACAAATAATATATGGGGCGATAAAGAATTAAAAAATACGAAAAAAATATCAAGTGAAAATTTGGCGCTTGTCCATATTTTCTGAGTTACGGGTCTTTGAAATTTTTCAATTTTTGCAAATATCAATATGGGTATCACTTAAAAGCTTTTGATGATTTTGTAAAAATACTAGAATTTTGGTTTTTTGAACAATCAAGATTTTGAATAGAAAAGTTTAGTTTTTTCTCAATCTTTTTATTGACCATTTACAGGAAATAGCTTTTTATGAAGTTCATAGAAGTAGCTTTATCCACTTTAAAGAAAAAAAGTCCAGCAAAAGCTAACATTAAAAATTATTTCCATATATTCAAAATTAATTTTACACACATGTTTAATTAATTCAATTAAATTATGTACTTTTGCAAATAACAAAATATATTTCTTTCAGTTAATATATTAAACAACTCAATGATTGAGATCACTTATGTATGTATGTGTGTTTGTAATTAATCAATAATTTAAACGTAAAGTGGTTAAGTGTGAAAAAGATTTTAAACACAATAAATAAACAGACTTTTATTGTAAATAGATTTACTGAAGCAATTTTTATATGATTGGCGTAATCATTTTCGAGTTTTAAAATTAAGTATTTAAAATTTCCTTTATAAAATATAATATTTTATTATTTTGTAATTTTGAAAGCCTTTAATAATTCTCATTTGTTGCTTACTTGCTTTCATTGAGAAAAAAATCATTTTACACAAGTATTTCCTGAATATAATCAAACCAGGTGCAAACAGTTGCTAAAAAATTTGCTTAAAATGTTTGTTGCCTGGATCGAATCATGCATTTGGAGCAGGTTGTTAATATGTTTGAAAAAAAAGTAAAATTTTATGGTAGTCGTTTTAACATTTGTTGCAATGAACTTTTTATGCTCAAAAATCTTGTCTTCTTCATTTTTAACAGGGATCGCAAATAACGATTATTAAACAAATTTGTGCCAAAAAAATTATAATGAAAGAGAAATGCTGCAATATGAAGAATTATACCAATATAATCGCTGATGTTCGGACTATCTTTGCTTGCATTAGTTTTTATTTACTCGAGTTTTATTTTTAAATTTTAAATAAGAAATTATTGTGCAAGTTTTATTTTTTTTCTTAAAAAATAATAGTTTTCTAAAACTATCAATTATTTTTTAAGTTTTATATTTTGATTGAGAAATTGTTGCAAAGCTATTGTGGATAGAGCGTTTTCGGTCCTGAAACTAATATTGACTGTTTTACGTTTAAAATTATCTCCATACATAAACTCTTATGTGGTGAATTAAATTAAAAAAATTTTAATTAATTTTCCAGTAAAATAAAATTAAAAAATAACTTTATTTTTTAGGCAAAAAAAAAAAAAAAATAAACTGGGAAAACTCTTTTTTACCAAACAAAAAGTACAACTTAAAAATAGCAGTTATTTTCCAAGCAGAAAATATGAATTGTAAAGTTTTCAATAGAACTTATACCCGCTACGATCCCTGATTTTTAATGGTTTGGTTAGTTACAAAGTAAGCTCGACTATGTATTTGTAACCAGTGTTTGAATTGCTTGATAAAAATAGCAACAGCATTAAAATCTTTGCTTACATGTTTTTTTTAGCAAATAAAAAACTAAATTTCTCAGCATTTACAAAACATTTCATTATAAACGAAGCAACAGCAAAAAGCAAATGCAAAAAAGAAATGCATTTGTTTCAGCTGACTATCTGTTTCATTCTGCAGCAAAGCAATCAGCAAAGCATTTATTTTGAAAACGTTTGGTGTTGCTTAAGCAATAAGTTGATTTTTGTTTCTTCCTTGCTGTTGCTTTAAAAAAAAAAAACGTTTGTGTTACAGCAAGAAACAGCAATCGTAGTCAGCCACAACTTCATGGTAAAGAGTTAAGCAAAAGCAAAAAATAAAGAAAAACTGATTGCTTAAGCAACAGCAAACGTTTTTAAAATAATTGCTTTGCTGCAGAAAGAAACACTAAACAGCTAAAGCAAATGCGTTTCCTTCTTTTTTTTTGCATTTGCTTTTTGCTTTTACTGCACATTTTTAAACATCAACAGTTAAGCAACTACATATGCATTGAAAATAGTCAAGCATTTTTAATCACTACAAGCAACTACATATGCACTAAAAAATAGTCAGTAGATTATCCGTCTCTGCCTTGTTTTTTTTAAACTGGTAAAACAATTAATTCAAAGGTAAACAACGAAGTATACATATTTTAATTGGGTCAATAAAAAATTTTCTAACTAATAGAAACTCTGTCGTTTCACGTTTCAGTTTATCAAAAAATTGGCACATTTTAGAAAAAACTGATAAATTTTCGGTAAATAACGTATTTAGAACAAAAAAAAAAAAAAAAAAAAAAAAGGGGAGGACTGTCAATATTTGGAACAACTGGGTTTTAGCCCGGATATAATCGAAACAATTTTAAATCAGCTGAATAATATAAATACTATAAAAAAGGGATAATCTAACCGATACTACATATTTTTGGTTCGAACTTTTTCAATATTAAGATTTGGCTAGAAATAAAATTACCAAAGAGCTAGCTGAGTATGCCTTGCAAGTATTGTACATGATATGTTCTAACGCAGAAGTGAAACAAGTTTTTAGTAAATTTTTTATAAATAAATCAAGGCTCAGAAATTGATTGCAAACCAGTATGGTAAAAGCTATTTTAGTGGTTAAGCATGTCATGTCGAAAAAATTTCTAAACTTAATTGGAACCTCTAACCTCGCAAAATGAAGCTAATATGGATAATAAATGGATATATGTAGATTAAATTATTCAATAAACAATTACTGCCATATTCATAAAAAACAAAATAAGTTTAAGTTTATTTTCTGAATACATCAGTAAGTATGTACTAACAAACAGAATAAAAAAAATTTTCATAACATTTTTAAGCTTTTTTTTGGACTAGTTACCGGTTTCCACCTTTTTTTAAAGTAATATCTAGCGGGAATTGGTTTAATAGTTTTGGCAACACTGGTCATGAGACTCATTTAAGGTGTGTTTAGACGGCTTGTACAAGTCATATGGAATGTCAAAATTGCTATCCATTAGTAATGTGTATTTCAAAATCTGTGTTTAACATACGGTTTATAATTATCATGTTCAAACTTGCATATGTTACGTACATTTGACATAACCTCTAGTTGTTGAAAAGAAATTTAAAAAGCTTAAAGCAGTGATGTCAACTATTCATTTTTTAGAACAGCTAAGACAAGCACTGCCTGTCCTAATTAATATTTATATCAAAATTGCTATGCATTAAATTTGTCATAATATAAAATTGTACTTAGGCATTTAGGCTGTGTTCGTTATAAGAACACGTCACAAACTTAATTTTTTACCATAAGCTAATTGGTGCTAAATTTAATTGCAACAATGCAATAAGCGGTAATAATCTCCAAATACTAAATTTTTATATTTCTTTTGTATCATTTTCTTTTCTAATATTTTATGTGCTAGGTCAGCTTGTAAAATAAAAATATTGTTAATTAATTTTTATTTTTAATATTTCGCCACACTTCCCTACAAAAGTTCAAAAGTTCAAATAATATTCTATTTTATTTTCAGAAATCTAACATTTATCGTGAAAATATTTTGAGCTGAAATTTTAAAAGTGAAAGTCAGCATCACTGAAAACATCTGTTGTCATATAGTTTTACTCATCAAAATAGAGATTGCTCTAACTGCCATCCCTAAATTAGCGCATAAAGCGCAAGATAGGTGTCAAAATTTCTCATGTTCATACAAAATGTATGAAGCATCCCTATATAGCACAGCGTCTACGCTTAGCAATTGGAAAATCCAATTTTGACAGTGCGTTAGGAAGTGAAGTTGGCTGCTTGTTGGTTTGTTTTGTTTTGTTATATCTGAAAAGTAGTGACAATTTAGTTATTTTTAAGGCAATCTAGCGGTTTTATACAGCGGGTTTTATAAAATAAAATTAGTTAACATTACTGTTAAAGACACAAAGTTGACGCTGTTATTTAGGGATGACATTCTAGCGCAAAAGCTACGGATGGCAGTAAATAAAAAACTAACGCGTGTTATAATGCATAAGAAAATAACATGTGTTATATTTCATGAGGTTTACACGGGGTGTATTGATTTATATATGGAAAATCTGACATTCCATATGACTTGTACACGCCGTCTAAAGACAGTTAGCTTTACCCAAAACATTATTATTTGTTTCAATAAAACAAATTATGCCACTGATCTTGAACAACCCGTCCAGAAGTAATTAGAAATTAAGCGAATTAGAAAATTTTATAAAAATATGGTTCATTTTTTTTGGATGATGATTGTTTTCTAATCCAAAGAAATAAATATATATTCAGTAAATTTCTTGTTGATCGGGTTGTATTAGGCTGCGTCCACCTGCTTACCATAAATTATTACCGGCCTATAGAACAATTAAAAATATTAAAACAAAAAACAAATAAAAAGTATCCCCATTTGGAAATTATTTCGAGAAATTTTATAATTTCCAAAAATACTTAATTCATATTTATAGGTTTATCGTTCCAGTAACCCCCGCCCAGGTTGAATGTGGTGCATTTCCTTAAGTAAGTGTGTGGCAATTAAACGCCCCTGCAATTTGCATTCAAGTTGATTTAATTATGTTCTGGTTATTGTCTGTTTATTGTCTTTGAGGTGTAAAATTTAATGGTATTTAATTGACTCACTTTTGTTTCGGTTTAAAAGCCCTTTGTTTGTATTATATTCTTGTTACTGAATGAATAGAGCGAATAAATGGGATGTATGATATTTATCTTTTAAAATTAAACATTAATAAATTCTTCCGTATAATTGCCATTTTTATTATTCTTTTACTTTAACGTATAAATATGTGTATGTGTGTGTGTGTGTTAAATTTGTGAGTAAAATACTACTTCATTTAACTTACTTGTTGGACGACAATTGTTGCTCTCGGTTGCGTGCATACCGCCACCTCCATGGGATTGGCTGTCACGTTAATAGGTCCACCTGAATTAACGCTAATATTAGCGCTTGCTGAAGAGTTGCCGCTGCTACCTACAATTAATTGGCAATCACCCAAAAAGTCGTGTGCTTTTTTCTCAATTTTTAACGCATCCACTTCCTCGATGGCTGATGTTTTTACACCGGCCCCCGTGCCGGCACCGCTATTGGTTTTATTTTTAAATATTTTTTTGCGTGAATGTATTGTTGGCTTTTCCATGAAAAAGTCAACACGTAAGTTGGGTAGTGGTGGCGTGGTACTACGTGAGTTACTGGGACTGCTGGCATTGGACGATATGATTTCAATGTTGTTGTTGCTGTTGATGTTGTTGTTATTTTTCAAATTCGTTAACTGATTGGAGCTGGATAGAGGACTAGTAATTTTTGTTGATAGATTTACAATTGAACCATGTTTTGGTGGCATTTGATCAAATTTGGAGGCAATATCCTCAAATTTATTAAGTTCTAATTGCGAGTTGGGTGAATGATGGGCTTTGTGTATGGGAGAACTGCTTTTTGATTTGGGACTAAATGCATCCGATTTGGGTATGAAATTTTGTGCTAAGGAATCGGAACGTAAGCGCTTAGAGGTTTTACGCGATGTTATCTGATGATGATGATGTTGCTGTTGCTGCTGTAGTTGTTCCTTTTGCGAAAAATATGAATATTGTTTGTAGAAGTCTGTGTGTTTGGGTATAATAGTTGTTGCCTTAGTTCTTTCATAAACTGAGCATGGTTCTGCTTCGTCTGAATCGCTGGTGGTGCTGGATGAACTAGAACTTTCCTTTAAGGCAAAACATTCACGCTGTATGCGTTCATAGTCGATCGCTTCACGATCAAAGGGAAATAGTATGGTATCTTTGCAACGCTCACTGCCACCCGAAGAAGAACTGGAGGAATATTTACGTTGACCTGAGCTATGCGAGGTAGGCGAAAGTTGTTTATTACTAAGCCTGGTCGGTGAAGAGTTGCTGCTGAAAAAATGGCCGTCCTTCATAGTAGGCGGAGCAGAATTGACTTTGGACGATAACGCAGAGGGTGAACGACGCCTTTCACGTTTCGGACTAGTTTTGTGTGTTGCTACTGCAGCTGTGTTCACTACTGAATAACGATTACGATCTTTACTATTAGCCATATCTGTTCTTGACTTTTTGTTGCTGTCACAATGGCCATCAACACCAATTTTTCCATTTAAATTGGAATTCTTTTGCGAGGAATAGGAACGCAGTGTTAATTTTTCATTTGTTGATTGACATTTATCTTCTTCATATTTTGTCAAACGTGGTTGATGGTGCTGCTGTTTACTGTAGTTTTTCTGTTCGGCATCATCATCTTTGAATGTGAAACAAGTACGTGACTTGTCACTACAGCGTGCAGATTTCGGGGATTGTGGTTGGTCAAATGTAAAGTGCTTACCGCCACTTGTGGGGGCGGGAGCCGTACTAGGCACACGTTCATTTTCACGTTCTTTATTTGCGTGACCAGTACTTGTGGGCGAATGCCTTCTGTGCGATGATAACAAGGGTGTAGTTGAAGATGGTTCTCCCGTTAAGATTGAAAGGCAGGACTCTTGACTCTAATTGATGATTTCAAGAGATTGTTACAAATAAGTATTAAGTATTAAGTAAATAGACTGAATCGCACACCAAAATGAAAAGATTCTATTTCGTAAACAATACAATTAGAATCAATTTCAAAAGCACTATTTATATTCTTACAACAATTTCTATAGACACACTTTTGCATGAACAAATAAATTTCTAATAAAATTTACGAATGTGCGAGTGAGTGAGTGTGTGTATGTAAGTAAATTACACATTAGAGGTCATTAAAACAAAACAATGAATATTTTGTGGTTATTTTTGGATATCAATTTGTATAAGAATATTTGTTTTTAGAAAAAAAAAAAAAAAAATTAATGATGCCATTTCATTTGCTTTACGTGCCGATAAGTTAAATGTGTTAAACAGCTAATAGAATAGTTTTAGACATAAAAAAAAATAGAAAAATCTCAAGTTTATGGTTGCACTCAAGGCTTATGTATCAAGCTAGTGGGTGGCATTAGGGAGAGATAAATTTTATTTTTAATAAAAACAGCTATTCAGAAGTGCAAATGCTTTTCGCAAATGATGTTTAGTTTGTATGTTATGCTTTTGGAACTTCACTTTGTGTCTTCTGTATTTACAACAATTTACTATTCATTTTGTTAGAACCTTTAGAAATTCATGTCTGCTAAAAAAAGTTTAAAATTAAAGTTCTTTTGGGCTTTTAGCATCAAAAGATCTTCTTTAACCTTTACTTAAAGGTCTCGTGTAATTCCTTAAAAGTACACCAAATCAGAAAAGGGATTTAAACAAAATAATAACATCTTTAAAGGTAGATTCACCCATTTCGTCGGGACAAATTTTTTGTTGAGACAAAAATTTTTTTACTGAGAGTTTTCTGCAGCACGATTCACCCATTACGAAAAATTAGTCGGACAAACAAAGTCAACAAGTTCATTTAAGAAACAAATCTAGTTTACGGACGCAGCTCAAAAATGAAAAATGCAATTTTATTAAAAAAATGTTAAGTTAAAAAGTTGGGGTTGTCGCTTAGTTTCGGATTTACGGACCTCAAAAGTTTGTATGCTTATTAAGACATGGATAATAAAAGAAAATTGCTTCTATTAATGGCTGTTGAAATACAAAAAGCTCTTTTACTTGCAAAATATATTTTAAAAAAAGAAACTGCTAAAGAGAATTGCAGTAAAAAAAAAATATTAAAGCAAAGAAGAACAATGGGCTATTTTCACGCCTTGGTTCCTGAGATATAATTATTTTTATATGAGCTATTTTTCATATCGTACATGCATTCTCTTTCCGGCTTTTTCATTTCCATTATAAGCTTGAGGGTGACTGCTTCATTGAACTCTATTTTGTAAAAAAAAATTTTATTTAAAAATTATTCTTTGTTATGAACACTAACAAATGCCTAAATTTTATACTGTGCAAACACTATGTGATGTGGCAATTAAATTTAGCTTTTTTTTAAACAATTTTTTTTAGTGGCAACTCAGTTTAATTTTGTCCGGACGAAAATTAAAGTTAAGCTGAGAACAAAATCACTTCTCTCACTCTCTGAGAGAAATGTCAACTATATGTAAAAAAAATGGGTGAATCCTCCTTAACTTGAACCAAATTATTTTAAATTTTGATATCCAAAACTAAATTTTCTTCTTATAAAAAATTGTTTAATATAAAAAGGATAAGATTTATAAATGTGTAACAAGAGGGTAATTAAAAAATATATATTAAAATACGGGCTTGTTCGGAAATGCATCACTGCACTGCATCTGATGCGCATGTGTGATTAGTTTGCGATGGCGATGCAGAACAGCTGATGCTGATACTTACTTGATGCGTAAACAAAAATAAACAATCATTTGTTTTAAAATTTAAAATGCTTAAACATTACTAATGGAGAGAATATTAATAAATTTATTTCTTGGTTTAGATAAAAGCAAAAATGAAATAAAGGTGTGCAATCGACAAAAGAAAAGAAAATTAAAAATTTTATATATGAGTGCACTGCTAAGAGGCGTATATGCCAACAACAGACGAATCCCAAAAATTCTGGATTATGTTAATTTAGAAAAGAACTATCAAATGCGTTTCTAAAAGTGTATAAACAAACGGAATTTAACAAAATAAAATTAACAAAGATCAAATGCATCAGCCATTTTTGTGATGCGTGTTTGACGTTTGTTTGCGCATTATATATTTCATTGATGCATTTTAGAACACATGACATTTGCAGTGATGCTAACTGATGCCTTTTTGAACGTACTGCGCATCAGATGCAGCGCATTGATGCATTTCTGAACAAGCTCTACATCTTTTCATAAAGTGATGTTTAAATCAAATAATTTTTTTCCAAACATACCTCGGTGCTGTCCTGAAAATTAAGATTTGGCTGGGTGTATGATGAACAACTGGTCAATTCAATTTCGGTACCTTCTTGTTCGGAATCTATTTGTATGGCTGTTAGTAACGGCTCTTCCAAGGAACTAAATAACGGTTCACTTTGACCGGAGTTATCACCTAAAACACAGACAATTGAATTTTAACAATAATAACATAAAAATTTGTTTTGTTTTCAAAAGAAAATTTTTTAAATCTTTGAATAATAAATTTAATAGAAAAGAAAAATAAGAAAAACTGAAAATACAAACAAATAAAAAAAAATTGCATTTCCTTCGAAATATTTGTGTTTATTTAAAGATCAATAGTTAAGTAAATAATAAAATAAGTTTATTTTAAATTATTATTTAATTAAAACTCTTTACATCAAGCATTTTAAGTGCAATGTGGCATATAAATTTTTAAATAAATAGTTAATAATTAATACTTTTAGAACACATTTTATTTCTTAGAATAAACATACGATATAAAGTAGAACAATAAGGAGATGACCATTTAAGGGGCCATTTTTTCCAATCATGCGGACTATTTCTTTTTAATTTTATTCCTTACAAGGTGTAATAGTTCTACGCTCCATTTCTATACAATAAAATTAATTTTTTTAATAAAAGTTTGTGAAAATTAATGTCTTACTGAGAAAAATATTTGTTGAAACTTTTGTTTTACAACATTTTACGTTACGTTACTACGTTGTTTGAATTATCTAAAATTATGTAGAAACTATAATATTTTCGCTCGGAGTCAATAATATGATTTAAAATAAAAATGTCCTTTTTATTGCAAAGATTTTCGCCGTTGCCAGACTTTTTTTTGTTGACAATCAACAAAGTACAATTTTTTATTTAAAACGCACTAAATTTTTTGTACGGACTGTTAATAATATTTCGTACGAAGTATTAAGTAGAGCAACATGATGATATAACGAATTATGTATTTGAATTTTTACATATTTATGTTTTTCATATTTTTGTGAATTCTGTCTTTCTCTATTCATTTTGAAAAAATTTAAGTATAGATAAAAACAGGCTAAAGATAAAAAAAGACTACTAGATGGTACCCATGGCGAACTAATTGATTTTTACCTTTATTATGATTGTCAAACTCTTTATAAAAAATGTAAAGATGCTCTATGTATGGAGCTTGACAGCTATATTACCAGTGAAAATGTTTGAATTTACCATCGCTACCACCTGGTAAACCCGTTATTTCCTCAAATTGCTTGAAAGAAATTACAGGTAAAAGAGTTCCTTAAAAAGAGCATAGCACAGAATAACTTAAACCATTAGTAGCAAAATCCATCCTTGATTCCGCATGGGAATACATATTTAATTGTTTATCAAAAAACAAAGAAAAGAAAAGAAACAGAAGAGCTTAACACATAAAAATCTAAATTAATAACGCGTCCAAATTTTAAAGAATAATTCTTGATAAACGTATTTCAGAAAAAAAAAATCATTTATTTTTTTAAACGTTTTAATTCAAAATAATACGTAAATTCTTGCTTTTCATCAGTGCGTCTGTGTTATTAAAACATGAAAGTCAGTAAAAGACACAAAATCTAAAGCTACGGTCAGATTAGTCCAATATTTGACCAAAAAGACGTAACCACTAAATTATGGAAAGAAATATGAGATTAATTTAAAAATAAAAGGTAAGATCCCTCATTTATTATACTATAAATCGTCATTCGTTATGACACATGTCAGGAAAGATCGAGTAAACATTTGTAAAAATAGTGGTTACGCATTTTGGGTCAAATATTTGACAATCATAATTTTAAATATACATATATAAACATAGATACGTTTTTACATAATATACATACTCGTGTATACAAAAAATAAAATTACCTAAATCTAAAGAATCACAGGTCTCTGATGTATCAGTATGGGTAACGTTTGTAATCATAGTCGATGCTGAGTCTGTGGATGTATTTATAATGGTTTCACTCGTCGAAGCAGTGGAAGAACCCATTACGACAACCTTGAGTTTTGGAGGAGCAAACAAATAAAAAAACAATAACAATTTTCGTAATAATAATAACGATACTTAATACAGCGGAACATTCATTATTTATACATAATATGGACTGACCTTGGGAACATTTTTACTTTTGTACGACATATTGCCAACACTGCCTAGGGTACCTTCCACTGAAGAATGATATAGCACAGCTGCTGTACAAATGGCATTTTTCGTTATTTGGGTCATAGACATGGAAGATTTGTTTGTATTCGTATTCGTATTTGCTTTTGTTTTTGTATTGCGGCCACTTTTAAAATAGAAACGCCTTAAGGCTGTAGCTGAGGAGGACGAGGAAGTATTTACTCCATCATTGTCAGAACTACTCGAGCCACCCGAATTCAATTCACCAATACCATTTGATCGATTATTTAAAATTTTGCCTTTAATTTGTTGTGCTGGCGATCGGCTAGTGGGCTGACGTAACGCTTCTGCTGAGGACGGTGTTTTCATTGAGGTCATCGTCGTCATCATCGTCGTTGTTGTAAAAGTTGATTCAGCTGAGTGGTTGGGAGTTTCGGAAGATCGGTAGGTATGAGAATTTTTATGTGACATTTGTGGACTGGCGTTTGTTTGATTTCTTAATGCCAAAGCCATGACTGCTGCAGAACGTGTACTGGCACAATAGGTAGCAGGAAGGGTTTTGGGCGAAGATTTTTTATTTGTTACTACAGCTTTGGTTTGTTGGGCATTTGTTAAGGCCTGGAGTTGGGTAGGGGAAGTATTGTCGGAAAGGGATGCATCTGCAAATTGGAATTGCGCATGCAAAGTTTTTATACATTATTTTTTGTTAAAAGTACGGCTGACTTCGAAAACGTCAGTTGCTTTGTATTCGAACAATACATTGGCCCTATTCACGATCTTGTGCAAATGGTCTTGCATCATAGCAATTGCAAAATTGTGTAGCATACTTTTAGTTTACACCAACAAAACACACATTAATGAGTAAAATATGCTACACATTTTGCAAATGCTATGATGCAAGACTATTTGCACAAAGATCGTGAATAGGTCCATTGTGTTTCATAATGCCGTGGTACTAAACGTTTACAATTCATACCATTCCAAAATATCGCAAATAAGTATAAGAAACATTGCAACCGAGCAACTAGCGCATCTGTTTCTAAATTGATACTTTGTTTCGCAACTTTGTATATGTACAAGATCTAAATACCGCAGCAAAACTGTATACAAACTTTGTATCAATACATTTTAGAAGTCAGCCTCTTTTTGTATGTATAATATTTTTTATCACTTTTTGTTAATAATTACATTATTTAAAATTATCTGTTTAGGTAGTTGATATTTATAAATCATTCTAAATTCACCCACTTTATATATTTTATTTTTTCTTTCATTTCTACTGCACGATACAAGCAAGTGTTTGTATAAAAGTGAGAAAACTATTTACATTTTATATACAGACCTTTTCCAGCATGCGTTGTTGTAGTTGTTGTTATCGGCACCTTGTGGCATACTTCACCCAAAGCTGTTGTTTTAGTTGCAATTTTATCAATCTAAAAATTAAACAAAAACAAAGTGAGCAAATAAAATGTCAAAGAAACATTATGTTGATAAATAAAATAGATAAGATAAAACATGTATCAGGTTTATAAGTAAACGGGTATTTTGCTCCCTGATTTGTCTGTCTGTCTGTCACTTAGGCAATAGAGCTTTGCAAGTCTGTTTGTTGTAGAACAAGCCCCACTCCAGCCAGCCAGTCAGTCATCCGGTTAAAAACATTTTGACAAAACATCAATTAACAATAAAGAAAAAACTAATTTAATTTAAAACAAAATAAGAAAAAAAAATAATTATTATGCTGAAGTGTATGACGTTATTAACTGTTAAAAAGTCTTTATTAGTTTCCTTTGTTCTTGTTGCCTTTATGCTGAGCAGATCAGATGGTACGTAAATTCTTCTTAATTGAGTGTGTTTTAAATTGTATTTGAGAAAAGTCTTACACTTATTTAAGTCAATTTATATTTATTATTTCTTGTAACAATACAGCTTAAAATTAAACATTACCGTTTTCTATGGGAAATCTGCAGTATGACACATACATTTGGTATATGGTGAATGTATATAAGGTTCAGCATAGTCGAATATAGCACTCTTATTTATTTGGCTTAATATTCAATTTTTATAGATTTTATAAGTAATTAAAGATTTATTTTATTTAAGCTCTAGAACGCATAGTTTGAAAATTAAATGAGTTTAGATATTTTAATTACAAAATGTTAATTTCTTAGAGGCTTAAAATCACTTAAAACATAAAATTGTATAAGTGATCACAGATACCTTTATTTAAGCTTTATGACTCACAGTTAACGAATAAAATGAGTTTCAAATTTTTATCAAGGCAAATTAATTTACAGGTGATCTTAATAGCCCAGCTGATTTTTGTTTAAGTACGACGTTGTTGTCAAAATTTGAAAATAATTTTAAAAATAAGAAATTTTCAATAATTAAAAAAAATAAAAAAATTGTAAAGTTTATAAAATTAAACTTCAAAACCAAAAAATAAAATATAAGGTATTGCTGCATATGTAGAAGAAAGAAACCAACTGGTATAACTTCATTTAAAGTACCAAATGATGATGAAAGCATAAATTAAAATTGGCCTCTTCTTGTTTAGTCAGCTATTTTTGACATCAACATGATGCTCTGCAACAACAAAATGACATTAAGTTTTTGCTTTTGTAGCCGTCTGGCCACATAGTGTTTAATTCGCTTTGGTTTTTATAATAAAATATTTTTTTTAATATTGCAAGTGATTCCAGATTATATTTAATTAAGTTCTAAAGGCATAGTTTATGCAAAACTGAGTTAAAATTTTCTGAATACAAAAAATTAGTTTTTTGGGATAAAAATCGTATTAATATACATTTTGTAAGTTATTTTTTTAAATTTCTAATACATGGCTTTGTTTTCCTCTTTGTTAAAGCGCTATAGTCCGCTTAAAAAAATTATTCTGAGAACGCTTATTTTCTCATTCGTAATTCAGTATTATAAAAGGTCTATAAAAAGCAAATTGCTGAATTCACAATACTAGAACAAGCATAAGGTGGTGCCAACTTAAATAAAACAAAATTTACTGCTTTTGTTAGTCTAGCAAATTGTCAAAGTTTTTGTATTGTTGTCACCTGTTAATGTTAATTTGACTTGCTACAAACAATTAACACACATGTGTATTATGTGGAAAAGCAGTAGTGGCGGGCAATCTTAAACACTTTTAGCTCCCAAATATTGAAACAATTTCAATGAACTATAAAAAGATTGTGCCTGAAGCCTAAATCAAATGACAAGATTATAAATAAATTAAAATAATGTAATTTAATTTAAATTGGAATAAATATAAATTTCAAGTAAAATTTCATAAATGAATAATGTTGCACACAAATATTTACAAATATTTAATTATAATAAATTTATTAAAAACAATTTTTTTCCTGTTAATGTTATAAATTGTTTTGTAAATCATTTATTTTTAAAACATTTATGTATTTTAACATGTGATAAAATATTTTTAATTTTTATATGTATTTTTAGGCACCAAAAAAACATTAAATCAAACAAACACTTGATATGAGACGGTCAGGCGAACAATATTTTATTTAAGTTATTTAATTTTTATCTCTCATTTTCTTATCAGTGGTTTCCTCGCAAAACTATTTGTGTTTATATTACAAAATAAAAAAACATGCAAATCAATGTACTTTGTTTGCTATTGAAATTTCAATGCCATTAGACGAACAAACAAATGCCATATTGTGAAAAATTAAACTTACATTTAGAAATAATTTATTTCCATCAATTATTATAATAATATTTTTTTGTTAGGAGAAGCAAAGTAGCAGTCAGGCAATAAGTTGACTAATGAGTTGAACTAGCTTCTTTAGAAATGGCTAGTGTAGAAAACAGGTGGTGAAATAAACTGATAGAAAGAATAATTTTTGGAAAAACTATGAAGTTACACATTAGCGCAATATCTACATATTTCTATATAAAAAGGGTCCGCCATCTAACTTTATTTTTTTTTCAACTAGTGCTTATTTCGTGAATGATAACACTTAGCTCATGTCTGATTTGACAGATAATTAGTTTTATTCTTCCGCTGAACGATTGAACAACGTTGGAATATATTGCGACATTACTTTGAAAACCATGGTAATGTTGCAAAATGTGTGCGAAAGTTGGGTACGCACTTTTGTCGAAGAGAAGCACCGTTCGCACCGTATGTTCGTTATCTTGTGCAAAAATTGAAAGAAGCTGGCATCCTCATCGATAAACCAAAGCCTGAAAAGCCAAAAACAGTGCGTACACCCGAGAATATTGCTGATGTGGCAGAAAGTGTGTGTGAAGCGCCATCAATTCACCGTCGTTCTCAACAATTGAACGTTTCGGAGACATCGTTGAGACGAATTTTGCATAAAGACCTTGGTATGACGCCATACAAAGTCCAATCGGTTCAGGAGTTGAAGCCAACCGACCATCCAATGCGTTTTTTATAGCATTTAAAAAATAAAAGTTATTTGGAGAACCCTTTATAAAAATTACGTGTATGTTAGTGAGAGTGTTTCTGTATAGTTTGAAGTTCGTCCGACAGATGGCACAACATTTATTTTTTTGTGTTTTTGCACCGTAACTTATACCCTGTTCAGACATACGCTTTAATTGCGCAATTAAGGAATTTACGCAATTAAGGCCTTAATTAAGCTCAATTTACCATATAAGAGTTCAACTAATAAATTGATTAATTAGTACTTACTAATTTAATAAGATGCGAAATGCAACCCTTGCCAATAAGCATGTTTACTCAGTGAGAAGAAAACATTCATAAAATTGACAAGCCGCAAGTAAAAAATATAAACAAACAAACAAAAAGAAAATGGCGGGTCATACGAAAATGGCTTTTGACACTTCCAACTTCAAAGCAACAACAAAATACCATGTTGTTTGTGTAATAAAATGAGAAATCAGCTGGGCGGACGAAACTACCTAGTAAAATTAATATGCCTTGTGTTAATTGCATAAGCTTAATTGAGCCTGTGTGAACACCAAATTAAATTGCGCAATTAAAACTAAATTGAATTAATTAAGAAAACATGTCTGAACAGGGTATTAAGAACTACTGTAAAGATTTTTGCCAAAGTTAATATTTATACTCTATGGGTTGCTAGCAGTGCTTCTATTTAGTTTAGTATTCGTCCAACAGATGGCGCAAAAACTTCTTTTTTTGGAGTTTGTGCGCGATAACTACAGACCTACATATATCGCCAATTTCGATTAAAATTTGTATGTATCTACTCTTGGTGAGGACTGTTTCTGTGTGAATTAGGGTTTGACCGACAGATGTCACAAGCAACGAGGACCGGGCCCAACTAGTCTATTTATAAAGAATTGTTGCAAGTGTGTTGTGTCTTTTAAAATCAAGAACAGTCAAACTAAATTTAATTATATTTTTAGGGTTTGTTCGTATCTTTGTGTAGATGGTCTATCTAGGGTTTGCACGAAATCGGTCGACGCGGTCGAGAGTTGTGACCTTTCATTACAACATGTGATTTTGTCCCTATAAAATAACGACAAGCCCTGAAACGGTTTTGTCGTTCACTTTAAAAACTGTGAGAGAAAGAAACAAACTTTCATATTACCATGTATAATCAAATAAAAGTCTGGCTGGATTGGGGTAGCGAAGCGCACCCGGAATAGGTAATTGAGTATGAAATCATAATGGATGTTTTTTTTATTTATTTATTGTTACTAATTATCTTTTTCTAGGATATTTGAATGAAGAAAATATTAAGTATAAAAACTGATATTAAACTTGGAAAAATATTTTATTTATATATATATAAATAAAATAACTTATTTTTAAATAATAAGTACAAATAAATTCGAGGGCTGCTAAATATATTTCTGGCCTGGCAACACTGAGTGGTGCCAAGTGTGATCTGACATTTCCATTGGAAAGTTTGTAATTTTTAAGCATAATCGTACTCAAAACGTTTTGACGTACGACCATTATTTGTGTTGTTAACAATGACTTGAAAAAATTAATATAGAAAAAAATGGAATTAACTCGTGAACATTTTCGTGCCATCATTTTTCACAACTTTCGACGTAGATTATCACGACAAGAGTGCATTGATGAACTTAAATCTTTGTATGGCGATGAAGCACCATCCTATAGCACTGTGAAAAATTGGTATAATAAATTTAATCGTGGCCGAAGCTCGCTCAAAGACGAATTCTGTGAAGGTCGTCCAAAAACGGCTGTTGTGCCAGAGAACATTGATGCCGTGCGTGAGCTCATAACGCAAGATCGACATGCGACATACCGAGAGATAGAGACATCCTTGGACATTTCTTCCACCAGCATACATTCGATACTGCATGAACACCTGGCCGTAAACAAGGTTTGTTCTCGTTGGATCCCGCACAATTTGAAAGTCGCCCAAAAAAAGGCACATGTCGATTTGTGCAAGGAAATGTTGCAAAAATACGATTGCGGTGCTTCAATAGACGTTTATAAGATCGTCACAGGTGACGAATCATGGATCTATGCGTATGAGCCCGAAACGAAACAACAATCGACCGTGTGGGTCTTCAAAGACGAGCAAAATCCAACGAAAGTTGTTGTTTCTTTAGCAAAACTGGTCATGTGGCGACTATTCCGCTTGAGCAACGTAGGACGGTCACTTCTGAGTGGTACCCTACAATTTGTTTGCCTGAAGTCATCGGAGAAATTCGAAAAACCAACAAGAGAAGACGAATCATTGTTCACCATGACAATGCGAGCTCTCACACATCGGCTCAAACCAGAGCGTTTTTGACCGGCCAAAACGTCGAATTAATGGGTCATCCGCCGAACAGCCCTGACTTGGCACCTAATGACTTCTTCTTGTTTCCGCACATCAAGAAAAAAATGCGTGGTCAACGATTTTCGTCGCCAGAAGAAGCTGTTGAAGTGTTCAAAAACCATGTTTTAGAGGTGTCCAATCGGAGTGGAAAAAGTGCTTCCACAACTGGTTTGAGCGCATGCAAAAGTGTATAAATCATGCTGGAGAATACTTTAAAAAACAATAAAACCATTTTTGATTATAAATATTCGCATTTTCACTATTAGGCCAGAAATATATAGAGCAGCCCTCGTAATTAAAAATTTAATTGATATGTGAATTAAAATTTCCTTTTTCGTAAAAGTTTAAAAATTTTAAATTGGGATTTATTAATCCCGAAATTTGGGTTTTTCTGTTTTGTAGCCGTAATTATGTTACGGTTACACATTTTATAGATCCCTTCTAAGAGCGAATGTGAACAAAAAATACCTTTCTAAATCCAAAATATATTTTTTATCAAATAGAACTTTTAAATTTATTTAATTGTCGGTATTAATTAATTATGCATTCTAATGTGGTTTAGTTTTTGACCTCCAGCCACAAATAATAAATCACAATGATCTAATATAAAAAAATAAAGAAACAACCAGGTTATTAGTTTTGTATTTCCTTCTAAAACGGCAAATCGATTTTCTTTTGCAACATTAACAAAAAAAAATTATCTAGAATAAATTGCATTGATAGCAACCAAATGTTGCAGACCTTGTTCTTTTACTCCAGACGTTTTATTTAAATAAATAATTTTCTGAAATAAAAATGTAATAGCAAACAACACTAATAAATCTTATTAAGGGTTGGGCACTGTAAAATTGTTGTTTAAATTTTAAATTTATTACAATAAATTAAAAATTAAAAAAGAAACTTCCAACAAAAGTTTTTAATTTCTAAGAAAATTACAAATCATGGTCATACCCACAGCTAATATTAGCCATTATGTTTAAATACATTTCCCAGAAAATTACAAAAATCTAAAGCAAAAAAAAAAGAAAAAATTAATGTCACATTTAAGGTCAAGTACCTCGTCACGTTTTGTGTTTTTGTTTTAAATAAAAAAAAATCTATTAAAATATTATTAGTTTAACAATATTCGAAGACGGTCACTGATGCTTATCAACGATACAGATAATATTATGTTGGGTGTTCTTGAAATTGGCCTCTTTCTTTCTTATCGTGACAACAGTCATAACAATGTCATTTTTCATCATCATTTTACTCATTTGCAATTCTTATGAATTTTATACAACGCACTCACCTAAATATTTTGAATTAAAAGAAATTTTATAAAATCACATCAAATCGCATAAATTTTAGTTTATTTTAATTTGTTAAGTTAATGCAGGTACCCAGGGGTCTATTTGTAGATTTCTTTAAACATTTGACATAATTTTATTTCTGCTGAAAGTGTCGTCGAAACAGGAACGCAGTGATGATCAAAATATTAGCAACTGATATCACATTTTCAACAGTCGCCATTTTATTTTTGATAAATATTCTATTCCATTCTGTTCTATTCTATTCAACTCTTTTCCATTCCATTCTATTATATTTTAGAGTAGAAATACAACCTTACGGTTGCCGTGCCGATTACCGCATCTCAGACAAAAAACATAGAGAAAGAGGTACGGCGACGGATCCGGATTTTATTGTCATTTTCTATTATTTGTTTACTAGTTTTTTTTTTGTTAATTTTACTTGAAGTATATTTTAAAAGTTTAATACAATGTATATAAGAAATAAATTGGAAATTTTAAAAATTATTGTAGTTTTTCAATGACTTTCAATGACACAAAAAATATTACATTGAGTGCTTGAGAGAAAACGCAATGAAATAAAAATAGATTCTAATTTCGTGCAGATTTGTTGAGCTTTTTATATTGTCAAAGCTTCATATAAAAACAATAACTTTAACGTGGTTTTCTTCGTCGGCTGAGGTGGCTCAGTCGTGTCCACGGTTCTTCTTACGGATCCACAAACCTTAGGTGATAACACAGATATTTTCCCTTCTTTGGGTTAAATAGATATTCTTCCGTTTATTAAGTTCTCCTTAAATATAATAAACTCAATACGAAAATCACTACTATAATCGACTAACTAAAGATTGGAGGAGTTTGGCTTCGGATTACACACCGGTTGGGATGATAATACGTGCGGATGACAACGTGTTTGGATGATGCTGATTCGGGTTCCACGGGTTCGGTTGATTATACGTTTGGGTGATAACACGTTCGGATGAAACTGATTCGGAAGTTCGGATAATAACAGATTCGGTTCTGCTGGATCGATGCGCAGGTTCCGGTGATAACAGGTTCATATAAAATACGTACAATGTTACTTAAAACTATGCTTTACAATAATACAATAGTTGCTTGAACAGTCAGCCGAAACCGCTGTGGAAACAGTCAACCGAAGTCGCTGTGAGAACAGTCAGCCGAAGACGCTGTGATAACAGTCGACCGAAGTTACTGTGAAAACAGCCAGCCGAAGATGCTGTGAGAACAGTCAGTCGAAACCGCTGTGAACAGTCAGCCGAAGCCGCTGTGAGAACAGTCAGTCGAAACCACTGTGCGAACAGTCAGTCGAAACAGCTGTGAGAACAGTCAGCCGAAGCCGCTGTGAGAACAGTCAACCGAAGTAGCTGTGAGAACAGTCAACCGAAGTCGCTGTGAGAACAGTCAGTCGAAACAGCTGTGAGAACAGTCAGCCGAAGCCGCTGTGAGAACAGTCAACCGAAGTCGCTGTGAGAACAGTCAGTCGAAACAGCTATGAGAACAGTCAGCCGAAGCCTCTGTGAGAACAGTCAACCGAAGTCGCTGTGAGAACAGCCGGCCGAAGCTGCTGTGAGAACAGTCAGTCGAAACCGCTGTGAGAACAGTCAGCCGAAGCCGCTGTGAGACAGTCAACCCAAGTCGCTGTGAGAACAGTCAGTCGAAACCGCTGTGAGAACAGTCATTCGAAACCGCTGTGAGAACAGTCAGCCGAAGCCGCTGTGAGAACAGTCAACCGAAGTCGCTGTGAGAACAGTCAGTCGTAACAGCTGTAAGAACAGTCAGTCGAAACCGCTGTGAGAACAGTCAGCCGAAGCCGCTGTGAGACAGTCAACCCAAGTCGCTGTGAGAACAGTCAACCGAAGTCGCTGTGCGAACAGTTTTTATACTTAAAGGAAATGTTTTTGCTTTTCTAAAAATTTGAATAAAGGTTTCCTGGCGAGCTGGCTTTAGCAACCGGCGAAATACGTATACATAGATACCTGCTATTCGAAACCAACAAATAAATTGCATTTTTATTTAAAAATGTTATGGGATACGATTATAAGCATAATATAATAAATTATAATATCGTATGACAGATAAAAAATTTCTATTAGCCTGATTAGCATTAAACTATGTATTCAAAAGCAGGGTAATCTCAGTTTTGGAGTTTCCAGCACATCAAAAACAAACAAATAAAATTACGAAGAAATCAAGAACATTCTTAGTAAAAGTTTCATGCAGAAAATAATTAATTCTTAATATTTTCACCACAGCTGTAAGCAGTTTATAAACGAAAGAAATATTGTAAATCTTTTTAAAATTTCATAAAAACTCTTCAACAAACAATCAAGAAAATTAATTTGCTTTATTTTTCTTTTATTCAATATGAAAGTCAACAGTTAATGGCGTATTGCCAAGGGGATTTTTCCGTCGATTTAAAATTATTTTTTCGAGACTTGATACTTTTTAGGTGAACGGCTGTCTCCTACAGAGATTATTAATTGTATGAATGAAATCACGACCACACACACAGACACAGGCGCCCACAATTATTTTTAACATTATTAAAATTATAAATACACACTTTGCGGACATTTTAATAAATTCTATTTGCCTTAAAGCAAATAGGAATTAACTAAAAAGATTATGTGCAGCTAAGTTTCTGTAGTTTACAATTAATAAATTCATAAAAATTTCATCTGTACAATTAATAATTGGGTATTTATGCCAGGGCAGTAAGACAAAGAATTTATTCATTTTTGGATATTTTTCTCATCTTATAACTATATGTTGGGGTATGACAAAATGCCTTAAAGTAAGATCAAAAAATCTCCCCCCCAAAATGCTGCTGGTCTATCCAGTGATAAGTTCGAAGCTACTGCTACCGCTTATCATTGGATTTTGGTCTTCCCATTATTTACTCTTGGAAGTTGCAATTACAAAAACACAATAATTCGTGAAAAAACTACTTCAAAACAGATTTTAGCTCTCTATCTACAACTGTTTAAAAATTTGGCAATATGCATCAAATTTCGTCAACTATTGGGACACCCTTTAATTTCAAAATCTAAATTTTATACTTGTTATACAGTTCTTGTAAATTTAAATCATCTCTCTACAAATGTTCAACAGTTTGGTCATGTACATCAAATTACATCAACTATTGGCAAACCCTTTTATTTTCAAATCCAAAATTTTCTTGTTGTTATAGCGGAGTTAGCAATACAGGTTCTTTGTAAATTTCAAGCATCTGTCTATAGCTGTTTAAAAGTATGGCAATATACATCAAATGAATGAACAATTGGGGCACCCTTTAATTATTTAATTTTGAATATTAATACTTGTTACTAAACCGATCATAGCAGTCGACATTTTGTTGAGAGTGCAACTATAACGGTTCAAAAAATAGGCCCATATAGGTCAATTTACGTCACCTATAGAGCACCCTTTAATTTTTAGATTTATTTTTGCATTAGTTTTTGCCATTAGGAGCTATAAGAATACGTAGGTTTTTTATTTTAAAGTGGAGCCATTTTTGGTTCACAATACACGTAAAAAACATGTATGTTGTATGGAGACACCCTTTAATTTTTAAGCTTATGAACTGTTTTAAAACGGGGCCAATTTGTAAGCATCACCTTTCAAAAAAAAAAAAAATAAATAAATAAAAATTGATTCAGAAATGAATAGCTTATGGAGGCTATTGATAACCTCCTTCTTTTTTCGGGGTCGGTTAAAAAAACTGTAGGGCATCACTCTTTTCCATATGCAGCTAAAAGAAGAGAAAATATAAAAGGTTTTGCGATGCAATTTCTACCGGTATGAGAAGATAATAAGCCGGTTTCCTACGCGGAGTCCGTCAGGAATGTGTGCTCTCGCAATTTCTCTTTAAGATTGTGCTACATTCTGTCATTATGCTACAGGCTGCTTCAGAAACGGAATTGTGTGAGGCTCTCAAGATGGTATTTGTCGTCTCATACATTTACATGTTGCTATGGAGAACAAGTTGCGCAACATTGTCGATCACTGATGGTCTGAAACTAAACATTAGTAAAACGAAATTAATACGCAAAGTCAGTTTTACTATACGGATTTGAAAAATGGAATGCCGCTAGCCATGATGTTCTATTTATGGAAGTTTTTACTTATAAATGTCTTTGCAGACTTTTTAAAATATATTGACTAAAAACAATGAGTGAGTTGGAGTCACATCTTTGGGAAACAACTCAACAAATTTCAATACATACAAAAATATGTGAACGCAAACGGAAGCGGATGGAACACACACTTCGTAAAAATTATAGTGATATTGCTAAGTAGGCAATAGAAAAGAATCCCTACTGGTCTTACTTACTGCTCTGCTAGTTGCGGCAAATCTACGAATTTAAAGCTAAAAGTTCAACTATGGTTTATAAGTTTTGTGTTGCGAAGTGGCTCAAAGGATTTTCAGGTGACACTCATGCCTCTTAAGGCACAACGGGCCCCTTTATTTCAGAAAGTGGAAAAAGGGTATAACTAAGTTTATTATTATTCCATATGTCCATGCTCTTCGATGCAGCAGGCAAAACACCACGCCTACAATTTTGTCATTTGGAACAATAAAATAACTCCAATAAAAAAAAAAATAAATATATGGGGCAACAGAGAATTAAAAAATAATAAAAAAAGATGAAGTAGATAAGCGCTCGCCCATATTTTCCGAGCTACGGGGCTGTGAAATTTTCAAATTTTTAAAATATCAATATGGGTATCATTTTAAAGCTTTTTTTTAATTCTCTGTCACTGCAATGTTTGCTTTTTTTATTGAAGTTGCTTTACTTAACTCGATTTACATAGATGGTGAAGTGTAAATAAGATTCGGCATAGCACTCTTACTTGCTTTACTTGTTTCTCTTTTAAAAACATCAATTGTTATTCATTTGTTGTTTTTATGTGATAAATATAAAATAATTAATTATAAAATAATTTAATTGACCCAAAAATTTCAAACAATTAACTCTTTTACTTTTCTGCATTGCGTGCTCTAAATAAATAACATGAAACAAATAAATTATGTGTTTCCTTTTAAATTCATACAATTAAGGTCAAATTTTAACACTGTTAATTCGTTTTAAGTTTTGTCTACGTGTCAACTTAATTTCTTGTTGTTGTTATTCTCATGTTGTATGTCAAGCTTTTGTTTTTTTTTACTTTTCATTGTTTTAATTGTTTTTTTATTTTTTATAATTTAGCACTTCTGTGTTATACCTGCAGTTATACTGCCAACAGTGGATCCAATGACACTTGTATTTATGAGCCCAAGAACAGTATAAATTGTACTAAAAAGTATTGTACAATTATACGTCAAGATTTAGTGGTGAGTAAAAGTAGTTAAGAAAAGTAACACAATTGAACAAATTGAAAATTTCTCTGGTCAATATTTATAATTTATTTTAAGCATCCAGCCGGTTCAATTGTTTCCTTTTCACGTAGTTGCGAGAATAAGCCATTGGTAAGTACATACATACATACATATGTATGTTTGCATGTTATTATTTCGAGAGTAGGTGTATAAGTCTTACCAAAGTCATTTTAGAACCCTGGGCGGTCAATTTGTTAATTTTGATTGTATTCGAGTAGTGATATAAGAAAGTTTTAAAATAATGAAGAAGGTCTCATTCAAAGCAAACAACTAAAAACATGCAATGAGAAACAAATAAATTTTCAAGAAAACGTCCGCATACATTTGTAAATAATTTTTCTTTCTAAAAATGTTTAGAAAATTAATTAAAAAGAACCAAAAAGCCGAAAATAAAGTAAAATTTCATTAATTTATAAAATCGATGGTTCGAATCCTGGTCAGGGTAAAAATTAAAAAAAAAAAAATTTCCAAGAAAAATTTAAAATTATCTAGACAATGTCACGATCTGAAATGACTAGACTTTTCAGGTAAAAGTAACCATTTTTTTTAATTATTAGTTGAACTATTTTAGTATTATTCTTTTTGCAATAAACACAATCATGTCCACCGACCATCGACTACATGATGTCAAAAATAGAATACATGCGTGCTTATGAGAATAATTCTTTTAGCCGCTACACGACTACCGACTACACGGCTACTTTTGTAGCCCGTAGCCAACTTAGGCTAATTTCTATTTTTCTTGGCTACAAAAAACAGATTAGTGCTGCCAATACAATAAATGCATGAAATGGTGGTTTTTAAAATCGCAATACATTAAATAGCTGGCGACTTGGCTATTTTTGTAGCCGACTACAAAGTCGGTAATCGATAGTCGGTAGCCTTTGATTGTGTTTATAGCATTTAAGTAACTATTCCCGGTGCGCTTCACTACCCTAAGGGAAATAATTGTACCACAAGCACCCTCCTAAGCCAATTTTTTATTTGATTATTCACAGTAAAGTAGATTTCCTTCTGCCGATTTTACCTTACGGATCGGGATTAATCTATATTGCAAATAGCTTTAAAATCGGATTTTGTTAAATTCCGACCACCCTCCACTTACCCCTCATTATCCCTATTTTTTAAATAAGTATGCCCTCTATATAAATATCTATCTTTGTTTTAAATTTTAATAAAATCAGTGCAGCCGTAAATCCTCTTTTTCCCTTTTTACTCTCAGACGTTGCGTATTGGACCTTTTACTTAAAGAATGTAATTAATATCGACTAAGTTTTTTAAATTACTTTGGACGCAACAAAATTCCGAAAAAGGAGGACGTTTTTTTCTCCTTCTGGTGCGCTACATAAGGAAAAATATCTAACCGTGTTTCAAATTTCATTAATTTTGGTTCAGCCGTTTAAACGTGACTGACGCACGCACAAACCAACAAACAAACTTACACAGAGATTTATAATATAATAGTTGTTCCCGGGGCGCTTCGCTACCCTAATGAGAATAATCGTACCACAACCACTCTTTCACGCAAAAGGATTTTATTTGTTTAATATGGAAGCTATAATTGAATTTGTTCTGCCTATTGGACCTTATGAATCAGGGCTTATTTATATTTCAAATATTACTGAAATTGTTTTTTATTAAAATCAACTCCTTACATTTCTCCTCTTCCCCATTTACCCGCCCTGTTCCTTTGCTTTAAATGAGCATACCCTATTGGAACTTCCAAACAAATATCTGTCTTTGTTTATTTTTAAAAAATCGGTGCAGCCGTAAAAGCCAGTTTTAGTCATAACGAACGCCGATCGATTTCCTGCAAACATTAGATAAACCATGTACACACAAACGCATGGAAATAAAAAAAGTCAAATGACGGGAGCAAGCAGAGCCTTTTACCGACAAAATGTAATTTTCATTAGAAAAAATAAATTTTTTATAGGGAAAACGCCGTCATAAAAGTTTGCGCATGTACTCGTTTTAAAATCGGTTGACTGGATGTCGAGTTATAAAATCACGAACATAGGACAACTTATTTTTATATATATAGACTAGAGGATTTCTGCGTGCTTCGCTATGCATGTATATTAACAGTAAATCAAATCTACTGAAGGCGTGTATGCGCTACAACGTGTATTTACAGTGTGTATAAAGTCAGCACACAGTATACATACCGCATTCGCCAAGGCGAATTAATTATAAGGTGATAACGGTGGCGAGTTCATTTATTTTCGCCGGTATTCTAACTGTCAAACTCCATATATAAAAAATTTATATGACAGTTAGAATACCGGCGAAAAAAATGAATTCGCCACCGCTATCACTTTATAATTCATTCGCCTTTCTTGATGGTTTTTTTATATAGACAAAATTACATGTTGTCATGATAAGTCATAACTCACGAAGGCGTCAACCGATTTCATGCAAAGTTTAGATAAACCATCTGCACGACCATACGAACAAAGTCCAAGAAATTTAATCGAATTCGGTTTGACCGATCGTGAGTTATAAAGTCACAACACACTTGCAACAATTTTTATATATATTATTATTATTTTCATTTAATTTTTTAAATAAAATTTATTTTTTAAATATAAAAAAATATGGTCGAAGTTAAAAAAGGTGTGTTTTAATTACAAAGGCTAAAAGTAATCGCTAGATCGGACCATATGAAAAAATTTCCATTAAGCTCCTCTTGTGCTCTAGGCCCCTCAAAAAAAAAAGGACTAAACAGATATATTTTTTTTTCTAAAACAAAATATACATGAGAGCTTTTGTTTATTATCAAAAAGAGTTGTAATCTGATAAATATGATTAAATTTGATTTTCAGTACCTAAATGCGGTAAAAACGGATACAACCTACAAGATGTACTTTCGTTCATGTTCCACAGATCTTTGTAACGATTCAGATGGTAAACGTTCTGCTTCAAATGCTGATCCTAATTTTGGAGCCTCAGAAAATATGATTATAAAAGGAAAAGAATACTAAATGTTGGACAATATTATCTTGGCAAGATTATGTAACGTTTTAAATTGTTTTTTTTAAAAGAAAATATTATTATAAAGTTAAATATGTATGTTTATAATTAATAAAGTTTTTATATCATACTATATAATGTTCAAAGTTTCATACATAAGTACATACTCGTACAGTTGTTAAATAAATTGAGACTGTTTAAAATAAGCAAAATAATAAAAGTTGCATGCGATAATGTTGAATAAACACATCCATTTAATTAAAACTCATCAAAAGCAATTTATTAACTTGAAGTTTTTGATTTTAAAAAGTTTTATATTAATAGGTTTATAGATTAAGACACATCTGACAACAGATATTTTTGTGAAAAGTTTTATATTCTGTTTTGGTTTCTTTTTTATATATAAATCAATCATTGTGTGGTTTATTTGACTTTTCCAGCACTTGAATTTGACTTTTGAAAATATAATTCTTTTTCTTTTTTTAATAGAAGCGCTCACTGTAATTAACAAGTAACCTAAAATCTGCGCCCAAATATATGCATTGAAATTTAAATAAATTGTAAAGATAATGAGCAATAGGCAAAGAATTTCAAACTGTTAGTTGTTTGCAAGGCTTTATAGACCTTTTAGCATTTATGATGGAATAGAAAACTACAGAATTTTATTAGAATAAAAAAAATCAGGGGGCAAATTAAATGCAAATTTCGATCGATATCGAATGCCGTAATTTGCCCCCAGATAAATAAAAATGAAATTGATTTGTTGTTATGATGTAATCAAAATTATAGTCGAGCAATGTGTGTTTATCGGCTTGATAAGAAGTACATAAATCCAATTAACATACAGAATTTGACAGTTGGTGTTTTTTGCCCTGTATTTTCCTGCTTTATCCGAGCAAAATTTTTAATGGTAAAATTTTATTAATTAAAAATGATAGACATACGTTATGTTAGCGATGAGGATTTTCCTTTTATTGGTGGTCAAATTCGAGCAAAAAACGTTCTATTGCAATCTTTGTGATTGAGTTTAAGAGATCTCGCACAGACATTCTCACAATTTTCCAATGATCGAGACGGGTCTGTACTGAAGAATTCGGCTTTCTATATATATTCATATGTATACATATACATATGTATATAAAGCCTTCTCTTGGTAGTATATTTATTAGAAATAACGGGAGGACATTAAAAAGACGTTACAAAAACAAAAGAAGTTGACGATTTACCAACTTTTTTAGCTTTCCAGAATTTAATATTTTAGAAGTTCTTTGGAATTTTTTTTGCAAAGATGACGTTTTTGTTGGACTTAATTCTTTATTTTGCGAAGACAAAATAAAAATGACTTTGAAAATCGACCAAATCTGAAGCGTTTCAATACTAAAATCATGTATTTTTATAAACGAAACTGTTATATTGTTCACCTTGTTTATGTAAATTAATTTTTTAAGACAGCGTAGATAACTTTATATATATCCTTAAAAGCGGTCATACCCTATGTAGCCAGCTTACTCCTTATACCCTTCACAACAGATGGAAAAGGTATATTTAAGTTTGTCATTCCATAATTTCTACAATATCCATATCCGACTACTTTATGGCGTCGGATATACATTCTGAGTTTTTATGCATAGCAAAGTCAATTGAGTGATGCATGTCTGTCCGTCCGTTTTCGGGTTAAAATTCACTTTGCCAAGGCAAAGCCAAATGAGCTAAAGAAAAGCTTTGCTTTGAAATATGTAAAAAAAATTGTTTGAACTACTTTTGTAACTGCAAGCAAGGCGAATCAAACAGCAGATAGTAGCGATGCCGAATTCGCCGATAACCTAACTGTCAAACTTCATTTATGAAACGCCGTCTTGACGAGCCATTGATTTGTTCAGCCATTGAACAATTTCATGTGCGCATATTAAAATGGCTTATGTAGACCATCCTTGTCGATGTCATGTTCCTGTTCAAACAGCATTTTCAGAACATGTCTGCCATCAAAGGTCACTTTCAGTTTGAAAATTTTAAAAAAGATTGAATTGAGATGATATTTAAACCAAAAAGCCAGTAAATTTTTCAAATTATGTGTAATTTTATGGTATTAAAAAATAAATAAATAAAAATATAAAATATTATGAACAAACGAAGCATTAACATTGCCACGTTTTCTCCATGCAGACAAACTTGAACAAATGTACGTTACCTGTTCTGCCGATGTTTTGTTCATGTGCGAACAAATCAATTGCTCGTCAAGAGTGTAAGAAATCCAAAGCGAATCAATTACCAGGTGGCAGCGTTAGATAATTTATTATTTTTTGCTGGTAGAAACGAATGTCAAACTTCATATATAAAAAATAGTACACAGATTTTTTATGTATGGAGTTTGACAGTAGTGTTCACGGCGAAAATTAATGAATTCGCCTACGCTGCCACCTGGTAATTGATTCGCCTTGAAGAAATCTATATAAAATTCCAGTTGGCAATTCGCCTTGTCTGCAAATCTGTGTTATGTTCGAAATATTGAAATTCAACTCTGTGCTATCTGTTCAAATTGAATGTTTTTACCGAAAAATTGGCATTTAGATTTGACTTTATAAAAAACGTTATAAATTATTTTTTTAACAGAGCTTAAATTAATTTAATTTTATATTTTTACACAATTGGTGTTGTGTTTAAGCATTTTTGCTCCAAAAATTTAGCAGAAATACTTGTAAGGTTCTTTATCGTTACAAGCTATTCTGAAGTCACAGGAAATATACATAAGTATATAGTATGAATTTGTAAGGCCATGCTATTATTATTAGATGGAGAAATTAGCGTTAGAATAAGTAGCGAATGTTCTTTAGGGTGCTATAGCCTTCTATTGAAAGGGAAAATCTTGCCATGTATTAGGAATTCCCTAAAATAGAATATTTCTGGGCAGGATTTAATTCACTTAATTATTTGCTACACCAACAGAAAATAATTAGGATCACTTTTATATCAGCTATTGAATTAGTCAAAAGATTGTGTTTATTCGGTGCGAAAATTGCGGCATTGAAATACCGACAGCGTGATGTTTCGTCCGCAAACTTGACACTAAATGTCCCAAGATGTTTATGAATTCCCTAGTCTTTTTTTGTAAGTGTGAAGGTAAATTTCTTTTTTAAATTTAGCCAAGTGTCAATTGGAGTTACGTAAAAAGAGTTCTGCACCATGTAAGGGGCCTTTTACTTTAATTACATATTTCATGTTTTTTTCTTAAAAGTTAAGTCAAAATTTATGTCAAAATCAGATCTGCAGGAACACCCTTTTTGTATACCCTTCACCACAAAAAGCGGAAAAAGGTTAAATCTAAATTTGTTATTCCGTGTTTAATTTCTACTATATCCATTTTTGACCCCATAAAGTGTATATATTCTAACTTCTTATGCATAGCGAAGCCGATTGAGCGATGTCCGCCTGTCTTGCTTCGGCAAACAAAAACCAAAAAAAATATGTCAATCGATCAGATATAGTGTCAAAAGATCCGCTATTGGAAATGAGCATGATCGGTCCATACCCTTCGGGCAGCAGGCAAAACACCATTACCACCCGTAATTTTTTCATGTCATTTGGAACAATAAAGTAACTCCAATCAAAAAAAATAGATATGCAGGCATGTTCTGAAATCCACACGAAATTTTCACTTTAAATTTTTCAAGGCATTGTTTTTGTAAAAAGTAATTTTACAGCAACAATTCTTTGAAAAATATGAAGTAAAAATTTCGTGTGGATTTCAGAACATGCCTGATATATTGGGCGACAGAGAATTAAAAAATAAGAAAACAACATCAAGTGAAAAAATTGGCGCTCGCCCATATTTTCCGAGTTACGGGGTTTTGAAATTTTCAAATTTTTTAAAATATCAATATGGGTATCATTTTAAAGCTTTTGAAGAGATCTTTAAGGAGGTACTATAATTAAAAAAAATGCTTAACCTCTTAACCTCTTAAGTGTGTTTGACGTGTATACACGCCGAACCAAATCTTTTTATTATTATTTGATTATTTTTATTTGATTTTTATTATTATTTTTATTATATTATTATTATTATTATTATTATAATTATTTATTATATGCTTGCAGTGACTAATTCGAAACAGTATCAACACAAATAGTTCGACGTATTCGATCCAAAAGATTTTAATTCCGCACACGGTGGAGGTTTTTAAAAATAAATTCTACGTTTAACTGGTTAACTAGGGTGTCAGACGATCAAGTTTCCATTCAATTTTTAAAATTTCTCTCATTTTTTTTACCAATACACTCTCACTTTAAAAACTTGCTGAGAATTTGCTTTCTAATTTTCGTTCAATTGAGTCTTTCAAATTTCATTCAAGAGAACAGCTGATTGAAGTTTTTTCTTCAAATAAATACTTTTTCGTTTCTTTATGACATCTTGCTTAAAAACTTGCTTTGAAATTGCGTGCAGCCTGCGTCACAGCTTTCAATTTTTGTGAATTTTGACAAGCAGTATGTGTAAATTTCTTGAAAGAGAATTGAACAAAAACTTGGCCGTGTGACTGCACACGATGGCATTTTTATGTAAAATTATATATAGGCAGTACCATTTTTTTTATTCTCTGTCACCCCAATATTTGCTTTTTTGTTTGGAGTTACTTCACTAAACTATATTTTGATAAATGGTGAAGGGTGTATAAGATTCGGCATAGCTGAATATAGCACTCTTATTTTTTAATTTTATATTTTAAATTTTGTTACTATAGAGATCACTTAATTTGATTAAATATAAAGTGACTTCCTGCAAAGGATTAAAAGATGATGCCCCATTTGGGACACCATTTCTTTTTTTTCTTGCTTGCTATTGTAACGGACATAGTGCCACGTACTCTGTTTAAAATTCATCTTTCTGCTTACAGCGGTTTAAAAAATAAGGCAAGTAAAGTTATGTATATATGAGGATACCCTTTCATTTTTAATTTTATTTAATAGCTTGTTGCCTAAAAAGGTTTCAAAAATATGAGGCCATTTACAGAAAAACGTCTCTATAAGGACAACCTATAATTTTTAACCTAGATTTATTAGTTATTTTTTTTTTTTTGTAGAGGCCTGTGTCAGACGGCCATAAATGAGATTACGTTTATAATCTTTAGACGTAAAGCTAAAGACGAACGACATATTTTGCAATAAATTTGTTAGTCGTCTTGGAAATCCAGAGTAAAAATACAATCCCACGGTTGCGGATGCGGTGTTTTTTTATACGAAGGTTTGGTCATATAAAACGCTTAACGAATTCGCAAGAATTTCGAATCAATTTAATTTTGTTCTATTGCAGCATGTTGCCACATTTTTATTGTTTTTCTAACAAAAAATCATATTTGATAACATTTTTTGTGAATAACTAGGAAAAAAGAAGAAAAATGAAATGTAAAAAGTCATTGAAAAACAACAATACTTTTATTTATTGCCTATATGCATTGTATAAAATTTTTAAATTATATTTAAATCAAAAAGAATAAAAAACTAGATGCATTCGTAGCCTCATCTAATTTTATTTGTTTTTTCTCTGAGATGCAGAATCCGGCGCCGTTACCGTAATGTTGTGTTTCTACTCTCAACAGCTTTCAAAACCTTGCATACAATCTAGTGTAAATAATTTTTAAATATTCGATTATTCGACAAACGTTGATCACGACTTTTTTATTCGCAGTTGTCAGTTTCTATCTTATATATATAAAAATGAATGTCTGTCTGTCTGTTTATTTGTGCTTTATAGGAGGCCAAACCCTTAAACCGATCTTCCTGAAATTTTCACAGCATGTTACTGTGACTCTGGAAGGAATAATAGGCTATATGAAGTTTAAATTGGACAACGGGGCGTGGCACCGCCCATAAAACCCAAAAATTTTAATCGCCATATTTTGGCCATTTTTTGACCTACTTCGACGATATTTGGTACATATGGTATTGGCATAATTAGGAATATGTACCAGGAGAAAAGTGGGTGGGACCCCGGCCCTTTTTAGAAAAATTAAAAATCGTAATATAGTCTTAACTACTGGACCAATCGTCATTAAATTTTCGCAATAGGATATTCTTGACTATATAAAGTTGGGAGTGGACAAAGGGGCGTGGCCTCGCCCATATAACCCAAAATTTAATATCGTCATATCTTGGGCATTTTTTGAAGTAAATATATAAATACTTCTAATTTTATTTAATAACGAGGGGGGTAGCGAGGCACACCGGGTTCATCTAGTTCATTATAAAAGTCAATTATTTTTTTTAGCTAATTTTATGAAAATCTTTACATGTGTCTTTTTTGGAACAAATATATTTATGTACATGTATGTGTTTAAACTTTTAAAGAATAATTTTTTTCTTAAAAAAAATACAGAAATATTTATGTATTTACTTACATGCATTAATCAGCTGTTAATTTGTTTTTATCGTTTAAAATGTCTTTTAACAAACCTCACCACCTACCGCTCGAAATCATTTTTAAACATTTAAATTTTGATTCGTTGAATATTTTGTCAAAGTACCTGCTGTTTTTATATACATTTTTTCACAACTCAAATCAGTTGAAAATTTTTTAAGCCAGAAGTCGCATGTGATAAAAGTTAAAATTTCATTTTTTTCATCTCCTCCTGCATAGTTTCTTTCTATCTTCGCGCAGTCTTTTTTTTAACAGATTATATTTACAGACGAAAACAAATCTTTTTTCTTTTTTGATTAAAACACGAATTATAAAGTTAAAAATTAATATATCAAAAGATAAATTGTTGGCATTAGAATCACATAGAAAACTTTAATAAAAGAGCAAGAATGAATGTTGAAAATGGAAATGCCAGTGCTGTGCCCAGGGAACAGCCGGAAGAGAAACCAAAAACTCAAACGGAAGCACCGAAAATTTCCCCACTTCCGGTACATTGTATTAACGGTTTTAATACTGAAGAATTTTTGGCTCGTGTTAATATGAACGAGAAAATTAATTATTTACTACGATCACCAACTAAAACACCAAATGGCACACGTCAACGTTCCGTATTTACATCCATAACAGCGGTAAGTTTCATGACATGTGAAGGTATGTAAATTCTTGGGAAAAAAGAAAAACTTGTAAGTCCTCGTCCTTGAGTTTGTTGGTTAGAGAAGGAAGACGAGTTGAAACGGGTACACTGTTTCATGTACTTGCAATTCTCTTTTGTTTCTCATTCTTCTAAGAAATCAATAACGAAATTTCAGAAACTGAATTTAAATGTGTGGACACGAATGCAATTTTATAAAAGAATTAAAAAAAAAAATTGCAGCAACAAAAAATTGCATGTCTGGACGGGGACTAAGTTTTCGTAAAGTTACATGTAATTTTATTAATGTAAAATTTTTGGTACTTAAAAAAAAACAAAAAGACAAAAAAAAAAAAGAAATATTGCAGAGTAAATCAAAATTCTTAAAATAATAGAATATTTCCTTAATTTCTGCAAATTATTTTTTTAGCCATCCCGTTTCAATGCAAGCGCAGCACCATTTGTTTCGCAACAACATCGCATATCGCTGACACCAAAGGACACTTCAACACCATCTGGCTCATTGTCGACCAGGCAATTGCCAATACCGGTTCATATGAGCACTGCGTCACCCCATCATTATGGCAGCTATGACTCTGCTATTACCAGTCGCAGTGGTGGTATGACACGTGGTGTTTTTAATGTCCGTTATCCCATGGCTCCACCACCTTCTCCAATTTATGGCTTTGAAAATGATATTTGCAGAATGGTTAGTTATTTTTTTCTCTTGTATTCACCCATATAAGTAATATAAAAACCATAAAAAAACTTCTACTTATAGCCGCCCACCATGTCACCTTCGCATCATGCACAACAATTTCCACAACCCATGCCTCCGCCTCCATACGCTGTTGGTCGTTTGAGTGCCAATCATCGTGGTGTAGAATATGATGATCCTACACCGCCACCATGTCCTGGCGCTGGACCAATAGCAATGACCAATGGCACAATACAGTTACGTTTACGTGACGGCATACGGTATGTTAACTTTTTATAAAGCGATAACGAAAAAAAAACCAAAAGGAAAATGTTTGAAAATTATATTTAATTTTAGCATTGACATGACACTGGATAAAGCTGTACGCGTTTTAAATCAACGCAGCATGGTGGCCATTGCCTTGTCGCGCAATTGCAGCAACTCGGCTTTAATTCATCCCAATGGACGCATTTTACAGAGTGGTTCAAAAGTTGAAATTGTAACATATGATGGCATGAAAACAAATAATTATGTGTCAGTATTTCTCATTTTACCACACTTTTTTTTCATAATGTAACTCATAGCCCTTAAGATCTAGGCCCGTTCCCTCATCTATATGATGCGATTATTTCTATTTATTTTTGAATTTGAATTTAATTACAATTTTAGTCGTTATGCCAAGATGTGGTACAAAGGTGTCAGTTTTACCAGTGAATCGTGTGCTTTGATCTATTTGGTCGATACGGCTGGTACTCGCACCACTACCGATACTTTTACGGATTTAACCAAAGACTATACCCTAACAGTTTTTTACGAGTAAGTTTAAAAGAAATTTTCTTATTCTTATTCTTTTTTTATATATTTTAAATATATTTGATATTAAATAATAATTTTTTTTATTATTTTAAAGTGACTCTCGTCATGGTCCTTCATATGTGCAAGATGCTAATGAAGTTATTCAAAACTCTTCTTACACTTGCACCGATGAGGGTACTGAAATATATGACATTAATGGTTTTCGCATCACTCAGGCTGCAGATGGTCTCGTTAAGTAAGAACAACTTAAATAAGCTTCTTAATTAATAATTCTCTCAAATTAATTTTTCTCTCAACATAAATTCTAGATTAACACGTACTCATAACAAGTGTTTAATTCGCACAAGTCCCGGTAATGGTTCGGCTACTTTGACAACACCTGGTATTCATTGTACAGCCTCTTTGGGTAAAACATCACATTTGTTTGTCAGGTAAATTATATTTTGTTATAATAAAATAAATGAAGAGTAAATTTAAAAAAGACAAAATATCAGGGATTAAAAAAAATAGTTGCTTCTTTTATAAATGTTTGTCGAAAAAACTGCGATTGTTATTGGGGAAAAAAGCACCTAGTAATAGTTTTCTTTGCCCAAATCTTGCTTTGTATACAAAACTAGCTTTTATTAACAATGTACTTCGCTACCCCAAAAGGATATTAATTCGAAAATTTTAACAAATTTGAACCAAAAAATCATAATGCAAGAGAAATGCTACAATATGAAGATTAAACCAATGTAATCATTGTTAGCTTGACTACCTTTGCTAGCGTTAAAAAGTTAAATTTAAATTTTAAGGTACGGTCAGATTAGTCAAGTATTTGATAAAAAATACGTAACCACCAAATAATAGAAAAAATGGTTCTTTTTCAAATACTTATTAAGAAATAAAACATCCTATTCAATATTATATTATATTATAAATCGTCAATCGTAATGATACTTGTCAGGAAAGATTGAATAAAAATTTTTTAAAATAGTGGTTACGCTTTTTTTTGTTCAAATATTTGACTAATCTGACCGCAATTTTATTTTCCAAATTTTATATTTTGCAGGTCATTTCTCAAGTTCTATTTTTTACTTGAAAACTAACAATAATTTTTTTAAGTTTTATTTTTTGGTTGAAAAACAGTTATTTTACAAGTTTTTTTTGCTTGTAAAAATCGCATCTCAGGTTACTGTAGAAAGACCATTTTCCGCCCTTACAACATCTTATTTCCTTACTTGTTAAATTAACTTAAAAATATTTTTATTAATTTCCAAGTAAAAATTAAACCATGGCGAAATAATACGAGGTGGTCGCGATGGCGAATTGATTAATTTTCGCCGTAAACGCTAAATGTCGAACTCCATATATAAAAAAATATGTAAAATTTTTTTCTATCGTGTTTGACATTTATCGTTTACAGCGAAAATTAATGTATTCGCCATTGTATTATGAATTAATGAAATAAACCAAGGCGAATTAATTATAAGGTGATAGCAGTGGCGAATTCATGCATTTTCGCCGGTACTCTAACTGTCAAACTCCATTAATAAAAAATCTGTATAACAGTTAGATACATTTTTTATATATAGAGTTTGACAGTTATAATACCGGCGAAAATAAATGAATTCGCCACCGCTATCACCTTATAATTAATTCGCCTTGAAATAAACCTTGAAAAACAAGCCGAATTAATTATAAGGTGGTAGCGACGGCGAATTCATTGGTAGCCTAAATGTCAAACTATATATATAAAAAAAACTATACTATTTTTTTATATGTATTCAGGATTACGGCGAAAATGAATGAATTCGCCATCGCTACAATCTTATTTTATTCGCCTTGAAAAGTAACTTATTATTTAAGCAAAAACAAAGTTAAAAAATAAATTATTTTTTAATAAAAAAACAAAAAATTAAACTTATTTTTGAACAAAAAAAACTAAAAGAATAACTTATTTTCAAATAAAACATAAAACTCGAATTAACTGTTTTTTTAAACAAAAATTACAACTTGAAAAATAATTATTTTTCAAACAAAAAATAAAAATTATAAAATAATAATTAAAAAGTAATTTTTTTAATAAAACTTATAACAGTTACAATACCTGGTTTGTAGTTACATTTTAAGGGTATTTAAAAATCCAAATACATTATAGTAAGCAGATTGCATTTGAAAATATATTTACATTGTTTTTTCCTTTAAATCTGTGCAATTATTGCAAAATAAAAATTATATTTTGAGTTAATACCATTTTTCTGAAATTTGTTGATCATAAAGTAATACAACTTTTATTAACAAAACATTATCAATTCCATGGCGAAATAATACAGGTGGTCTCGATGGCGAATTTATCACTTTTGCCGTAAACGCTAAATGTCAAACTCCATACATAAAAAAATGTGTATATATTTTTTTATATGGTGTTCGACATTTCACATTTGCGGCGAAAATTATCAATTCGCCATTGCCACCTAGTATATTTTCGCCATGATCAATTCTAAATAACACCATTTTGATTATTTTTAATTTGAAAAAGGCGAATTCAAATAAGGTGGCAACGAAAAAGCTCCACCTTTAAGCATTTTTTTTAAATAATCAAAATCGATCGGAATCTAAGGAAGGTAAAACAAAATCGATCGGAATTGTTAATACGGAATTAAAACCATTTGTGACATGCCTGATAAAATAATACACTTTTGACAGCTACTCTACGCATAAGAAAATTAGGCAAAAAAAATGTCAGCTGTCGCAACGATGCCACCTGGAAAATTAATTCGCCTTGACTCAGAGGAGAATAATACATATTTTATGAAAAATACGATTTTAGCTTTTATCAACACAAAATAATAACCTTTTTTTATATGAACCCTACAAGAACCAGTGATCATCATTTGATCCATCAAAAGACAATCACTGTTGATGGAAATATCCATTATTGCGTAGAACAAAGTTTCTACCACATTTTCAATGGAAAAATGAAAAAAAAAATAATAATGTAAGCATTTGTATACGCGTGATGTCTGTAGCAACCAGCGTTGCCAATGACTTTTAAGGCAAATTTTATCTGAATTTTGAAGCAGATTTAATTACAAAACTTTTTATAAGCTGGATTTTAAATTTTGTTAATCAAGTGTGTATAAACACAAGCAAAAACATAGATTTAAAATAAAAAAAAAAAAAAAATAAATAAAAAAATAATTCATTTGAATAGCAAAAGCAGTCAACGCCGTTTCAGTAAAAAATTATTTTAAATGTGCTAGTAGCTAATTGTGTATGCTCAGAAGGTAGTTACTAAACAAACAATCATGAAAATGGTACTGATGTTGTCAGTGGATATCTTGCAAAGACTGAAATTTTAAAAATTTTGAATTGATTTTTTTGTGTACCCTTCACTACAAAAAGTGGAGAAAGGGTATAACTAAGTTTGTCATTCCGTTTGTAATTTTTACAATTTTCATTTCCGACCCCATAAAGTATACATATATGTATATTCTGAATTCTTATACATAACGAAATACATTAAGCGATGTCCGTCTGACCGCCCGTGTTTGTGTTTAAATGATTTCTATGCTATTGGCAATCAGCAAGATCGGTCCATGTTCTTAAATACAGTGGGCAAAACACCACGCCCACCTCTAGTTTTTACATAATATTTGGAATAATGAAGTAGCTCAAACAAAAAAAAAAAAAAAAAAACAAATCTATGGGTCTATAGTGAATTAAAAAATAAGAAAAAAAAGCATGAAGTGAAAAAAATGGCGCTCGCCCATACTTTCAGAGTTACGGGTTTCTGAAATTTAAAATTTTTTAAAATATCAATATGGGCATCATTTAAGAGCTTTCGATAAGATCTTTAAGGAAATACTAATAATTTTTAAAAATACTTAACCCATTAAGAGCCGATGGCATTTTAATTGGTTTTCTTATTTTTTAATTCTCTGTCACCCCAATATTTGCTTTTTTTTGATTAGAGTTACTTTACTAAACTAGATTTATATACGATTGGAACATGCTTTCCTTCATTTTAAACTTATATGATGAGTATAAATTCTAGCATTTGTCTGCAGTTGTAAAAATAATTATTTTATTTAAACTCTGGAGCGGTTTAAACATACGCTTTTCTAGCTGATTTGTCTTTCCACAATAATATTATGTGATGCCAAACAAACGACTTTCCATAGAACCCTAGTGTCATTTGTATATGTCCAAGAGACAGCGTTCATAGTTTTGTATCAATTCTCTTCTCTCGAGAGTAGATATTTACACAACACTTTTTAAATCTTTCTTTAAATATAATAAATAAATTTAATAAAATATCTATCTTTCATTTTAGGCGCAATGAAAAACGCATGCATTTTGATGGTTCGTGCTTCATTGTTAGAAATGCTGGTCATTCGGCTGGTTTCAATGAACAAAATTTGCTAATTGTGTATTAAATATTGAAAAAAACTCAATTCAACTATAAAACATTGCAAAAATGAAGAAGACAAGAAAGAAATATGAAGCCCTTTCAAAATTATTTAATTATTACTGTGATAACATAAAACTGTGGAAAAAAGCATTATTTAATAATTGTTCCAATGCTGTTTACTAAAAGAAGAAAAAAAAAGAATTTGCCAAAAAAGAAATTAAGATTTCGAAAGTGTTTAAACCAAATTACCCATAATTGTTAAGTTTACCTCTTAAGCAACCCCCTGTTAAAAGTTTCAACTAGAAAAAAGTACCTATTTAGTAGTGCAAGAAACACAAGTATACAATGTTATGGTTATGAGTTTAAAAAAGTTCCTTGAAGCTGTTGCATTAAAACTAAAACGCCTTAATTTATCCACCCTCTTTGAACTCTTCGTCAAACCCAAAAAAAACCAAACGAACTAACAGAAATTATAAGAAGAAAAAGTGTTAAATATAAAAGCTTTTAACTTGCATAAAAACTATAAAGAAAAACCTTTTGAAGGATAACTTGCCGCCGACAAATGGTTGTGGAAATAAGTTTCTTTCTATGCATGTGTAAGTAATCAGGAAAGTTATCCCGTGTAAAAACACGTTTTTGTAACAGCACCAGTATGAAGTCGAAAACAAAACAAACAAAACAAAAATTAAAACAAAACGAAATAAAAAAGGAAAACCAAGAAGTGTCACCCATACGTAATGGTACTTGCAATACATACACCTATAAACACACTCACACATCCACACAAAAGCATCATACACATATAAATTGAAACATTATCCATCCAGCATATCAATGACAATAATGTACAGCACAATATGTCTTAACGTATCCGTAAATGTTGATGTATTTTTATTTGTTATTCATTAATTTTTTATTCGATTTTTTTTTTTTTGTATAAATTTCCCAAGATTTTTCTATTGTAATTTGTTCTGTGTAGTAGTTTTTAACTAGTGAATAACTGTTTAATTTAAACGATGTGTAGTTGGCTGTCAATCTGTATGATGTTATGATCTTAAAAAAAAAAAATAATAATAATTTTATCACTGTGATATTTGGGCCTTAATTTAGCAAAATTGTTTTTAACTAATTAAAGAAAATTATATTGTATTATGATAAATTAAAAACATAATAAAAAAAATCTCTGTTGTTAATACGAATTCAAAAATGTGTAAGTATAAGAATATTAAAAAAGAATCCGTTGGCAACACTGCTAAAGTTAAATGTTCTCAAATGGCAACAATCATCAAACATACATCGAAAAAATTCAAAAATCAGTTTTTTTCCAGAGGGTGTGATTAATTTCGATCGATTTCAAAACACTACATGTAATGGATGTAATGGAGTCGGTAGGTAGGATCTTTTGTGGAATCGTTTCAGTCCATATGCCATAATTTTAGTTATTAACAAACACGTTATGTCAAAAATCCCGCGCTAAGTTATCCACAAGTTGGTGACGTTGCTCAAACATCAATCTAATTATGATGACTTAGCGGAGATGTCAAAAGGGAGCGCAGAATGGCAGTTGTGAATATGTTCTGACAAACGCATATCGCTTAAAATTAAAGATTCCGATTTGAAATGACAAAATAGGTGTCTGCAAATTACAATCGTTATACTAAGTCGGTGCAAGTATTATGGCTGACTTCCAAAAAGTAATAATACAAAGTTTGTATACAGTTTTGCTGCGGATCTTGTACATATACAAAGTTGCGAAACAAAGTATCAATTTAGAAACTGATGCGCTAGTTGCTCGGTTGCAACGTTTCTAGTACTTGTCTGCGATATTTTGGAATGGTACCCAAAATTTTATATATTCGCCAAAAAAAAGTGCAAAAAATAATTTTGTGTACCAATTATGAAACAAAAGCCAACATTTTCATTCAACTCAAAAAATAACGATAAATCCAGAAAAAACTAATTATAAAGATGGACAAAAGTGTTAATACATAGCAGAAAAACGTTTTTGACTTCCAAAAAGTAGTTAATTTTTCTCCAGAAAGGAATCATCCAATTATGAATTCCGTGGGAATAAAAATATGAAAAAGTGGCATCATCGTAGTTTGAAGGGAGTTTTTTTTTTGTTTATTTTTCAGCCCAATTATAAACAAAAATTCCTTGTGAGTTTTTTCACTTTTCCCTTTTCTCCAATTATAAATTTTTCCCCTTTTGATTGACTGCGGAAAGTGAAAAAAATCCGGGGGAAAAAAGTAGGTATTCTGAATTGTAAAATAAAAATTATATGAAAATTAACAAAACAAACTCCCTTCAAATTACTGTGATGCCACTTTTTCATTATTTTTCCCCACGGAATTCATAATTGGAGGAATCTTTTCTCGAGAAAAATTTTTTCCGCGGGAAAAAATTCCGTGAGAATATTCATAATTGGGCTTTTTGTAATGCTTCTTTTAACGTTTCTCTGTTGGTAACACTAACATACCCGATTTTCCGCTTTAAAATATCCCAAACGTGCTCAATCGGGTTTAGGTCCGGTGATTGTGGAGGCGATTGCAACTGCCTTAGTGCATGATAAATCAGCCAATCTCTCACAACGTTCGGTGCATGTTTGGGATCATTGTCGTGTTGTAAGATCCAAACCTTGTTAAGACCCAACATTTCAACTAATGGCTGCAAATTGCATTCTAAAAGCTGTTTATAATAGTATCGGTACATAATACCATCAATAAACACCAACCGACCAACTCCAGATGCAGCAATGGCGCCCCATTATGTTTCACTGTGGGCACAATATTCTTTCGCTCAAGTGCTGTATTTTTTTTACGCCAGATTTTTCCACGCCCGCCATTTCCAAACAAGGCAATCTTGCTTTCATCCGTAAACAATACCTTTTTTGCAAAAATCTGCGCCTTTGTTAATGTGTGTTTTTGCAAATTCAAGGCGAAGTCTTTGATTATTTTCAGATATCAAAGCCTTTCTGCGGGGAACTCTGCTTGCATACCCTTTAGCTCGTAACGTTCTTTGAACCGTTTTTAGATGAACTTTCTTATCCATAATAGTTTCAATCTTTTCTGCTAGTTTAGGCCCTGATATTCTCTGATTTGTTGCCACTTCTCTTAAAATAAAACTGACATCTCGCCTAGAGAGCTTCTTCGGTCGTCCAGATCTCGGCTTAATCTTTACGGAACCAGTTTTTTTTGTACTTTTTGATTATGTATTGGACAGTGGCAAAATGTATTTTAAAATTTTTTGCTAATTTCGCGATAAAATTTTTCTGCTTTACGCTCTTGAACAATAAGATCTTTTACATTGCTGACAATTTCTTTACGCTTACTCATCTTGACAATTGAAAACTATTTTAATACAAAATACAAAAAATACAAAATAAAACAAATAGTTCAGCAGATACGGGGGCCCATCTCGATTGCAAGAAACAAACCGTATTTGAATAATTACAGGTTGAAAATTATGATTAAAACAGAAGAGACACTTTTGTCCATCTTTATAATTTGTTTTTTCTGTATTTAAATGTTATTTTTCGAGTTGAATGAAAATGTTTTTGTTTCATAATTAAAATAGAATTAAATATGTCTGGTACACAAAATTTGTTTTTGCTCTTTTTGGTTGGCGAATATATGAAATTTTGGGTATGTATGAAGTCTTTAGTTCTTGACTGTATATACTGAGACGAATTGTTGCAACTTGTTGCGAACGATATTAAGGCATTAATCTTCGTTAATATTCGAAATTAAAGATTTAAATGGAATTTGTTTTGAATTTATTTTGTGTTAAAAAACTTGTTTTGCTAATTTTCAATTATGAATTCCGTGAGAAAAAAAGTTATAAAAAAGTGGCATCATCGTAATTTTGAAATGAGTTTTTTTTATTTATTTTCATATAATTTTTATTTTTTAGGCGAAGACGAAGAAGAATTTAATAATTCCGAAAATCTTAAGTTTTAAGTCTCCCCGTACCTTTAACCAACCTTCTCCTGTACGGAATGGAGGGCCTATACTATTGAGTTCTTCTGCGGCTTCATTCCATTCATCTTTCGTATTAATTTCATTCAATCCCTTATTATACCCTTTTTACTAGTATGGTTTTTTTCCATTATTTCTACCAACTTGGGAAACTGTACGGGTGTGGTAATTTTTATACTAAAACATAAAAGATAGAAATCAAAAGTACAAATATTTAAATAAATATCTTTAAACCTGCTTTTTGTTTAACTTACAATTTGTTTGACTCTATTTTTAAATAATTTTTTGTTAAAAAATAAACGCTGTCGTGAGCAAAAATGTTAACGACTATTTTAAGCGCATTTGACAGGCAAATACGCCATCTGCGATACCGTTCTTGTAATAGATTTACAATCTGTGTCGTATATGCTGGCATTTTTGCCAACCGTGACGCGATTTTTAAAAAAACGCCTGAAAAACGCCAAAAAACGACACAAAATTGCCAACCGCGATAAGGGTGAATACCTACTTTTTCCCCCCTGCGGAAAGTAAAAAAAATTCGTGGAAAAAAGTAGGTGTTTAGCCCAATCATGAATATTCTCACGGAATTTCTTTTCCACGGAAAAAACTTTTCTCGAGAAAAGATTCCTCCAATTATGAATTCCATGAGAACTAAATAATAAAAAATAGCATCATCGTTACTTGAAGGGCCATACAAATTCGAATGAGATTCGAATCTAAATACAAGGCAGCCCCTAATAGGAGAATATGTTGAAAATAATTAAAAACAAATATTTGTTTTTTGAATACAAATTAACTTTAACGTATTTAAAGGAAACTTCTAAAACTTAAATCTCGTAAACAAATTTGCTTTTAAATGGGAGTTTATTAATAGCTTCTTAGGGGAGGTTTTCTGTACTGAATTGTATTAACTTTATTTTTTTTTGTAATTTTATGTTTTTGTTTAATTAATTTGTTCCTCAACCGGAAACTTGTTTAATTACTTCTATCAGTCACGGTTAACCAAATACCAAATATTTTTTATATGATAAACTTTGGAATAATCTACATAATGATTTTGGAAACATGTTTTATATTTATGTACTTCCTTATTACCACTGTAAAAAGGGCAATGTCAACAAAGAGGGTAAACACAGAATTTTAAAACAATTTAAGTAACAGAGAAGAAATAAAAAACTGCAAAAAGTTGTTGACTTTTTAGATTTGCCTGTAAGTGTGAATGTGTGTAAGTGTACATAATTAAAGGGTGTGTTATTTTAAGGTCTACATCTTTTAATACAACAAAAAAAAAATTTGTAATATTAATGAGTTTGCATTTAGTGAAAAAACAGTTGTTTGTAATTGTTTGAATGTTACTTCAGTAATAAGATAAGAACACATGCAATTTTTGATAGATTTACGACTGAGTATGATAGTGAATCATGGGCCTTTAGTTGATAAATCAGTTGTTAAACAAAACAGTGTTTCCAACTCAAAGAAGTAAACGTTTAAGAAAAACGCCCTTTACGTTTTTTTTTAACAAGTGTGTGAGCATGTTAAGGGATTTATTCCGTTTATACAAATTGTTCATTTCATGGCAAACGTAATTTCTTCATAAGACTAGTTTTATATAACAGACAACTTAAATGGGGTCAGTAAATCTAAATTTAATTAGCATTTTAAACAAACAACTAAATAATTGCAGGTCTCTCTAATGTGCATTAAGTCCCACTGGTACATTTATTTTAGCAATGGTAGTTCATATACCTTACAATATAGAGTATTAAGTTCTAATATTTATATGTTTTGCTGGTCTTTCAATAAAATCATGTGGACTGTTTAGAAATAAACTTTAAAAGTACAAAAAGAAATGCTAAAATTTTTACATAATTGTCTATTCAACTATTATTTAAATATTGAAGTTATTCACCCTTATTCTAGTTGTCGGCGTCGGCATCGTCGTCGTTTTAGTATCAATATCACTTCGTATCAATGTCGGCGTCAATTCAATAAAAATTTTGCATTCTATAACATTCCTGTGACGACGTCGACGGTTTATCGATTTTTATGAAATAAAAACGCACATCCCCAAGTTTTTTATTAAATTTTATTTGTGTTTGACACTTTTATGGTAAAATGTTTTCTATAAGTGAAGAAAATTTTGATTTAATTGATAATGAAGGCTTGAAAAACAAAAACTTGTGTTGCAAAGAAAACTTCTTAGGCAGAATTGCATTATTTTTAATATGCCGTATCACAAGTATGTACATATGTTTTGCCTAATCCTGGCTGTGCTTTCAACGACAAATTCGACTTCAGCAAGATCTATGCTATTAGAATCGTTTCTCATGTCAACCATTCGAACTCCTTTAACTGCTTCTTCAGGATTCAAATGCTTCTGGAAGTTAAGAAGGTTTGCCACAGCTTCTTTCAGCGGACTGAGTGAAAATTGTTTAAACATTCCGCCGCCAGTGGCTTTGCATTCTGCTTTATTAGCAACCATCTTTTTTTCATTTTTAATTTTATATTTCGCCATACCTTAGAAGTAATTTTTACAAACTTTTTTATAAATCCCTATTCAATCCTTTATTTTGTTACTTTTTGCCATTCATCTGCTAATCTTCTAGGCGGACCAAGAGAATTTAGAATTTTTCTAATTTAATCCCATTTTTCTTTAAAATTGCATGAAGCAGTGCCTCTGCGATAATTTTTTAATTTTTCAAATTGATTTGCACTTATCACTTTCACTTTTTTACATTTTCAATGTTTTGTTTGGTTTAAATCACTTTCAGTCGTTATGCAAAAAGGCGTCGACGAAAACCAGAGTCACGTCAATACAATATCGTCGTCACATTTGTTATAGAATACAAAAAATCTATAAGCAGTAATCGATAAGTGTCAATAACGACAAGTAGAATAACAAATCGAATGCGTCGACACATATCAACATTGATAAGTGACGACGCCGACAATTAGAATAAGGGTGATTGATATAGAAAAATTTTGTTGTTGTTGTTTTATCCTTTTTAGTGCATTTTCATGGAAAATCATGTTCCAGGTGGTGGCGCTGGCGAATTTATTCATTTTTACCGTTGCTAGAAATGTCCAATTAACAGCAAAGATTACAGTAAAGACACAAATAGCTCGAGTAAACTTTCTTAACGGTTGTTGCGACCGACTATTAATTACAAATATAAATCTGTTTTCTGTGTATAGAATTTAAGTTCTTGAAACAATTCTAGAACAAAACTGTTATCACATTGACACTCTGCCGGAATGTTGTCAGATCATGTTAATCACATATAAGCGCTACGTGAATTGCGAGTAAGCCTACAAATATTTTTTTCGTGAGGTCACTTAAGTCTCGGGTTAGTTATGAGTGACTACAAAATTTAAAAAAAAACAAATCTATAAAATATTATATAGTTAGTATCTGCCACAATAGAACAAAGATGCAATTCTTTATTAAAAATAATTCAAATGAAAACGAAATAGTCTTTGTAGCATTCATTAGCATCAGTTATGTATTATTCGTTTTAAAGAAAAACGCACTAAGCCACTTATTTATCTATGACTTGTCATACTATAAACAATAATAATATATTATATCTTTCAGATTTTCTAATTGTATAAATGTAAGAATTTTACGTCAGCAAAATGTTCGAAGCTAAACATTTTCAAAGCCAAAGCAAAGTAATTTTTCCATCTATAAAAATACATTTTTATTATTTTATTTATAATATTTTATTTAGAAATCCATCTGATTCTTCCTTGTGATATCCGTGTTTCTGTTACTGAGTTAAATGGTCGACATAATTGTTGTCACAAACATCCTTTCAATGTCATGTGTTCTTCTGGTCTTTTCTCAAGTAAATAATTAGAAGACAAAAAGAAAAAAAAGACATCAAAGGAATTTTGCACTTAATTGAGTATAAGATTAAATTAAAACTTTTTACACACACTTGAATGCTGTCAAAGTAAAAAGTAATATACAGATTTACATTATCATAACTCTCCTATGAAGTAATTCTTTTATACAGTAGCTAGAAAAAGTGTGTGCACAAAAGAAAATATATTTTTTAAATGCAACAAAATAACAATTCTTTTTTAATGGAAGAGTTTCAATCTTATTTTATTTAATTTACAGTTCTACTCTTCATGTGTTCTTTAAACAATTAGGTATCTTGATCCTTGTGTTGATTTAAAAAATATTTGTTTCAGATATAAGTGTTCTTTTTGTTAGTTATTGTTGGTTTTTGCTTTGTTATATTGAAAACCGAAATTAAAAAAAAAACTATAAATTACCATTTATTTGGAATATCACTAAACATATCTAAAAATACATTTTCATCTGCATTGCATTAAAAATATAACACTTTGATAAAAAAATTATTATTGCAAAAAAAAAAAAAAAAACAAAATTTCCCAAAAAAAATAAAAATAAAAAATAACGTATAAATTTAAATTTTTTTTATCAAAATATTTATTTTCACAAAAATTTTGCCGTAAATTTGAATTTTCAAAAAAGTTGTACTTGCAATAAAAAATTTAAAATTTCATTTAAAATCTACATTGAACAAACACTTTTGTTGAATATACAATCGAATATAAAAACTTAATATACACCCCTATTCTGCGTTTCGATTCGAATCGAAATTTTCTCTGTCTAGCAACTTTGGTAGTCTGCGTTTCGATTCCGCTCAGTTTCTTTCGATTGTATGTATTCTGCATTACGATCGGAGCTAGACATGTGCCCGGTCGTTCGTTTCAGTGACCGGTCTTTTTCGGTCAATTATCAAAGACTGATTCGTTCGTTCAACCGGTCAATTTGAACGAAAGGAGCCGGTTAAATATCAGGCTCATTTCGTTCAATTAAGTCATCCGTTCAATTTAACCCGTACACTATTGAACGAAAAGACCGGATTTAAATGACCGGATCATTCCGTTCACTTCATTGATTCGGTCAATTTAACCCGTTCGTTCGCGAACGTCACAGCTCTAATCGGAGCTCCGTTTTTCTCAGTTGTTTTTTTTTGTTAACGGAGAGCTTGCTTTATTTAAGTTTTTTAGCTAAAAATTTAAAAAATGTAAGTAGAAAATGAGATAAAATGTTTAGAAACGATTTAAAAAAACAATTAAAATTATTGTTTATTAATTAATTTAATTAAATTATTTTTTCTTTGTTTTAAATTGTTAATTTTTGTACCCGAATCTAATGTGTTTTTTATGTATTACAGATAAAAACCACAACACCAGAGCAATATGAAAAATTGGCAAATTTAATAGAATCTAAGGCAGATATCGCATGTAAATACCACTAGCGGCCAAAGGAAGAAGTAGCAGCGTTCTGGGAGGAAGTTGCAGGAATCCTCAATGCACTAGCTCCTCCAACAAAAAATGCCAGTGTATGGAAAAATTTTTATTTTGTTTTTATATATTATTAAACAATTTTTTTTTATCAATTATTTATTTTTAATTATATATACATACAACTCTTTGTATTAAATTTGTCATTTGTTTATAAAAATTGTAACAAACTTGCTTATTTTGCTATTTCATTTCCACATTTCACAGTTATGCTATTAATTTTGTAAATATTGTTGTCTTCTTCTTTTTCTTTCGATTCCGTTTTTCTTCAGAATACCAGTTTACGATCGCAACGGAACTGAATGCGGAGACAATCGAAACGCAGAATAGGGGTGATAATTATTTTTATTTCCTCTTCCCTGATGAGAACAAAAAAAAAAAAAAATGAAATAAAAATTAATTATTTTTACACAGAAGACATTCTGTTTAAAAAAATAGAATTATCAAATTACCCTCCATTTTATATTATTGTATTTAAATGAAGATTTTTTTGGCTTAAGGTCAAATTAAAATATTAAAAATGAAAAACTAAATATTTTGTTTCACTTTTATTTTCCCAGTATTTCGGTTAACTTCGTTAACCATTATCAAGGAATATTATAATATTGAAACAATTTAATATTTAAATGTCGTACATCTTATTCGTTTCATCAGTTTTCGTCTACCTTAAGCCGAACAAAATCTTCAACTATTAAAAACACAGGTCAACTATCAAATAAAAACATTATTGTATTTATTTGACACAACGTAAACGATCGCATATAAGTTATGTTGGGGCAGCTCATAAGTTTACAGCAGCGTGTACGTAGAATTTGTGTGCGTACTGTATGTATTAATTAATGTATTCATGAGACGACAGACGACATAAATATGTATGAGTTTTATACTCATTTGAAAAGGGATTTTTTAAAAAAGTTTCAATATATTTATTTTTGCTTAAGCCTGCGCTGAAGCATATTATCCTTGTATGTTTTAATAACAAACTTCACATGGGTTCACACATATGCATATGTGTATATATACATATGTACATTTTTTCAATACAAGTATGTCTGAAGGGGTTTTAAACTCGTGTGTACGAGTATGTTTTTGAATTGTTAATGAAATACAAAAAAAAAAAAAATAAAAAATTAATTAGAATGTGGCAATATACTGGTTGAGCATAAGTATGTGTGTATGTATATATGTATGTTGCACAATTAACTCATGGTCAAAAGCCATCAGTTGACCGAATCTCTTTGTGGTTTTGGATACAAATGTTGTTGTGAGTTTGATCAAAAGCATTTGCCTTTTTTGTTTGCATTTCTGTTTTTGTCAACATTAATAGAGAGGATAAACATTTCAACACTTAATTCAACTATTATAATAAAAAAATTCGATTTTTTATAACCTTGAATGTGTCCAATACAGGGTCAGTGATGTTAATGAACACAACATTTTCTAAAATTAACCATCATTTGGTTTTTTTTAATTGAAACCCATTTTAAAAGGACTAAAACAAGTTGAATACAAATGAGATTGAATAATCACTAGATATTGAAAATTTATTGATTATTAACCTTTTACATATTTGAGGCACTTATAATTATAATAATAGTTTTTTTTTTATTATTTTTTCTCATTTCAAACTGAATGATCTTAAGTTTTGTTTTACCATCTGCTAACAAATAGCTTGAGCTTATTTAAGCTCTTGTTTAACGGATTTTGAATACGTATTTTTTATGAAATCTGTTGTTAATGAGTCTTTCCTTTAATTAACATAAATTTAGTCCAATGTTCATTACGATAATTTTTTTACCCTCATGATTACACTATTTTGTTTATTAAACATTTGCGAAATTTTTTTGCTTTATCAAAATAAGACCGTTTTAAACAAAATTTACATATTACAAATTTGAAAGACAACTATACTTTTGCCAGTTAAAAAAACCTGTCAATGCTCAGTTAATAAATTCACCTTTACATTCAAAATAATCTATAATTAAATTAAAAACAACATTCTTGTGATTGGCTGCAAAATTAGAAGAGTTTTCATTAAAAAGTTTTTAATGATTTTATTGAATTTAATTATAATTTTATTTTCATGTTTTTAATTTAACAGTTGAACACCTCTATGACGAACTTTTTTTTCTCATGAGCTGGAAAGTTATTCAAAGATATAAAATTTATTCTTTTTTAGCATTAAACTTTTTTCTCGCATTTTATAAAATAATGTGAGGTTTTTTGCTTTAAAATTTCCATAGTAATCGACATTCTGTGCGTCTGTCAAATAGTAAGCACATTGGTTTTTTTTAACACCAACATATTTTTCCTTCTTAATGCAAATGTTTTGGAAATCATTTGGAAAAACAACATCTAATCAGCATTTTTGTTTTATATTTAAGGGCGACCTAGTTACTGAAATGTCGAAATCACGAAGATTAAACAAGTCAACAAAATGAACATGTTCTTTGACACCTATAAATAGTTTGATCGGAACATTTCGTATAATTTAATACTGAAAATACGTGGTTCTCTCTTGTAACGTTTAATTTTTTTCTCTAAACGGCAGTTTTCAAAGTATGAAATCTTGTGAAAATTTAGCGAGTACCCCTTATAAGTTTTGTGAAAAATGAACTACGCTGCAAAAAAGGCTTAATATGAAAGTATGACACCCTTTAATTTAAAGTTTTGCATTTTGCATAATTACACTGGTTATATTAACTGTCATAGTAATCGACATTCTGTGCGTTTGTCAAGTAGTAAGCACGTTGACTACAAATTTGGTTGGCCAGGGTTCACCTCCTGCGGCAATTAAAAAATAAAAATGTTTTTTATGGAAATGAAAAAAAAGCTCAATAAATTTAATTTGAATTTGAGTTTAATGTTTAATGGTACAAATACATCTTCCGAATTAACATACAGCATGTAGCCTCTTTCGTCGGTACTTTTTCATAGCATATTCGCCGGCGAAGTAAAACAACTAATAAAATGGCTATATCTGTCTCCTTTCACCTCGTGTCTTATCACTCATCTATCCCTTTCCTAAAGAATGTAGCATTTATCACCGAGAAAAATTTTGGCAAATAATTCTTGCGAAAAAAGCCGTCTTTAAAACAGATTTTCTGATGTCTGCCTGTAACAGCTCAAGTGCATGGCCACATAAATTAGGTTACATTAACTATTAGGAGATACTTACATCTCCAAACTTTATACTTTTTCAACTGTTCAATAGTTTGGCAATATACATTTAATTGCAGCAACTGTAGGGTTAGTCTTTAATTTCCAAATTCAAATTATATACTTGCCATATAGAACAAATTATATTAATTTTAGGAACACCCTTTAATTTCTAAAAAATTATAGGCTTCTTGTTAAAGCGGCTTAGCAAAATATGTCCGTTGTAAATTTCAGTTGTCTGTCTATAATGGTTCAAAAGTTCGGCCACAGACACCATATTATATCAACTATTGGGACACCCGTTTATTTTCAAATCCAAATTTTCTACTTGCTTTAATAGAGAGATAGTTATACAGGTTCTTTGTGAATTTCAATCGTCTGTCTACAACTATTTAAAAGTATGACCAAATACATCAAATTAAAGGAACTATTGGCGCACCCTTTAATTTATAATTTTAAATATTAATACTTGTGACTATAACGGCCATAGCAATCGACATTGCGTCAAATTTACAAGCGTTTGTCTATAACGGTTCAAAAGATAGGCCTATATAAGTAAATCTACAGTAATTATGGGACACCCATTAATTTCTAAATTAAAATTATAAATTCGTTGATATAGCGGACTTAGAAATACAGGTCCCTTTTAAGTGTCAGCGTTCTGTCTATAACTGTTCAAGAGTACGGCAACACACTTGAAATTACATCAACTATTGGAACACTCTTTAACTTCCAAATCCATATTTTATACTTGTTGTTATAGCGGGTTTACCAATACAGGTTCATTGTAAATTCCAAGCGTCTGTCTACAACTGTTAAAAATTATCTCAACATACATCAAATTAAATGAACTATTGGCGCGCCCTTTAATTTATAATTCTTAATATTAATACTTGTTACTATAACGGCCATAGCAATCGATATTCTGTCCAATTTGCAAGCGTTTGTCTATAACGGTTCAAAAGATAGGCCCATATAAGTAAATTTCCATTAACTATGGGGGCACCCTTTAATTTTTAGATTTATTTCTGTATAATTTTTTGTTTTTGGGATCTATAGTAATACGCAGTCATTTTAAATTTTACAGTAGTGCCCTTTACAATTCATAATACACATAAAAAATATATATGTTGTATGGGGACACCCTTTAATTTTTAAGATTATGAGCTGTTTTTAAAACGGGACTAAACTGTAAGCATAATCTATCATATTCAAAATCGGATCAGAAATGACTGAGTTCTGGAGGCACACATAAAAAAAGCAACATTCAGTCGAATTGTATAACCTCCATGTTCTTTGAAGTCGGTTAATAAAAGTTTGCTGTAGAGAAGTATGACTGTAACCGTTAATTACCCCGTTTTACAAGAGTAAAAGTTGTTAGTAACTTTTTAAATAAGTATTCAACAACTTGAACGCTTTTCTTTTGAAATAGATTTTCAACATCTATGTTTTGGTTATAATTACGTGTTGTAATAAAAGATGTGAAAACTTTTAAATGAACTTAAATAAAAAAGAAACAACTTAAAAATGAATTTATTAACGAGCAAAATTTTTACAGTTAAAAAAATAGAAGACACTTTTTGTTGTTTATTTTTTTTTACATTTGTTAACCATTACGAAATATTCATGAATTTGTTGTGCAAAGAAATTTTACTGAGAGCGTTTTAAAAACTATTAAGTCAAAAGCTCTACACAGTAGTGTACTTGTCTTGTCTGGATATTAATGCAATAAAATATTTATAATGTGAGCATCCAAGAGAATAGTTAATTAGAAATATATAAAACATCATAAATCATCACTCTATTTTTATACAAACACATCCAAACATGTATCTTTTTATATTAGGTCTTGTTTTAATGAATATTGGTTAATGACGAAGGCAAAAAATATATTTAATTTTGTTAATTACAAGATCTTTTAAATATGTATAGTATACATATATATATATATATGTATGTAATTTTACATATTATAAAGTTTTCTTATAATTACATTAAATGTCTCGTTGCTATTCCTTTAATGCATTTAAAGCAGGCCATCCATGATGCGATTGTTATTGGCATTTTAAAAAATAATTACTGATATATAAATAAACATATACTTAAGAAGGATGCAAAAGTATTATGTATTAAAAAAAAATATTGTAAATAAAAGCAATATTCATAAAGTAGAACAAGAAGCACATTAACATTTTTTATCACTCTCCCATTCATAGATGGTTGGATAGATGTGCCACTATACAGTCTCAAATACATACATGACTGCTATGCTATGTCTTATATAATGAAATTATAAAAGGAGGACACTAAAAGTCTTTTGAAATTAAAAAAAAAGTAAAATGAATGTGGACTTTAAAAAGCACAGAAATAAAAGTTCTTTTACTAACATACTTTTTAAAAAGTACATTTGAAAAAATACTTTTTTATTTAATTTCTCAAAAAAAAAAGCATTTTTTAACCAGATTTCCTAGAAATAACGCGGAAGAAAATCATTTTTAAGGACCTTTTTAAAAATTATTTTAAAAAATTATTAAAAAGTACTTTTTACCAGAAGTACACTTTTTCATTAAAAAGTACCTGAAAAGTTATTTATGTTATATTCGATATGTTATATCTTTAAAAAATATTCATTACGAAATGAACCCGTTTGGCGAGGCACATTGCTTCCTAACGTCTCCTCGCTACCAGACGTTAGAATCCCTCTGGCAACGGTTAAAATGGCCATAAGGAACCACTACCTCAAATTGGCTCGCAAATTATGGGTAGAGGAAAGTTCCTGTTGTGTCTTTAGGCAACTAGGAACTACACTGGACCTCAAGCGGACCAGGCAGCTCGGACTGGACAGGAAATCCATAAGTATCACGGTCTCGGTACTTACTGGTGACTGTCTAATCGGCAGGCATGCTGAAAGACTCGGTCTGCCCTTTAATGATTTCTGTCACAGCTGTGGCTCGTAGGATGAGGAAGGGACCGTACTGCAGCTCCTTTGCCACTGCCCATCCCTGGCTCGAAGAAGATTAAGAATTCTGGGCTCTCCTTTCTTCGGAACTCCTATCGAGGTATCATCTCACTCAAGTGAGCTCCGTCGTTAGAGGCTGCCACTCCTAACTAACTGTGAACCTTTTAAAAAATATTTTATAAAAGTACTTTCTTTAAGGTACTTTGACCTTAATTTAAAATAAAATTTTTTATAAAAATCGTGTTAATTAATAAGCATATTTTGTAACCAAAAATATTTTCCTCAAGTACACTTTTTAAATAAATCTTCTTAACTCATTAAAAAACAATTTAGTATCACCCTTTTTGAGAAATTTGCCCATTTTGGAAAATGTACATTTTTATATAAATAAAAAGTTACTTTTTTTAATATTTCTCTAACTTTTCAAATGCTTTTAGCAGATGCCTGAAGAAATTTATAAAAAAAACTACAAAAAACCATTAAAGGATATTTGGTATTATGCGCTCAAAAATACTCCAAGATGCGTCCACATTAAAAGTATTTTACGAATGCCTTATATCAGGGATGGCAAAGGTAATAAAATTGTACTTTTAGAATCTGTTTCTGTTTTTTTTTTTGCTTTAAAATACTTTTTTAATGTTTTGCATTAGTTATGCCACAAATGTGTTTTTATGTAAAAAAAAATAAGTTGTGAGCTTGGCCCCAAAAGCTATGAGTTGAAAAAAGTACCAAGTCATATTACATTTTTGGTTCTAAAATTTCAAACTTCTTTTTTCGTTGTTAATACCTTTTTTTACAACAACGTTTTTTGTGCCTAAAATGCATATACAGTGAATTACAGTGAACAGTATCCACATGAGTATCCTATATTAAAAATGCGATTGTTGATAGTTAATTAATAAATTAAATTTTATCCTTTTTTATATTTTAGCATTAACATCTTAACTTAAAATTAATAAAATTAAATTAACAAAATTCATTTAAATTCAGATAAAAAAATTAATAATTGTTAAACAACATCAATTCCTACCTCACAGTGAAAAGTATCCACGATAAAAGTTTTATAAAAAAAAGTATTTTCTTAGGTGTTTAATACTTGGTATGATACCCTTTGTTATCCCTTACAGCTTTGAGCCTTTTTGGCATAGATTTAACTAAGTTTTCCGTGTGAAAACCTTCAATTTTTCCATTCTTCTTGTAAAGCATTTTTCAGAGTTCCTATGGTTGAGATGTTGTGACTTCTAATATTTGCCTCCAAAGTGCTCCATAAATTTTCTATTGGATTTAAATCCGGGGACTGGGGAGGTGGTTGAATCACTTTTGGACAGTTATAAAGCATCCATTCTCGAACAATGTGTGATTTGCGCTTGGGGTGATTATCTTGGTAAAATTGGAATGTTGTCCCCAATCCCAATTTTACAGCGCTCCTTTTTAAATTATCTTTCAAAATATTTAAAGAACTCATCTTATCCATGACTCCTTCGATAAAGACCAGATTTCCTACACCGGCAGCACTCATACAACCCCATACCATAACGGACCCTCCTCCGTGCTTTACGGTTGGAGTTGTATGTTTAGGGTCCAAGGCCGTATCTGCTCTAGGCCATACCTTATTTGGTTCATCCGACCCAAACATGTTAAATTTGCTTTCATCGGCAAAAATAACGGTCTTCCAAAATTCAAAATCCTTTTTTTCGTGTTCCTAAACGAACTCCAATCGAATTTGGCGGTTTTTGGGACTTATGAATGGTTTTTTCAATGCAACTTTACCATGAAAACCAGGCTTACGCCATATTCTCCTAATGGTCTCTGGGTTACACTTTTTTTTAAGATATTTCTCTGCGATCTCGGCAAGTTTAGGTGCACTAAGCTTCGGGTTGTCGGACACTTGTCGAAGCAACCACTTTTCGTCTTTTTCAGTGAAAATTTTGTTCTCACTCTTTTTCGGCTAGTTGCAGATCCGATTCTCAGTTTTATGCCTTAATATTGTTACGAATAATAAAACTTGACAACCCCTATTAGTTGGTTGTTTCCGTATGAGTGTGGTGAATAAAGTTAATTCAACAACCAATGGTGTGTTTATAGAATAACAAAACCACAAGTTAGGTAACAAAAGCTGAGCAGCCTCAATGGCTGCGTTGGTAGAGGTGCGTACTGCAAAACAGAGGGTCCTGAGTTCGATACCGCATTCGGACATGCGTGCAAAGAAAAAAATAATAATTGTTATAAGCAATTAAAAAATTAATAAACAGCAGTACAAACCTCCTGAGAGGCAAAAGGCAATTATTGTGTGAAGCCATGATAATTTAGCAGATAATTTAGTGGAGACGTCCAACTTAATATAAGAGCAACAGATAATTGTCAAAAAGCCCTTTATAATAAAAAGTAAGAGCAATAGCGTTTAGCACGGGGAAATGTAACAGCATAACAACAGTGTATGGCAGACGTGTGTTGTGGCTACTGGATTAAAGGAGATGACTGGCTTGGATAAAAGAAGTAGTGGAGATGTCTGTGGATGGTTAAGGTTACTAAACCAGGCATCGAGTAGTTCATGTCTCGCCGGAGTAACACAGTAGTGTAGCGTGGATGGCTGCGTTCGTGGTGATAACGCATGTTTAGTAAATACGAGACCAAGGGTTCACGAGACCGGTAGGATCGAGGAGTAGAGCCAGAGAAAGCCCAAAAAGTAAAAGAAGACAGAATTTAGCCACAGTGGTATTTGCAATCAAAAGAATCCGTACGTTTGCCTGCTAAAAAGGGAAAAACGTAACAATATAATTTTTTGGACAGCAGATCGAGTAATATTGAGTATTTCTGCTATTTTCCGTTGAGATTTTCCCAGTTCAGCATGATGAATAATTAATTTTCTTTCGGCTTTTCATGTGGATACTTTTCACTGTGATTCACTGTAAATATTTTGATAATTTTTAATAAGCTTAAAGATTATTCCCGTCGCAATGATTAAGGCATATTAGTGCAAAAAAGAAATAAATAAATAAAATAAATTTCCACAAATATTAAAAATAGCAAATATTTGTTGATGTATTTAATTTAATGAATTTTACATGCCTTGAGTCTAAGAGTGAAATTCAAGAAGTATGGGGGTACAATTTTGAAATATCATTAACCATCCCTGCCTCATATTATTGCCGTCCATAAGCAGTAAAATTAATACATATGTAGATATTGCCTTATATACAAATGTATGCATATAAACAGTAAATACAAATATCTATTTGTGTGCATATGAGTTGTTGTACTTTAATAATAACGAAAAAATATATACATATATATTTATATAAATAAACATATTGCCAATATTTGAAAGTATTTAATTAAATTATGCGAATAATAAATATTTGTTTGTAAATACGTACATTTTGATTGGATCCATTATTGGTGTTGTTGGTTGTGTAGGAAGTGGTGGCGGTAGTAGTCGTTTCACGACAGCTGGCTGCTGAGGAGTGAGGTGAGGTAGGTGGAGATGGTTGTGGAATTGAGGGGCCCGTTCTATTGCGTAGACGGGCTAAAGCACTCCTTAGGCCTTCCGTATTTGTGTTGTCGGGCCCCCTTCCAAACAAAATGCATCCACAAAACACTTTGATTGCTTTGGTTTTAGTTTATGTAACTTATTTATTCCTTTTAACTTTTATCGTTTTAGCCCTCCCAGTAGGCTCAGTATTTTTTCAGCATTATGTTTTTTTTTAAGTTTAAGCTTTTACCTTTTTTACTTTATTGTTAGATGAAAATAAAAAACAAATCACTTTGAACATTTATTTAAAACAAATTTGATTAACTCAAAAAGAGAGTGTAAAAAAACTTTAAAGGGATTTGGCCCTTTTAAATCAACGGAAAAAAAATTTAAACACTTTGATCACTAAGCAAATATTTTTGATACACTTTTAAGGTGATTTCAATAAAAAGAAATACTTTGATATTTTATTCACAAAATTTACTTTAGTCCTTTTGTATTTGCCCTTAATAATGTATTATTGAGTTTACTTTGAACCTTTTCTCCTCCTTAACAAAACATATGAAAGCATTTTATTTATCGATTTATCCAGATTTAAGAGTCTTTAGATGGTTTATTATCTTTATTAGATGGTTAAGTGTATTAAATAAATACATGAACAAAAAAAACGATATAATAAAAATATTTTTAATTAAGTAAATGCGGCTGGTGTTGAACAAAGTTGTGAAGGTTTTCTGATTTAGTAAATAAAAATAAAATTAACTGCATACTTTCAGGGGTATGTATGTACTAGAATAAAAAGAACAATAAAACAATACGTGGGATTTTTAAAATAATAACAATAATGACAAAGAATAAAAAAGCTTGCGAACATTCTAGCCACTTTAGTTATTCCGCTTAAAATATTTGTCAACTTGCTATTGGTGCCATACCAATACCTCGATTTAATTTCCTTGAAGAAGTGCCGGATTATACTACGGAAAAATAGTCAGTAATTTTTTGTTGCAGTTTTAAGCAAATAATACTCAAATTTGTCTTTAATAACGGTATTTTTAAAATAATAATCGTAGTAATAAAGGTTAAACGGTTTTGTGGAAAAAAAATCCTACTTTAGCTACTTTCATTGAATGGCGAGAGGATGCATGTACTATACCATCCCGGGCTGAAATTTTTTTCATACGTTTTTCTACTGTTTTTTTAATTTTTTTTGTTTAAAATAATGCTCTACTATACTTTAAGATGTCTTATCTAAGATGTGTAATCTTAAAGTATAAAGACAAGGAATAATTTCATTAATGATAATGATTTAAAACCATTAAATCATTAGTCAATAGTAATGATTTTGTTTTTTTAACTAATTATCAATGAAATCTTTTCATTAAAAGTTATTACCATTATTAAAAATAATTTTAGTGCTTAAAAAAATCATTAGCATTATTTATCAATCAATGCTAATGAAATTGTCAATTAATTACTCCCATGTTTGAAAAATATAACTTTTAATAAAAAATTAACTTGTCTTTCCCTGGCACCACTGGTTATATATTTTTTGTGTTAAAAATGTAATTTTAAAATCATATTTAAGGTATTTATTTAGTGTACAAGGACAAGGAGTAACGTTTAATAATGGTAATGCTTTGTTGCGATTTAATCATGAGACAATGATAAAGACTGTATTTTTTAATTCGTTGCTATCGTTGCTAATGAAAACTTTTCATTAAAAAGCTTACCATTAGTGAAAGTAATGATAATGCTAAAAAGCATTATTTATCATTCAATCCTAGTTAAATTACTAATTAAATAATCCATCTAATTAATTAATCTTTAAAACTATAAATGTATTTACTGTTTTATTATATTTGTTTATGTTGTTATTTTTTAAATAATTTTAAGGATTTTCATTTGCGTGAGGGTTTTATCGTTTTTTGCTTTTTCAGAAATATATACAAAATTTTTTTATGGCTGGTTTCGAGCAGCATATTTTTATAAAAAGTTTCTCTGCTATTAACTGCGTGCTGCATGGTACTTTTTAATTTAATTTTGAATCACATAAAACGGCTTGAGATTGATTATGATTATCAGAGTATGCCAAATTTTAGTTGTAGCTTTTAGAAGTTTTACTTTTGCACTTGGCTGGTGTATTCGAGAATTTTTGAATGGGCTTTAGTGAGGAAAAGAAACATAAAAAGAAGACTATGAATGATTTGACAAATTAAAGCGGCAAAACAAAAAGTTCATCTAAATTAAAAATTGCCGCTCGGCCGCTATAAACAGCATTGCCAAGTTCAGTTAAATTAAACGGCCGCGGGCCTCTTGCATTGGCCTTTCACCATAAGTAGGCTTTAAACAAAATATTACAACTACAATAGCTGTTAAAGCAGAGGTACATGACATTTAATATTGTAGACGAGCTATTCTCGGTGCGCTTCGTTACCCCATGTAAATAATCATTCCACGACCACTCTTCCAAGCCAGTTTTATATTTACTTATTCACAATAATAAGGAAGGAACAACATATTTCTTTCTGCCTATTGAACCTTATGGATCAGGATTTATCTATATTTCAAATATCTTTAAAACTGCTTTTTGTTGAACACATTTTTTAAAAACCTCTAAGTGAATATCTTTCTCTGTTTTAAATTTTATTTAAATCGGTGCAGCCGTAAAAGCCCATTTTTACCCTGTGTCGTAGCTTGGGGACTATTTTCCGAATTTCATTAAAATTGATTTAGTTTTTTAATTAGTTCGGAAAGCGAGGAACCTTCTCTCAACACCTGGTCCGTTACCCGTGTTTCAAATTTCATTGAAATCGGTTTAGTCGCCTAACCGTGATTGACGCATCTACAAACAAACTCACGATTTGATTTCAAGAACCGTTATAAATTCAACACTAAATATACTATTCATCTGTATTATGAATGTTTTTTCATGTTCATGAACCCTGCCTGCTTTGGACTTGGAACTTGCATTAGTATGTAAATTATTATAATAAAAAAGAAATGTATATCTAAATGTATGTGTTTTTAATAATGAATACATGTATTTGAACTTAAGTTTACATTTGTGTATACATGTGTGCATGTGTGTATAAGTGTAAAACGGAAATGACTGAAGGTGTTTTATTTTCTTGCTTGTTTATCGTCTTCTGTGCTCTTCATCATTTTTCAAATGCTCTTATTTTTTAATTTTACAATAACAAAAATGCTGTGCTCTACTCGTAGTCATATTCGTAATATTTATTGTTATTGTTGTTACTGAGTTCTTACTGACCTAGTTATGTCGATGGAAATTCCAAAACATATTACAGACAAACATACACATAATAATGCATGTATATAAATATGTGTTCATTGTACATACATTTATAAATATGCAAACAAATATACTAACAAATATAACAATAATAAAATCAACAATAAGTGGCCCATAAAAAGATACTGAAAAAGAAATTTAAAAAAAATCACAATTTACTAATTTAAGCCAAAAGAAACCATCAAGGATTTTTTCCTCTTACTACGGAAATGTGTTCATACAGACATACGTATGTATGTGCAGGCGTAGGTGTGTTTAGAAAATCTTCTAAACTTAGAAATGAAGCAAAAAAAAAAACAGCAAAAAGAAAAAATAAAGCGATTTACTATTTTAGATGAATGACTAACAAGTGTAAGTAACGGTTCTTATCCCTGTTACAAATTCCATTAGTTAATAAAAAAATAAAAATCAATAACATACTGATAACAGTATTAAAAACGCATTTAAATGTATGTGTATTGTATGTGAAAAGAGCCGCCATTTACAGTCGACAATAACAGACTTAAGTCAAATATAAAAATTTTCAATAGATATTTCTAAACAGTACAGAAAAGTTTTTTTTTGCTTTTGCAAGGGCCTATTTTTACGACTCTTGCAAAAAAAAAAAAACAAAATAAATGTAAGTGATGTTCCTTTGGCTGTTTTTATTGGGAAAATTACTGATATGATTTATAGGCAGCATTGATCTCCTATAATAAAGCAATTGAAACTTTAAACGTAATTATTAAATGACAATGTTTCATGTCTTTATTTTCATAGAGTTAAAAGCGCTATATGCCTGGTTTTGACATATCTTGCTTTATCTATTAAACAGAAATGAAAAGAATAAAACTAAAATTAAATAATAAATCAATATGAAAACTTATTATTTGGAAGATTTTTGATTTTAATTTACTTTAAACGTGCTTGATTCCTTCAAATAAAAAAATATTTTTTATTTAAAAAACTACAAACTGAAATGTATTACGAGGGCTGCTCTATATATTTCTGGCCTAATAGTGAAAATGCGAATATTTATACTCAAAAATGGTTATATTGTTTTTCAAAGTATTCTCCAGCATGATTTATACACTTTTGCATGCGCTCAAACCAGTTGTCGAAGCACTTTTTCCACTCCGATTGAGACGCCTCTAAACCATGGTTTTTGAACACTTCACCAGCTTCTTCTGGCGACGAAAATTGTTGACCACGCATTTTTATCTTGATGTGCGGAAACAAGAAGAAGTCATTAGGTGCCAAGTCAGGGCTGTACGGCGTTTTGGTCGGTCAAAAACGCTCTGGTTTGAGCCGATGTTTGAGAGTTCGCATTGTCATGGTGAACAATGATTCTTCTCTTGTTGGTTTTTCGAATTTCTGCGATGACTTCAGGCAAACAAATTGTAGTGTACCACTCAGAAGTGACCGTCCTACGTTGCTCAAGCAGAACAGTCGCCACATGACCAGTTTTGCCGAAGAAACAGGCGACCATTTGCTTCGAAGTGCTTCTTCCACGAACCACTTTCGTTGGATTTTGCTCGTCTTTGGAGACCCACACGGTCGATTGTTGTTTCGTTTCGGGCTCATACGCATAGATTCATGATTCGTCACCTGTGGAGATCTTATAAACGTCTTTTGAAGCACCGCAATCGTATTTTTGCAACATTTCTTTGCACCAATCGACACGAGCCTTTTTTTGAGCGACTTTCAAATTGTGCGGGATCCAACGAGAACAAACCTTTTTTACGGCCAGGTGTTCATGCAGTATCGAATGTATGCTGGTGGAAGAAATGTCCAAGGGTGTCTCTATCTCTCAGTATGTCGCATGTCGATCTTGCATTATGAGTTCACACACGGCATCAATGTTCTCTCTTCATTATACTAATTTTTCACAGTGCTATAGGATGGTGCTTCATCGCCATACAAAGATTTAAGTTCATCAATGCACTCTTGTCGTGATAATCCACGTCGAAAGTTGTGAAAAATGATGGCACGAAAATGTTCACGAGTTAATTCCATTTTTTTCTTTATTAATTTTTTCAAGTCACTGTAAACAACACAAATATTGGTCGTACGTCAAAACGTTTTGAGAACGATTATGCTTAAAAATGACAAACTTTCCAATGGAAATGTCAGATTGCACTTGGCAGCACTCAGTGTTGCCAGGCCAGAAATATATATAGCAGCCCTCGTACTGCCATTTCACTACTGCTCAAATAGCTCATCAGTGAATTTTAACCAAATTTTGTATAGAAAACTATAAAGTTTTATATCAAAAGCCAAATTGATTAAATGGAGAGCTCCAATCAATCAATAAGACAAAAAGAATAGTTATGTTTGAAGGAATCAAGCACGTTTAAAGTAAATTAAAATTAAACAATAAAATAAAAAAACTTTTGGCAGACACATCCATTTTCTATAAATAAGTGATTTTGACAAATATGGTTTTATTTTCTGAACTGTATATTTTTCTGTAGTAAGAATAAAAATAAAATTTTAACTCACTGGTGCCATTCTTTTGAGCCTGTCAAGTGAGTATTTCCATGCTAAAAGATTGATCAAATTAAAAAGTTTTCTTGAGAATTAATGAATGTCTGCTTTGAAATAAATTGGTTTTAGAAGAATTATTTTAACGTTGTTTTAATTCACGAAAAACTCACTGAAACACGAAGTTGGTTCATTCATAATTTTGAAAAGCTTGTTGAGAAATGTTTTGCTTACAATAACTTTAAGGGTTTGCTTTGAATTAAAAGTCTAAGGACAAGGCTTAATAATAAACAGATTGACTTTTAAAGTACTTTTTTAAAGGGTCCTGTAGCTTAGGTGGTTAGCACGTTGACTAATAAGCTGTTATTGATTCTATGGTCTGTGTTCGTAACCCAGTTAATGTCAATTTAACAACTTTAATTTTTCAAAATGAAGGTCTGTATACTAATGTAAAAAAAAACACAGCTTCCTACTTCGCCCGTAATACTGTATAGCAAATCGTTAGCGAAGTAAAAAAAATATCCCTTTCCAAAGAAGGTAACACAATTAACGCAGTTAATAAGTAGGCGTAATTGGCAGAGTGTGTTTCAGTAAAAAAACAAAAAGAAAAAACATACAATGTGAAAAGATCGAATTTTTACAACAAAAATAAATAAATAAAAATCTAAAGGGAGTCTTATTTTTACATTTAAACTTTATTTAGAAGAAACGAATTTTAATAAAAACTAAAAAAATCTTTCAAAATTCAAAATTTTACTAACAATCGAAATGAAAAAAATAAAAAATCAAGAATAACAAAAATATTAGAAATTTAATTTTAAAGAACCTCGAAATTTATGAAAAAATTAGAATATTTCGAAAAATGGCTAAATTATACTAAAAGTCGAGAATTCATAAAAATTGCGATTTGAGAAGGATAATATCAAAATATTATTAACATTAATTTATTTAACAAAAAAAAAAAAAAACTAGAAGCTTACAGAAAAACCAAGAATTCGTAAAGCAAGGCGATTTAATTAAAAATTAACAATTTTATTAGAAAATTAAATTCCATAATATTATAGCATGTTTACACGGCAAGTGTAGAGTAGAGTGCTTCGCTCTCTGAATCATGATTGCGAAGCATGCCGTTTCCACGACACATACTACATGCTTCACATTGACTTCTGTTCTAAAATTTTGTTTTTCGTTTCAATTTTAGTGTTTGTAATTAATAAAATTTTAAATTATAATATAATTATTTGTTTTTATATGAACACATATTTACACAGAACTTTTAATATTGGTTTACTTTTTTTGTTTACATTTATATACAGCTAGTTCAGATAAACTTGCGATAAAAATTAGGGAAGAAATTTTTCATGCTTCGCAAGTAGATTCAAGCTGAATCGTCTCAAAACAAAATGCTTCGCTCTCAAGATTTTATATGGCGAAGCACGTTGATTCGGTCGTGATTGAGCAGTGAATCATGAAAAGAGAGCGAAGCAAGAATATTGGGCTCCGTGTAAACATAGTATTAGAATATTTAATTCAATTACAAATCCAAATTTTACCACAAAATTTTATATTTTGGGCAAAAGTTTTTTTTTTTTTAAAGAAAAAACAACATACTAAAGATTTCATGTAATTTCATAGCAGGTTAAGATTTGAGTTAGGTCTAAAACTTTCACAGAAAAGAAAGAGAATTTTAATTTTATATTTTTTATGTACAAAATTTCACACATATTTGCGTTTTTTTTCAACGATTATTAAAGAAATATTTCATTTTAAAATACAAAGCATTCTTCATGCACTTTTTGTAATGTATTTTTTATTACGCAAAACTCTAGAAATTCAAATTATTATCAGCGTTTTCTTCATTTGATAAAACACTTGACAACATTTGGCTTTAAGTAGAGAAATAAAATGTTATTCAAATTTCTTGTTATTTATTGTAAAACAGGCGATAGAATGAATAATGTTTATGAATTATATTGTAATGTAATTTTAATAGGATTCTTGATGCTGACATGACTCCATGCTTTTATGCTTTTTAGTTACAAAATACAGAGTACGTGTAGATGATGAAATTGTGTTCTTGTAAAGTATATTTGTATGTAAATGAGTTTGTGTTTTGTTTTATAACCATCACCTTCATTTAAAAGTAAATTAAAATGTTAAGTTGTACAACAATAAAAAAATGCTTCCTTAATGTTTTGCTAGATTAAATTAATGTTGGCTGGTTGATGGTGGGGAGGTATTAAATAAAATGGAACGCATCCGGAAAATAAAAAATAATAAAATCTGTATTCTTAGAAAAAGCTTAAATAGATCCATGATATTAAGTTTGTGATTAGTGAAACAAACATAAATATTTCTTGTAAAATACGGCAAATTAAGAAAAAAAGTCTTATGCCTGTTTGTGTGTATATAAATATTTATTTATATTTGTATACATTTCTATGTATTTGTTTTAGCTATAGAACCGATTTTAGTAACGAATGAGTGCATCTAAATAATAAAAACTAAAACAATCGTAATAGCGGTCATAGAAAAGTTCTGCCTCCATCCCCCATTATTTTATTTTTTTTGTTTCCTTCCGTTTTTCTTTTTGTTTAAGGCTTACGTCGTGGTTTATAGAATATGTGCAAGTAAATATTTTTAAATACATATACATACACACATTTTTTCTAAGTATGTCGTTTGCTTTTAAGTCTTTAACATTTTTTATTAAAAAAAACCCCCCAAAGTATTAAATAGTTTTTTGTTTTCTTATTTAAGAATCTTTTAATAAAAATCACTTTTTATTTTCATTCATGAATTTTCTTAAACGCTTTATATATATTTTATTAAAAAACATTTACCGTTCGTCTAACAACTTCGCCAACCGTTCACGACTAAACCCTGCAACTAACTGAAATGTTGGTTAGAACCATACACCTGGTACTCTTAAGCAAAGTGACACTTTTGTTTCCGAAAAGGATTAACAATTTAAAAAACTCTCTGTTTATTCATTAACTAAATTTTTATAAGAGAACGCGCATAATGTTTATGTTACCAGATTGATATTTCTCAGAAACAATAACAATTGTTGTTGTAAAATATTATGCTCTACAAGCCGGCTGACACATTTTTTAAGTTTGTTAACAATGGCTGCTCTTTCGTAAAGAAGAATCAATCTGGTAACATGCAGAAGTGTGTGTACACTTTTCCGTTAAAGTAAAAAGTTCAAAAATCTGTAATTCAAATTTACAGCTTTAAAAAAAGAAAAAAAAATTGTTAGTAGAAAGAAGAAACAACAAGACTTCAAAAAAGGAGAAGATTGTTTATTGAAAGGGAATGTCTTCAGTTTGGTTCTATTTCAAAAAAAGTTTATAGTTTTGAAAATTAAAGACTGACCCCATACCTCACACATGATTTTAAGTTGTGCATGGAGCCGTATTGGACACTTGTATAAAATTGTAACAAAGTTGGCATCATTTTAACTTCCAACAGAAAGTATAAAAATTAATTAAAATAAGTAATTAAAGGGTGTCTCCACACGCGATGTAATTTGATGTATATGGAGTTATCGTGTGAACTATTATAGATATACAACTGAAGTTTAAACAAAGCTTAAATTGCAATTTTATTTTTATAATTGATGACTCTTTGCTCGTGTATCTGTTTTGAAATCGTTTTTTGCAAGAATTATTTAAGGTAGTAGTTACCCAAAAATAATTTTATGCAAAAAAAAAAAAAAAACTATATATGTATATATTTTTTTACAATTTTTCTTGTCATTTTCATATATACTTATTTGTTAACAAGAATTAAAAAATATTTTGACGTTGCTTCTAACAATCACCTGTGATGATAACATAATCCAGTTCTCAATTCGTTTTGCGCAAGTCATAAACTCTCTGCTTGTTTATGTTTATATCTACTTCTCACTAAAAGATTGATAGCAGAATCCCAATTAGCCATCGCACAAAAACATTTATACATATAATAAAACTGTGACGGGGTTATTTCTGTACATTATATATTTTTTGAAAATTTTAATGTTGGTGTAGTTGGTAATCGATATGGAATATAAAACATCTATGTTTTTAATTTTTGTCTGTCAGTCCATCTTTCTTTATGTCTGTGTTCGCATCACGTAAAAACTACTGGATGGATTTGAGCCATGGTTCTAATATAGAACACTTTTTCTTTCGTAAAAATAGAACATTTCGTAGAGAAAATAGAGATACAAATATGAAAGCACCCAATTTTACCGGTATAATAGTACTGAAACAGTTGTCAGCACTTTTTAATTTTGCAAATGGAAAATTTTTAACACTGTCTACAAAACTCTAGGAAAAATATTTAAAAACATATTTTTCTAAATTTGAATTTGAAGAAAATTAGATATGACACGCAAACGAAGTCGTGGGCACTGTTAGTCTTTAATAAAGGTTACAATGCAATTTAGGCAATATCATGAGATTCGTGTCATAAAATTAGTAGGCTTTAAAAAGAGGAAAATTAGATCTTACTTTATCTAAATCTTCTATGTTGAGCTCGTATTTTATGTGTATATATATTTTTATTTCACTTTATAATTTGCTATAGCTATTTGAGCAGTAGTGAAATGGCCATATGGATATGCTTTCCCCGCAGTAATACATTTCATTTTTTAGTTTAGTTTAAAATAATAAATATTCATGAGAATATAATGAAATATTTATATTTGAAGGAATCAAGCACGAATAAAGTAAATTAAATTAAAGAAAGATTAAAATGTGTAATAAATTAACCAGCTTTATTACTTGCCTTTGCATTTCATAAAATTTGTACAAGACAGGAGTTAGTTAGGCTATCGCTACTGATAATAAATGATATTTTTAACGTTTCGATTATAAAATTTCTTGAGCCTTAATCTAGTTTCCGGCATCTTTTTCCTTACAAGATTTTTTCTTTTTTCCAATTTAATTATATAGGTTCTTAAATCAACTTTTAAATGATACCCATATTGTCCCATTCCGCCATCAAATACTCGATATATGCCATGTTATACATAAAGACTTTGGAGATCAGTGGGGTTACTCTCTATTGCGATGTGTAAGCAAGTTCGATGCGATAAGTGTACAATTTGATACTCTGTATTGTTTACGCAAACGCTTTCGCAAAATAATTTAAAAATGGAGCAACACCGGCACAACAAAATAAACAATACGGAAGAATGACAAAATGAAATGTCAAAATTTGTAAACAAATTATTTATTTTATTAGTCTTCGGCCGATTAAAAGAATTAATAATACATACATTTAATGCAGATAGAAAAAGTTTTTTGATGTGTTTTGTTTTATTAAAAATAAAATAATATAAAATAGTGATGGATTCAGTGACACTATGTATGGGTGGAGGCGGAAAATTATCGTGACAATGAAATGGCAATATTGGTAATCACAACCACCCGCACTTTAAATGCTCACCTTATTCTTTCGCATACATAAATATTTATAATTTATAAGTTAGTATCACATTTTATATACAAACAGACGGGTAGGAAAACCCGCTTTATCCCTTATAGGAATTCCATTGGCGCGTTGTCATTCGCGCACTGCAATTTTGTCCTGGCCAAATTGCTGCGTTGCACCATAAAATCGGATTTCGAACTGCCGTTGCTGAGTGTGCTTTTCCAATATTAATAATATAATGCCAATAATTAATTAGTGCAATGAATTTAAGCTTCATATATAAAGTAATTTACTCTTATTGGAAACTTAATGTCAACATGAGCAAATTTTAGATTACAAAATAGTTCTTCTCTTTTAATAGAACAATTAATTTTTCGCCCTCATCAATATATTTTATTTTGTAATTTTAAATAATAAATATTTCATGAGAATATAATAAAATATTTATATATGAAGGAATCAAGCACGATTAAAGTAACATAAAAACGATTCCGAATAATAAATGTTCATATTCATGTTTACTCACATGATTTGCGTTTGATATTTTGTTAGCGCAAGATATTTGCGCATAACGAACGATTTTGACATAAGCTTTTGTATTACTGAGTGCGGTGATGCGAAAGGAAAACACGAAAACGCAATAGAGGGTACCAATTGGTCGGTTACGTAACATTTTTCTTGCGCATCGCAATAGGGAGTAACCCCCCTGTAACTTCAAAACCAACTTTTACATTTTACGTTTTTTGTTAAAAATTGTATTTTAATCTCTGAGGGTGGCGCCAGTCAACTAGATTTGTTCTACAAATTTGAAGTAATTTTCGACCAAAAACGTGGAATTGCTTTATTTGGTCATTTGGGATATCAAAATTATTTGTAGTGAATTCATACACACAAACATTTTTGAATTGAATTCTTTGATATGTTAAAGTACAAAAACACACAAACCGGCTTTTAAGCGATAAGATACGCACTACTATTTTGTTTTGTTGATCACTTATAAAAACTGCTTCCAAAATACTGTGCTTTTGGGTCATTCAGTATTTCAAATGTGACCAACGATATAAGACGGGGTAATTGACTTTAGTGCTGGAAAAGTTATTTTTTAGAACTGTGAAGTTACACAACAAATAGAACAAAACCAATCTTATGAATAATGGATACAAATAAAACTATTAGAAGACGTGTTTTGCCTTCGCCTGACCCAAGAGTAGATGATCCACTATTAAAAAGTACACAAGCAACCGAGGATGTAAGTAAAAATTTCTATTGCACTTAAAATTTATAATTAATCTCACAATTTTTCTTGTATCGCGTAAAAGTATTGAAATTGTTTATGTATTTAATTGTGAACATCCAGTAAATACTGCAGCGATTGCATTATTCGATTGGTAAAGAAGAATAACAAAACTATTAATATTTGTGTAAGTGTGTGTATACTTAAGTTTACAAACTTACACCATTTGCCCTTCATTTTCGTCACTGACTTAAAAAGTTTTGTTTACATTTAACTTTCTTCTTCTCAAAAACGACCATTCACATTAGGTTGATAACATTATTTTCAACAGAATTTTCGTAAAACAGATGAGATGAAATTTTAATGATTTATTATCTTTTTAAAGAGAAATTACAACAACAATGGATTTAAATATTTGAAGGTGTCCTGAATTAAACATACACATACATAAGTGTGGAAATAAGAACTAATTTAAATTAAATGCTAGTTAATATGATGTGGAATATCAAACCAGCATTATTGATATAAGTTATGATAAGATTGCTATGTCAAATAGATTATGAAAATACTGCTTTATTGATTTCATTTTAAATAATTTATGAACATTTAGCCATTTACGACCTCTTCAGACTGGAATTTTGTTGAGAAAACATTGTACATACGTTTTGATTTTGAGAAAACTAACGTTTATAAAATATTATTATTAAAACAAAATTGGGTTACAAATTATCTTCATGTCTGATGTTACTACGAATGAGTTAAATTTTTCGCGCTAAATTGTGGGGCTGATATAATAACAGAAATTCACAGTTAAATATTTATGTTTTGTAGCTAGTTAAAATATATATGAACGCAATTTTTCTTTAAATAATCATTTCATTTTCATGAAAGCGATAAGTCACAAGCTAACATTTGCCCCGTCCGACCTTGGTTTTGAATAACTGCATTATTTTGCGGCCGTTAAAGAATCAAAATTTGATTTAAAGTATGAAAAACATTTTGATAAAATAATTATAGTTCTGTTTTTTATTAATTTTCTCAATCGATGTTTTTTTAATATATTGTAATTCAAATTTATGATAAACAAAATTTATTCGCTTATATGATAAGTTTTAAGTAAGTGGCTTTTATTTTTTAATTTTTAAGAAGTAAATCTATAATTTAATTCGAATATCCGAATCGTTTTTTACGATTAATCGAATCATTTTTATTCGCTTATTTGAATCGTTTTTATTTGAATGATTAGAGAAATTTTAAAGATTCATTAGAACTGGGAAAAGTTGCTTATACATATAAAAAACAAAATATGATAAATTTTGAAAAATTTTGACCAAAGAACCTTTAAACCAAAAAAGTATAATTAAGAATTAGGAAAATATTTTCAATCAGAAAATAAATTTTAAACAAATCATAGAAATTTTATTTGATAAAATAAAATATATATAATTTGCATAAGTACTACAAAGGTCACAGGAATGAAAAATTGCTCAGAGACTAAAATATATAAAATTGTCTGCTGATGGTCAAAATCAAAGAAATTATTGTAATTTCGTAAAAAATAATGAAATTTAATAATAACAAAATAAAGGAGACTGAATATTTACTTAAACGAAAAAGAACCAAACTCTAATAATCTTTTTTAAAATCGAAAACAGAAAATTTTAAAATACACAAATGTTTGAAGTCATTCATACTTAAAGAAAATTCGCAAATTTTAAATTAAAAAAAAAAAAAATCGGAAATGACAAAATGACTCAAAAATCGCAAGGATGAATCACTTGTGGCCTTAAAAAAATTTTATGTTTACGTTTATTATTTAAATTTTAGTACTTTTTAAACTGCAGTTACTCACATAGATTATTTAATCTTATACACAAGATAAGATTTATTAAATTTTAAATCGATAACGCATGGCAATAGTAACTAAATGAAATTACTTTTTAGCAGAGCAGGGGCTTTCAACGCCTATTTATAAGACGAGATAAAATCCAATGGTATTGGGCTCCAGTTTTCCTATTATTTTGGGTACTTTTGTATTATGCAATTGCAATACCAGCCTACCATCGTTTACCTAAACCTATAGACATCAAAGATGAGGCCAAATTTCCCGACTCTTTTATAGCCGAACGTGCTGAAATTAATCTACAAAAACTTGTTGATCTTGGACCTCGAGTAGTGGGTAGCAGTGCAAATGAACAGCAAGCTGTTGAATACTTTACAAATTATGTACAGAAGCTAAAATCTCAAGCTAAAGATTTATATGAAATTGAATCAGATGTTCAGGTTGCCTCAGGAAGTTATTGTCATTGGCAAATGATAAATATGTATCAAAATATACAAAACTTTATAATAAAAATAAGTCCTAAGGGATACAATGGCAGTTCGTATTTGTTGGTAAATAGCCATTATGATTCTGTACCCTTTGGACCGGGAGCAGGTGATGATGGTGCTATGGTAGCAATAATGTTGGAAACTTTGCGTGTCTTATCACAATCGAACGAGACACTTAAGAATCCTGTGATATTTTTATTTAATGGTGCTGAAGAAAATCCTTTGCAAGCTTCACATGCTTTTATAACTCAACACAAATGGGCGAAATTGTGCAAGTAAGAGTTTGATATTCCAAAATTATAATGTTTTGTTGATTATGATGATTTGTTGTGTTTTTGTAGGGCTCTTATTAATCTTGATTCAGCTGGTAATGGTGGTCGGGAAATCCTATTTCAATCTGGACCCAATCATCCCTGGCTTATGAAACATTATCGCAGAGCTATTGTCCATCCATATGCGTCTACTGTAGCAGAGGAAATGTTCCAGCGCCATTTAATTCCCTCCGATACTGATTTTCGTATTTTTCGTGATCACGGTAAAGTTCCCGGCCTCGATATGGCTCATCAATACAATGGTTATGTTTATCACACTCGTTTTGATCGTCATGAAATCTTACCTAGAGGTACACTGCAAAATACCGGTGACAATGTTCTGGCTTTGGTACGAGAACTAGCCAATGCTCCGGAATTAGAAAACAGCGAGGTATGTGCTAGAGGTTTTTTAGATTTTAAATCTTTTAAAATAATTTTAAATCAATTAAATAATATTTTTTTTACACAGAAATATTCTGAGGGTCATACAATATTTTTCGATGTCATGGGTTCATTTTTTGTTTTCTATACTGAAACTGAAAGCATTATACTTAATGTTTCGGTGTCCTTGGCTGCCTTAACTGCTTGTTTTTATTCCTTTAAAATGATGGCCAAAACTGCTGGCGTGAAATTGGCGTCAATTCTAAATCGCTCGATGTATACATTTTTAATACAAGTGTTCGCTGTTATAGCTGCTACTACCTTGTGCTTCTTTATGGCTATTTTTATGGATTTTATACATTTACCCATGTCCTGGTTTTCAAATTCTTGGTTGATTTTGGGTCTGTACTTTTGTCCCCTGTTTTTTGGATTTGCCATTGTTCCTGCAATTTATTTCCACAACACGCAAGATGTAAGTGTGTGTGTGTTAGTAGGTTTTATTAGAAACTGAGAACAGTTTTAAACAATTATTTATTTCAAATAGAGTCGCTTGCCAATTGGCCATCGTGTACAGCTTCTATTGCATTGTCACTGTATCTTTTTGTCAATATTGACTCTCATTTTGACGGCATGTCATATACGCTCAGCTTTCATGCTGATGATTATTTTGTTTTTTTATACAATGGGTTTGGCTTTTAATTTAGTTTCGAATCTTCATGATAAAAGTAAGTTACATTATAATTTTTGTACATTTGTTTAAAATTATTAATTAATTTAATTTATAGATATTTTATGGTTGATTCCTCACATCATTCTAAGCATACCACCATTCCTTTTCTACGCCTATATGTGTCATGGGTTTTTTGTTGCCTTTATACCCATGACTGGACGTTTTGGTGCCAGTACTAATCCTGATTTAATTATTTGTGCTTTTTCCGTTGGTGTGGGCATCTTAACCGGAGGCTTTATGGTGAGATTAATTTTATTTCTTTCACCAATACAATGGAAACTAAAACGGTTTGTTTGTTTGTATGCACTTCAGATACCTGTTCTTAACTTATTTCACAGATCAAAGACCATAATATGTTCTTTGTTGGCTATAACATTGCTTTGTTTGATTTTGGCTGCTACACCTTTAGGCTTTCCCTATAGACCTGAAACTAATATTCAAAGATTCTCTATAATACATGCTCGTCGCAGTTTTCGTGATATGAACAACGATGTACGTCGTGTGGAAACTGGTTATTTTATGTTGCCTCAAGACAGACGTATATACTCCGTAAAGAGTAAGTAATTAGTGTGAAAAAAATATTTAAAATCCTTAACTGATTTTTTAATATCTCTTCTCAAGATCATGTCACAAATATGTCATTGGCTCAGTCTATTGTTGAAGATTGTGAAAAGGAAATGTTATGTGGATTGCCCCTGTACAATCATCGTTGGTTAAAAGCCAGGTAAATAAAATTAAAAACCTCCTAACAAGTAGCCCAGCTCGCTTTACAGCTGAGTAAGCAGAAAGAAAAGTTTTTTAAATAAAAATTTTAAATGTTTTAAAATTGATATTCTATTTCGATGAAGAAAAAAAATTCTTTCCTTTACAATAAAATTTTATTATTACAGAGCATCTAGTGTATGGATACCTGGACCCAGTCCAGTTTTTGATTTTCATCCCACCGTAAAAGTTGTGGCAAAAAATCAAATTAGTAAAACGAAATTACGTTACGAAATGGAAGTAACTGGTCCAGATCATATGGGCATTTTTATAAAACCTGTGGGCGATGGAAAAATAATAAATTGGTCCTTACATTGGACTCCACTGCGTATGGATTGGAAACCACCTTATTTTATTTATTTTTCTTATGGCATAAAAGGTGAACCTTTTCAATTTTGGTTAGAGATCGAGGTATGTAGGTTTTTGTATAAAAAATAATTTTCTAAACTATCAAAAAAATATATATATATTGTCTTATTTTCCATAGAGAAAATCTGGTGATTGGAGTACGCCAGCATTTGAAATTGGTCTGGGTGGTCACTGGAATCATGATGAAAGTAAACAAACGGAAGATTTTCGAAAATTCTTAGCAAGTTTTCCCAATTATGTGGATGCTGCAGCTTGGCCAGCATCGTATGATACTTGGTTTTATTAAATGTCATGTTGAAGGTCAACTTTAACTATTTAAAATATCTTAATGTAGATAAAAAAAATATAATTAAATAAATTCTATATGAAAAATGTGGTATAAATTTTATAAGAAAAATTGCTTGAAAAATATTTCGATCGTAACCTTTAAATCAGCATAATGCTAGGAACACAATCAGGATGAACGATAAATTTTTGGTGGCGTATATTCGTCGGTAAAAATAAAACACATTTGTGTATATGAAAATGAACATAATCATGAGGTTGGACGAAATTCGTCGAAACTCTTAGCATAAGCTAGAAAAATATAAATTTTTATAATGGTGTAGAGGTCTTAGTAATGTGTGTAAATAATGACTTTTGTTGAGAAATAAATGTTTCAAAAATAAAATATAAAAATTTAAATTTCTCTTATTACATTTGTTATAAGTAGCTAAAACGCTGTATGTCAAACACCCAAGGCGAATTCATAACAGGTATACTAACGGCGAAAATAATTACAACACTGCTATGGAAACATATACATTTTGTTTTTGTACAAATAGTTTTCGGCTTTCAAAAGCATAGGAGTTTATAACTTTTGACACTAGAAGACGTAAAAATCACAATAGTCACCCGGGCTGTTAACGCCACCCAAGGCGAATCAATTACCAGGTGGCAGCGTTAGAGAAACTTCATATATAAAAATTAGTACACAGATTTTTTATAAATGGAGTTTGACAGTAGTGTTCACGGCGAAAATTAATGAATTCGCCTACGCTGCCACCTGGTAATTGATTCGCCTTGACGCCACCTGTTATTAATTCGCCTTGTCAAACACCATATAAAAAAAATTATACATATTTTTTATATATGAAGTTTGACATTTAGGGTTGAATCCGCCATCCCGAAGACCCAATATTGATACGCCTTGGTTGTAGTGTTCCAGAAAAGATATATCATTTGTTGGTATCTAACTTTTATCACTCTCTTAACAATTAACCATTTTAAATAACGAACTTAAGGCTAAATAAAAAATGATAATATTCTTGGAAGTATTTAAAAGTTTCCACCATTTTTTTGACTAAATCTGGAAAAACCAGCATGAATAATAAACTAAATTCTTTAACAGTTGTATTTCTATAAGTATGATACCTTCATATGCAATCGACTGTGCAGAAACTTAGAAAGTTTTGAACGGAAAGGAGGATGTAGAAACTAGTGTTTTTCTAGCATTTTATTTAGATTTTATTCAGCATTGATATTTACAGAAAGTGTGTCTGCAGAAAGTTAATTCTGCATACAAAATTTTAAACTAAAAAACTAATTTTCTCTGTAATGTCTAGTGCGACTCACTAGCCAATCGATAACCAGTTAATGAACACTTATTCAAAACTATACTTTATGCAGAAAAGTATGGACACTGGAATCCAGTTCCTTTATTTCATTTAAGGACATTCCATAGAAGTAGCAATAAAATTTTGAAACGCCTGCACTACATTTTTGCTTTGAATCATTTTCTAAACAATAGTGTTAAGAACTTTGTTTTCATTAAATAATATAAAATGTTTAGCTTGTTCGCATATCTAATGCAAAATCAATAACAAATTTTCGTAATCAATTTTTGTTTATTGCCTTAGTCACAAATATGAATAAAGATAATCTTTAATCTTAAAATGTTAAAGTTCTAAGCCTTTTTGTCTGTATAGAAAAAATATTAGAAAACAAATATAATAAAACACAAAAATTATGCAAACAACTATAATTTTATTGAAATTTTTTTTAATGTTTCCAAAATGTTGATTATTTCTTTATCATGTCATTATTCCGATCGGTATGGTTTTAATTCCATATTAAACATTCCGATAGAATTTGTTTTACCTATTTCAGATTTCGAACGATTTTGTAAATTAAAAAAAAAACGCTGAATTTTCACTTATTAATTTTAGCATGGCATCATTGGTTAAACCGAAGTAATAAAAAAGCTAATCTTAATAATGATACAAAATAAAATTATATTTAAAAACCACAAAATATCAAATTTTAAAATAAATAAAGTAATTCCACTTTGGAGTTTAATAGTGGTTTCATTCCGAAGAAAGTTGTCGCTTTCTGAAGAACCAATTTGCGGAGTTAAAACCACTTTCTATCGGAATTGAATTCTGTGACATGCCTGATAAACTTTGTCACTTTTCATGATGATCTTGGCTTAAGAAAATTTTAAGAAAAGTATATTAAATTGTATACTTTAATTAACAAGAATACTTAAGCGATATATCCGCTGTCGTCTTAATTATAAATAAAGAGAAGCAACAACATTCGGTGTTGTCTGGTAAATTGATTTTTTTGTTCTTTTATAAGAACAGAAACTTATATATTGTTTTGCTGGTGGCGAAATCATGCACCAGGTGGTGGCAGTGGCGAATTCATTAATTTTCGTCGTTGCAGGAAATGTCATACTTTATATAAAAAAAATTTGACATTGATTTTTTAAATATGGAGTTTGACATTTCTAGCAACGGCGAAAATGAATAAATTCGGTCCTGCCACCACCTGGTACATGAATTCGCTATGGTTTGCTTTTGCATCCTTTTAAAAGTATTTGCTTAATTCACAAAATCTTGTATGGTGTATTTTGTATTGAATACACTTTCTGTTTATATGCTTGTTAACACGCAGTGTATTATTGTATCATTTTATTTTGTATATTAAACGTCAAAAAGCAAAAAAGAGGAAGAAAATAAGTATTCAGAAGAAGATTTTCAGGAAGTAAAATGGACAATAGGACTGAAAAAAGCTAAATTTTAAATTTGTTATGCGAAAAGTATACTTTTGATACGCTAATGGTTGATTTAAGTAAGTGATATGGAATTCACATGTAGTTGATAACACAATTACTAATACAACTTTTCAAAAACATACAAAATAAAAGTGTATTGGTGTATTGAAATTTTATATGAAAATTTTAAACAACAAGCATACACTATTGTATCTTAATTGAACAATACACAGTATACACGGATACAAGGGGTTTTGTGAATTAATCAATTATTATATCCATCACCACAAAAAGTGGAAAGAGGGTATAACTAAGTTTGTCATTCCCTTTGTAATTTCTACAATATCCATTTCCGAACCCATACGGTATATGTATTCTGAGTTCTTATGCATTGCGAATTCGACTGAGCGATGTCCGTGTTAATGTTGAAAAATAGTTTGCCAAAGCACTAGATTAGCTAGAGAAAATTTAAATACGCCAATCGATCAGACATAGTACCGAAAGAGTTGGTATTGGAAATCATCAAGATCGTTCTATGCCATTCGAGGAAGCGAGTATAAAACCACGCCCACCTTTAATTTTTTAAAATAAAAAATTAGAAAAAAAACATAAAGTGAAAAAATAGGTGCTCGCCCATATTTTCCGAGTTACGGGGTTCTGAAATTTTCAATTTTTTAAAGTATCAATATGTGTATCATATCAAAGCTTTTAAAGAGATCTTTAGAGAAATACTAATATATAAAAAAATGGTTAACCCATTAAGAGACGATGACATTTTTATGTAAAATTATATATGTACAGTATCTATTTTTTTTTTCTTATTTTTTAATTCTCTTTTACCTCAATATTTGCTTTTTTGATTGAAGTTACTTCACTAAACTCGATTTAAATAGATGGTAAAGGATACTAATTTGTTTTTAGTGGTACTAAAAATTTGGCAAACTTTAAGAATATTTTTTTCTTTATGTATTATTTACAGAGTATTATATCCACATTCAATCGATTTCGAAGAAAAATTCACGATTTTAGAAATATTTTTTGCATAAGCTATATTTCAGTAAGTTGACACTAATACATTGTACATACCTACCCAGCAATCATATGGATTAAGATGTTTGTATCATTTTGAAAAATTATGTTTTTATAATTTGATAATGTTGGCGCCCAGAGTTGGCTGAATAATAATCTTTTTAACAATTTATCTCCTTTGAAAAAAAAAAATGGACCAATGTGTCCTAATTTTACCACATTTAAGAAATAAAACAATGTCTTACTTAGAACCAACATTGAAGAAATTTTGTTTGAATCATACTTTTTAAATAGATTAAATAGACTAATTCAGGAAAAGCATACATATCTAAATGATCACATAGATCGTAGGATTTTACCATAAATACAATTATAAACCCCGAATTCCTATTTAAATTTCTACATACATATATGTATGTATGTCTAACGCAAATATATTTTTAAAGTAAGAAATGTGGAGGCTGTAAATTTATCGGACCAGCTAAATATGGTTGCTGTATGAGATCCTAGTATAATTGTGGTGAACAAATAGTAAGAGGGGAATAAAATGTAAGCACAACCACCTGCAGGAATACAAACGAAAGTTGACAAAAAGATATGGAAAAGTTAGACGCAGTTGTGGTGTTTTGCATGCTGCTTCAGAGGATTGGCGTATTTAAATTTTCTCTAGCTCCTCTGATGCATTGGTAAAATTTATTTCAACACAAGCACGGATGGACATCGCTCATGTATGGATGTTGTAGAAATTACCGAAATTACGAAATGACAAATTTATACATGCCATTTTCGACCTGTGCTGAAAGGTATAAAAACAGAGTTTCAGTTTTAAATAGCCAAAAAACGAAGAAGTCTCCAACAGTACCACATTATAAAATAGCACCAAAACCTGAACAATTATAACGGCAATTCCTTCACCAGAAAGTCTCCGCATTTGTACAATCAACTTATTTCTTGTTTTTTAACACACACACAGATGTGTATATGTATTTACCCTGCAAACATTTTCAATCGCCGAATCTTCGCCCGCGAATCGCCGGCAAGTTGTGTATAATCGCGGCGAGTAATCGCGTGCGAGCCAAAAATTACCCTTAAGCGATTCGCTAAAACGCTCGCTTGTGTGCCTGTTGCGATTCGCGAATAGAGATCCGCTGGCGATTCACAACTAACGACTCGCAGGCGAATCACAAATAGAGATCCGCCGGCGATTCGCAATTAACGACTCGCAGGCGAATCACAAATAGCGACTTTCACTTATTTCTGCATAAGTATTTTCAACTGCATTTAAATTACGAATTCTTACTATTAATTTAGCGGCTTCTCTATTACTTTTCAACCGCAGTGCTTTGTTTGACAACATTTTTATCAATATATTACTTTTACACACCACACCTTTCACTGATCACTACTTATTTATTTATTTCTTTTTGATATTTTATATTTCCGATGTATTCTTATTGTCTTTTTAACAGATCACTTGTCCAACTGAAATGAAAATTTTGCTAATTGCTAAAATATTTATTTCCTCGTTACCTCTGGAAAACAACAAAAAATTCCATCCAAAGTTATGAAAAAACACAGATGACTCAACTCAAATGAATAAAATACGTTGTTAGAAATATTTCCCGTTACCGGTGTACGTCCGTATTCATCGCTGGTTGTAAGGCATAGGCGATGGCACGCGATTCATATCGTAAACGTAATCAAAATTGTTTTCAGATTTGAGTGTTTTTAGAACAAAAAATGACTTCTTGTGTACGCTCGCGTATTCATCGCTTAGTTATAAGGCATAGGCGATGGTTAGCGATTTGTATTCCCTGAGCAGAATCGGGTAATCATCGCCAAACAAACCATCGCCAAAAAATCTCAAAAATGTTTGCAGGGTAGTTATTCAGCGTATTGGTTGAAGACAGGTTTGGTGTAATGCATTCATTGATCACTCTGTGAAAAACTTTATGTCAGTTTCCAATTGGCACATTTTTATTTGTTTACTTTCGCATTCATAAAAGATATATATGTACATGATGTATGTACAAGGAAAGATAAAGTGAAGAGTTTTGCCTACTCATGTCTTAATATTTTAACTTTGGTATCGCGGTATGATCTCAAAATACTCTGCAAGTTAAAAAAATACAAAGTGGACTTTTTAAATAATTATAACGCACCGTATTCTTTTGTACCAAAAATTGGTAATTTTAATAACAAGTATCTAAAGGATGAATCAAGAAAACAAGATTGCAAATTGCGCCGGTCCATTAGTTTGTTGTATAGCGTTCTCTCTTTTGTGTGACGTAAATATAGAATATTTGTATGGAAAGTGTAACAGAATTAAAATAAGAGGGCCAAAAATCTCTTATATTTTTCACAACAAACACTCATTCTTTTACGATGTAAATGCGCGGAAGAAAAATTTTTTGAACGGCTGAATGCGCAATCTTATTTTCATGATATAAGTGCAAAATTTGACATTTCACTGCTCAATAACTGCGGAACTGAGTTTTTTAAGTATCCGTCTAAACTTTGCAATTTTTATTATGATTAAATCATCATTAATAAAAATTGCATACCCGTCTGTTTCAAAAGGAACTATATAGACTTTTTCTGCATTTTTGTTTTACGAACAAATGATTCTACTAACGAACGAAATCGATGTGCAATTAACGAAAAATAAGCTGCAACGGCTTAAAATCGGCTAAAGCTAAAGAATTTGCGGCGACGGCGCCTAAAAGTATACTTATAATTGGCGTATTTAAATTTTTTTCTACCTCATCTAGTGCCTTGGCAAATATGATTTTAACCCGAACACGGACGGCCAGAGGGTCATTGATCAATTGCTATGCATAAAAACTCTGAATATATATACTTTATTGGTTCGGAAATGGATATTGTAAAAATTACAAACGGAATGACAAACTTAGTTATACGCTTTTTCCACTTTTTGTGGTGAAGGGTATAAAAATATCAAGTACCTTGCAATAAAGATGAAAAATGTAGTCCTTTTTTTACTTAGATGCAAGGCCAATTAATTAGCTGGTGGCAGCGTAGGCGAATTCATTATGTTTTTTTTTTTTGCTGATAGCCATTACTATTTCTTATGTATTGAGTTTAATAGTAATGTTTGGGACGAAAATGAATTAATTCGCCTTTGCCTATACCTGACAATTGATTAGCATTGCTTAAATGCACTGTGCACAAACTAGTAACTGTAATCAAATTAAAGTGGCAGTGGTGAAATCCATCTGTGGTAAAAACATTCATTTTCGCCCTTGCAAATGTCAAACTTCATATAAAACAGTTTGACGCGGAATTTTTATCTATGAAGTTTGACATTTTCAGCGACGGCGAAAATGATTTCACCATGTTATTTTTAATTAATAAATCAAAAACTACGACATTATTATAGGAAGGACAGACATTGATTTTTTAATTTAAAAACGGGGATTTGTGGTAAGTATGGATAAGTTTGTTAAAGTTGTAGCAAAAATGTCAGAGTTATAAGTGGTGTCTTATAAATCTTTTATAAAAACTACTTTTCAGTTGCGTGCTATTTTTTTGCAAACTCAAAACACAGCCGTTGTGTGTTCGTTTGCTGCTGAAAATAGTAAACTGAATTCATCTGGTTTCAGTTCTGTATGCTCAGTTTAACTATTTTAAACAGTCAAATTGTTGAAAATAAAAACTGAAACTCTTTTCAGTTCAGTCGCCAGTCAAAAAAACTTTTGTAATAAACTTTACGGTGCACTCTGTTCAATTTACTGTTTATATTTAAACTGGTTGCTGCCAAAAATAATTTTTATAAGATTTTTAATTTAATAAGACAGAAAAAATCTTATAAATTTCCAATAAGCTTGTGAAGTAAAAAAAATACCGGAACGAAAAAAAATTATTGAAAATTTCAACAGCAACTTGTAATGGAGGAAGCCCCTAATAGCAATGAGGAACCTGCACCGAAACGAAGTCGGTCTGCTGAAGAAATTAAGGCGGATAAAGAAGTTTCTTCAAGTAGCGATAGCGGGCAACAAAGGCAAGTCATTTAAACAATTCCAATAAAGATATGAAATGAGAAGTATATCGATTAAGTTATACAAATTGATGCTTTGCTTTTTTGTAAACCTAAATTATGTTTTTGGATTTGGTGTTGTTTTTCTCTTCGTATTAAATAGGCCACATGACGAACCACAAAAGCAGCAGCAGAATTTTAATGCAGGCAGTAGTAATGAAAAAAACAATAGCAACAACCACAGCAGTAATAGTGATAGCGGCTTAAGTCATAAAATGGAGGAGTCATCGTGTGGCGAGGCCGAAATTGCAGGAGTTGGTATAAATAAATTTGATAAGGACGATGCAAATGTAACCGCCGCTATATTCAGTTCAGAGACACCGGAACACAAATATCCAATAGCTGAAGAAAATATAACACAAAAAGAAGAATCAGGTTCTGATATTGACAAACCCACAACTTCCACTACGTTGATAAAGCGTCATAAACGTAATCGCTCACGTAATTATCGTGTTGCAGGTCGGTCTTCATCTTCCTCTTCCAGATCCTCAAAAGAAAATCTTGCAGAGACTGATCCAGATGATCCATCCGAAGAGCAAAGAGAAAGTCAAGAAACTGCTAACGTCGTAGATATCGCTCCTCCTGAGAACAATAATATAGAGGAAGCATCATCACCACCATCGCCTTATATGTTTGTAAGTACGAATGCAAAGAAAAATAATTAAAAATTATTCTATTGTGCAAGACTGTTAACCAACGAAGTCAAACAGTATTTAATTTTTCAAGGCACTTTCAAAGTACACGAAATGCACCTACATTTTTTTTTTTTTATTTATTTCAAATAACAATATCGTACCTTGTATCTTCAATTTTTGTAAATGCGGCTACACCGACTAAAAGAAATTTATAAGTTAATTAAAAAATATAACCATATTTTTTTGATTTTAATAAATTAGAGAAAGTTCTTTCATGTTCAAAATATAAAATCCATTCACATGAAATTTTTCCCAAAAGAAGCATAGAACAATTTTGATTGTGCACGAAAACTTCAAAACTCGTTTTTTTCTGATAGTTTAAATTTAAAAGAAAATTGTGAATGGTAGATTTTATTTTTTTTCATTTGGCATACTCAAACCCAAACAGAAATTGCCAAAAACGTATAACAGCTCTTTTTGATACAGGGTTTATAAGTTTGATAAACATAACATGTAAAAATTAAAATTTCTATATATCACTGTTTTTATCGACGTAGACTCTCGACTCTATCCCTTTCCATAGATGGGAGTACAATTAATAAATATCGATGATATTATTATATATTACGATGCAAAACAAAATATTACCTTTATTTAAGTTTTGATAATTTTATTTGATAATTTTAAGTAAAGTGTAAAGTTTCTTTTTTTTTAATATTTCTCTTAATTGCTTTAAATCTATTTTAGTTACCCAACCTTAATGATTCTTCAGCAAGCAGCCCTTCAAGTCAGAGTTCATCATTCTTTATCGAAGATCGTTCAAGTGCTGAATCAGATGTATCTATGTTTAGATTTTCTTTTGAATATAATTATTGATTTAAACAATTTGTAATAAAAAAAGCCTATGAGGCCAAGAAAAAATTATTACATTAGAATAATACAGGATAATCTTAAAACTATTAGATAACAAGAATGAAGCTTAATGCAAACAGTAATTAATTCTTCAATTCATCATTGGTAGGCATATACGATTCAAATGCTGCAAGGCAAACGTAAACAGCGTAATATCCATTTTAGACCTTCTGGTAGAGTTGTAATCGTCTAAACTAGTCATGGCACATTTGTAAAGGGCCTCCATTGAGGGCACCTCTTCGTATCGCCTCTCATCGGGAACATTATCTTCATCAAAATATACACCAAAGAATATTCGACTGGCACCCTCTAATGTAAATGAGAGTTCTTCGGAACCAGCAGTTGGATTGCAGTAATGTTCAAATACACCATCTAATTTCTCTCTAAAATTTAATTTTACACACTCATTCAGTTTATTAAACATCCATATGCAATCGTTCTCATCTACCAAGCGATCAGAGAAAACTCTCAAGGCCTCATGATACCACAATCGAACAAACACCTTTTTATCGCTAACAGACTCCTTGCGAAATAAGGAGCAGGCTGTTACTACGCCTGCTCTTAGCTGGCGTTGCTCTCATTTCACTCTGTACCGATTTGAAAATTTGTTGTGTGGCGGAAACAATTTGATTTACTACTAAAAATACATCCATTTTTGCAGCTTTAGAAATAAGGACATTAACCAAAACCGTTTATTAATTCATTTAAGTACATAATTACCTTGGAAATAAGTAAGTCCTGTGTTTTATTAGCGGACATCATAACGGTGAAAGTGAGAAATGCAGATTCATATATTTCAGAATCTAGACTATTCATTAGATAATTCTGTACATACACACTTTTTCCAGTTCCTGTGGGACCAACCAATAACATTTTCTTTTATGCTACAGAATAAATAAAATTTAGAAAATAAAAATTTTAAGTATAAAAACGTACCATTATAATGTATGCAAGAGTGGCTTAAATACAAGGGGTATAAGAAAATAATAAAAGATTTAAATTTATTATTTTCCCAAATTACAAGTATAATTTTGAATTGATCAAATACAATTCCATAAATTATTCAGCCCAATTATAAACAAAAATTCCGTGCGAATTATTTCACTTTTCCCTTTTCTCCAATTATAAATTTTTCCCCTTTTGATTGACTGCGGAAAGAGAAAAAAATTCGGGGGAAAAAAGTAGGTATTCTAAATTATAAAATAAAAATTATATGAAAATTAACAAAACAAACTCCCTTCAAATTACTGTGATGCCACTTTTTCATTATTTTTCCCCACGGAATTCATAATTGGAGGAATCTTTTCTCGAGAAAAATTTTTTCCGTGGGAAAGAAATTCCGTGAGAATATTACTAATTGAGCTGATTATGTATTTATTTATAAGAAAATCGGACGTGAAAATAAAAATATTATTTTTTTATATTTTCTATACTAAGAACCGACTTACGTGAATATGCATTTTAAGTAAATGCATGTAACGTGCCGTGTCTATAGTCGGAACCTGGACTCCTAATGATGTTTCCTCCACATCCATTCGCTTGGCTAAGTCCGGCCAAGAACGCCAAGAACCACGTTGCTTAAAAATATAAACATAGTCCACTAGCAGACCCTTAACTGGTATGGAAATATCAAATATGCCTATGTCTTCGGGATGATTTTCTTCATCAGCCCACATCTGATAATGGATAATATTAAACAATAAAAGAATTTGAACGATTTTCTGTTCATTTTCTTTAAAATGTGTAATTTACCGTTCTCAAAAAAGTATCAAATTTAGATCTAGAATTTGCATTCAATATACCAGCCACGCCCAAAATTAATGAAAATATTAAGGCTGCCTGAAAAAATGTTGGCAAATATTTTTGATAATCTTCGGGGTTTTCCTCGATGCCCTCATTAAGACACATATCAAATAAATCAAATGTTGTTGTCAGACAATTAAATTCTCCAGGCTTTAAGTATTTAGTGCAGTTTTTGCGAACAAATTCCTGGCAGTAAAAAGCCATATTTATAAATGAAAAGAAAATCTGATAATATTTTTTATTACCGGTTCTAATGACCACTTAAATAATGCTTTTATATATGGTATATTCTCCTCATCGGCCCATTGAGCATCGGCTTTTTTAAGCCACGAGTTAACGAAAGCCGGCCATCCCAATGTGCTGGGTTCCATGTATATCATACCACAGCGAGAAACAGTAGCTGGCGAAGCCTGTGCCAAATCCATTACCTCAAAAATCATAGACATTTCTTTGGTCATAGTGATAACCTCGCCTGATGTCAGACATAGTTTTTTATTATCATCAAGAACGGTATTCATATTTTCAATCCATACTGCATCTACTGGACCATCAAATATAACCTGCAATTTAAAAAAAAAAAAAAAAACTAAAAAATATTTTTGATAATACACTTTACGTAAACACCCATTTTCTATCTGGTGTTGGTGTTATGGCAAAATCTCTAAATATTCGAGCCACTAAGCCATCCGTCCACTCATATGAAACTGGATCGAACGAACCATACAATTGATTCATTGTTATTGACTTTAGATTCATAATACCCATTTGAACGTGCTGGAAATAAGAACTCTTATCGGGAGCCTTTATTTTTAAAGATGATAAAATTTTAGCCAATATTTGTAACGTCTTTGTTTTTCCTGCTAAGGGCTCTCCTACCAACATAAAGCCATGTCGTACTATAATCATTTCAAATGTCTGTATTACCTTGATGAGAAAGCTATCGGCTGGTTCCAGAACCATTTCCTCACAAAACTTCTGGAACTCTGTTTCAATAAGTGAATAATCGATGGTGGGTAAGGAAATGCCTGGAAAAATGTCCGATATTATACCCTCAAAGAGAGGAATGTCAAAAGACATAAATTTTGGTAAATTAACATCCATCAGAGATCGCAGCAACAGAATGTCCTCCAATTCGTCAGGATATTGTTTTTTGATATTGCCACAAGCGGACAGCACTGTTTTTACTGCTCTAATACCGTAATCGTAATGATTTTGCATTGACAGCTGTTCGGAACATAAACGATAAGTAGTCACAATTTTAACAGCCAGCTTACGTGCATCTACGAAACCATAAGAATAAAGAGAAATTTCTCCAATCATAGCATAGTCCGGTACCATCATTGCCACTGATCGAAATAAAACTTTTAAGTTGTCTGGCAACTCGGAGCGTCCTGCATAGCCAGGATTCATGGTTATACATACATAACAGGAGGGATTTAAAGTCAATTCTGTATTTTCAAATATAAATTTTTCTACATGTGCGCGTACGGCTTGCACAATTAACAAAATTTGCTGAGCAATCACAGAAAGAACATCTAATTCAATTCGATTGAATTCGTCAAAGCAGGCCCAGGCCCCGCTAGAGGCTAAACCTTTAAAGAATTTACCCATAGCTTTGTAGTCTAGTCCATCGGAGCAATTGAATACTTAAAAGCAATTGATATGCTCCTACCAACGTACGATAACAACGATCTGTTAAAGGTGTTATAACCAAACGATCCGAATTTCCCAAATACTCATTTGCATATGGCACAGTTGCATTTATAATTCTAACCCAACTGTCACTCTCTTCCCAATAGTAACGTAATTGAGACATCCATTGAAAATCATATTCACTGTTCACTTTCATGCGTATCAACTCCTCTATCACATCTTTTGCATGGACATCTATGACTATCAGAGACTTGATGGTGATCCGGTTTAAATTATTTATTTTTGTAGATCTAACTAGAGCTACAATCTGATGTAAGTCGGAGGTTAATTCTGCAAAGAAATCATGCATTACTTGGTAATATGTTACTGATTTCCTTAAATTAACATGAACATTGGCTGCCCAATAGATTTGTGATACACAAAGAACCACCATTTGTGGCCAGTATAGCACCCAATCATATCTCTTAAGTTGGGGGTAATGTTCGAATGATTTTTCCATATGATCTCGTACAGCTTTCAACATTTCAAACTCCACGCCAAAAGCCATTTTTCTACGCTGCCACCAGCAGCAGCTGTTGAAACTTGTTGCACCAATGGTACAACTTCCATGTCTGCACTTATCATAGACAAAACATTTTTCTTTTTGAAGGCAAGCTATTAATGCCTTCAAAACATTTGCTTAGATGAGGTAAGACCCTAAGGGGATCTTTGGTTTCAGATAAAATTTCTAACATTTCGTCATTAGAGAGAAAAAAGAAGCGAGGGAAATACAGTCGTTTCTTTTCCAAGTAATTATTAACACCATTGGAGATATCATCCAAAAGTTCTACTGCCTTGATCAACGATTCAAGCAATGCGGCTGCGGGTGCAGTTTCCATAACTAACGGTTGCCTCAATATCATACCCATGTTATGGGTAAATGTCTGTTCTACAATTACGAAGAGTCTTCCCTCTTCAGGCATCTGAGCTACAATATCTTTCAAATACTCAGAAACATAGTTAACATTGAGGTTTATGCGTAAATACTCAGCAGCCTGACTTATTAATGAAGCATCAATTTGTGGTTGTATAGGTTCCATTCGACAGCCAACTTCAGCTATTTCCTTTACTATTGTCTCATAGAGGTCTAGTATTTGGTCAATGCTAGGACTTATATTAATATTGTTCTCATATTCGTAGCACACTAAAGTCAAGCGCAGCAAAGCAATTGTTCGCTCGTTGGAGCAAACTTTCAGCAGCGTCATTAGAGTTCTTTGTTTTAAAATATTTAGCTGCCTGTTGACTAGACCCTCGATACATAGAAATGTCAAGGGCCATAATTTGGCAGGTATAACTCGCTTTTTATACATACGTCTTACGGCGCATATAACCTTTGGATACCAAGTCCATCTTAAGTATGTGTTGTTATCATTTAACAATGTTCTACAGTATTTTAGAAAGGCCTTTTGGGAAATATATTAGCTTGGCGCAACTTCGAAGAATCGAAATCAATTAAATATTCGGGAAATTCTAATACAGAGGAGTTTAACACAAAGCGAATAGGTATATACAATATCAGTAAGCGCTGTTTAATTTTTTTACGATTATGAACGAACTTGGAATATAGTTCTGTTCTTCCGGATAGTAAAAACCTAAAGTCACCCTTGGGTAAATCAAATTCAGCGGGATTCTCACCAGGCAATTCAGGTTTAACTAAAATGCATTTCATGCTATAAATCTTCATTAAACGATTAAACTCTTCATGAACATCCTTCATATAAGAGTTAACAAGTTCTGGAAATTTTTGCTTTAAGTGCTTCGGTGCATAGCTCAGTATTTGTTTTTCTGTTTTTATCAACATTCTCGGAATGACGATGGTACGAACAAATCTTCGCAAGTCGTCCACGTAATGAGATTCGGGCAAATACCGTATATCGGGATCAGGTGGTAAGCGTTTCCGGGCCAATTTCATTTTTTCCTCAGACGCCCGATGTTTTAAAACGTATGATGCCGCTTTGTATAGACATCGTCTAAGCGAAATTTTAATAGCGGATTTTTCGTATAATATTCATTGTCATATTTGTCTAAATTTGAGGGCGGATGATACATTCGGTCCAATTTGCGACTAAACATTATGTATGTAATTCTTTATTTTTATAACAGTTCTTTTTAACTTTAATATTTTTTAAAATTATTGTTTGTTTGTTTGCGTTTTAAGTTACTCCACTAACAGACAACAGCCACTAGTAAAGAGATTATTTGGCCCCGAAGTCTTCATAGAGCCATCACAAATAACGGCCACAGCCCATTAAAAGAAAAGATATAAAACATTCACTTCGTTACTCAAAAACTTGATAAAGGAGATAAACAATAAACATCCAAATTAAATAGTTAGATCTATTGCATCCATAAAAAAATTATTATTAAAATTATTACAATTAATTTCTTAATTTAATTGAGATTTTGAGTTAATAATATTAAAATATTCTTTTGTCAGAAGTTTTAGTTTCCTAGTTTAAATGTCATGTATGTATTTTTTTTTTTAATCTGATTTTAATAATGGCAGGGGTACATAACCACAGTGCGAGGGTATCCTACAAGTTTTCAGATATAAACAGTCTCTCCAAGACCTGCACATGGACCTATACCTTCGTATAGGAAGTGGTAAATCCTGAACAGGATATTGAAGTATTAATGATTATGAATATAAGTTTTTAATATTTGTTAAAACGATAGCATTTTTATAAAAGCCAGTTGAGAAAAAACGTGCGTGTAGGTTCTTTATTTATAACCTCACTTTTTTGAAAAAGGAAAGTCTGCTCGCACACACATGTTCCCCCTTCAAGATAAAGTAATAAACTGGTCATATACGTATATAAAAATAAATTTTATGTGATTAATTATGAATGCAGGTGTTTATTTACTTACTTTTTTTTTTTTTGATTTTTAATAACAATGTTGCCTAACAACCGTTCTTTTTTGTTGTTATTTTGAAATAGTATTTTGTTAAAAAAAATGCACTTAAGGCCAGTAGAAAAAAAATTAATGAAACTGACACATTTTTATACCCTTCACCACAAAAAGTGGAAAAAGAGTATAATTAAGTTTGTCATTTCGTTTGTAATTTCTACAATATACGTTTCCGACCTCATTAATCGATTGAGCAATGTCCGTCTGTCCGTCCGTGTTAGTGTTGAAATCAATTTTGCAAGGGTTATACCATGTTCACATTACAATTCGAATTACGTTATTCCCTCTCTGAATGACTTGTGCTATTTTGAGTGTTCACGTTGCATCTAAGTAATTGGGTTTGGCAGTTGTTTGTTTATTTCGTAGAAAACACGTTGGATTGTAAAAAAGTTTTGCCATTTTATTTTAAACAACTATTTTGTTTACTTTTTATACAATTTCAGTAAGTAAATATTAAGAAAGTATACTTTTATTTCAAGAAGATATGCTATCACAATTTTTTTACTACAAAAATCAGAAAAAGTGCCAGCAAATGGGAGCAAAGCAGAGAGCGCGCGTTATATTTATTTAAATTTTTAATGTCCTATATAACTTTTCACTTTTTTCTTTGTTTACTTTTTATTATTTTAACAGTTGTTCAGGTAAAACTTCGATGAAAATTAGAGATGACACCGATTTTATCGTAATTGGTGTGGTAATTCAAACTTAATTACCTACAAAATTGGTGATTCGCTCTCAAAAATTTGTGTGGGGAATTACGTTACGTTCTGCTGGTAATTAGAGGCTGAATTACGAAAAAACGCTGTAGTGTGAACATGGTATTAGAGAAAATTTAAATACGAAAATCGGACATAGTCCCTAAAGAGGTGCGGTTAAAAATCAGCACGATCGGTCCATATCCTTTAAGGTAGCGGGCAAAACACCACCCCTAGCTCTAATTTTTCTATATCATTTGGAACAATGAAGTAACTGCAATCGAAAAAAAAAAAAAAAATAGGGGGCGATAGAGAATTTAAAAATAAGAAAAAAAAAATCATATTTTCTGAGTTCCGGGCCTCTGAACTTTTCAAATTTTTTAAAATATAAATATGGGTACCATTTTTTGAAGAAATTTTATTATAAATTATATACATATAAGTAGTTCTTAATTTATATTTTCTTATTTTTTTAATTCTCTGTCAACCCAATATTTGCTTTTGTGATCGGAATTATTTCACTTAACTCGATTTACATGTATGGTGAAGGGTATAAAAGATTAATGCTTCAAAAGAGAAAGCTTTAAGAGTTAAAAGCTACTATTAGTTTTATGTTTATTATATTCCTCACCGCAATATGTAACCGTCATAAATACGTATGTGTGTAAGTGTATATAAAATGATGTCTTTAATGAATCCCTGCATAAATTTTCTATTGTGCAAATCACTAATTAGAGACATAAATGTGATGAAATTAATTATGGATGCATCTCTTCTTTACACGAAAAGTTTTCATGGAGAAGAACTAAATGAAGTGATTTATATGACTCGAAAAATAAATTAACTAAGAAGCTTCTTTGTGTCTTCCAATTGTGTACATACATATAATATACTACTAGAAAAGCATTTATCACATAGATTTCTTAAAAAAAAAAAAAACAATACTATTTTTTTAATAATGAAAACAGCATTTGTTTAAATTGAATAGTAATAATATTACTTGTAATATTGAATAGTAAAGGCGGGTTCACCCATTGTTTCGGAACAAAATTTTTGTTGTGAGAGAATTTTAGTTTTGTGAGAGTTTGTTCTGAAACGATTCACCCACTTCGAACAATTTTTCTGGAAAAACAAAGCTACCATATGAAACATATGTGTAAGCGAGATGTGTTACTTTACAAGCAGGCAGCACTGTGATAGAAAATTAAAATCACTGAATGCCGTTTGTTATAAATAAATTCTAAATTAAAAAAAATTTCATAATTAAATCAAAAAATGAGGTAAAAAAAAATTGAGGTAAAAAGTCATACAAGCATTCTCTACCCGGCTTTTTCATTTCTGAAATAAGCTTCAATGCAAGGGATTCATTCGTTGAGATCCATGACACAATTTTTTAAACTTATTTTCTTTTATTTTGTGTTTTATTATAAATATACCAGGCAAATTAAGGCAGGTAATCTTAAGAACAAAACAAATTTTAAAAATAATTATTGAATATCAATGCAAACAAAGAACGAAAAAGTATGTAAAATATATTTTTTGCTTGAATGATTTTTATCACATTAATTAATGAAGTGGCAGCTCAGTTAAATTTTCTTTGAAAAAAAAGTAGTTGGCAGCACAGTTTCTTTGTTTCGGAACAAAAATTAAAATTAAACCAATTCAAGCTGAAATTGTTCCGAAGTGAGTTTACTCTCTTTCTCTCTCTCTCTCAAAAAATAAAACGTCAAACTACATATAAAAAAAAATGTTTCGGAACAAAATTTTTGCCGGTGAACCAGCCTTAAGACACTTAATACTTGGCATTTCGCTTAATCCAGCTTGCCATACACGTGGTCCACTTACCCTTTAAATTTTTTTTTTTTTTTTTAAATTACAAAAACTGTTAAGCAGATTCGGAAGAAGATTTATTTTCGATTCTAATTCCTTTATTTATGATAGTACGAGTAACAAAATAATAATAAAATAATAAGAAAGTAATGACTTCAACTCTGAGAGTTTAAATGATTTTTAATATGTATTTAATAATTAAAACAAATTAAAATAATAAGGCTTGTTTTTTTAATAATTTATTTATTAAATATTTTTTAAGACGCATACAAAAGACAATAAAAATTTATACTCACAATTGATGCTATTAATTTGAATTATTATAAATGTGTGTAAAAAAACAAACTAAAGGCCCATAAGCATAAGATAACTTAAGCAAACTTAAACAACTGTGCAAATACATTCAATTATATATGGCAAACTATAATGTACTTAAGAACACTTTACGGTAAGTTTCGTCAAATGAAATTTCTTTAAGCAAAGTACGAAACTAATCGCACTTTCCGTACGAAAACAGCTGATTGTGCTTTGTGTTATATATTCATAAAGTAAGGCTACAGGCGGGTATACTAGTTATGTACTACAAAAATTGTTTTCATTAGATTAATTTGATTTAACGTGTATTTATGTATAATCTTCGTTATAATAAACTTATAATTATGAGTGTGAGCACATTTTGCTGAAAACGGTAACTGATAAGATTATTTTATATAAATTTATTGGTTTAAAAATTCATTGTAGCATATATTTTAATATTTAATGGTCATAAAATTAGTATCGTTAGAATACAACTTCTGCATAGAAGTTCGAAAATTTTTATAATGACATCTGAAAGCTTCGAATTAAATACTTTAAACAAACAAGTAAAAGTGTATAAAAAATTTCCCTGGTTTTGGTCACTGGTTTTTTGTTTAGTTTGGTTTTCGCTTTTCTATGTGGCTGTTATTCCCAGTTTTTATTATTATCCTAAAACAAGACTAATAAGAGATGAGACTCACTTTAGGGATGAGTTTGTTGGTGAAAGAACGCAAATACAATTGCTTGGTTTGTCATCGATTGGTATAAAATTAACTGGCACTGTAGAAAATGAAGTACATGCTGTTAACTTTTTACTTAACGAAATAGATAAGATTAAGGCAGCCGCCCGTCAAGATCTCTATGACATAGAGGTAGATGTTCAGCATTCATCGGGAACGTTTATGCTGTGGGGTATGGCTGCAAGTTATCGTAATGTTTCAAATGTTATTGTTAAAATTTCACCAAAAAATTCCACAAGTGAATCATATTTATTGCTTAATTCACATTTTGATTCTGAGGTTGGTTCTCCAGCAGCAGCCGATGCTGGCGTTATGATAGTTGTAATGCTGGAAACCCTGAGAGTTATATCGATTTCGGAAAAAGAACTTAAGAATCCTATAGTGTTTTTGATGAATGGTGCCGAGGAAAGTAATTTGCTAGCGTCTCATGGTTTTATTACACAACACAAATGGGCACCCTATTGCAAGTAAGTGTAATAACAAATTTGGTGAAAGTAGGCGGGAAATTTTATGAAAACTTTTTTATTTATTTATTTTTAGAGCTGTTATTAACTTGGATTCATCTGGCAGTGGAGGCCGAGAAGTCCTTTTCCAGACTGGACCAAACCATCCGTGGTTAATAAAGGTAAATCGTTTAACTATTTTAAAGATATTCATATTTAGAGCTTACAAAATTTCATTGAAATCAGATGAGCTCTTTCAAAAATAAACGCAGGGATATGTTGTTATCACATTTATGTTTCGACACCAGAGTCGGCAAATAGCTGGGCTTTGCTTTCGAAATACAGATTAACACCACTAGGACATGTGAAATTTTTGCTTCAATAATTTTTATTTTTCTTGGTTTTTTTATAATTTATATTCCTAGAAAATTTTTTCAATGTAACAGAAAGATATTTTACCTTATTTCCTGTTTTTGCATATTCTATCATTTTACAACACTGCTTTATGTTTACAAAACAAGACCAAGATATTTGTTTTTTTATAACTGCAAAAACATTAAAGGCGGGTTCACCCATTGTTTCGGAACAAAATTTTTGTTGTGAGAGAATTTTAGTTTTGTGAGAGTTTGTTCTGAAACGATTCACCCACTTCGAACAATTTTTCTGGAAAAACAAAGCTACCATATGAAACATATGTGTAAGCGAGATGTGTTACTTTACAAGCAGGCAGCACTGTGATAGAAAATTAAAATCACTGAATGCCGTTTTGTTATAAATAAATTCTAAATTAAAAAAAATTTCATAATTAAATCAAAAAATGAGGTAAAAAAAAAATTGAGGTAAAAAGTCATACAAGCATTCTCTACCCGGCTTTTTCATTTCTGAAATAAGCTTCAATGCAAGGGATTCATTCGTTGAGATCCATGACACAATTTTTTAAACTTATTTTCTTTTATTTTGTGTTTTATTATAAATATACCAGGCAAATTAAGGCAGGTAATCTTAAGAACAAAACAAATTTTAAAAATAATTATTGAATATCAATGCAAACAAAGAACGAAAAAGTATGTAAAATATATTTTTTGCTTGAATGATTTTTATCACATTAATTAATGAAGTGGCAGCTCAGTTAAATTTTCTTTGAAAAAAAAGTAGTTGGCAGCACAGTTTCTTTGTTTCGGAACAAAAATTAAAATTAAACCAATTCAAGCTGAAATTGTTCCGAAGTGAGTTTACTCTCTTTCTCTCTCTCTCTCAAAAAATAAAACGTCAAACTACATATAAAAAAAAATGTTTCGGAACAAAATTTTTGCCGGTGAACCAGCCTTAAGACAACAAGAGAATGATCAACCAAAATCAAAATGCACATTTTGTATTTTATTAGGGAATATTTTTTATTTTACCTTTTTAAAAAAGTTGGAAAATGTATTGTGTATATTTATATTAACTTTAACACTTTTAATTACATTTTTGCAGCTGATAAAATTACTATTATAAGGTGTAGGTAGTTACTAGATAAAACCGGCAAACTAATAAAAATTGTAAATAAAGAAAACGAGAGAGTGAGAGATTAAGAAACCGCTAGATTTTAGGGCATTATTATAATAAGTGTTACCATAGATTTTAAAATTATAGTTTTTAAATCGGATAGAGAAAATATTTTATTTTACTTAAAGTCTATATATATTTTACGTCTTATATACATACATAATTACATATATAAATATCACTCACATAATAATAATTTTATTTTTTTAATTTTAAGTACTATCATAAAGCTGCAAAACATCCATTTGCCACTACCATCGCTGAAGAATTATTTCAAAATAATTTTATACCCTCGGATACTGATTTTCGCATCTTTCGCGACCATGGTGGCATACCAGGCTTAGACATGGCTCATACTTATAACGGTTATATTTACCACACTAAATATGATACTTTTCAAAATCTTCAAAGGGGCACTTACCAAACAACCGGTGATAATGTCTTAGCTTTAACTTGGGCCCTAGCTAATGCGGAGGAACTTCAAAATCCCCAGGCCAATGCTAAGGGTCATGCTGTTTATTTTGATTTTTTAGGCTGGTTTCTAATAAGCTACACCGAAAGTGCGGGTATTACTATAAACAGCATAACCTGCTGTTGTGCTGTAATATTTATTGGTATTTCATTATTTTTTATGGCCCAACTGCAGTCTAAAGAGAATGAAGATTATAAATCGATATACGTAAAATTTTTAATTATATTTGGAGTACAAGTGATAACGACATTTGCTGCCGCGGGTTTAACTCTTCTTATTGCGGTAATTATGGATGGTATGGGCTTAACCCAAACCTGGTATTATAAGCAATGGCTTTTATTTGGATTATATTTTTGTCCCATGTTTTTTATCATGACAATCGTGCCAGCTGTTTATATAGAATGGGCTCGTAAAAGGGTAAGAGAAGTGTAAATTAAAAACAAAAATTCTTTTTTAATATACTTTTTTCATTTTAGCATTCGTTGGGTATTAACGATACTATAACATGCTTTATGCATTCTCACTGTTTAATACTGGTTATAATTTGTGTTATAATGACTGCTATGAATATACGATCGTCTTTCTTTTCTATGATAGCTGTATTATTTTATACTGGCTCGGTGGCTGTAAACATGATTTTGTCCAGATTTACCATAAGTATATTATCAGATGTTTGGATTTAATAATTTTTCTTTTTATAGTATTTTGCTGTTTGTATTATACTTTCAGAATGTTATTATTTAGCTATACATCTTGTATGCCAATTGCTGCCTTTTTGGTTTTATACCTATTTGATTTTTTTATTCTTAAACACTTTCATACCCATGCAGGGTCGCGATGGTCCTGATACTAAACCTGAAATTTTAATATCTTTATTTGTGGTAATATTTACCATACATTTTGCTGGATTCATAGTAAGTTCTTATAATTTTATAGTAATTGTTTGCCTCTTTCCTAAATTGTTGAAAAACACATTATTTTTTTAGCTGCCTATTTTACACAAATTTGAAAAATCGATATTTCTATACGCAATATTTGGTATTTTGACAATAATTTTTATTATTATTGCTGCTACCCCGGTGGGTTTTCCATATAAGAAAGATATAGCGCCTCAAAGATTTTATGTTTTGGTGGGTTACTACACACAAATCGGTGATATTTATTGATTTGTTTCATACACTTACATTTTCAGCATACTGAACGTGTTATTCGCGATTACGATGGACGGATTGTTAAAAATGATACTGGCTTTTATATACAGCCCGTTGATACCAGACCTAACAGTTTAGCTCAAACCACTTTTAAAAATGCTTTACCCAGCTCTTGGATTAAAAGGGAATGTGAAGAAGAAATCTTCTGCGGCTTGCCATTATACAATTCCAGATGGATGGATTGGAAGTGAGTGTCATTAACGATTAAATAATTAATCGTTTCAAAAAAAATTATTTTTTTCAGAAATTCATCTTTATGGATTCCAGCATCACGTCCCTATCTTGCAATACCGACAGAACTTAAGCTAATTGGCAAAGTTTATAAAACAAATACCACAATACGTTATGATTTTAGCTTAAAATCTGCTGACAGAGTTGTTTTATATGTGGATCCCTTGGAAAAGGTTACGATTAAAAGTTGGTCTTTTCATCCCACACCTTTAAAGGAAAATTATAAAACCCCATATTTTATCTATCATGTCTACTCTATGGATGAAACACCCTTAAAGTTTTGGCTCGAAATAGAGGTTTTTAATATAAAATTTGAATGAATTCAAGAACAAAAAAAAAAAAACTAATTTCAATTTTGTTACAGCATGATTCCGCTAAAATGGAAGGGCCCTACTTGCGTTTGGGTGTTGGAGTACATTTTCAATATCATAGTCATAAATATACAGCAGAATTTCAAAGGTTTCTTAAAACATTTCCAGCTTGGGTTTATCCTACACACTGGACTGCCTCTTTTGAAAGCAGACAATTTTAAAAACTTTACAAACGTTACAATTATAATGGCGCCATTACACATTTAAAATTAAAAAGGAAAATAACAGTTTTTGTAAATAATAATGAAACTGTTCATAAATGCATCACTAAGTTGCATTATTAAATTAAACTTCGTGAAAAGCCTCACTAAGGCAGGCAATGCGGTGATGTATTTACGAACAGACTTAATGATTTGTTTTAAATAAATTCGTTGTAATTTGTTTCATTAAAGTAAGTTACAGTTTTGTTTTAATAAACAAGCTTTCTTAAGGATTACTTACATACATACATACATATATTAATTAATACATTCACGTAAATATATATTCTTTTAATATAAATAAAGCAATCTAAAAGGACATGATTTGCCTTGTCTCTCTTGCTTTCATTGTTCAAAACACTATTCAATGACAACAAATAAATCACACACTATAAAACTAATGTTTGGTTCGCTCTTGCTTATAATCTCCAACTCTCGAAAGAACTCGTCCAAGAGCTGACATAAGCCCAAGCGGGAAAAGAAGCTATGAATTGCCTAAAATCATTGGTGTTGTAGATATCGTCATGCATTTTATGGCCAATGAGAGCCACATCAAATGTTGAACCATTCCAATCAGCACTTTCACGCTTAAAATATAAAAAATAAATTATATTGAATAATTTATTATTTAAACATCAATTAACTAACCTCAAATTCTAGATTAAATCTTAATGGTGTTGGATCTAGGGCATATGAAAAGTGAATAAAATAAGGAGGTTTAAATTTCTCTTCCAATGGTTCCTTAGTAAATGACCAGTCTACCAATTTGGCATCATTTAACGGTTGTATAAACAAATTCATATGATCTGGTCCCGATATTTCTAAAGTGAATAAGACATTACGGGAAGAGGTTTGTTTTTTCGATATTATTTGCAGTGTAGGCCAACCATTATTAACTGGTGCAGAGGCAGGTACAAAGAAGCTTTGATCTCTACAAAAATAATATTATTGAAATTTAAATTTTTGATAGCTTTTCTTACTAGCTCTATATACTTACTTCCATCCTAACCATCTGGAACTGTATATCGGATAGCCACACATTAATTCAGTATCACAATCAGTTTTGTCCGATTTCTGAAGTTTTGAATTCTCAAACATAAAATCAATCTCGTGTGGACGATGATCAACAGGCACTACATAAAAACCAGAGTCTTGACGGCGTACCGACATTGCTGCGTCACCATCGTGAAAAGTTCGAGTAGTATGCTGCAGTAAAGAAAAAAATTTTATTGATTTTTTGGTCATTAATTTCGAATAATTTTTATGACCTTCACCACAGGTGGAAAGGATGTATTTAAGTTTGTCATTCCATTTGTAATTTCTACAATATTCATTTCCAACCCCTGGTGTATATACCCTATAAGAACAGACCCCATCATTTGATCCCTCAAATGGCAATCACTGATGATGGAAATATCCATCACTGCGTAGAACAAAGTTTCTATCACATTCTTTATAGGAAAATGAAATGATTTCTGAAGCAAACAACGTTGCCAGTGACTTTTTGTACAAGAAATGCAAATGAAAACATGATCTTTGGAAATTGCTAATTACAAAACATTTTCTAAGCTGCATTTTGAACTTTGTTACGCTAAGAATTAGATTTAATTAACAAAAAAAAAAATAATTTATTTTAATTTAATATGAAAAGCAGTACAACGGCAACACCGTTTCGATATAAAATTATTGCAAATGTGTTTGTAGAAAACTGTGTATGTATAAGTTTCGCTCAATCATTTCTTTCTGGGTACGTTCTTGATCCATCTGTCCGTTATCGGAATGAAATCAGTTTTGCTATGACCCCCGATGAGCTATCTGCCATCCCTAAATTAGCGCGTAAGACGCAAAGCAATGTAATTCATAGCTTTTGTGCTGGAACGTTATCCCTAAATAACTCATTGTATTTTATAAAACCCGCTGCATAAGAATAAAGAAGAAATAAAACCGCTAGATTGCCTTAAAAATAACTAAATTCTCATTACTTTTCAACCATAACAAAACAAACCAACAAGCAGCCAACTTCACTTCCTAACGCACTGTCAAAATTGGATTTTCTAATTGCTAAGCGTTGACGCCGTGCTAATTAGGGATGCTTCATACATTTTATATGTACATGAAACATTTTGACAGATATCTTGCGCTTTGCGCGCTAATTTAGGGATGGCAGTAATTTTTCGGTGAAAATAAATTTAGAGCATTTAACGTTTAATTTTTTTCCTCTTCGCAAAAGAACATTTTATTTATATATATTTTTATATAAGCGCTTCATCATTTTAACCCTAATAAAACCTTAGAGAAATTAAAAAAGCTCGAATTTAGAAATCTGTTTATAACTATTGCTTTAACTCATTGGAGCTACAGACTTTTTTGACAAGAAAAATGAAACTTGGTATTTCTATTAAGAGTTCCTTCAAATAACTTAAAAAACCTCAATTGAAATAAGTGTTACAAAAAAGGTGCTAGGGCACATAATACCGTTATGGCATAACTAATTACGATTGTAAAATAATGTTTTAAAACTCATTAACCTGCTATAAGCCGTTATTTAATTGAATACCGATTTCAAATATTTTATAGTTTGATTAAATTGTTAAAACACTTACCACCACATAATATCTTTGGGGAGTTTCCTTCTCCACATATGGGAATGCAGCAGGAGTAGCAGCCAGTATAATAAATATCAAACAAATAATGCCAAATAAGGAAATAATTGTTTTAGACTTGCGGAACAGACACAGCAAAGGCACCTATTTCAATTTTAAAATACAAGGAAACATTAATAAATTTAATTAATTTAATTAAAATACATTAGAAACTTACCAAGAAAGGTGCAAATAATAAGATCATCAACATAGTAAAGCCTCCAACTAAAATTTCGGGATTTGAATTGGCGCCATCACGTCCTTGCATGGGTACAAAAATTACATAAAAGGCATAACAGAAGTATGTGTATGAAAGGAATGGTAATATCTGGCAAACACAATGAGGTATAAGCCAAAGAAAGTCTAAAATAACAAAAAGAAGAATTATTTTTTATTAAAAAAAAAATAAAAAAAGCTTTTAATAAACTTACTTTTCTTATGGAAGCAGGAAACAATATTCAAAATCACGGACAGCGTATAGAAACCAATACTGAAAATCACCGGAAAAACTGAGCGTATTCCAATCGAGATCATAATCACGGCAATAATTGTTAATATTAAACAATGAGCATGCATTAGCAATTGCAAGGCGTAGGCCAGGGGCAAACCATGTTCTTTGGTGTAACTTAAATAAATCGCAGGAAAGATGCCCAGAATAAAGAACATGGGACAAAAGTATAAACCAAAAATCATCCAGGTTTGTTTAAACCAAGACATTGAAAGACCAACAGCATCCAAAAACCAGGTAATAAAAAATGCTACCAAAATTGCTACAATTACAGTTGCAAGTTGAATGGCAAATAAAATGCCAAACTTTGTAAAAATTCGCCGTCTAAACATGCCCGTCTGATGACCCATATTCCAAATGTAGGCCAGCAGAGTTATAACGAAAACAACACACACAACTATGTTAACAATAAGACCAATTTGTTCCGGATAGCAGACAATAAACCAGCCAAGAACATCAAAGAATATCATATGACCTTCAGCATATTTCTGAAAAAAAAGAAAACGCACGCAAAGTTTCTATTAGAGGAAAACAATTATTGTAAAATCTATTACTTACAGCTGGATCTTCCAACTCCGGTGCATTTGCTAAGGACTTGGCCAAAGCTAATACATTGTCACCAGTCGATTGGTATGATTTTCTAGATATGGCATTAAAACGATCATATTTTGTATGATAGGCGAAACCATTATATGTCTGGGCCATATCCAAACCGGGTATTTTGCCAAAATCCCGAAAAATCCTATAATCTGTCTCTGAGGGTACAAAACCATTCTGAAATATTTCTTCGCCCATGGTAGATGCATACGGATGTACAATATTGGCTCCATAGTACTAATTTAAATGAAAATGTTTTTTTTTAAGTTCAAAGTCCTTAAATAGAATTTTTTTTTAAATTAAAAATACCTTCATAAGCCACGGATGATCAGGACCAGATTGAAAAAGAATTTCTCGACCACCAGTACCAGCCGAATCTAAGTTGATAACAGCTCTACAAAGAGAGTTTAAATAACAATAATTACATATATATGTATGTACATAAGTAGATATTTCTGTTGAAGTTTTTACATCAGTTTTTATTCATACTTTTATTTAGAAAGAATATTTATTTCAGAAGGAAGTGTTTTTAATAAAGCAAAACAAGTATATGTAAGTATCTTCGATGCCAACCAAGGCTTGGCAGAAGCAAAATTAAAGGAAAAGATGGTGTGAATATTTCGTTTTAATATCAGTTAATGATACATATATTTTTAATCGACTTCAAAAAAAGAAGGAGGTTATCAATTCGTCTGAATGCTGCTTTTTTATGCTTGCACCTGCAGAACTCAGTTATTTCTAAACTGATTTTGAAATTTTTTTCTTTTTTAAAAAGGTTATTATAAAATTTGAAAATTAAAGAGTGTCCCAAATTTAATGTTAATTGATGTATGTGGTCAATGTTTTGAACCTTAATGGATAGATATCTAAAATTTGTTTTGAAGTCAGGTTTCTTTTGCAATTATTATTTAGATTATACTTACATGTACCTCTAGTGTCTAGTTTTTTCCTTTTTTTAAATAAACTTTTCTATACACGAACTTAAGCCTGACTAAAAATTCTTTATTTTGTTTTATAATTTTATTTTTTTTAGCAACGGCTTTAAAGAAAGCATTAAAAAGTTTAAAATATAAGCAGATTTGTGAACAAATCTGTTAATCGAAAGCTAAAAAAATAACAAAAATGCAAGACAAGCCCGAGTTCATTACGCAAATACATATACTTGCGCTTAAGAAAATCTACAATTTAGGCAATGAATTAAACTGGACGTCACTGAAGGCAATTGTCTCTTAAGTTTAACAAAAGTCCAGCAAAATTGGTAGAAGAAAATTAAATTTTAAAAATGTATCATCATGATGAATGTTGCGTTTTCTTAAAAACTAAAATAAACCAATCCTGATACTATGTTTGTATGTATGTATATACCAGAAAGAAAACATGAGTCAATGTCATAGATTTTAACAAATAAATCTACTGATTAAAGGAAGGAAAATCAGCTTTATTAGACTTGAGCAATGGCTTTGGAATGTGCATTGAATACTTTCAAGAAAGAAAAATCAATAAACGGAGAAGTAATCTATTATTTCACCTATTAAGTCAAGAAAAAATTTATTCCTTTGGTAGAAAAATTTAATATTAAAAAAAAAATGCTGGGGTGCACATATGACTCGGCACTCAACGAACTCTTCTTCTGCAAAATTTAAAAGAAATGATTCCACAAAAAATAGTTCGAGTCCGTTTCTTTACAAAAGATCTTTCAAAGTCACAGTTTTCGGCTTAAAGCACGAAGATTATTAAAAAGCAAAAAAAAAAAAATTAAATCTATTAAAAAATTTTTTTTCTGAAAGCATTTTTTTAATACGACTCTCGCTCAGGGGATGATCCCTACTTATCCAACGCATTGTGCCAGAACTAGGAAGTTAGGTTATGGAAAGGAGAATAGAGTGAGTATAGTGAGTAGGTGACAGGAAAGACCTCCGCAGGATGTTAATTCTACACACAAACTGTTCTGTGTAATGCAAAGGGCGATTCACTGGCCAATCGACTACAAAGGGATGCGCTCTTGATGAAGAATGTGTTGCGCATACGAAATTACGAATTCCAGGAAAAAATTCCTGATTTCAAAAGAGCACATTCCGTTGTAATTCGATAAAATAGTGAAACACATCACACATTAAGTCTATGCTCCAGAGCTGGCTAACCCACTGTCTGCGAGGAGCTTCTTCGCTTTCTCCCGCACAGGGTCGAGTGTCTCTAAAATAGTCTTTGAAGCACCGGCCTATACAAGGAGAGTTATATTCCATTTTCGGTCTGATAAAGGTGACCTAGATAGTGAGGAGTTCAGATGTAATGAAGTATCTCTTGCATCGTTTTAGAAAACCTAGGCATTTAAATACTTCGCTTGCGACTTGAAAAATAGCTTGTTCTACCAAAAATCGCATTTTGATTTTCACACTTATTAAAATTTAAAATATTCTTCTGCTTACTTTACTTGCTTCGCCCATTTGTGCTGCGTTATAAAGGCGTGTGAACCCTGCAGCGGATTCTCTTCGGCTCCATTGAAAAGAAAGACAATTGGAAAACTTAATTTAGTTCCATATTTCGTTATTACTCGCATAGTTTCCAACATGGTGGCAATCATCATACCAGCATCACCAGCTCCTGAACTACCAGGTACCGTATCATAATGGCTGTTAATAAGAAGGGCTGAAGTACTGTTTGAATTTTTGGGTGTCACTTTTACCACAACATTTTGTATGCTTTGATAACAATTGACCATTTTCCATAGTACATAATTGCCCGAAGCTATTTGAACATCCTCTTCAATGTCAAACAAATCCAAACGGGCTTCGTTACGAATTTTCAATATTTCTGCTAGTAAAAATGCCACAGTCGATTGTTCATTAGCTGGACTGCCCACAACTTTGGGTCCAATTTTCGTAAGTCTAAGCAAAGTGTTTTCGGCACGTTCACCTATAAAGCGTTCCGGATGACTGGGTTCATCGGCTATGGTAAGGGTTTCGGGTAAATGATGAAAACTGGGTATGACAACCAAATAGAAAAGCAGAAACCAATACGCTATAAACACAGGAGCCCAATACCAACCGAACTTGCTGCGATTGTAGATAATTTTCATATTCTCATACTTTGATGTCATCATTGGTGGGAGCAGTTCTTAACTGTAATAGAGGAAAAAAACAAAATATTGACGTTTATTACATAAAAATATTTTCGATTTATTAAATTTATTTCACTTATAAATTTTATTAAAAGCAAATTGGTAATCGGTTCCATCCGATTCCGTACTATTTGAAACCGGACTAATAGAGGCACTCGGGGCCTATACTGTTATTTACAGGTCCAATACCCCTTTAAGAAAGGTAAAGGATGTGATGATAATAAGCGACTCAAAAACTATTATTTGTCACACATAAAAAAGTTTTTTATTTTGCAAATTTAATTAATTTTTTTAGAACAATTTTTCCAAGAACAATTTTTTTTTTGTCGAAATTTCTAAACCGTGCTATAGAAAAACCGTACTGATCGAAGCAGTACTATGCTTCAGTTAATTTATTGCTGTGACTTAACAGTGTTTTCAATTTGCTGAATTTAGTCATCCGGTTCTTTTATTGACTTAAAAAAAAATAATAACTAGTTGCTAATCTATAAAACAATAAAAATATTTTTATAGTTGATTAAATGTGAATAACAATTTTAATTTTTTTAAGAAAACACGCCTTGGTCTTTGATTATTAAATGTGTTTTTTTAAGTTATAGTACAAGAGTAAGACGATCATATTTTAAAAATCACTTTACGAAATTTAGATCTCCTCGCCAGCATATTTTTTTTATGGAATTTTTAATAAAGAGCAATCTTTTACACTTTAAGGAAGAGCTTTAGTTAGTCCCCTTCAGAAAAATTTTTCTAGTTATGATTTTCAAACACAGAAAAGTTGTATGACGCACAAACGTTTGTAAAAGCACTTGATTTGAAGCCGGTAAGCCAAGTGTCCATCGGAATTAAAAGCACTTTTATATTTTTGGTTAATGCCCAAAACAAAATTTAAATATACATAAATGTAACAAGGCGAATTTATTTTATAAGGTGGCATCGTTGCGGCAGCTAACTATTTTTTGTTTAATTTTCTTATGTGTAGAACAGCGGTCAAAACTGTATCATTTTATATCAAAAAGTTCTTTTTTAATAATCTTTAAAATAGTATTGTTACAAGTGTTTTATTCCCATACCCTTAAGTGCCTGATTTTCTTTTTACTGTTGTTTTGTTATAGCAGCGCTGCCACCTGTTAGAAATTCGCCTTAGTATGTAAAAACAATAATTTTCTAAAAAATGTATGTTTTTCTATGTTATGGAATATTAGCATAATATAATTAATAATACGAGTATTATAAAAATTCCCAAAATAATTTTTAAAATAATAATTTTCTATTTTATACGTGGGATTGTTTGATATAAAGACAATGAGAAATATTTAGCTATCATTTAAGCTACTTATACACGACATGTCTTTTACATATGGGGGAAAATTACGGCACTCGATATCGATCGAAATTTCAATAGAGTTTATATTTAAATTTCGATCGATATCGAATGCCATAATTTGCCCCCTGACTTTTTAACTGTGTGAGTCATATGTAATCTGCATGTGTGTCAAAATTGGTATTTTACAGAGGACTTTCAATATTTGGTCACAAACGTACATGTATTATTACGTTTGACCTAATTATCATTTGTTTACAACAGATATCCAAGCTGTCCGGTTTTAAAATGGCTTGTAGTCGTCTTAAATTATTTTTCCGTGCGTTACGGAATTACTGAAGAGTTGGCAATTTTAATTAATTTCTTTTTACTCCAAATATGAACAAGATTTGTTTGTATTGAATCATGATACAGAATTTACACAACTGTTATCAAATAGTTAAAATAAATTTCAGATTTTGGTCATATAAAATAATACCATCAGCCGGCTTATGCTACCGCCAATGGTCAATTGCCGTTGATTGTTTTCACACGGCATAGGTTTTTGGCAATACTTTTTGCTGTCATCCCTAAATAACCGAATAAAGCGCAAGATATCTGTAAAAATTTCTCATGTACATACAAAATGTATAAAGCATCCCTAAATAGCACGGCGTCAACGCTTAGCAATTGGAAAATCCAATTTTGACAGTACGTTAGGAAGTGAAGTTGGCTGCTTGTTGGTTTGTTTTGTTTTGCTATGATTGAAAAGTAATGACAATTTAGTTATTTTCACGGCAATCTATCGGTATTATCTCTTCTTTGTTCTTATACAGCGGGTTTTATAAAATTAAATGAGTTAACATTACTGTAAATGACACAAAGTTGACGCTCTTATTTAGGTATGTCACTGCAGCGTAAAAGCCCGACGTAAGAAGCCGTTGCTCCTTACGCGCTTATTTAGGAATGACAGAATTATAAAAACAACTAATGTCAGATGGTTTGTCAGATCAAAATAGAAACGTCCTAAATGAAATTTTGTCAAACACGACACGTATGTGTTTAACAGTGGGAAATTTGACATGTCAGATGTAAAACACATGTCGTGTATGGGCAGCTTTAATGCTAATGACTTTATTTTAATTATAATTATTTGACTAATTGTAATGAAATTTTAATTAAACGGTTTAATTACTAATTACATTTGGAAAAAAATAGTTGTTTTTATGATAATTAAATTTATGATAGCTGATCCTTAAAAAATGATGCATTAACCGAATAAACCTTCACGATCTTGAAGGTGGATCCATATTTAACATTTTAATAATTCATAAATTTAAAGTGAGATAGGTGTAAAACTTGATATCTTAGATCTAAATTCACCTCACTCCCCAGCTAGCTAATACTTACACGAAAACAAAAATATATTCCTGTGTGACAAAAAAGCCATTTAAAAATAATGCTAATACTTTTAAGTGTTTATTTAATATAATTATTTAGTCAATGATAATGATTTTGTTGTGAAATAATTATCAATGCAACCTTTTTATTAAAAAGCATTACCGTTAGTAAAAATAATGGTAATGCTAAATCATCATTATTTATCATTCAATGCTAATGAAATGATCAATTAATTAGTCAATCTATTTAATTACTCCAATTTATGGTCTAATTTAGTTGATTAATTTTTCAATTTAAATTTTTACAAACGCGAGTGGCTTTTCATTTCTTATTTTCAAAAACGGTAATTTGAATTTTAAAATTATTATTATCATTTACCATGAAGTGTTTTGTGTGTAAAAATTCGTGTAAATATCAGTGCTTTAATTTTCCATCTTGAAGGAGTGTATAATCTTAAAATAAATAGTTTGGTTTTTAGTAATGACATGTTTAGATTAGTTTTATTACACAAAAACCAAAAAATAATCAGATTGTGTGTTGTAAGCTTGTTGTTGTTTCTTATTGTTGTTAATTTCCTCTTTAGTTGCCATGGGATTGTTTTATTGAAAAATAATCGAAAAATAAAAATCTAACCACGCTGGGGTATTAAATTTGTTGCCAGTGCCAGTGTTACAAATACCTAACTCCTCCTGGTAGCTTTTTAAGTTTGCAGAACCCAACCATTGATGAGTTAAACACTGTAGTGTAGTGTTTTGGTATGACTGGGTTTAGGCCAGCGATAATCAGAAGTCATTTTGAGTTTGTCTGCATCGCCGTTTCCCTTATTTTTTCCCTTTCATTCAAACCTAAAATTCTTTCCCACTGCTCCCTCCTCTGGAATCCCCTTTTCGTACACATTATTACATGCGATACCTTAAAGATTAAACTATATCCATCTTCTACCATCGTAAGTCTGTTATTATACTAATGTGTAAAGATTTCTCGATTCCGATATGCTTTGACGTAAGATTTTCCACTAAAAATTACTTCTCTAACTATTTGCTCAAGGCTCAGTTGGGATTTTAATTCTTGATCTATTCGTTTAACAAACAAGCAAACACTTCTTCCAATGCAGCCATCAAGGCTGCTCGGCAATTGTTAACTAGTTTTCTTTTTCTTCTGTTTACCACTTACTTACACTCTACTTATTGGTGATGAAAAGTAACAATTGTCTCTCTCTTTCTTTGTTTATCTAAGACATAAACCAACATATTTTAAATAACCCACAGATTTTGTTTTTAGCATTTTTGTAACAGATATCTAAAAGGCTAAAATCCTTTTTATCACTTGTTTTCCTCTTCGAATTGAACGTAAAACAATAATTTTAGTCCACTATTTGCTTAAGTTCATTATATCGAAATTTGACCAGTTTAAAGTCTTTTTATACTCGTACTTTGTACTCAACAATTTTCTTAGAAATATGTTGAAGAAAGAACAGTATGAAAAATTAATTGATCGATAATTCAACGCATGTAAAAGTTTAAATATCAAGAAACTTAAGAATAATAAAATGAAAATTAAAAAAAAAATTTTGTGTAAACAAAACAAAAAAATGTTCAAACTGTTAATGCTGTTGATTAGATTATGATAGATTATCAAAAGTAAATAATATGTAAAAAAATTTTAAGCTTTTGTTTTTTAATAAATTACGTCGGACTTTTAAATTATGTTTTAAAATGGTCCTGTTATCGAAGTAATGTATCAGAGGAATCCACGCCTGCCTCTAATTTCGCCATATCATTTGGAACAATGAAGTAACTCCAGTCAAAAAAACATAAGAGGCAATATAGAATTAAAAACTAAGAAATAACAACAAGTGAAAACAATTGACGCTCGCCCATATTTTCCGAGTTACGGGCTTATGAACTTTTAAAATTTTTATAAATATTAATATGGGTATCATTTTAAAGCTTTTTAAGAGATCTTAAAGGAAATCCTAAAATTAAAAAAAAAATGCTTAACCCATTAAAAGCCGATGACATTTTTATGTAAAATTATATATGGAATTTAATTTTTTCTTCTTATTGTTTATTTCTCTGTTACCCTAAAATTTGTGTTTTTTTTATACTGAACTAGATTTACATATGTATGTGGTGAAGGGTATATAAGATTCAGCACAGCCGAACACTCTTACTTCTTAATATTTCTATTGTTAAGCATGCGTCGATTACATGCAGATATTATACAATTTGGTATATCTGCTTAATATTTTAAGCTCTTAATTGCTATTTTTGATAACTTTTAAATAATTAGTCAAGGCTAAGCAAGTTGAGAATATAACACGAAAAAACATTTCTAAGTACTGAGAAGTATTATGTTATGTTCACCATATCAAAGCTATTTTAGCCAAGTTATATTAAATATACAAATTATTACTAAACATGTTTTTATTTTTAATTTATTCTAATTTGTGTGCATTGATTAGTCTGCTTCAAGTTTAGCATAAAACGAAATAGAAAGTAGTTGTCTATTGCTACTGATAGTTAACACCTTTTGCATTTTTATCAAAGCAAACGTTTTAATTCCATGCAAAAACTATAGTATTTTTTCGTTAAATTTGTAGATTTGTTACATAAGAAAAAGGAAAAAATTTTGCACAATAATAAAGCATAAATGTCCCAATATTCCAACAAAAATAAAATTATTCATATTAATTTTTAATGTAATCCACAAGTCCATACAAAACATTTATTGTATTTATTCGTCTGTAGTTGCAGCTCTGTTTACAATGTGATACTCAAGTTCACGTAATCAAACAAATTGATGCCGCTACGAAATCAAATGAAATAGAAAGTATTTGTCCATTGTTCATGACAATACAAAAAGAAAAAAATCCAACTTGTCAATTTAAATAAATCAATTTACATGAATAATTAATATTTACAAACAATGATATTTTAATATCCAAACAAAAGAAAAAATCGTTTAATTAATAAGCAACCATAAGCACACACACTCATACACAGGAAGACAGTATCATTACGTTATTCATAAACAAAACCGATAAACAAAAAAGCCATTTGTATACTATTAAATATTTTGATTAAAAAAAATTAACTAAAATATTAAAAAAGAAATATAAAAATGTAGATGAATTATGTAATTATTAACGCCACCCAAAAATGATATAAACACAAACACAAATACATAATGCAATTGCATGCATAAATTAATGAAAATAAAATTCTAAAAAAAAAAAATTAAAGAAAGTTCACAAAACTTTGTCAACGACAAACAAAAAACAACAAAGAGAATAAAAAATCAAAGCAATAACAAAACACAAGAAGTAATAAAAAAGAATTTATTTTTCCCTCTGGCTAATATCAAAATTAAATAACAACAACAACAACTTTTCCCCCAGGCAATAACTCTTTTTAATAAAGAACAATATCCGTGAGTGACTGATAGTCTAACTGAATGAGAATGAATGAATATCAATGTTTTGGTTTGCATTCGATGAATGGGATAAATGACTTAGGAAGCTATTATATTGCAGGCATGGGAATTTGAATTTCTAAATTTTATATTTTTTTAAACATTTTTCAACGGTCATTTTCATAAGATTTTATAGGCATTAAAAATTTATTATTGTTAAATAAAAACCAGAAAAAGTGACAACTTAACCGAAAGAATGCAATATTTTTTTTTTTTTTTATTTTGCTCACATCTAAATGAAGAGCTAAAAACAACACACCAAAAAATGAAATGTTGTTAGAGAAAATTTTAAATCATAAACATTTTATCCAAAACAAAAAATCAGAAAATGCGGTGTGGAAAAGTTCGAATTTGACGAACAGTTTCAGCGAATATCAAAAAAAGTATTTCGTCGGCTTTCGTTATAACTATTAATATTTTTAATTTAAGTATTTGAATTAAATTCATTTCATAACAGATAAAATGACAAGTACAAATAAATTGGCTTTCTTTAAAAGCTGCATATAAGATTACTTATCCGAAAACTGATCGCATACTTTGAGCTAAACATTTACTTTTTATACCCTTCACCACAAAAAGTGGAAAAAGGGTATAGCTAAGTTTGTCATTCTGTATGTAATTTCTACAATATCCATTGCCGACCCCATAAAGTACATATATTCTGACTTCCTATGCATAGCGAAGTCGATTGATCGATGTCCGTCTGTCCATGCGTGTTAGTTATTTGCCGAGGCAAACTTGATTTCACAAAAAAAAAAATAAATATGTCAATCGATTATATATAGTGTCGAAAAAGGTGCTATTGGAAATCAGCATGATCGGTCGATGTCCTTCAAGGCAGCATGCAAAACAACACGCCTACCTCTAATTTTTCCATATCATTTGAAACAATAAAGTAACTCTAATTAAAAAAATTAAATATGGGGAAATAGAGAATAAAAAAAAATGAGAAAAAACATCAAGTGAAAAAATTTGTGCTCGCTCATATTTTCCGAGTTACGGGGCTCTGAAATTTTCAAATTTTTTAAAATATAAATATAGGTATCATTTTAAAGCTTCTGAAGAGATCTTTAAGGAAATACTAAAATTTACAAAAAATACTTAACCCGTTAACAGCCGATGGAATTTTTATGTAAATTTATATATGTGCAGTACCAATTTTTTTTTCACTTTTTGGATTTACTACACTAAACTAGATTAACATAGATGTCGAAGGATACATTAGATTCGGCATAGCTGAATATAGCACCTTTACTTTTTTGTTTTAAATTTTTTTAATTTTATCAAATCATTTATAAAATTAAGTATTAAAAATGGAAAACATTGCTACTATTTCTTGGCCTAAGCAATATTATTAGCGTAGAAAACAACTGTATGGAAACAAAGCGAGTGCAATAATTAATTTTTAAAAAATCTTTTTTTCGTGCTATTTTCCCGATTAGTTATATAAATTACCGATATTGATTATTGAATCTTTAAAAACGATTTTTTAAAAATTAATTAATGTAATTTATAAATAAAATTCCCGTTGTTTAACATAATTAAAAATTTACAAGTTATGTGTTAATTTTTAAGAGAATACAGAAAAAAGTAGACATTCGCTTGTAGCACATCTTCTGTAGAAAGTATTAATTTCCCAATACAAAATATACTAATTTCAATAGTAGTGAATTTTCCATCCTTGATATGATATGCAACTCTCATACAACTTTAGTTTTTTATACATGCGGCATGTGTAGATTGCACAAAATGTCTCCCACAAGCGCATACATACACACACATATTTGTATTTATATCTGAACATGCATTTTAGAGTTTTTGTTTTTGGAGAGAAAACCCATTAGCTTGACATTAAAACAAAATAAAATACACTCGAAAAAAAAGAATGTCTGAATGAATCATTAGCTTTATAGTTAAAGTTTAAATCCTAATATTTCGGACACACATAAGGTTGGAATTTTTGTTCTTTACACATTTAAACAGTTTAGCTAGTTTAGTTTCTAGGGCTATCAGCTACGTATATAATACAAAAAAAAATTTGGATTTTTCTTTCTTTACCTTTTTGTCATTATTTTAAATGAAATTAAATTTGAATTTAAGTGTATCCTACCTGTTTTAATGGAAAGATTTTAACAATATAATTAAAAATTTAAAGAAAAACGGAAAACCCACAGCTACATTTAAATGACACTGTAGGTAATAATAAGATAATTAGCTAGTGAAATGTGTTTTCAGAACAACAATAATTAAAGAAACAAACACAAACAAAATAAAATTTGAAATAAGAAAATTTAGTTCATTTCTAATAATAATCATTTTTATGAAAAGTGAAAATCAGTTGCTTTGAAATTAATTTAAAGAGAAAGATACGAGGGCAGTTTAATAAGTTTTGAAAATAGTACATATTAAATAGCAATTATTTTAAAGCAATTTTTGAGGTTTAGAAGGGTTCACAAAACAAGCCTTTGTTTAAAAGCAAACTATCACAAGTGGGTATCGAAGCATATTTGCTTAAAGGAATTTTTTAACGTTTTTGCTTATTTGGCCAAATAACGATGAATATTATTTTATATTACTTGTTCTTCCTTTTTCGAATTAGACAGTATAGAAAACTTTATCCAGATACCAAAATACTGAATTCGAAATTAACTTGTCGATTTTAATAACATTCAGTCTCTTTTGTGAGGGAAAGTGGCATCTCTTTTCTAACTATGGTTTTTATGCTAATTTGAAGTTATTGAACCATCAGATATGCTGTGACCTTAAATTTCGAAGAAATTTTTTGTTTTTCAATTTTTGAAGAACCAAATTACAAAATTCTGTGATATGCCTGAATATATCCAATTGTAGTTTATTTCAATGGCTGGTTCAAATAATTCATTGACTCTGCCTAACTTATAGTTGATTACTTTAGGTTCAAATTATTTTTAATGCTTTTAACATAAAGAAAAACGTAGACTTTATCATTTAAATTTTTTGAGTGTATTTTAGAGTAAAGAAATTTTCATGCGGGCAACAACTTGCATTCAAATTTCGATATCGGATTTTAAGAGAATATGTGAAGCATAGATGCTAGATAAGAGAATTTCTTTATTACCAAAGAAGCGGAGGAGTTGAATACAAAGAAAAAAAAAACAAAAATAAATAATAATGAAAAAAGCAAGTGGGAAGAATGTACAGTGTATCAGTATTTTAACCTGCATCAATTGAGATTGTGAAACCATTAAAGTGTGTCAATTTTTTTTAACATTTTCCTTGATTTACATAAAAAATATAAGGAAAAAAAAAACGGAAATACAAAGAATTGTAATAATGAGAATAAGTTTTATTTATTTCACCTTCCAATTAAAAATTATCTCTTAAATATTTGTAGTGTATGGTCATGACTATTGATAAGAATAATTAATAAATGATTTATTATAAATCTGAGGCTGACTGTTCATCACATTAATACACAATGACTACGTGCTTGGTCATAATGGTCATGTTAAATAAATATTATTATTATTATTTTTTTTGCAAAAATATGTAAATTAGCGTAGTATTCATTAAAAAATATTAAACATGAAATAAAAATAAACAGAAGCGTTTTCGAAGGGAACTTAAGTGAAGAAAGCCCCCGACAGAGTACTAAAGTTTTAAATATACAAGAACATAAATTTCCGTGAATTATTATTTGTTTTTAATTCGTCATTGTTGCCGCTATCTTTCAAAAGCCTTAAAACTCCCATTTAAAGTCATATCTTTTCAGTGTCAACAATTTTCTTTCGTAAAGCCATCTGAGTTTTCCTCAGTTTTATTATTGGCTGCTTTTTGTTTTCTTACATACAAATATGAATTTTAGATGCATATTAACCAGTGCAGCCACCATTTAAACATGATTATTTAGTTTTATTAGCTTCTGCTGTGTTAGCGGGTTTCTTAAAAGACTTTTATTGTTTTCCTGATTTTAATTAAAGTTTCATATTTTAGTTAATGTGGTTTAAAACAGTTTTAAGATGAGTCTTTATTTTATTTAGATTTCCAGGACTGATATTTAGTTTATATGATGTACCTAAGTGTCTTTGTTATAGCTTGAGGAAAAGTGTATGAAGTCCAAAGCCTTGCAAGCAAGTTTATGCACGCTGGGGTTTAACCTAAAACTGTTTATTTATTGAAAAAAAACTTAAATTAATATTTGGAGTAATTTCAGAATGATTTCCTAAATAAATGTGAAACTGAAAACAATAAAGACAAATTACTACTTTGAACTTATATGTTGACAACACTGTTTGACATTTTGCACATTAAAATAACACAGCCAACATATAAAATAAAAAACAACTATTTGGCTCATAAATGCTTTAAGAACTTAAAAAAAATAAACATGTACAGACACATGTATTTATTTTTATAACTTAATGCATACATTTATTGCTAAAATAAAATAATTTCAGAAACAATTTTTTTTTCTTGTATTTTTGAAAAATTGAAACACCGTGACAATTCATTGTAACATCTTAAGCATTTTTACTAAAAAAAAAAAAAAAAAAAAAAAAAAAAATAACCAATTAGGATTTAAAAATAAAAATATTATTTAGAACACTTAAAGAGGCAGACTAATAAAATGCATGTTCTCTTTTTTTTAATTATATTTTAAGTGCAAAAGGGGATAAGTGTTTCAAGAAGTAGCAAAAATTATTTTTCGCATAAAGTTACACTAGTTGTTACATACATGCAGACATGCCAATATTTTTAAATACACACATAATTGAAAAAAATATTTAATACTTTTAAAGATCAGAGGGTTGAAAAGTGATGGCTTAAGAAGTAAAAACAGAGACAAACATTTAAGGAAATTGAAACAATAAACTATATAATTTAGTCCATAGTTGGTCTTAAAAATATAACCTCTTTTCTTTATCCTATGTTCTAGTCCAGGCATGCAATTTTTGTTTCTGTAATTTTCTTAAATTCTCTTTTAAAATTGCCTTCGTGTCCACACATTTAAATTTTGTTTCTGTAATTTCGACCTTAATTTCGTATATTTTGTTTTTGATTATACCACGAATGATAAAACAAAAGAGAATTGCAAGTACATGAAATAGTGTTCACGTTTCTACTCGTCTTTTCTCTTGCACCCACAAATCAAGAGTTGCGCAACAAAAGTGTCAAAGTGTGGACGGGCACGCTTAAAAATAGATTTGCCTCCTTTTTAAACACCTATCACTTCATAGCAAGCTATATGCAGCCGAAAATGGACCAATTCTACAGAGATCATCCGTCGGTGTTGTATTTTACAATTTTATCGAGCTATGGATTTTTTTCCAAAAAGAGGATTAGGAGCAAGGCTTAACTACATTCTTGCAATGCCTGTTTGTTTTTAAATTTTATTTATTTATAAAGAAATTATTTTTTGCAAAGGTATAAGTAAAACATAAATATACAACTGTCTCAAATTAGTTACAAAGTTCGTGTAAGTACATTGTAGTCACCTAAAATTCTTTAATGGGTTGCTTAAGTAATAGTCTCTAATCGTGTCATTAGTTAAGGCTGAAATAGTGAAACACACAATAACAATTCTTAAGAAACAAAAAACACACCCATATTCTCTAGCCCGAAAGATACTATACACAGTGTATTCTTGGTCGGACATTAGAGAGATGAAACCTAGAAATTGCACCACTGTAATAAACACTTTTATAATTAAGCAAGTTTTGATAGATTCAATGTACTAAAATAATGCTATATTTCACCGGTAAGTTATTAAACAACTTTCTAAAACTAAAACAAAACTAATTTTATTATTAATAAAAACAAGCACTTTGGTCGTTTAGCTCATAAATAGAACTTTAAATGACAATATTATTCTTTTTTCTTTTTATTTTAGAAAACCTATTCAGCCTATTGAAGACATATAGAAAACTTATTCAAGATTTTACCTCAACGTAACGTAATTTTTAATTTTCTTTACAGAATGAGAATTAATTCGAAAATTCAAATATAAAATATTTATATGATTTTTCGAATGAAAAGCTTTGCATTAACGAACATTCATAATGTTATAAACATTTTTTGCTTTGGAAGTTCTTTAAAATCGTGCCATAATAATTTATCATTAGAAACTAAACGGCGCAAAATTGGAAAAAAATATATCTAATGAATATCTACATATATAAAAAATTGTTGCAACTGTGTTCTGTCTTTATAACTTACAAACGTATAAACCGAATTCGAATAACTTTTGAGGTTTGATCATTTCGTCCTATAGATGGTTTATTTAAAGTTTGCACGAAATGCGTCGACACGTTCGTAACATGACACATGTTGTCATGTTACGTAAAAGTAAATGAGTTTTTGTAAAGTAAAGTAATGAGTTTTTGTAAAAGTAAATGAGTACAAACATGTATTTACGTCTGCACCGATTTTAATAAAATTTAGAACAGCGATAGATATTTATTTAAAAGTCCCATTTAAAAAACAAGAAACAGGAGGGGTAAGTGGTGAAGATAAAAAACTCCTAATGCACAAAGTCCAATAGGCACAAGGAAATCTTCCATATTAATGTGCATAATCAAATGAAAAACTGGCTTGGAAGAATGGCCATGTTACGGTGCGCTTTTAGTAGTTATATAGCACAAGCAAGAGTGTTATATTCGGCTATGCCGAATCTTATATAACTCTTCACCATATATGTATGTAAATCTAGCAAATATTAGGGTGACAGAGAATTAAAAAAAAAAATTAATAAAAAAAAAATAAAAATACTGCATTTATATAAAATTACATAAAAATGAGCCGATGCTTAATGGGTTAAGCATTTTTTTAAAAAATTTGTATTTTTTTCAAGAACTCTTCAAAAGCATTAAAATGATACCCATATTGATATTTAAAAAAATTTTGAAAATTTTAGAGTCCCGCAACTCGAAAAATATGGGCGAACGACAATTTTTTCTCATTTAAGTTTTTTTCTTATTTTTTAATTTTCTATCGCCCCATATATTCATTTTTTTTGATTGGAGTTACTTGATTGTTCCAAATGACATGTTAAAATTAGAGGTAGGCGTGGCGCTTTGCCTGCTGCCTCGAAGGACATTGACTGATCATGCTGATTTCCAATAGCACCTTTTTCAACACTACATCTGATCGATTGACATATTTATTTTTTTGTGAAATCAAGCTTGTATCGGCAAACAACTAATACGCACGGACGGACGGACATCGCTCAATCGACTTTGCTATGCATAAGAAGTCAGAATATATATAGACTTTATGGGGTCGGCAATGGATATTGTAAAAATTACACGCGGAATGGCAAACTTATATATGTATACCCTTTATCACTTTTGTGGTAAAGAGTATAAAAACAGCGGTTACAGTCATTTAGTACCTTTAAAGTCATGTTTCAATTGAGCAAATTTTTGTTTTAGTTTATGGCTCCTTAAAAGAAGTTAAAAAATATTTTCATGGATTTTTAAAAACTACACTGGTTTTATTAAATTGTATTACAGATTTTTTGAACCCCAAGCAACGGGCGTCCAAAGGTTAATTTAATTAATACCAACATAATAATTGCAACATTTATTTGATCATAAGCTTTTTTTATAAAAAAAAATACTAACTTTTCTTACAGATTAATTTGCCAATAAACCGTTAGTGATGCACCAAAATACAAATTGGCTGGTTTTTAATAGTTTTTAATAGTAAAACACTTATTTTTATAATCATTTAGGTTTTCTTGTATTTAGTGAACATAAAATATGTATATGACTAATTTTCCTACATAAAGAAATGAGGAAAAATTAAACGTTTAAACGCACGCACACAACTACACCACCGCCACAGAAATAAATCCGACAAGACAAAATGACCGCAAAAAATAGTTGAAATAAAATTAAGTTTCTTTAAAAATTTTAATATATATTTTTTAATAAAACTTAAAAGTGAGCAGCCGTAAAAACTAATAAATTGCTGTAACGCCCGGTTCGTTAAGATCACGATCTTGCCGGTTTGATTTTAAAAATACTTCTGCTGCTGATGTGATGTGCAGCAACAAGCAATACATCTGAAAACTTTCTTCTCACTAGTGCAAACACACTCTTTTGTTGTCATTTGCATTTTCTTTATGCAAACACTTCTTAATTTATGTTTAATTTGAAAGAGAAAGTTAAAAAATTGTTCTCTTAAAATCTTGTTATGAATAGAAAAGTATTTAAGAGTTTGTTTAAAGTAAAATTTTCATTAATCAAAGCAAAGTTTTCTCCTTTTTAACTGCTGTTAACGTTATTTTTTTTTTATTTAAAATAGACTTGGATTTTTATACTGTTTAAAGTACATACACGTTTGTCCAGCAAATTATTCAGTTAATATGGCTGCGGTGTTAATATGCTACTGAACTTTTTGCTACCAACTTAAAGGCTCTTTTATATTTATTATTTTAAATTTTAATCGCAAAAATGTTTAATTTGTTTCTTTTTTATTTATTTACAACTCACCAAACACAAAATAAAATATAAATTTTATTTATATTTTTTATTTGCGGCGGCGGCTAATGGCAAAATCATAAAACATAATATAAAGCGATTAATTCGTATGTATGTGTGTTCTATTTTTACCCAACAAACAATTTTATGAGTGAAATGTAATTACATACACAATTTTTCTGCAGTTTATCATGATAGAATTATTAAAATAAAAATAACAACTATTTCTCAATAGCACCGGTATTTACAATAACACTCGCATTACACTTGTTCTAATCTTACAGTTAAGCAAATATGATTGCAAAACACGATCGATATAGTTTTGTAAATGTTTTTGCAATAATGTCTTTTAATTTTTTTATAAAATTTTTTTTAGTTTTAAAGAGGTTTAAAAATTTTTTGAAGACAATTGAGCCAACGTTCATAACGCTTGCAGATGAGGTGATTTTATTGCGGCGAGAGAGACCTGCGCAATGAAGTTAACAAGCTCTTTCTGCAGCAGTAAAGTTTCTAACCGCCATAGCTAAACAAGAGCGGAAAGCGTTTTTTTTTTTTGTTGTCAAAAAAACCTCATGCCCGCATATCGAATTAACGCGGTGGAAATGCTTTGCAATTGGAAAATCCGATAATAAAATTTACTTTTTTATAAAATTTTAATTTGTACCCGCAAACTCCAGAATTGTTATTCTTGTAAAAATTATCAGGAATGTTATGTTTAATTTTTTTTAATTACCCTGCTTTATCATTTTGACGTAGCATTGGCGCTTTTGTTTAGGTAGGCCATTTCAGCGTAAAAGCTCTGCGAAAAACGTTTCGCTGTCCGTTTTTGTGTAGGTATGGCTGTAACTCCTCTAAATCTTTTTGAAGTTATGGACGACTTTTTTAAACAAATTTACAAGAAGACAAAAAGTTTTTGAATTTTTTTTGAAAGTAATTAAAAATTAATGTCTTATAATTTAGAGTGATTTGAGGCAAGCATAAGCTAAAAACCTCATATTTTCATTATTCGTTTTTTTTTGTGTGTTTTTTAAAGCAAAAAGACCTGCTTTCGGTAGCAACGGCTCTAAACTTTACCAAAAAAATTTCTAAAAAAATTATTAGTTAACTAACTGGCGAGAAAGCTAGCTAAGAAGAGGAGGATAAGAAGAGTGTGCGCAGCGTTAGTGCAGCCGAAGCCATAAGAAGTAAGTAAGCAAGTTTTTATAGGATTTTGCGAAGTTAAATACACAAAATATACAAAATCATTTCTGTTAGTAAGCTTGTTAAAAGCTATTTTTAAAGCATTTTGGTTTGTTGGGTATTTTGTACTCACGACTGTTGAAAATACTTTTTTAATAAAAATTTCTTCAAAACATTCATTAGAAATGTTCACAAGTGTTTACAATTAAAAAGAATAAATTTTAAAAATTAATAAAGTTTTAAAAATTAAATAAAGACAATTTTTGGGAACCCGTAACCAAAGCCAAAAAACCTAACCTATTAATATCGCTAAAACGCTTGTGTCTGTCCGTCTGTCACAGGTCTCTATCTTTGGTATCGTAATAGCTAAACAGTTAATTTTTGGCAGAATGTGTGTTATCATGGCCCCTACAATAATAATAAAATTGAGCAAATCGTTAAAGAAACATAAAATTGAAGAGTGTGTGTAGTACTATGGCCACTGTAATGACAAGTAAATGAGTAAAATTTTAACTAAAGATGGACGCGATCCACGTGATAAGCGTAATCACGCATGATCGTGAATAATCTTTCATAAACGCGAACATGTCGTGCTGTTAGATGTTTTGCCTAACATTTTTACGTGATTGAAGACCACAAAGCTCCCATTAATTTTATTGAGAGTCTAGGGGACTCTTCAGCCGTGTGTTTTGTGATCGCCCAGTGGGTGCCTTTGTTTGTCTCCAAAATTCACCGCAATATCCCCATTCTGTTATACCTTAATATGTTAGTAATTTTTTGGAACTTAATAGTGTCGCGCATTAGTAATTTTTTTTTCTCGTAATACTATCTCCAACTTTAACTTAAAGGGTGTAACCATTATGATTTTCATGTATTACTTGTAAATCATTAACGGAAGGAAATTTAAAATTTTTCACATAATATGTGATGCTATGAGCGCTACAAAAACATTAATATCAAAATTAAAGGCTGTGCAAGTTGATAGTCTTTTCTCTTGACAGCGTGAGCGCAGTATAAATATTAAACAAGAGTGCTATATTCGGCTGTGCCGAACGATATTTACCTTTCACCATCTATGTAAATTAAGTTTATTGATCAATCAAAAAAGTAAACATTGGGGTGACTATAGTATATATATATAATTTTAAATAAAAATGCCATCGGCATGGGTTAAGAGTTTAAAAAAAATTTCAGTATTTCCTTAAAGATCTCTTCAAAAGCTTTAAAATAATACCCATATTGTTATTTTGAAAATTTTTTAAATTTCAGAGGCCCGTAACTCGGATATATGGGCGAGCGCCAATTTCTTACTTCATGTTTTTTTCTAATTTTTTAACTTTATTGTTCCAAATGACATGAAAAATTAGAGGTAGGCGTGGTGTTTTGCCTGCTGTCTCGGAGGACATGGACCGATCATACTGATTTCCAATAGCACCTCTTTCAACACTATGTCGGATCGATTGACATATTTATTTTTTTGTTTGCCTCAGAAAACTTGATTTTAACACTGACACGGACGGACAGACGGACCTCGCTCAATCGACTTCGCTATGCATAGGAAGTCAGAATATATACATATATAATTTGTAGGGTCGGAAATGGATATTGTAGAAATTACACACTTTGTGTGGTAAAGGGTATAAATAAAGGGTATTTCCATTGAATATCAAATGTTGACGTACATATGTTATTTTATATTTATATGTTTATATTTTTTACCAAATTTTGATAAATTTTTTTAATGTCGACATATTTATACGCTATAAAAAGATTGATTAATTATACATTCATACTCAAAAACAATCGAATAAAGAGTTAAAACTAATAAATATGATTAAGGTACAATTTTTTTTTTTTTTTTTTTGATAAAGAAAATTAACAGTCAGACAATAATGCCTTCTTATTAATTGTGTTACCTTCTTTGGAAAGTGATAGAGTAGAGAGTATGGATGGTGAAGAAGAGTGATAGTCTTCTTTTTTTAAGGAACATTGCTTTATACAAGGTATATTTATTTATATTAGGTAATGTCGTCTGTCCAGCTGGGTTGTAGTTGAAAATGTCAAAAGTTGTTTGTATTTTACATTGTTTCTTTACGAATTTAAAAAAAAGACACTAACAACACGCATTTGCAAAACAAAGCAAGAATTTGTATGTAGAACAATTATATTTTATTTCTCTTTCAGTTTTTGATATTTCCAACGCAAAAAACAACAACAAAAAGCCATGTTGTTTCTGCCAATGTTGTATTTGTTGTAGAGCCGCTACTACCTAATAAGCAAGATAAATGTTCCTTGGTTTTATATTAATTGCGATTAAAGCACGTTCTCGTAATAAAAGAGTATGGTTTGCTACACAGTGTAACGAAATCGAATATTTCTCTGTTGACTTATTTTATTTTTTGGATAGGTGTTTTCCTTTCAGTTGTAAAATAAAACTGATTTTATTATAAAACCTAAGCTTTTTGATTTGAAAATGAATTATTTTGAAAAATTACCAATAACAAAAATTTCTCCAAAATTTTTAAAATTTTAGATCTTTGCAAACTCATTCATTTTTTATCGTAAAACGTATTATTTTACAGTAGGTATACAGTCGTAGCCTCAGTCTCTTAAACATATTCAGGCCTGTTCTTACTTTTTGTTTTTTGAAAATTTTGTGGGTCACTTTTAAAAGACGAAGCGCAATTGTTTTGGTGAAGTACGACGATGTCCGCCTGTGCGTCCGTGGTAGTCTTGAAATCAATTTTGCCTTTACAAAATTTTAATACCTCAATCTATCAGACATGGTGTCGCAAGAGGTGCTATTGGAAATCAGCAAGATCGGTCCATGTCCTTCGACGCAGCGGGCAAAACACCCTGCCTCAACTAAATTTTTCCATATTATTTGGAACAATGAAGCAAATCTAATCAAAGAAACAACAACATATATGTGGGGCAATAGAGAATTAAAAAAGAAGAAAAAAACCAAGTGCAAAAACTGGCGCTTGCCCAAATTTTCCTAGTTACAGGTCTCTTCAATTTTCAAATTTTTTTAAATTATCAATATGGGTATCATTTTAAAGCTTTTGAAGAGATCTTTAAGTAAATACTAAAATTTTTTAAAGTGCTTAACCCATTAAGAGTCGATGTCAGTGTTATGTAAAATTATACATATGCAGTACCAATTTATTTTTATTTTTAATTCTCTAGTACCCCAATATTTGCTCTTTTGATTGGAGTTATTTCACTAAACTAGATTTACATAGATGGTGAAGGGTATATAAGATTCAGCATAGCCGGATATAGCACTCTTATTGGTTATTATTTTTTACCGCATATACCAAAAAACTTACTGTAAAACTTTCAAGTGTCTACCTATAAAGGTTCAAAAATTAAAGCCATATACTTTAAATAACATCATCTATGGTTTCACCCTTTATAATTTTAAATTTTATATCTGTTGTTATAGCGAACTTAGTAATACAGTTTATGTTTAAATTTCAAAAGATAAGACTTTATAGTTTAAATAACATTACCAATGGGTATACCCTTTAATTTCCAATTTTAAGTTTTATTTCTGTTATATCCGCCTTAAACATTTTGTGCAAATTTCAACTGTCTGCTTCAAAAGATAATGTCACATAAATGAAATTCCATCGTTTATGCTATAAACACAATCAACCGCTACCGACCATCGACTACCGACTACAAAAGTAGCTGGCTACAAAAATAGCCAAGTCGCCAGCTAATTAATTCTTTTAACGATTACCGACGACTAACTACAAAAAATAAACATCTGTTTTGACATATGTATGTATTAAAGTTAACCAAAACAAAACAAACCTGATTTTTTTAAGTGAATTTGTGTAAAAAAATTTTAAATATCTCAAGAAAATTTAAATAACTTTATAAGTACTATTGCTAAAATAGTGGAAACAAGGACTTCAGTGTATGAAGTGTCCACGTCCATATTTGCATGTAAATTAAACTAAAAATTTACATTAAACAATATAATAAATACATATAAACAGTAAAAATATACTTACCAATTTCAATAAAAAAAACTCAAAAAATAAATATAAATGAAACAAATTAAAATTGGATGAAAAAAGAACTAAATGGAAAATTTGACAAGTAAATGAAAAATGCGCCAAATAAATAGTAAATTAAAAATGTTAACAAACGAACAGATGATTATTATTTTTCAATGGTGCCACTATAAAAGTTTTTCGCGTTTTTAATAGCGATATTTAATGTATTGCGATTTTAAAACCACCATTTCATGCATTTATTGTATTGGCAGCACTAATCTGTTTTTTGTAGCCAAGAAAAATAGAAATTAGCCTCAGTTGGCTACGGGCTACAAAAGTAGCCGTGTAGTCGTGTAGCGGCTAAAAGAACTATTCTCATAAGCACGCATGTATTCTATTTTTGACATCTTGTAGTCAATGGTCGGTGGACATGATTGTGTTTATAGCATTATGAGCCACCCTTTAATTTATAATTTTAAATATTTTTACTTGTTATTATAATAAACACATTAAGTATAATTTCCATGTGTTTGACTATAACGGTTTAAAAAATATGACCACACACATAGAACAATTTACGACACCTATAGGGATGCCCTTTTATATTTCTCTTTTGGGAACTATAGTTATACGAGCTTTGTTTAGATTTTATATGGGTGTCTGGTACGGTTCAAAAGACATAAAAAGTCATGTCTGATTTATGAAGACGCACTTTAATTTTTAAAATTATAAACTTTTTCAATACTCTTCAAAATAGTTTTTATAATTGCGAATGCTATATTCGGCTTTGCCAATTCTTATATACCCTTCACCATATATGTAAATCTAGTTTAGTGAAATAACTCCAATCAAAAGAGCAAATATTGGGGTAACAGAGAATTAAAAATAAAAATAATTTGGTACTGCATTTATATAATTTTACATAAAAATGACATCGACTCTTTTCTTTCATTTTCAAAAAAATTTAGTATTTCCTTAAAGTTCTCTTCAAAAGCTTTAAAATGATACCCATATTGATATTTTAAAAAATTAAAAAACTTCAGAGCCCCGTAACTCGGAAAATATGGGCGAGCTATAATTTTTTCACTTGACATTTTTTTCTTATTTTTTAATTCTCTATCGCCCCATACATTTATTTATTTATTTATTTTTTTATTGAAGTTACTTTATTGTTTCAAATAACATAAGAAAAATAGAGGTAGGCGTGATGATTTGCCTGCTGCTTCGAAGGACGTGGACCGATTATGCTGATTTCCTATAACGCCTCTTTCGACACTATCTATGTTCAGTTGACATATTTATTTATTTTTTTTTTATTTTTTATTATTTTTTTTTTTTTTTTTTTTGTAAAGTTAAGTTTGCCTCGGCAAACTTGATTTCGACTTCGCTATCCATCCCTTTTTCCAGAGGAATATTGTTTGTTTGTTGGTGCCTCAATCACGGCGTAACCACAGAACCAATTTTAATGAAACTTGAAACGCGTATATTAATTTGTCCTCATGTTAAATATGATATTTGTGTATATTTTCAAAAAACGGGCCAGAAGGGGAGAAAAGCTTTTTCCTTTTCCGGAATTTTTATGCGTTCGAACCAATTTAAAAATTTAAATAGATTTTAATGCAATTCGAATATCTATCTTTCTCAAGTATAAGGTGAGAGGAAAGGAAGAAAAACGAGCATTTTAATAACATTTAAAACAGAGATAGATATTTATTAAGAAGTCCCAGGGAGTTTGCTTATTAAAAAATAAGGTGCAGAGGTTAGGTATGGGAGAGGAAAAACAAAAGAAAAAATACGAATATTTATAATTATTTATTTATATAAACTTAAAGAGAATTGAAACAACGTACAATGTGAAGATGTTTAAGACAAGTTCACTTCAATTAAAATAGTTGTATAACGGATTGAGGATATGTTTGGACTATAAAAACTAATTCCATACTTGATAACTTAGTTACAATAAACAAATTATTTAGCATTTTTTTTTTTATTTCTTTGGCCTATAAGAACAAATTCCAAAATAAATAAAAAATTATTACACTATTTTTTTGAAAAAGTAATAAAGTAAATGGCCATATAATTTCGTTTTTTTTTTATTTACTGCAAAGAAATAGCTCAGCAATAAAAAATTAGCAACAAATCAACAAAATATACATATATTTAATACGACAATAATATTTAAACAATTTTTTTTTTGATAAGCAAGGCCAGTCTCGTATTTATCCATTTGAATTGACAACTTGCTGAATGGCGAAATTGTTTTTATCATTTACGATATTGTTGATAACATGAACTCTTAATATCAAACTAAAAACAAATGTGTATTTTCAATATTTAAGTTAAGAATATTTTGTAAAACGTATCAATTGAATAAAGAACACGCTGCTTTAAAGACATTCTAAATTCAACAGCGAAGTTAAGCGGTTAATAGTTAAAAAAAACAGATCCTGCATTTTACAAAACTTAAAGACTAAATGAAATTAATTTGTATTTAAAAATAAATAAAATGGTTGTTTAAGAATTTTTTTCGGGTTAAAAGCAACTTTATAACGTTTCACGGATATTTCGTGTTGCTGCAAGGCGCCATGGGTGTATGTAATAAAAATATTATTTTCAATAATTTAAGCTGATTTATTTAAGGATGTGTAAAATAAGAAAAAGAAATTAAAAAGTGTGTTTTTAAAGTTAAGGAGTATATTGTAAGGTTAAATCATATACGCTCTTTCTAGCAGAGCTGTAAACGAATCATTCATTTTTGATTTTAATTCGTTACAAATTAGATAAATTTTGAATTAATTATTTTAACAACAAGAAGAATTGAGTGAAATTTGAATCAATTTAAATGAATTAGACAGAAAGGAAATTCAATTTGTTGCAAATTGAAATGAGTTGCAATTCGTTTCGAATTCAAATGAATTTTTCTAAAAAGAATAGCAATTAATTTCCAATTCGTTTGAATTGAATTGATTTTGAATTCATTCAAATGAATTCGAACGTGGAACTGCAATTCAAATGAATGATATAAAAAATGAGTTGCAATCAATCAAATTCAAGAGCAAAATATTCAGTACAAAAATGAAAAAGCCTTCTACTGGATCTGCGCCTGATCAAAGTAAACATGGTAATGCTTACAACATATTTAATTACAAAATCAATTTAAATTACAATCAGTTCAATTTACCTGAGTTGGTAATGAATTGCTAATTACTTTTTTATAATTCATTTGAAATCAATGTCAATTCAATTCAAATGAATTGGAACTGAATTACAATTCACTTTGGCAAGATTATTTGAATTAGAAATGAATTGCAAGCAGTTTTTATCCCATCATTTGAATTGGAAAGGAATTACAATTCATTTAAAAAATTCATTTGAATTGGAAACGAATTGAAATTCATTTCTGCCTAATTCATTTTAATTGACTTAACTTCTATTCCATTCATTTTTTTGTGTGAAAAGAAATCATTAAAAATTTGCTAATTCAGTACATGAATGATTCGCGAATTAATAAAAACAGGAATGATTCATTTACAGCTCTGCATTACAGGTAATTTGACAGAATGTTTGGCCGAAAACTTAAGTATTTTCGGAATATTATTCCTGCCTGCTTTTGAAACTTAGAGTGCTTAAGTTTTATTAACTTAGGAAATCCAAAATGTATTTTCGTTACCATAATGTTTTAATTAAGTGAGAAGTTTTACATTTTCTACATATTTTATAACACGTTCTTCTCAATATTATCTTCCTTTTAAGCAGTGACGGTTTGCTATTTTAGACGTTTTACATCTTACAGTTTTGCTAAATCTTGATAATTTTAAAACACTACAAAAACGAAATGCATATATTTTTAATTTACTATGTTTGCAAAATCTACAATACCAAAAACTATAGTAACTGTTGCGAATGCATTTATTTACAAGTGTGATACAGCTGGCATATTTAGCGCCATATCGTTTTTTCTCTATCGATTTCTTTGCAATACAGAAGAAATGGTAGCCTACACTTAGGCACAATTTACACTATGAAATTCTTTGTGAAACTAGTTGAATGAAATTTTTATTTGTTGTCAAGAGGTATAGTAAAGCAAGCGGGGTAAGCAAAATTGCTTATAAAAGCGAAATGTACAAATTCCAATAACACAAATAATTTCATCGTTAAGAGATGCGACGAAACTCGCTGAAACTTTAATGGAAAATGGGCATAGTATAAATCTGGATTTAGATGTGTAAAATTGTAGTATACTTCAAGGGATTTTTAGTTTAATATGAGCCATGAATTCCGCTTGAATATTTATTTGGGATGCCACAGTTTTTTATTAAATCATCTTAGGCAAAAAGGTATTCAAGTATTTAAAGGACATTTTTTTAAGAAACCATTGAACCGAAATGAAAATATAGGCTATTTTTTATAGAAAATTGCGAACATTTTATTAAGAAATAATAAAGAGTTCCAAAATAATTTTATATTTTTTTTTTTCTTTTTTTCCTTAAAAAACCAAAACTTACAACAATTGCAAATAATATTGGTTTTGTTATTTGGTGACGCTCAACTCAGTCTGGTTTTTCTTTTTTTTTTTTTTTTTTGGTTACAGTTCCTGAAAATATTTTCTTATAATTTTCCTATATCGATTTCAGGCAATTCCATTATCACGGTTTTATTATAGAAATAATTTTAAATTTAAAGAAACAATTTATTCTTTATTTATTTATATAATTTGTCAATAAAAATTCGGATGCAACAGAATAAGCTCAACTTGCCAAATCATTACATATAAATTTTTGTTGGTAGTTGATAAACATTTATAAAATTATTGAAAACTTAACTATTTCCGGCGCGCTTGGTGACTCCAATGATAATAATCGTACCACGACCACTCTTCTAAGCCAGTGTTTTATTTGTATATGAACATTATTATGGAAGCTACAACAGATTTCTTTCTGCCTATTGGACTTTATCGATCAGGACTTATATATATATATTTTAAATATCTTTAAAATCGCTTTTTTGTTTCAATCGATTCACCCCGTTTTTCCTATCCCCCACTTACCCCTCCTATTCCTTACTTCTTAAATATCTATCTTTGGTTTTTTAAATTGGTGAAACCCTAAATGCCCGTTTTTGCCCCTTCCACTCATCTTGGTGCTAGCTTTGGAATCAGACATTGCGTATTAGAACTTGTACTTAAGGACTTATCTATTTTTCGGATTTCATTAAAATGGATTTAGATTTTTTTTGAAGCGGTTCGGAGGCATAAAAATTTCGAAAAAGGAGGAAGTTTTTCTTCCCTGGTTCGTTATTTAGAAATATGTGTATAAAATTTCATGAAAATCGGTTCAGTCGTTTATCAGTGATTGACGCACTGACAAACAAGCAAATAAACAAACAAACTAACAACGAGATTTATAATTAATTTATATTAGATAGTTAATGATAAATTTTATTTATGTTTCAGACAACTTACATCTAAATTAAGTAAAGATCTTATTATAAACTATATAAGCGAAGCTTTGTCTGAATTAGAAAACAAAATATTTGTAAATATTTTCAAACTCACTAAAATTTAAAAAACGAATTTATATTGTGTTTTATCAGTATAAAAAATGTCGTTATAAAAATTTTATAATTATAGTTATAAACACAAAAAAGTAATAAACCATTTTGCGGTACATTTAAATAATATTTTTGTTTCTTTCAATAATAATTTTGAACAATAATTTGTTAATTATCTTAGTAATAAAACGTTTTACTTAATAATCGATAATTATGATTAAGAAATCGACTCAGTTACTTTTATTAGAAATTTACTTTTTATTTAAACTTTGAAAACTAACAACACTAGTAAATAATGGAAAATTATACCGTTACCATGTGATCGACATATCCAGTTGATAACAGGAATAAGTTAAAAGGGCCTTCTTTATATGCAATCAGAATATCTTCGATTTTAATAAATTTGATTATTATTTCTACAATAACATTATTCATCAGCTTTTTAAAAGCTTAGTTTCGGGGTATCATAAAGCTCACCCTAGTAAGTTATAACAGTTGATAAAAAACTACAAAAATTTTAAGTATTGGTTTAGTAATTTAGGTTCCTAAAGCTTTATAAACAATTTTAATTTTTATGAACCTGCCATGTGTTTGACCTTTTCAGAAAAGTAGCAATTGTCTTTTGTACATTTATATATCTTGCAAAAGTAATGTCAAAATGAGAATGGAGACTGGTTTTATTATGCAAGCCATACACGTTGCGACCTGTTGTACAACTTGAGAAGGTTGTACAACAGATTGCAATGTTTGTGGTGTAGTTGTATGAAGTTGCGTGTTGGTTTTACGAAAGATCAAAAAGTTTTGATTTTTTGGCAAGTTGTACAACTCAGTCGCAACATTAGTGGACATGTCGCACAACAATATTCCATTTTACTTTTCATTTTCGTAGTAGCAACATGACAAAACACAGCGCAAAAGTATTCTATACATTCAAAGAAAAGTAAATATATAAATGAAGGAGGATTCATATGAAATCCGTGCAATTATGGAACTGCAGATATGAATAATTTAAAAATAAAAACATTTGCAATAAAAGTTACAATAAATTATTAAATGAATACAAAAAAGTTAGAGATGATTGTACAATATTTTGTTTCCTAACTTTTGTTTGCATTCTTTTTCTTCTTGGTCAAACACTTCATCGAATAAAACATACGCAACAAATTCGGGAAACATCTTTACTGTAATGGCTTCTATATAAAATAAAGTTGTGATGCGCAATTGCACGTAAGTTGTATAATTTGTAGGCAAAACACCCAACTTGATTACTAGCAAAGTTGTACAACAGGTCGCATCGTGTATGGCTTGCATTAGAATTAAAAAACAGAGATCTTGCTGTCGCGAAAAACTTTACTCGAGAATGTTCAACTGATGACATTAAGTTGAATAAAATTATATCACTTAAATGGACATCTCCCAAGTTGATACAGTTGGTGAACGTTTCAAGCTTAAGGATTTGTTTTGAGAGTAAATGAGAGACTTTCAAATTCCCCAAGGGAAGAAATTCTGATCGTCTGCGAGGGAATGTTATATTTCCAATACGGTTTAAAAATTATGCCCAAACCTTTTTTTCTTTACTCGAGCTATGTGATCTGTTATTTCATCTTGCTGGAACCATCAATGCTCGAGACACAGTTCAACTACGAGGCCAGTTACTTCTTGAGACAAATTTGGTAGAGCCAATTAGCACGATCAACAAAACAAAACAATCGTTTCCAAGTTTTTAAAATCTGATGTCAAGGCGCACAATCACATTTTGAGATTGCTTTTGCTGCATCTTATAGAACGCAATATATGTTTTATGCCCAACAATTTCTTTTTGCAGAAAATCGAATTTTTAATGGTCCTTTATAACAAATAAATTAATAATAATAATTAAAAATAAAATAACAAATAAATTAATGTAAATTTAATATTATAAAAAGATAATTTTTTCATCTACCAATTTACACTTTGAAATTTTTCATAAAACTACTATAAAATTTTTATTTGTTGGTGAAGCAAGAGGTGTAAGCAATATGGAATGGCTTGAATTTTGAAGAGATGTTATTGTTGCTTATATTTAGTTTTAAATAACGCAAATAGCAACAACTTAAAAAGCGAAATGAAAATAATCGCATTAAAAATGGCATGGCATAAATCTGGAAATCTTTTATTTCTCTGGTAAAGGGACACGAGGAAAATGCTATTATTTATAACTGCTCTATGAGTACTGCAACAAGAAAACAGTCTCGATTGTTTTATTTTATTGACCGTAATGGAATAAAAACAATTGATATAAAGAGTTTTAATCAACGGACATTAATAATCAATTATTGTTAATTTTAAATAATTGCCATAAAAACTGTACGCTTATCAAAATTAAAGTAATAACAAAATTTTTAATTCGATTCGATTAGAGTTTTCATTTGAAAAAAAAACTCTTCGAAAATAAAAAGATTATTTTATACCCTTCACCACAAAAATGGGAAAAAGGGTATAACTAATTTTGTCATTCTGTGTGAAATTTCTACAATATCCATTTCCGACCCCATAAAGTATATATATTCTGACTTCTTATGCATAGCGATTTCGATTGAGCGATGTCCGTCGGTTTTCCGAGGCAAATTTGATTTCACAAAAAAATAAATATGTCAATCGATCAGATATAGTGTCGAAAGAGGTGCTATTGGAAATCAGTACGATCGGTCCATGTCCTTCGAGGTAGCAGGCGATACATCACGCCTACCTCTAATTTTTCCATGTCATTTGGAACAATTAAGTTACCCCAATAAAAAACAATAAATATATGGGGCGATAGAGAATTAAAAAAGAAGAAAAAAACATTAAGTGAAAAGTTTGGCGTTCACGGAGCTCTTAAATTGTCAAATTTTTTAAAATATCAATATGGGTATCATTTTAAAGCTTTTGAAGAGATTTTTAAGAAAATACTAACATTTTTAAAAAATGCTTAACCCATTAAGAGTGCATGTCATTTTTATGTAAAATTATGTATGAATATGCAGTACCAAATTTTTTTTTATTTTTTAAATCTTTGTCACCCCAATATTTGCATTTTTGATTGGAGTTACTTCACTAAAATAGATTTACATAGATTGTAAAGGGTATATAAGATTCGGCATAGCCGAGTATATAACTCTTACCTGTTTTTTTTTGTTTCTTGAATTTTTTGAGTTTGTTTGACAAAAAAACTTTTTTTAAATTAAATGTTGTGTTTGTATAAAAGAACTAATTATTCTTATTTTTGTTTTCTGTTTCTTGAAGATGCCACCCAACGGTGTGGCGATTATTAATTAAATATTAAGAAAATAAAAAATAAACAATATTTTTTATTTTAAAAACTATCCTAGTGCTTGAAAAATTCGAAAAGATAATTAATCATAAAGGTAAAAAATCCAAGAACATTTAAAAAACTATTATTAATATAAAAATTATTCGGTAAATTTTTGTCGAATAATCGAATAATTTTTTAAAGCTATTTGCTTTTCAAAATTTAACCAATAACAGAATTTTAAATAAGAAGTCCATTAGAATTGCGTTTCGAGCAAGTTTTATTCGAATAAATTTTTTTTTCGAATAATCGAATAAAATTTTAAAACTTCTTTCGCTTCAATAAATAATAATTAAAAGGAATTACTTTTAAAAGTAGAAAATATATCAGTAATTTGAGCTTTTATATACACATATACACATATGCAGGAATGTCTAGTTATGCCTAACGATCTATTTTTTCAATAGATCTCAAAAACAACATCCAACATTTTTGGATCTAAGTAAAGATATAACAATACAATAGGAGTTATTTAGTTTATTAAACTTTGCTAATTCATCAAAAAAACAACAAAAAAGCACTGACATGAAAAAGATACTGCATTATTAAGAACTCATTTTAAGGTTGTACGATTAAAACTTTCTTTACAATATTTAATCGAATTATTTATTTTTAATTTATTTATTGTTACAAAATTAATAATAATTTTTGAAGAATTTTATATTCGAATAATTGATAACTTTTTAGTCTTTGCAATGACGCATGTAACGAATAAAATTTATAGCTATAAAATATTTCAATATAAGAAATAATTTTTACTCGCTATCAGTGATTAAAAATGCTTTACTATTTTCAATACATAACTAGTTGCTTAACTGTTGCTGTGGAAAAATGTGCAGCAAAAGCAAAAAAACAAATGCAAAAAAAAAAGAAAGAAATGCATTTGCTTTAGATGACTATGTGTTTCTTTCTGCAGCAAAGCAATCAGCAAAGTAATTAATTTGGAAAAGTTTGCTTTTGCTTGAGTAATAAGTTTTTCTTTATTTTTATTTTTGCTTTTGCTAAAGTCTTTACTATGAAGTTGTGACTGACTACAATTGCTGTAAATCACTGCTTTTCATCCCTTTTAACATTGGAAACGTATTAATGTATTTATTACTTACAATACGTAAGAAAATATATAAAATAAATACATACAATACAAATACATCATTAAACTTTTTTTTTCTTAAGAAGCAACAGCAAAAGAAGAAACAAATATCAACTTATTGCTTAAGCAACAGCAAACGGTTTCAAAATAAATGCTTTGCTGATTGCTTTGCTGCAGAAAGAAACACATAGTCAGCTGCAGCAAATGCGTTTTTTCTCTTTTTTTGCATTGGCTTTGCTTATAATGATATGTTTTGTAAATACTGAGACATTTAGTTTTTTTATTTGCTGAAAAACATGTAAGCAAAGCAAAGACTTTAGTGCTGTTGCTATTTTTAAGCAAGAAATTTAAACACTACTCACCATTTTAATTTCTTTCCAGTACAAATCAAAATATGACTTTGTTGCTTACGCAGTGACGAAAAAAATCAATTGGTATTATGCAATTCTTTTCGGTGCCTTTTGGTTTCTACTATATTTGTCGGTTGTTGCTATGCAAATAAACCATTTACCTAAAGCATTAAACCTCAAAGATGAAGAAAAATATCCAAATAGATTTATAGCAGAGCATGCTAAAATAATGTTAGAAGACTTGACAGGCCTTGGGCCCAGAGTGGTGGGCAGCGAAGCAAATGAAGTTTTAGCAGTGAAGTTTTTACAAAGAAAAATTGCTGAAATACAACAACAGGCCAGTGACTATTTTGAATTTGAAATTGATGTTCAGGTGGCCAGTGGTAGTTATATACACTGGACCATGGTAAATATGTATCAGTCTATACAAAATGTTGTGGTTAAAGTCAAAGCCAAAGATTCGAATAGTAATAATTATCTGTTAATCAATAGTCATTATGATAGTGTGCATAATAGTCCAGGAGCAGGTGATGATGGTTCTATGGTTGTGGTTATGCTAGAAGTCATGAGGGTACTCACAAAATCACGTGGACCCTTAAAGCATCCCATAGTGTTTTTGTTTAATGGTGCTGAAGAAAATCCTTTACAAGCTTCTCATGCTTTTATAACCCAACACAAATGGGCCAAGAATTGCAAGTAAATATTGTTATATGGCGTCATTATTATTCAATGCTGTTTTTAAAGACAAATTTTATTTTATTACTTGCTTAAAAACAAAAATAGAGCTTTAATTAATTTGGATGCAGCTGGCAGTGGTGGTCGAGAAGTTTTATTTCAATCTGGTCCCAAAAATCCTTGGCTAATGAAATACTATCGTCAAGTTCCACATCCGTTTGCCAACACTTTAGCTGAGGAAATGTTTCAGGCCCGTTTTATACCTTCGGATACAGATTTTCGTATATTCCGTGATTATGGTGCTGTTCCTGGTAAGTAATTATTCGTTAAAGTTAATTATACTTAACAAATAATTTGTTTGGTTTGGCTTAAGGTCTCGATATGGCTTATGTGTTTAATGGTTATGTTTATCATACGAAATATGACAGCAGTAATATTGTATCGAAAGAATCTTTACAAAATACTGGTGATAATATTCTGGTTTTGGCCAAGGCTATAGCAAATGCTCCGGAAATGGACGATCCCAATAATCCGGTAAGAAACAGAAGCTCAACTAAGTTTTATAATTTTATACATATATTTTTTAAACAACAATTTCAGAATTATACTGAAGGTCATGTTATTTTCTATGACTTTATGGGTTGGTTTATGGTATTTTATACTGAAACCACGGGTATTATTATCAATGTGGTTGTATGCGTTATAGCTTTGGCTGCTATAGCGGCATCATTGTATTTTATGTCGGCTCTTTCGGGTCTTACTTGGTCGGGTGTATTAAAACGTTATGGAATTTCCTTTGCCATACAAGTTGTCTCTTTGGCTTTGGCGACTGGATTAACTTTACTAGTGGCCTTCTTTTTAGATGTAATTGGCCATTCCATGTCTTGGTACTCCCAATGTTGGCTAATTATTGGTCTGTTCTTTTGCCCCATGTTCTTTGGCATGGGCATTCTTCCCTCAATTTATTTGGAAAGAACAAAAAAGGTGACATTTTTAAGATTTTACACAGTACTTATTTCTCATTTCTTTTTTCTTGTTTTTTTTAGGATCTTCTCAGCTTAAGCTTTCGTATTCAGTTATTTATGCATTCCCATTGTTTATTTCTGATTATTTTAACATTTTCACTTACCTTACTTGGCATACGTTCTTCATTTATGTTCATGATGGCGGTTTTATTTGACACTGCTGCTGTGATAATTAATTTATTAACTAAATGGCACCGCAAGGGTTATTGGTTTGCCATAGCTGTTATCATTTGTCAAATATTACCATTCGTTTACTTTACATCCTCAGCACATGCTTTATATCTTATACTTATACCCATGACGGGTCATGGAGGTTTAGAAGCTATGCCGGATATAACTATAAGTCCTATAGCCATATTCATGGCAATACTTTTTGCTGGCTCTATCGTAAGTGTTCTCTTTATTATTACAAAAAAAATTAATTTTTTATAAAAAAAAATTCCATCTAGATACCGTTATTTTATCTCTTCCGCAAAACGCGCACAATCATATGCACATTTCTTTTGTTCACCATATTGGCCATCATCATTGCTGCAACTCCTATTGGATTCCCTTATAAAGCTAAAACAGCTGTGCAAAGATTTTTCTTACTTGTAAGCTTTTTGTTTACTACATAAAGAGCTGGTAGGTTATATAATTTCTTTATTCAATTTAGCATGCTCAACGCACTTTACACGATGCTCATGGTAATGTGCGTTTAAATGAGGCTGGTATTTATGTTTACCCCCAAGATCGTAGAACCAATATTATAAATGGTAAGAAATTGTCTCTTGGACTTATTTCGAAAATATTGAATAAATAAAAATTATCATAAAAAACCTTCCAGAATACATTAAAGATTTAGGGGAAATACACAAAGTTAGCGAATATTGCAAAAAGGAAATGTTTTGCGCTATGCCCATCTATAATCACCGATGGAATCGCGTTAGGTAACCATTTGTTTTAAATTGAATTTATTTTCACCATTAAATTCACACAAAATATTTTATGACATTTTAGAAATAGCAGCTTGTGGATACCCATAGATGAATTTCCCATACTGCCAAGCGCCAGACCAACTTTAACCTTAAAACCCACTATCGCTTTAGATACAGTAACGAAAAAACGTTTTGAATTTGAATTACAAGGACCAGATCATATGACAATTTTTATAGGATTAAAAGGAAATACAAAATTAATAAACTGGTCTTTTAATGATAAAATGTTAAAAGCAAAATGGAAAGCCCCTTATTTTATTTATTTTTCCTATGGCAAAGATAATCATCCTCTAAATTTTACTATTGATGTAGAGGTATACCGCAAAAATTAATTTTTTTTTAATTAAATATCTTAGATAAAATTATTTTTATTTTTAGAAAACCAATGAAAGTTTTAATACACCCTCCCTGGAGATTGGCATTGGTGGTCACTGGACACATCAGCAAGCACAACACACTAAAAACTATCAAAAAACTCTTGAAAGGTTTCCAGCACATGCATCTATTTCTGAGTGGGTGGCCACATATGAAAATTGGTTGTTCTAAATTCTAAATAAATCCTTGTAAAAGAAACTCGAAGTATACTTTATTTGTATGTACATAGTTAATATAACATAAAATAATTTAAAAGAAAATTTTATAAATTATAATATTTAAGTTTTTAAATAAATAAAAATAATTGTTTATTATTAATTTAACGATCCACTAAACAGATAAAAAATTTTAATTTAAGCACACGAAGTGTACAGTACTAACGTACATAGTAATACCCATGGCGAAATAATATGGGTGGTTTCGTTGGCGAATTCATTGCTTTCGCCGTAGACGCTAAATGTAAAACTCCATATATAAAAAAATGTGTATATATTTTGTATATGGTGTTTGACATTTCACGTTTGCGGCGAAAAATATGAATTCGCCATTGCGACCAACTAGTATATTTTCGCCATGACAATTTTTTTATATAGTGTTTGACATTTAATGTTTGTACCGAAAATTAATGAATTCGCCATTGCGACGATCTGCATTATTTCGTTATGGTTACACCTAAGGGCATAGCGAAATAATACAGGCGAACGCACGGGCAAAAAAGCTTACGCTGTAGTTTTCAAGGCGAATTAATTTACGGGTGGTCTTAATGGCCCAGCCATGGCGAAATAATACAAGGTGTTCGCGAAGGCGAATTCATCAATTTTGCCGTAAACTCTAAATGTCAAACTCTATATATAAAAAACATGTAAACCAGTTTATTGTATGGAGTTTGACAGTTAGCGTTTACGGCGAAAGGAATGAATTCGCCATCGAGACCACCTGTATTATTTCGCCATGAACCCAGCTTTTTGTTTATGTTTGACGTTGTTGTCAAGATTTTAAAATAATTTCAAACACAAGTAAGAGTGCTATATTTGGCTCTGCCGAATCTTATATACCCTTCACTATCTTTGTTTAGTGAAGTAACTTCAATTAGAAAAGCAAATAGCAAAGACATCGGCTCTTAATGGGTTAAGCGTTTTTTAACAAAATTTAGTATTTCCTTAAAGATTTCATCAAAAGCTTTAAATTGACACCCATAATGACACTTTAAAAAAATTTGAAAATTTCAGAGTCCCGTTGCTCGGAATATATGGGCGAGCGCGAATTTTTTAGTGGATGTTTTTTTCTTATTTTATAATTCTCTTTTGCCTCATATTTATTTTTTTGATTGGAGTTACTTTCTGTTCCAAATGACAAAAAAAATTAGAGGTAGTCGTGGTGTTTTGCCTGCTGTCTCGAAGGACATGGACCGATCATGCTGATTTCCAATAGCACCTCTTTCGACACTATACCTGATCGATTGACATATTTATTTTTTTGTGAACACGGACGGACAGACGGATATCGCTCAATCGATGAAGCGGAAATATTGTAGAAAATACACACGGAATGATAAACTTAGATATATCCTTTTTCACTTTTTGGGGTGGTGGATATAATAGAATATTTTCAAATAATTTGAATAAGTAAAAATATTTTACATTTTATAAAATTACATTTCAAATCCAAAAAAAATAAATACATACATATGAGTTATTGCTTCATATGTAGAAGAAAGAAACCAATTGGCACAACTTCATTTCAAATATCAAAGGATAATGAACGGATAATTTAAATTCGGACTTTTTTTTAGTCAGCTATTTTGACATCAACAAAACTACATTAGGTTTTTGTAGCGGTGCGGCCTCCTAATATTTAATTCGCCTTGGTAATACCGTAATAGTTTAGTAAAAATTTGAATAAAGTGCTTTTTTAATTTTCTTCTTTAATAAAGTTGGCATCACTTTGATATGGCTACGGCAAAGTTAGCGTTTTTAATTCTTGCCAATAAATAGTCACAACATCTGTTTGCTTATTACGGTACAAAAGATCAAAATAATGAAACCTTTTTCCCTTTTTAGACAAACGTGTGGATTCTTTTAATTGCAAATACCACAGTGGCTCATTTTTAAATTCTGTATTCTTACTTTATGGCTTTATCTGGCTATACTCCTTGATCCTACCGGTCTTGTGAATCCCATGGTCTCGTATTGACTAAACATGCGTTATTATTACAAACGCAGCCATACACGCTACACTACTGTGTTACTCCGGCAAGACATGAGCTACTCGATGCCTTGTTTAGTAACCTTAACCATCCACAGAAATCTCCACTAATCTTTTTATCCAAGTCAGTCATCTGCTTTAATCCAATAGGCACAACACACGTCTGCCATAGACTGTTATTATACTGTTACACTTCCCTGCGCTAATCGCTTCCGTTCTTACTTTATTTTATTATAAAGGGCGTTATGACAATTATTTGTTACTGTTTAATTAAATTAGATGTTTCCACTAAATTATCTGTCATGGCTTCACACAAAATTGGCTTTTCCCTTCTAGGAGGGTTTGTACTGTTGCTTCTTATATTTAATTGCATTATAACAATTATTATTTTTCGTTGTACGCATGTCTGAAGGCGGGCTCGAACTCATGATCTTCTGTTTAACAGCACACACCTCTACCAACGCAACCCTCGAGGTTGCTCAGCTTTTGTTAGTTAATTGTGGTATTATTCTTTACATACACCATTAGTGAAAATAACTTTATTCACCTCTCTCATACTGTTAACAAGAACAGGGGTTGCCAGATCTTACTTTTCGTAACAATAATATGCCGATATCAGAAGCCTAAGCACCACATTTGATATCAAGTTAAGTTTCTCGTAATTTTACAATTTGGTATTATTTGATATCGAATAAAAATATCGTAATTTGAAATGATAATATTCAATAACGAGGAATCAAGTTTTTAATTTTTTATTCTAAAATGATTTTTTTTTTTTTGCTACAAATTAGAATAATTATCTGCTTTTACTTTCATTATTATTATTTGTTAATATTAATAATCTGTAATAAATCTATAATATTTTCTTAAAAATTGCGATTCGATGTATATCGTATAAGATGATTAGCTTACTCGACAGGTATCGACATATTATTCGATATGATATTACACTCAATATCGTGTGCGGTGATAAAACCCCAGGTTTTTTATTGGAACACCTTAAGTTTTATTATTATTGTTTATACCTTTTTTAAAAACAAGTAACACTCTGGCAGCAATTCCAACATACATATACTATGTAGGAGTTACCTTCTTTGGAAAGTTATTAAGTGGAGAAGAATAAACATAAAATACCTGTTCGTTCTCACCATTCTTAAGTGTCGCATTTCTGCTTTTAACAAATATGAAGTATTTATTCGTTTCCATCAAATATGCTGGCGGCATGTCTAGCAACCACATTCCTTTATTTAGTTTACACGTTGAAAGTGCAACACGAGCCAGCATAAGACAGACGTGATCTTAAAATCCAAAGTAACGAGTTAGAAAAAATAGTAAGTGTTTAATTTGTCGTCAAATAATAAAGAACGTTAAACGAACGTAGAGTAAAAGCCAAAACAAATTTAAGGTTCATCTATACTTATGCAGCGCAGTGTGCACATACACAAAGCAAAATAGAAAAAAAGAGATTATCAGCCTATTTCTGATTTAAGAAAGAAAACTTAAGCGAACGAAAAGCACTCGCTCGAATTCGAGTCAATTTGGATTTCTCATTGGCACTTACTTTCTTTCGCACTCGCTTACGTATGTCAATTTTGGTATCTTACGTCTTTAAAAGTAGAAGCAATGCCATATCATAAATTTTGATATTTCTGTTAAAAGTATCAAAAAATACTACGAAATTGTTCTAAAGAGAATACAACTCCGTGTAAGTGTGATCAGCTGGTGCAGTGTCAATGAATAAAAAAGCAAAAAATTAAAAAAAGGAAAAATATTTGTAATTTTTTTGTGTTTCTTGTTTTGATTTTATAAAAGTGCCTTAATAGATAATATAAAACATTAAAGTGAAAAGTGCAAATCGCGTTCAAAAAGCCATATTTGTTTGATAAAGATGGATTTATCGGTGGCTGTTTACTTTTTAAATGAAATAGATAGCGATGATGAAACTGTTCAAGTATATCGCAGAGAGTTAAGAGATAGGTTTAATGTTCTGGAACTGCCTACCAACCAGTAAGTACATACATATGTATATATGATATCATGCAAATCAAATAAAATTATGTTAACAATAGGTTTATTGCAAACTTTCGCGTTTCCAAAGACGTTTTTCTTTTTCTTTTGGAGAAACTTAAAAATCAAGAAGTTAAGTCTTTAAAAAGCACAAATATTCGCCAGGACATTAAACTGGCAACATTTTTACGTTTTCTAGCCACTGGGAGCTATCAGCAAACAGTTGGCAATGAAATGTGTTCGTCAACATCCACAGCAACTGTATGCCGAGTCATAAAAGAGTGCCTTGATTTTTTTGAAAACTTCATATGTGTAGATTGGATAAAAATGTTTCGTTCTGAAGACGAAAACAAAAGGGATTTTTTTCAATCCACCGGCTTTCCCGGCATAATTGGCTGCGTTGATGGAACCCATGTGAGAATAAAATCACCAGGAGATCATCTGAAACACCTTTACTATAATAGAAAAGGCTATTACAGTATAAATGTCATGGTGGTAAGCTAACAAAATACTATTTTATTATTAAATATATGTATTTAAAATTTAATTCCTACTTTTTTAGATATGTGACAACAAAACATATATAACATATGTTGATGCCAGGCACCCTGGGGCCAATCATGACGCATTTGTATGGGAACAAAGTCTAGTTGACCAAAAACTTCGAAATGAGTATGAAAATGGTCAAAGAAATAGATGGATTCTTGGTAAGATGTTTGCATAGTTTTTGTAGACTGGTGAATTCATTTTTTGATAAATATAATTTGCTAACATTTATCTAGGCGATGCTGGTTACAAACTAAAACCATATCTAATGACGCCATTCAGAAATCCAAACAGTACTGAAGAAAGAAAGTACAACAGAAAACATGCTAGTGCACGCAACGTTGTTGAGCGTTGCTTTGGAGTATTAAAGAACAGATTCCGCTCTATTATAGGTTCCAGAGGACTTCATTACTCTCCAAACAAGACTACCCAAATAATCAATGCATGTTGTGCTCTGCATAATATGTGCATAGCTTACAAGTGCCCATTGCCAACAATTGAAGTGGAAGTGGAAACGAGTAGTGAAGTGCTAGATGTGTTGGAAGAAGAGGAAATAGGCGCAAGTGCCATAAGACGAAATATTGCCATAAATTTGTAAAAATTAAAGAAAACTAATTTAACATTTCAATTAAATTAATTCAACAATTTATTAAAATTTTTCAAAAGTTAATTTTAAAATCCATTTCGTAGATGTACTTAAAAATTATAAAGTAATAAAAAACTATTTTTGGGTAAAAAAAAAAATCACAATTCATTTTAAAAATTAATGCATTTTGCATAATCACATACATATGTAATTAAAAAAAAAACTTATAGCATTAAAAACAAAGGGGAAAAAGCCACAATAATTTAATTGTTATTAGCTTTTAGAATTTTTTTCTAACATTTTTTCTAACCTTATTGTGGCTTTAACTAGGTCCGCTATACCAGCTGCTGTTGTTTCAGCGGCATTAGCCATCTTCTTTGCTGCTTCAGCCTGCACCTCAGCAGCATCAGCCATTCTTTTCATGGAATTGGCTTGTTCAGCAGCTGTTGCAGCATTTTTCTCAGCTATTCTTAGCTGTCGGCGGATAAGATTTATTTGCTCATTAGCCACTTTTCTCTTTTTTGCCGAATGGGAGGCTACTGCATAATTTTCATCGTCGCTGAAGCAACTTTCCTGACGTTTTGTAGCAGCAGTAACAGCGGTGGTGTTTTGTTGCTGTTCCTTAGAGCTTTGGTGGACATATCGAGGTGATTTTTGTTCACTGGTAGAAGTTTTATTTATCTGCTGGGAAGTTTCCGAGGTTCTAGTTGGAGTAACCACTGCAACAGATTTGCTGCACCTACTTGGTGACTCCACCAGCGCAACAAAACAATCATCAATTGATTGGTCTTTTAAACCAAACACTTTTCCTCCGGGTGCTACAGCAGACGATACGAACAGCGTCCTGTCTATAATAACCTCTAACTCTGTTAAGTTGTTGTAGCGGTATAAGCCACCCCCCGTCTCTCTAAGGCTCTTTTGGTTCTCACCAAGTTTCTTTTTTGTTCTCGATTTCAAATCTGCCCACGTCTATAAAACCATAAATATTTAATGGGTTTTTTTCTAACATGTAAACATAATTACTAACTTTTTTCCATTCGCCAATAGTACGTGAAGGAGGTCCAAGCGCATTTAAATTGCTGCAGAGCTTTTCCCACTTCTCGTCTACCTGAAACTTATTAGCACCAAAGACTGGAGCACCCCTGGCTAAATCAGGATTTTCTTCCATAAACAGCACTAACGTCTTTAGTTGCTGCATTGTTGATTTCTTTAAACTAAAAAAAAAATTGTTAAAAACCTATGTATATACATATGTATGTACATCATATGCATATTTTATACTTACCACTTGTATTCCATTTGTACATATATTTTTTTATCACAACGTTTTTTATTTAAGCGTTATATTTCTATTTTAATTTATTTATGAAAATTCTTTTACGAAAGCAAAACCAAAAGTGAGAGATTTTGACATTTCATTCTCAGTGTTGACAACACGTTCTTAGCAGAGAAATCAAATTTTATATGAAACCACTTACGTTTTCATTCGAGTTCTCGTTCGAGTCACTGTTCGCTTAGAACGTGCGTAGAGAAATCGAAATAAATGTTCTTTCGCATAGAAAGCGAATGAAAATGTTCTTTCTTAAATTAGAAATAGGCCATATATTTTTGTTTTGAGTAAACTTGTTTATATTGTACAATATTTGACATTTTGAGTTAGTATCTTACTATCTTCGGCTAGTTTATCTTAATTTATCTAGTCAGCAAATGTAGATGTGATAAGCATTAATGCTGGTTAGAATTATGCAAACATTTGACAGCCGGCAGTCAAGGAAATACTAATTAACATTCGAATCAAAAGTTATTTAATAAACATAAAAATTGTGATTTTCCGCTAAATACAGCACTCTATACAAAGAAGGTAAATAAAATATAAAAAGATATTATATAAATATTTATTATATAAAAATCAAAAATTTTTAATGAATATTTCTACATTTATTATGCAAAAAATATGTTGTATACCCTTTACCACAAAAAGTGGAAAAACGGTATATATAAGTTTGTCATTCTTATGCATAGTGAAATCGATTGAGCTATGTCCGTCTGTGTTAGTGTTGAAATCAAGTTTGCCGAAGCAAAAAAAAAATTTGACAATCGATCAGATACAGTATCGAAAGAGGTTCTATTGGAAATCAGCATGATCGGTTTATGTCTTTCGAGGCAGCAGGCAAAACACCATGCCCACGTTTAATTTTTCATGTCATTTGGAACAATAAAATAAATCCTATCAAAAATATAAATACATGGGGCGATATAGAATTAAAAAATAAGAAAAAAACATCAAGTTAAAAAATTTGCGCTCGCCTATATTTTCCGAGTTACGGTGCTCTGAAATTTTCAAATTTTTTAAAATATCAATATGGGTATCATTTAAAAGCTTTTGAAGAGATCTTTAAGGAAGTACTAAAATTGTTTAAAAATGCTTAACCCATTAAGAGCCGATGTCATTTTTAGGTAAAATTTTATATATGCAGTACCAAAATTTTTTTATATTTTAATTCTCTGTCACCCCGATATTTGCTTGTTTGATTGGAGTTACTTCACTAAACTAGATTTACATAGATGGTGAAGGGTATATAAGATTCGACATAGCCGAATATAGTACCCTTATTTGTTTTTTTTTTAATAAAGGTATTCACGTCACCAATTTTACTCTTGCGAAAGAGCAACATTTTAGTCAAGCATAACCATGGCGAAAATATACTAGGTGGTCGCAATGGCGAATTCATAATTTTCGCCGCAAACGTGAAATGTCAAACACCATATACAAAATATATACACATTTTTTTATGTATGGAGTTTGACATTTAGCGTTTACGGCAAAAGTGATAAATTCGCCATCGATACCACCTGTATTATTTCGCCATGAGCATAACCACATCGAAAACAATTTCGCAGTAACTTTGTTTTGTTTTGTTATTGTAGAAAAGTATTTAATTATTTTCAAGGCAATCTAGCGGTTTTAGCTCTTCTTTATTCTTATAAAGCGGGTTTTATAAAATAAAATGACTTAACATTACTGCTAAAGACACAAAGTTGACGCTCTTATTTAGGTTTGATATTCCAGCCCAAAAGCTATACTTGCTTGCGTCTTACACGCTAATTTAGGTTTGGCTGTTACAAAAAATTAAATTTACTTTAATAAATACCAAAATTAGCAACTATTTTTATAATAGTGGACCAAAAAACGTTTTTTTCTGTACCACAAGCCGTAATTAAACGCTGCAAAGAATAAAATATTAAGAATTAAGAATAAATCGATATAATTCAATAGAGTTCTTATTTAATCAATTTGGCTTTTGATATAAGACTCTCAGATTTTCTATACGAAATTTGGGTAAAAGCCACTAATGAGCTATATTAGCAGTATCGGAAATGGCCATAAGGATAAGCTTTCCCGCAGTAGTTTATAATATTAAATATTTCATGAGAATATCACGAAATATTTATATTTGAAGGAGTCAAGCACGGTTAAAGTAAATTAATATTAAGAATAAATAAAAATCTTATTATAAGATGCATTCGATTTTCGATCTTCGCTGGCTAACGAAAATTGAATATCGATTGTCGAATTCGTATTATGAGTTGGTAGCACTGTCGAAAATTTCGTTGTACAACGAATTGTCAATCGAAGACAATTTTGCTTTCGATAGTTTGTGCTAGTTTGTAAAACTTATTGAAAAAGTAAATATTTGTGAATTTTTTTTTTTTTTTTTTGTACAAATGGTGGCAATAAATTATTTAAATTATATACAGGTCTAAGCTTGTAAGTACCAATCAACAATTAGAAAATTAATTGTTCGTTTATACTATTGTGAATAATCCAATTGAGTAAAATTTACAATAGCACTTTTTTTTATCGAATGTGCGCCATAATACCAAATTCGTTCGATAAGCTCTTTCGACTACAGTCGAAGATCGAAAGTTGCTCATAATAGGCACCTTTTACTGCGTTTTTTTTACATCTTACTAAAATTTTAATGAGTTGCCACCTAACTCTAATAAAAGATAAGCGTTATTCTGGATAAAATTAAAGCTCACATTAACTAGCGAGAATTCTGCGTTTTTGCATTTTCGCAATTGTTTACGTAAATACGCTAAATAAAAAATGCTTGAGACGAACTCAAACTACTTACATTCGAAACAGTTAATTCGTTAAAAACTCTTCTGGAGGGGGCTATTAAAAAATTTATTAATTAAATTAAGTCGCTACAGATTCATTCAAGTGCCTACGTTTTTTGAAACGATGCAAGAGATACTTCATCTGATCTCTTCGCTATCCATGTCACCTTTATCAGACCGAAAATGAAATACAACTCGCATGCAAGGGCCGGTGTTTCAAAAACTATTTTGAAGTTACTCGACAGCAAGAAGGATTAAGCAAAGAAACTTATCTGTAACAGTAGGGTATCCAGCTTTATTGACTCACTGAATCATCAACCTAATGTGGGATGTGTTTCACTGTTTTATGGAAACTACAACGGAATGCTGTGTTATGAAATCAAAGAAAATTCGTTTTTTTAGCCGAACAGTTCATATGTAGAATAAACTCCCTGAGGAAGTCTTTTCTGTCACTTACAGAGTGCAAAATTTCAAATCAAATGTCCACAAGGAGGATAGAGGGAGCGGCACAATGCTTGCATAAATAGGGGTCATACCCTGCGTGCTACTCCTATTAAAAAAAATACATTTAGTCTGTTAAAGAAAAGTGCGCCGTTCGAAGTTCCATACGAAGAAAAAAATTGAGGACGCGCGGCGGAAATCAATTTGTTATGTAAATGCTTTAGCTCTGCCCATAAATTAATTAATAAAAGATTAATAAACAAAAAAGCTTCCTTCTTGGAACAAGAATCGGTTACAGGCGGATTATTGTGAAAAATGTAATTTTTACCTTTCAAATAAAATATTAAATAATAGGTCTGTGTTTTTAATCCACTTTGGGATCCCGAGGGATCCCAATTCGCACGAAAATTGTTTTCATACTTTAAAATTGGGTAAATGAGAGCGGTTTTGAGAGAAAAGAGTTCTTCTTCTTCTTCTTGCACGAAACAGCCCAAACCTTTTCTTCGTGTAAGTTATTTAAACTTGTGAAACAGCCTCAAAACACAAACTAAGTACAAAATAAATCATTATTTTCTATTTTTGATTAATTGAAATTAATTTTTCTTATTAAAATAGTCAAAATTCCTTGAGTTTTTATTTTGTGTTTTAAATTTAAATTTTGTGTTCCCGTACTTTTATATAATTTTGTCTTTTTATGAGAGAAAAAAATGCTTGCTCTCATTTTCACGAACTTTACCCAATAAGTAAAGAAACAGACCTAATGTAAATCGAAATGACTTTGTACTCACAGTGCTTACGAATATTGAATTAAAAAAACAAAAAGTCAAAACAAGAATTTGTTAAATTATCTAAAAAATAATAAGTAGACTATTTAGGCCATAAACTTTTATTTATCGCTATTTTAGGATAAAAACTCGAACTTGATAAGAATCAAAAGTTTTAGTTTAAACTCTCAGTTATTCGAAATTTTGTTTTAGTTTGCCGCGGTAAGAAGTTGGATAAACGACTGATTTAAATAATAATACGCAAACGAAAAAAAAAATGGAAACAAAAGATGACACTGTTAGTGAAATATTTTATTAAAAATAAAATTAAACATAAACATAAAATCAAAATTTACTTGTGTGTTTTAGTTAATGACAAAGGAAACGCGAGCAAACAGTTTACCAGACGATATGAATAAGGGGAAGGAGATTAGTTTAGGCTGGTATTATGCTCCAGCCTTTCTTATCTTTTGGTTCGCCTTATTTTTTGCTGTCGTACTGCCATTGTTTTTGAATTTGCCAAAAGGTTTGACAGTGGACAGCGAAAAACAATATCCAGGAAAATTTATTGCCGAAAGAGCTGAACGTATTTTATATGATTTCGACCAGATTGGACCCAAGGTAACAGGTAGCCATGCCAATGAAAATATTACAGTGCAACTTCTGCATGATGAAGTGGAAAAAATTCGCCGTGTTATGCATCATGATTTGTTTGATATGGAAGTAGATGTACAAGTGGTATCAGGTGCATACGCGGTGAAGGTGTATCAAGGATTGCAAAATTTTATTGTAAAATTAAGCAGCAAAAATTCAACATCCCAAAATTATTTTTTATTAAACAGCCATTTTGATTCAAAGCCGGGTAGTCCAGGTAACTTATTTTTTTCATATAAACATTTTTAAGGCGAAGAGTATTATAAATTATTTAACTAGGATCTGGTGACGATGGTGCCATGGTTGTGATCATGTTAGAAATAATACGTGTTTTAGCGACTAATCGTCAAACTTTTAAGCATCCCATAGTATTTCTATTTAATGGTGCTGAAGAAAATGGCTTGCAAGCCTCTCATGGTTTTATCACTCAACATAAATGGGCCCAAAATTGCAAGTATGTTCTAATGCTAACAAAAACTTTCGTTTGCATAAAATAATTTTATAAAATCTTTGCAGAGCATTGATCAATTTAGACTCTGCTGGTAGTGGTAATCGTGAAATTCTGTTTCAATCTGGCCCAAATCATCCCTGGCTAATGAAAGTAAGTAAATTTCTTGTGTTATTTTAAGTACATCTAGATTTAAAACAGCTTGTGAACGAACAGCCAGATATCTTGAATATTTTCGTTTTATTATCTTACTTAAGCACCAACTAAATTATTTATTAATTGATTTTTAATTGCTGCAATTATAAATAATTTAAGTTCTCTTATCAGTTATACATTGTAAACAACAACGAAATCGCTATTATAAAACAATTTAGCCAAGTTAAAAAAAAAAAAATAAAATTCGTCTAGTGATAAACGCGTGTTTGCGCTTTAGTGTGTGTGTGTGAATAATAAAAAGCTCTTTGATCTTTTTTCATTGTCGTTAAACGATAAGATTAGACGAAGTGCATAAATAAACCTTTATGTTAAGTTTTTTTTTTTTTTTATCAAGTATCGAAATATCGCAAAATTATTATAGCTTAAAATCAATAATATGAAACTTTACAAAAATAAAAAATATATATATTAAATTCCAAAAAAATCGAAATATTACAAGAAATAAAACTTTTCACACCAAAAATTCAAATTTCACAAAAATACAAATTTTAATAAAACATAAATACGATGTTTGAAAAAAGCCAAATTATAAAACAAATGGGGAGCGTTGCCATATTTTAAGGTTGTCTCACAACTTCGACAACCGTAATAAAGCTCAATATCTTACAAAAACCAATAAAATATTTCCAAACATTCTAAATTAAAGCTTTTTGATTTTTTTTAGCAAAAAAAAAAATGATGGAAATCAATCGATTTGAAAAGGGTCGTTTTAAAAGGGCCTGATGAATTTCGATCGACTTGAACATAAACCAAAAAGAACAATTTTTAAAAATATATGAAAACAATTTTTTCAAAACGAAAACAAATTCCAAAACGATTGTTTTTAAATTGAATTTTAAATTTCCATCACATACCTGAATATATCACCAAAATTACGAAATATCACAAAAAATAATATTTCACAGAAAAAAATTTAACTTCACCAAAATTCAAAATTTTAATATTAAAAAAAAACAAGTATTCGGCTATGCCGGATTTATATACCCTTCAGCATATATGTATGTATATATAACCCATGTACCATACTGCAGATTTCCCATTGAATAGTTTAAATAAAAATCGACATAAGAAATTCTTTCCTAGCATAACATTTATCCGCTCAAAAAAGCTTTTTTTTCGAAATTGTAAGTTTTTCTTAATTAGGGTTGTTGTCCCAATTTAATAAATGAAAAGGTTGCTGTATCAGGTTAAAGCTCACTAATTTTTCAACATAAACAACAACCACCTGCAGGAATACAAACGAAAGTTGAAAAAAAGATAGGCTTAAATCTAGTTTAGTGAATTAACTCCCACTAAAAAACAAATGTATTGGGTGATAGAGATTAAAAAAATAAGAAAAAAAAAAATATTTTTTACATCAAAAAAAAGGTCATCGGCTCTTAATGGGTTAAGCATTTTTTAAAATTTTAGTATTTCTTGAAATATCTTTTTAAAACCCTTTAAATAGTATCCATATTGATATCTTAAAATGTGCACAATCGTACTTTTGTATGAAAAGTTCAGAGGCCAGAGCTGTAAATGAATCATTTATTTTTTAATTAATTCGCGAATCATTCATGCACTGAATTAGCAAATTTTGAATTAATTCTTTTCACACAAAAAAATGAATTAAATGAAATTTGAGTCAATTCAAATAAATTTGGTAAAATGAATCGCAACTTGGTTTTAATTCAAATAAATGGAATTCATTTCCAATTCATTTGAATTGAATCGATTTTGATTTAATTGAAATATCAATTTATTACTAACTCATTTGAATTGAATTGTTTAAAATTTGAATTGCTTTTATAAGTAAATATGTAGTAAGCATCTTCTTCTTTTCTCTGATCTTTGATCATTGAGTATTTTTAGTTTGGTAGTAGAAATTTCAATTTTTCAGTCCCTCTAGATCAGCTGTTGAATTTGATTGATTGCAACTCATGTTTAATTTCATATGTTTGAATTGTAATTCATTGTTCAACTTATTTGAATGAAATCAAAATCAATTCAATTCAAGCGAATTGGAAATGAATTGTAATTCACTTTAACAAATTCATTTGAATTGGAAACGGAAATGGGAAATTCATTTTTGCCTAATTCGTTTAAATTGATTCAAATTGCATTCAATTCTTTTTTGTTGTGAAAAAAAATCAAAATCAAAATTTAGCTAATTCGAAAACTCAAAAAAGAATGATTCATTTACAGCTCTATCAGAGGCCCATAACTAGAAAAATATAGACGAGCGTCAATTTCTTACTTGATTTATTTTTTATTATTTTTTGATTCTCTGATCTATTGCCGTTATTAAATTATCCTAGATCATCTGGTGCCTTGGCAAACTTGATTTCAAAAGTAACACTGAAGGACATCGCTCAATTGCTCAATTATTTTGAGTTTAACCTTTTTTCAAAATAAAAATAATCAAATTTTTTTTATTCAAATTTAGTTTTATTTTGAGTTGATACTGTTTTGCTGATAATGATAAAATTTGTTTAATTCATGATCGAAAATTTTCAGACAAATGGTATTAACTCATAAAATTGATTGTTTTTGCAATTCTTGCACAGATTTCAAGGAAAATCAATGTAAATATATTTTCCAATGGAATTTGCTTACTATCATGTAGTCAAATTTTCGAACTCTCATAAAATTTAACCACAAACAGTTTTTCACCTCTACTGAAAATTTTAAAATTTTGTGTTAATACCCTCTTAATGATCAAGTGTGATATATATTTTATTGTAAAAAGGGTATAAAAATACCCAAAAGAAGGGAACACTTACCAAAAAAAAATCTATATTTAAAAAAAGCAAAGTTTTTCTGAGATACTCAATTTTTACAAAAAAAAAAAAATTAAAGTTCACCCGAAAATCTGAATTTCGAAAACAATTGCTGTGATTTTAATACACAAACGCTGTCCAAGACAAGACGAATATATGGGCCAAAGTCTACTTTTGAGTACTCGACCACGAGAGAGTGAGATAAAAAATAAATACATATTTAGTTTCAACACAAATCCTTGCATAAGTTGCATTTCACCTCTTAGTAAAAATTTAACAAAAAGGGACACAAATTTGTAGTAAAAAATCTTTTTATTTTTTTTAGTACTACAAAAAACATGTCGTGAGACCTTATGCCTCAACTGTGGCGGAAGAATTGTTTCAGTCTAACATTATACCATCGGATACAGATTTTCGTATATTCCGTGACTATGGACATGTTCCTGGTAAGTAAAGACATTTTAAAAATAAAATTTATAAATTAAGCCCTCTTCGTTCTTTAAGGTTTGGATTTTGCTCATTTTTATAATGGCTACGTATATCATACAAAATTTGATAAATATGACGTTGTACCCCGAGGAACGTTACAAGCGACTGGTGATAATATTTTGAGTCTGGCCATAGCTTTTGCAAATGCACCAGAATTGGAAGATACTGAGGTAAATTCAATTTTCTTTTTTATAATAAAATGTCTTTTATTTTAAAAACTTTTCTTTTGTTTAGAAATATGCAGAAGGTCATTCTGTGTTTTATGATTTCTTGGGTCTCTTTTTTGTCTACTATACTGAAACTGAAAGTAAAATTATAAACACTAGCGTATGTTTGATTGTTATTATATTGATGGGAATTTCTTTATGGTTTATGGCCAGCATTTCGTACATTTCTATTGGTAAAATTCTTAAAGTGTTTGCTTTAATATTGATATTGCATTTAGTTGGCATTGTTTTGGCTGTTGCGTTGCCTTTATTGGTGGCTGTTATATTTGATAGTGGAGATTGTGCAATGACTTGGTTTACAAACAAATGGTTGGTTTTTGGTTTATATGTGTGCCCCGCATTATTTGGTTTAACCCTGCCAACTCTGTTGTATTTAAATTGCCCAAGAAACGTAAGTATATTTTATTTCTGAATTTCTTTATTCAATTCGAAATTTCGATTTTTCTTTGCAGCAAACACTGAGAAAAAGTTTAAAAATTCAATTAATTCAACATGCTAACGCTTTTATATTGGCGATAATTTGTATAGCGGCCACATTTAGAGGTTTTCGTAGTTCATATTTGTTTATGATTCCATTGGCTTTTTATGGAGCGGCCCTAATTATCAATTTTATAACAACATTATATCGAAGTGGTAAATAATACGGCATTTACACTATGCAATTTTTTATTAAGCTAACATGCAATTTCTGTTTGATTGTGTAGCAAGAGGGGTAAGCAATATAGCATAGCCTCAGTTTAGAGGTGATGTTTTTCTTGGTTACATTTTTGTTTAAAATAACTTATATAGAGAATTGCAAAAAAAAATTGCATCAAAATATGGCATAGTGTAAACGTGGACTTACATTAACATTATAACGAGTGCAATGAAATTTTTTTTATTTCAGACAATTTATGGTGTTTATCGATTATCTTAAGTCAAATTCTGCCTTTTCTGTACACCGCATATGTGTTTCTTATTTTGCTTAGTGCCTCAATACCTATGACGGGTCGATTTGATTCCACTATCAATCCAGATTTATTCATAAGCTTCTCATGCGCTGCAGGCACTATATTGTGCATGGGCTTTGTGGTGTGTTTTATAAGTTGTAAAAGTTTTAATTTAAAATTTCTAAGAACCAAATATTTTTTAGATGCCCCTGTGGAATATGTTTTATCGCTCAAAAATTTTGATTTTGTTATTGTTGCTGATAACGATTATTTTCTCCTTAATTGCTATTACACCTATTGGGTTTCCCTTCAGACCCAAGACTAATGTTGGCAGAATTAACTATATGGTAAGTTCTAAGTACCATTAATTGTTTTCAATTTAACTGAAATTCTTTTAATTAAGAATGTTCGGCGAGTCTTTTACGAGTATGATGGCTCTGTAAGTCGTAACGAATCTGGTTATTACTTTAGTTTGCAAGATAGACGTGTTCATAAAATCAAAGGAACTGAAATTAATCTAAGCGACAAAAAAATATTAGGCAATGATTGTGATAACTACATGATGTGTGGTTTACCGCTTTTTAGTTATCGTATGGTGAAAACAGCCAAGAATGGCATATGGCTGCCTTCGGAAGAACCAGCTGAGCTACCAGCTACTCCAAATTTGAAAATGTTAACAAAAACATTTAATGCTGATAATAGTACAGCACGTTTTGTATTTGAATTAGGTGGTCCACCACATATGAGCCTATCTTTATTACCCTTAAAGGGGGTAACTCTAATCGATTGGTCATTTTTAAAAAATTTGCTGCAGAATCCTCCAAATCCCAAAACACCTTATCAAATTAACTTTCTCAATGGTAAACTAACTACACCTTTAAAATTCTTTTTTGACTTCAAGGTAATGGACATTAACAGCACAAATAACTAAAAGTTGTGAAATTATGAAAAAAAATTTTTTGTTTGTTTATACTTTTAGTTAAATGATGTAACTATTGACAAACCTTTATTTGAACTGGGCATTTCTGGCCATTATATAAGCACTGAATATCCTCGTGGAAAACACGCTCAAGAATTTATTAAACGCTTTCCTGATTACGTCTTTGTTATGGAGTGGCCTAGCTCCTACGAACGTTACATATTTTAACAAACCCACCAGAAACCCTTATAAAACTGTCAAGTGTTCAAGAACTTTTTAAATTTTACTTAAAATAACTATTTATTTAAATAAATTTATAATAATATATCAAACAAAATTGTTTGTTTTCAATTTATAAGCCGCCACTCATAAGTTTTTGTATAGAACGATTAAATTTTCTGAAAAAAAACAACCATAATTTTTTTTTAATTGAGTTTAATAATAAGAACTATAAGCGACTCACTTGGAATGAAGAGGTTCGCCAGGCAAGTAAAATGGATTACAAATAGCATCAGTATAAAGCATGTGAAGATTACGAAACATCTGCGAAATCATAAAATTAAAAAAAAAAAAATTAATAATTGCTCCTTAAAGCATTTCAATACACAATAATAAGTAAATAAATGTTACATTGATCATTATAATGCTTTTATGCAGGAGTATTAGATTTAACTTTATTCATTTTAAAGATTTCTTTCTAAAAATTTCAAATATTGTCGGTAAGCAATTTTTATTTTGAAACTCCTCATATCTTGTGTTTTTTATACGTGGATAATGATTCTAAAAATTATGTATGTAGGTATGTATCAAAAAACCGGGCCAATAGAGACAGTAGAACAAGATGCCTTTTTTCTGAGCTTTTTTTACAAACTGCTTAAATAAATATGTATAACTACGGATCAATTGTCTAAACAAATCGGGAGATATGTATGGAGATAATCTTAGTTGTAATAGATACCGGACAAGTGCTGTAAGTTCAATTTTTATTAGAAAAAGCTGCAACGAGCTGGGTCAGAATTGACAGCATCATCCGATGCTAATATAAACTTTTCATACTACTTTTGTTGCGCCAGTCCGGTAGTTTATAATTAAGATATCAAAATAAAATCATTAGAGGTGCTTTTTTCGACATAGTGCCCTAAAATATAAAAGTACTTACATTTGCTCTTTACAAAAAGTCTTTTACTTACCGCTCTAACTTCGTTTTCTCTTAGTGCTATATTTCCGGAATCTATAACCAGGATAAATTTAATTTTTGTATTCGTAACAAATCCATAACTAAAATTAAAGTAAGCAGTACAACGCTGCAATTAAATCAATATCATGGCACTTTATTTGTAAAACTTACATTTTATGTGTTTCTGTGGAATACAATAGGCCCAAATATAGTTCCTTACTTTCTGGTGTCCCTTTGGTTACCGGTTGACATTTTTCTTCTATAACATCGAGGGCAGCATGTACTCGGTATTGCAACTCCAACTCTTTGTCTATATCCGTTGTGGACAAATAAAGTGGGGCATTCTACCGAAGATGTTAGCTTTTAATATATTAACAAAGAAAGTTTTATAAAGTCTTACATCTTTACCAATTATCGAAATGCAAACCGCCATTGTTATGTTGCAAAAAATTTAATTATTCAAGAAGAAAAAAATTAAAAAAATTACTTTAAATTATTTTTTTATTGTCTTCCTCTTTTTAACATCACAGATAAATAATTATTAATCTGTGTTTAACATGATAAAGACCAGTGCCGAACGACTAATATTCGCTTATCTGAGCCGCCGATAATTTTTTGGTTTAATGCTTTATTAGGTGAAATTTTAAACGTATAACATAAAAATTTGAGAGGTTTTAGATCCAGAATTTTTACTAAATGGACCATTCTAAGTTTTATTTTTTTATAGAATTTTTAAAATCTTTGGGGCACGTTTATTTACATTCTCTTGAAAGCAGTGTTGCCAGTAGTAGACACAAAATAATATGATAACGGTTTTATTATATTAAAATTCTTTTAAAAGTATGACTTGAACTGTTTGATATTATAAGGAATGAATTAATTAATTTAGGCTTAAATTATAATTATATAGATTGTTAAACTGCCTACATATATGTTATGATATTCTCAATAAATATTTAATATTCAAAACTAAAATTGTATTCACAAATTATATAAAGAAATTTTAAACTTCGAGGACTTTTTTATTACAGGATTTGCTAAAAATCGTCAAACTCAAAAAATGCTCATTAAGAATTGCGATTTCGAGATAATGTTCTGCATATACCAATAGTAAGATACATATTTCGTGAATTGGACACGCTTTTAGCGAAGTGGATATTACTGAGCGATTTTTTCTTAAAATTGAAATTATTAACAAAAATTAAGAAATAATCCTACAGGTAAAACTCAGTGCGTTCTCTGTATATTTGCTATAAAAATGAAGTATTTAAAAAAAATTAAGTAGTTATTATTAAAATTTTGTGTAAAAAATAACTTCTAAAATTCTTTGAAGCAAAAAGCACGGTTTCCGAAAAAAATGCAAAACTAAAATTTGTGATTTGCAAATGATTTGCGAAATGGTTCAGTAAAATTTTGGCAATATCCCGTCTCATTGTATTTGTATCTACAATATCTATAGGTATAACAGCAAATTCAGTTTGTAGCGTATCGCTACTATGCTTTGCAAACTTTCATATTTCGTTATTCTTGCAAACGGCAGCGTTATCATATATATTTAAAGTTGTTTATAGGTACTTATTAAACAGAAATTGTAGTTTACCAAATTGATAGATATTTTATTCAAACCAGCTTGTCTGCAGCGTTGTTGCTAATGTATTTAATCTTTTGTTTTTAAAAATTCAAACGGTTTAATAATTTTCACACTTTTTTATATTATTTATATTACATTTCCATGAAGAAACATTATAAACGCCGGCTACAGGCAAATAAACTTTTGCACTTTAAAAAAGTTTTCCGTACTAATAGAAAGTAATTAAACTAGTTGTTATATGCAATTTATAATGAATTTAATTTCTTTTGGCGTTCCAACAGCCGTTTTTCTCGTTCAAACTCCTTCATTCGAAGTACATAATCTTCATATTCGCAGGTCATGAATTCATGCCTCTCATGATGGCATTTGTACAGAAAAGGAAAGACATCGGCACGACAGGCACGATATTTCAACAGTTTATCAGCACAATAATCACGGTCCTCTAGTGGTATTTTTGCAGAAATCATTTCTTCTTTGGTAGCTTTCATAACACGTTCCTTTCGATTGGGCGCTCCAAACAGGGGATCGAAAGTGGGCACACAGTCAGGACCTGGCATTGTATCCGGATGCATGGCTCGCGTGATTCCATTACCCATTTTTGCTAGAAATTCGCTTTAATTAATACATTTAAAGGTAAAAATTAATTATTTAATGTCAAATTACGTAAATTTTCAGCTAATGCTTGAGTGTATACAAATGACACTTAAACAGTGTAATTTCTGAAAACATATGTTTTTGACTTTCCCAATTTGTAAAAGATTAGTGTGGAAGGCATTCACGACGAATTGTTAACATTAAGTTTTTATATCTTTTTAATTAGTTTTATTAAAAAAATATACAAAAGTTATATTTATTCATAAATATTATGAGCAAAGTTAAACTAATTTCGATAATTTTCTTTTATAGTCTTCAATTATAGTTATCGGAATATCTTTCAGAGTTGCATTATTTGCCTTTTTGGCTGTATAATATAATTATATTTACAAGGATGGAAAACAGTTCTTAACTAATTGTAATATTTTAACCTTTTAAACCACAACACCATGGCATAGACTGTGATACAATATTTTGAAAAAAGTAACAAAACAATTTATTTTTAATTATAGATCCTTTTATATAAGTTCTTACATTTATACTGTATTTAGCTAAGAATTATCAATGTCTCGTGATACATTTCTTGGCCCACATGGCTTTATATTACAATATATGTAAATATAATGTATTTTAATGTTTAAAATTGTATAAAGTTTTTTAAATCCCTAATTGTTTTTTCTGCATTTTAAACTGTTATTTTGTTCTATGAATTCTTTTGAACGCAAGTACAGTCTGTATAATTAGGTAAATTTTCCCTTTTTTTGAACTTTGCTTATTGTATTAGCTTTGCAATGGGGAAAATTAATTGCACCAACTTTTCCAACCCTGTGTATGATGTCAACATTAGTAAGTCACTAGTCTTTAAAAGGAAGTGGTAGAATGTCTGCAAGTGTTTACATTGTGTTTATTCATTTTCCTCATTTCGGGTTATGCTTTTAATTTTTATACATTGTATTATTCAGTTGTAAAACATATCAATAAAAACTACAGAATTCAATTAAATTCTTGCAGAACAAGCAAAAACTCGCAACAGTTTGATGCAAGTTTTAAAGTTATGGTGACGCCTCTTTATTAATGATTAATTTTGCAAAAGTGATGAGAACAAGATTTATAATTCGAATGATACGTCGTGTTTAAAGGAAAAAATATAAAATGATTATTGTTAGGCAACTAACTACATAATAGTGATGATTAAAAATGAGAACAATACTAAGAAATAAAACATAAATTGCAAAATCATCTTACAATGAATATAACAAAAATGTATACCATTTTAAAAGAGTGAAAAAAATTAACAAAATTTCTATGCAGACAAAAAATCAAAACTTGTTTTTGTGTGTAAGCAGCACAATTAAAAAGTAGAGTTGTTGTTAGTTTTAAGTCTTATCGCATTTTGTTTTTGTTAAAGAAGTGAATGGCGAAGTGAAGTGAATTAAGATCAAACTTAAAACATAATACCAATTTTACAAGACCTAAACAAAACATCAAACCAACTACTGAAGACAAAAGAAAATCCAACTAGGAAATAAATAAATATCAAATTTTCATTTTGTCTTACCCATTTTCATTTCTTTAGTTTGTTTTTCAACTTTATATTCATATATGTTTGTGTTTTTTGTTATTTTAACTACACAAATACACATGTATTGCCATCATCTTCATCATCGTCTTTTTAACCATCATTAAACAACATTATCAAAAAAGAGCAGAAATTAAAGCAACTTTCAATAAAGCAACAATAAAAAACCCACAAGCAAGATGTCATCGTCAATTAAAGTTGCTGTCAGGGTTCGTCCCTTTAACACAAGGTAAATACAAACAACACAAATCATTTAAAGCTAATTGTATTTGATTCTAATGCTTATTGGTGACGAATCCCATCTAAAGAGCTTTATAAGAGCCACATCTGGGACTTTTATTAAAATATGGTTTTAGAGAAAAGAAATAAAATCCTGACTATTTATTTTAAATTTATTTTTAAAGAGATCGAATTTTCGGAATTTGCGAAAATACTCAAAACTTTACGGTTTACTCATAACACCCTACGTCAAGCTGCGAACCATTAAGTGCTTGCACAAGCATGCATTAATTCTAGTAAAAAGTTTGATAAAAGTTTCTCTGTGTTTGTTTACTTTGCAAAGGATAACATATTGATAACTTATTCTTGTCCGATATACTTCATTTTGTAATGAAAGCTAGTGGACAAAAATGCTAAATAAATAAATAATTGCCGTATTCATAAACTATTAAAATTGATTTGAAATTCATTTTAGTACAAATTGGTATGGAAAATTTGTCATAAAACGCAATTAAAAGTTATTTTAATTTTTATTAATATGGCAGATAGAGATTGAGCAAAAAAGTTAAAATCATAATTTTGAAAACAAAATTTTTTATATACATATCTATATAAAAAGGAAAATTTTATTTTTTTATTTCCTGAATTTCGTAATATAAATTTAATATAATCTTAATAAATGAAAACAAAAACTAAAACTTTAATAGTTTAAATTTAACAATAGTGTCTTGAGATTTTTGAAATTTCCCATAAAATGCAATTTAACAAACATTCTCATTCAAAAAAAAAAAAAAAAAAAAAATAAAAATTTCGAAACTTAAAAAATATGAAATCAGCCCTAAAATAGGTTAAACAAATTTCCCAACAGATTGTGAATTTCACAGAAACTTTTTCTAAAAATAGAGAGTTTAAAGTTGAAAATGTTTAATTGCGAATTTTGTCAAATATTAATAATATAAAAAAAAAATCTGAAGTATTGCTTAAAAATTGAACTTCCGCAAAAGTCCTGAAGAAATTTTCAACAAAAATCGCAAAAAAAACAAATAATCGAAAAAAATCGCATTTTATAAAAAACTACAATTTAATAAAAATACGAAAATTCACCAGAAATTTACAGTCCAAACCGAAAAAAAAAATTAATTTAACCAAAAACCGAAATAAAAAATAATACACCACTAAAGTATCACTTTTCAAACAGAACTAGTAATTATGCTAAAATAAAAGAATTGTTTAACTCTTTTTCTAATCGATCAAATCTTTTATTTAAATTGTATAGTGAAAAGTAGGACAAAATTAAGTGATTAATAAAAATAATTTTTATTGTAACAGTAATTAAGAGTTTATTATTTGATAATTATGTTTTACCGTAACAACAGAGGTGAGAAAAGACACTGATAACAGTGTTTTAGACAGAGATGTTAACTGCTTTAACAGTTTGGAAAAATAACCGAACGTTTATTTCAGAGCTTTCGTTGAATTAATAAAGTAAAAAAAAAACAAAATTATATATTCGGAAATTTTCCGACTTTTTACGGTTTATATATTTCGAACTATTAAAAAAATGTAGTATAATTAAACTTAATGTTTAAAGTGTAATCTTCACTAATAAGCATAAATATGGCAGTATAATGATTTAGAAAGCTTTTGTTGCTGTAAGTATTTATTGAGGAGATTTGCCAGTGTGAAATTCGGAAATATTTTTGACATAAAAGCAAGAAGTAGAATCCCACAATTTAACTCTGAACACCTTTAACCAATCAAAAACGATAAAAAATTTTTCAATGTCAATGTACTTTTTGTTTAAAATTTTAGGCTTTCTTGATGAAATATAATTCTCATTTAATCAATAAACTATAAAATTTGAAAATACAATGAAATTTTCATTTCTAAGAAAATCAATCATAGAACATAAATAATTTTAAAACTATTTAAAAAAACATTTTTTTTTTGCATGTATTACAGGGAAATTGATATGGATGCCCAGTGCATTGTGGAAATGAGTAACAAGAAAACTCGACTGCTAAAGCCGAAAGTGCAATCGATGCGAGACACAATGTTTCATGATTTTACATTCGATTATTCGTATTGGTCGTTTGACGAAAATGATAAACATTTTGCAACACAGGAACAAGTCTACGCTGATTTGGGTACGGATGTAATCGATTGCGCTTTTGAAGGTTAGGACAAAATAAAATCATTAATAAAAAAATAACAATTTCTTATTCTCATCATCTTCATTTTTGTGTTTAGGTTACAATGCATGTGTATTTGCTTATGGCCAAACAGGTTCGGGTAAAACCTTTACCATGATGGGAACATGCGATAACCCTGGTCTTATACCTCGCATTTGCTCTGAGCTATTTGCTCGCATGCGTGTGGGACAGGAATCTGGCACCAGTTATAAAACCCATGCAAGTTATTTGGAAATTTACAATGAACGTGTTAAGGATTTATTGGGTCCGCAGACAAGTGGTCATGGTCTAAGAGTTCGGGAACATCGCACCTTGGGTCCTTACGTAGAGAATTTATCCCAGCATTCAGTAGCTGATTTTGAAGAAATTCAAGAGTGTATAGCTCGCGGTAATATACAACGCACAACGGCCAGTACGAATATGAATGATACGAGCAGTCGCAGTCATGCTATATTCACAATAACTTTTGTGCAGGCAGGATTTATGAACGACATGCCCAGTGAAACAGTATCTAAGATTCATTTAGTGGATTTAGCGGGAAGGTGTGAACAAATTGCAATATTTACAAATTAAATTTAAATTTTCAACTTATTTTAATTTAGTGAACGGGCCAATGCTACAGGCGCTACGGGTCAACGTTTAAAAGAAGGAGCTCATATTAACAAATCTTTGGTAACATTAGGCAGTGTAATTTCAGCTTTAGCTGAGCAAAGCAATTCTTCTGCCCTAAATACCACAGGTGGTAATGCCAAGCGTGTTTTATACATACCCTACCGGGATTCCATTTTGACTTGGTTGCTGAAAGACAGTTTGGGTGGCAATAGTAAAACTATTATGATTGCTGCACTTTCACCGGCCGACTGTAATTACAGTGAGACCTTAAGTACCTTACGTTATGCCAATCGTGCTAAGAATATTATTAACAAGCCCACAATTAACGAAGATCCAAATGTCAAACTTATACGAGAGCTCCGTGATGAAATCAATAAACTAAAGGCCATGTTGAATGGAGATATTGTAAGTATTAACTTCAAGTAGGCACAGAGAATATGAAATTTATGATTTTTTTTTTGCCCACAGCATCCTTTGCAGCCTTCCATTAAAATGTTGGAAGACTTACAAAAGAAAGAGGCCCAAGAAAAACATCTGACAGAAGAATGGACTGAAAAATGGAAAGAAGCTCAATCTATACTTCAAGAACAAAAAAGTTTAGGCTTACGTAAATCTGGTGTGGGGGTAGTTCTAGACTCTGAAATGCCTCATCTTATAGGAATACATAATGACATAACCACCGGCGTCACTTTGTACAGCTTAAAAGAAGGCGAAACATTTATAGGAACCAATGCCGCCGAAATACCACCCGACATAGAGTTGAGTGGTGATGGCATACGACCTCAGCATTGTAGTATTGTTCTCAAAGAAGGCATTTGCACATTACATCCTAGACCTTTAGCGCAATGTTGGCTTAATGCCAATTTAATCGATGAACCCACAAATGTTTCTCAGGGAGACATTATTCTATTGGGTCGTACTAATATCTTTCGTTTCAATAATCCCACAGAAGCTGCTAGACTACGAAAAGAATATAGTCGTTCTCAATTAGATATGTCTAGATTGTCATTAATAACATCCTCGCGTGAAAATCTTTTATCGTCCAGTTTTTGTTTAGACGATGATGCTTCCTCGTTGAGTAGCAGCATGGTTTCTTCACCGTTAAAGCGCAGCGAAAAACAATATTATCCTACAAGGCCCATGTCCCGTGATGATCCTGAACTACAAGATGAAAATCGCAAAATCTTAGAGACAATAGAAAATGCCCTTAAACAATTGAATATTGTAAGTAGTAAAGTAAATTATTAAAATTTATTAATAATTGAATATTTGTGATTGATATTTAGGAACGTGTTCAAATGCATGACCAGTACAAAATTAAGGTACAAAATTTAACCGAAGAACTTAAGCGCTTGGAAAAAGAAGAGAAGAATAGTTTGGAGTTGTTACGTTGTCGTGAAGAGGAACTAATGGCCAGAAAAGATATGTTGCTGTGGGAGAAGAATAATGAAAAGGTTCAGGTGTGTAAAATTTAAATTAAATGATAAGTTCTGTGAGATTAAAAATTATTGTTGTTTCTTTTTAGACTGATATTGTATGTAGACAAATTTCAGCCTTGCAAACCCAGCTAGACTCTAAAAAGAGAGACTTTTCTGAGTATGTTGCTAAGGAGCTGCAAGAATTGCAAGATTGTGGTAAATTAGACGAGGTTTGTATTTCAGAAGTATAGAAAGAAAAACTTTATTCAGGCCAAAATATCTGAATCATTCCGTGATCTCCAACTTTATACTGGAAAAAAGAATCCAATAACCTTTACAATTAATCTCTTTTTTTAGATTGATATCAAAGTAGATCCTTCCGTCCCTTTGACAGACGATTTATTATTACTCGCTGCCGATTCATTGGACTTATTTGCATCTCAATTTATTAAGGACACAGTTAAGAAAATTGTAAGCTTTTGAATTTTATCAATCTAATATTTTTCAAATGTTTTTAATTTTGTGTGCATTTAAATTTACAGAACGAAGATATTCAACGACTAGATGAACAGGTGACAGAGAAAGAACGTATCTTAAAAGCCAGTACCACAAAAATTGCACAAGTTGATGAAAATCTATTACAAATTGAAGAACAATTGGAAAAGTTGCGTTTGCAGCGTATACAAATGGAAGCTGACAATGACGACTTACAGTTAAAAAAACAAAGGTAATAAAGTGAGAACTTAAAAAAAAAGAAAAACGATTTCAATTTGTCTAAAAAGTAAAAGCAAGAATTAAGAAAGAAAACAACAACGATATTTCGCATTAAAAAAATTGAATTTAATTCATTTAACAGTATTAATTTTGTTCGATTTTTTCTTCCCAGCTTAAGATTAAATTTAAATCGAAAATCCACTACTGATATGAATGTCCAAACAGAAAACGACATTTCGTCTAGAACTGATACCTGTGAAACCACCTGTGATACTTTTCATACAGCTCAAACTAATTGCTCTGTTCTTAGTTCGCCAACAATAGCTGAAGATGAAATTACTCCCCTGAGTAGTTGTACATTGTCGTCGGGTGAAATCGATGACGAAGATAACGACGGCAATGACAATGGAGATGATGACGATACAATTTCTGATGGTATACGCAAGTCAAAATCATCACCATCTTCCTCAATGGCCACAAATACAGACACCCAATCCAGCTTAAAGAGTGGCAGTCTTAGGAAAAACTTAAATGTTCCTAATGCAGCCATGAGCGATAGTGGAGTTTGTTTGGATACAGTAAAGTCTTCCAATCACAATCACATTAATGACCTGACAACAGTCTCTGTAAATTCCCCAATAGATAGCGATAATGGACTTAATGGTTTTTGCAATTCCGATGAGGAGACAGCTTCTTGCTCGTCCTGTGAGTTCAGTGCTAATTCTGACAGCATGCAAACGCACTGTCCCATGCACAGTTTACGACGTAAAATTGCTGCCCAAAAAGCTTTGATTATGAAAAATCTAGAAATGAATGTAAACAAAGCCATGCTAGACGAACAGATTGCTGAATTGCAAGAATTACAAAAACGTTATGTTAAAATTGAAAAGCATTTATTGGAGTCCGGCAAACATACAGCCGATGATCATCGGGCATGTTGTCAAACGAATAATGAAGAGCTTGAGTATGACAATGAAGAAAGCATAGAAACTTCAGCACGCTATAGAGATACGACTTCTTCCATGGATGATCCTAGTTATATGACGAATATGACACGTTCATGGCCTTCAGTTAGAGATTTTTGTAAGTGTATTATTTTTATATTTGGTAAGGAATTATTTTATAGCCGTAGAAAATGGAAATGAGAAAGACCTTTCACAAACTTATACGCTTTAAAAAAGTCATGTCATTACCAAGCCATCAGTCCTAATTGAAGATATTCTCAGCATTACTATTAAATTTGCAGTGGCAATGTTTATATCAATGATAATTAACAAAACTTAAGTACCCTTTAATAGTAATGATTTTTTTTATATTAAGTATTTTTACTAATGGTAATGAAATTTAAATGAAATCGTTTCATTACTAATTAGAATCGAATAAAAAATAGTAATTCTTATTATAAAACATAAAATTATAATCACAGAAGCTTCAATAGAAGCTGCCCAGGCAGAAAAAAAACAATCGGCACGACGCTGTTACGACGCTGATGGTAGTTTTTCAACATCAGTATAACATACTGTTTACTGTAAAGTCACAATGTTAAAATGATAACATGAAATAAAGTCTTCCGACTCTTCTTTTTAATGTTGGCACAATACTGTACATTTAAGTTTACAGCGTTATGTTAACAAATAATCAATGTTTCTGCAATGTTAAAATAAAAACCCAAAATTACCTTTTTAATGATATCACAGTACCGTTAGTACAAATTTAACGGTACAAGATAAACACGATAAATGTTAAATAATAATCTTGATCTGATGATCACAAATTAAAAACACAATATTGTTTAAAGCTATTTTATTGTATTTACAGTATTGGAGCAGCACATGGTTTCTATGAAAAAGACATTTCAAAAGGTTTGTTGTATTTTTGTACTTTACAGTGTTGTTGCGGTATGGGATTTTAGTAATCACAGTATTGCGAATTTAAGGTTGAAATTTAATTTTTACAGTGTTGTGGTGGTACAGTATTTTAGATTCACAGTTTGTGTTTCATTTATCGCGGAAATGTTAAAACATACATATTTCACAAAATTTTTGTGATAGAAATGTCACTTTTAAATAATGCTTTACTAAATTTTAAGACGTTTACTTAGTGTAGATAGTGACGTTTATTAATGGTAATGCTTTGAAACCTTTTAGTCATTACTCAATGATAATGACTTTGTTTTTAAACTTATTATCAATTAAACCTATTTATTAAAAAGCGTTAGCATTAGTTTAAATACTGGTTATGCTAAAAAAGATAATTAGAATTGTTTATCACTCAATGCTAATGTAATTGGCAATGCTTATGAAATTCGCAATTAATTAGTCCATCTAACTAATTATTCCCGTCTAGGCCCAGCACATTTAATTGAAGGTGAAAAGGAAAACTTAACAAATTCTGAATTTTAAGTCTTATCAGGTCTTTAATATGGCCCGTCAGAGGGCCCTATGACTTTTACCTGGTCCTTCTGGCCTATGTTATTTAAACAGCAATATGCAATAACTTAATATATATTTTTTTTGCAGCTGAAACCGAGCATGTTATTTCTATACCTACGTTTGTGATACGTGGAGCTGGCAAACAAACTCATTATGAATATGAGATTCGCATAATTTTACCTGATGGAAAACTAAACATATTGCGCCGTTATAGCCGCTTTAGAGAATTGCATATGAGTATGAAAAATATTTATGGAGCCAAGGTAAGTTATTTAAAACTTTGCAACTTTAATGATGTTTTTATATTTTATGTAAATAGAGTCTCTTTATAAATTGAACATACAATTCATGAAACGTCGGCGAAATTGTAAAAGTTTTTTTTTGCATTTTTGTTAAAATGAAAAATGTTAGGCCTCATTAGCTTAAAAATAATAATCAATATATTAAAACTTATAAAGATAATTTGTAAAAATTTAGAATTAAAGTTGACCTCAGAAATTTTCTTTCGAAAATAATTGGGTTTGTAATTATACAAGGTTAACACTTACGACCCCATTGATATTGGATCCTTTAGGTAGTTGTATCGATTTATTGATGGCTTTTTCGTCCTCAGATGGAGGTCATTCGTTTTTGTGTTTTTAAGAGAAGGATATCAAGGAATTCTGCTTCACATTCCTTCAAGGTTTTTAAATCTCTTCACTGCTGACAAATTTACAACAAAGTATGACCCAAAACTTCTAAAAAAAACGCAAAATTTTACCAGAACATGAAAATTTCATTTAAAAAATCGAAACTTGGACAAAAATTCAAATTTCTTTTTCAAATTTCACATAATAAAAAAAAATGTGTTTTGAACAAACAGAAATTTAGATGTTGTAAAAAATCGAATATTTATACTTGAAAAAAAGTTCATCAAAAGGAAAATCATTACACTAAACAAATCTGATTTTACTTTAGAAACCAAATTCCTCAACAAATTTAAACTTTCCAAAAACAAATTTAGAATTTTGCTTTTCTTCTAAATTAAACTTAATCACCCTTATTCTAGTTGTCGACGTCGTCGCATATCAATACTGATATGTGTAGACGCATTCGATTTGTTATTCGACTTGTCGTTATTAACACTTATCGATTACTGCTCAAAGATTTTTTGTATTCTATAACAAATGTGACGACGATATTGTATTGACGTGACTCTGTTTTTTGTCGACGCCTAACGACTGGAAGTGATTTAAACCAAATATAACATTGAAAATGTAAAAAAATGAAGGTTACAAATACAAATTAATTTGAAAAATTTTCTCAGAAACACTGCTTCATGCAATTTTTAAGAAAAATCGGAAGAAATGGGTCCGCCTAGAAGATTAGCAGATGAAAGGCAAAAGGTAACAAAATAAATGATTGAATAGGGATTTATAAAAAAGTTTGTTAAAATTACTTTTAAGGTATAGCGAAATAAAAAGTGAAAAAAAGATGGTTGATAATAAAGAGGAATATAAAACCACTGGCGGCGGAATGTTTGAACAATTTTCACTCAGTCTGCTGGAAGAAGCTGTGGCAAATCTTCTTAACTTCCAGAAGCATTTGAATCCTGAAGAAGCAGTTAAAGGAGTTCGAATGGTTGACATGGGAAGCGATTCTAACGACATGGAACTTGCTGAAGTCGAGTTTGTCGTTGAAAGCACAGCCAGGAGCAGGCAAAACATATACATATATAAACATAGTTGCGATACGGCAAATTAAAAATTTTGCAATTCTGCCTAAGAAGTTTTCTTTCCAACACAAGTTTTTGTTTTTTCAAGCTTTCATCATCAATTAAATCAAAATTTTCTTTACTTATAAAAAAAATTTTACAATAAAAATATCGAACACAAATAAAATTTAACAAAAAACTTAGAGATGTACATTTTCATTTCATAAAAATCGATAAACCGTCGACGTCGTCACAGGAATGTTATAGAATGGGAAATTTTTATTGAATTGACGCCGATATCGATACGAATTGATATTGATACTAAAACGACGATGACGACGACGCCGACAGCTAGAATAAGTATGAATATCAAGTTTTATTGAGCTTTTCTTAACAAAGTTTTAAATTGGCCGATACAGCACTGGTGTTTATTTAATTTGAAATAATTAGACATTAAATCAATTTAAAATACATCCTCGGACATCTTTATTTGCTTTTACAATAATTTTATTAATTTGACTTTTTCAGATTGCCGCCCTACCATTTCCACGTCGCGAACTTTTCTCCTCGAATAGCGAAACAGTAGCTAAGCATCGAAGACGTTTGCTTGAATTATATTTGCGACGACTGTTTGTGGTCTGTTCGCGCATACCACAAAGTCCCATCTATGAAGGCGCCGGTGGGCCAGGTCTCACTCGAGCCTCTTTAGCTCAGTTCTCGCCCTTCTTCAAGAAGGGCCTTTTTGAGAATGGCAGGCACGGGACGGGATAATAGTTATCCTACTGCTAAATTATCTCCTACCTACAGTGTGTCTTTTAATATATTTTTATTATTTATTAAGTTATATGTCACAATCATGATAATAATTTTAATGATTTTGCTAAAAGTTAAACACTAATTAAGTGTCAAACTAAAAATGTCCAAAACGAGCTTCCATAATAAAATGTGAGTATCTGTTTAGTTTGTACATTCTATATAAAAATTTTATGTTGATTTAATTTATTTTATATTGTAGCTAAGATAATATAAAAATTGTATTTTTTGACAGAATTTATTTTGATTGATTAATTTATTTACTTATGTTTTTAATTATAAAAATTTTTTCATTTAAAAAGAAATTTCGTAATTCATTTTATTTAACAAGTTTTGTGTGTTACTATTTAGAAAAAAAAAATACGAAAACAATTCACTTCAATTTAAAGGAATATTATTCTTTGCTATTATTTGATTATATCTTTTACTATTGTTGTTGTTGTTAAATTTTACTCTCATAAACTGTTAAACAGTTTTTATTAATTCTGTTATGGACCATTTATATGTTTATGCGACAATATTATTAATTTTATTATTATTATTTTTTTTTCTGACAATACAGTTATTTTTTTATTTAATACTTCATTAGCTTGTGTCTAAATATTGAGAACATTTACAATTTAAGACATTTATTCCATTAATTAAAGAACAATTTAAGGCAAAAGTTTTCGAACATGTTGTAAAACAATATATTTTGATGTTCAAACTTTTTGATTTTTAAATAATTTTTTTTTTCATTTTATTCGTATTTATACGACTTAATATAATTCAGTTTTAAATTCACTAAACATTCCACATATCGTGTTAAAAATCATGTGCTATAAGTTTAAAATCGAAAAATCGAATTTTGTTTTTGTGAACTTTTTCAAATGAAAAAGATCTCTAAAGACAATATCCCATACAAATACTTTCTCGCTTGCGCTGGATCACATATATTATGGATATTTTTAATTTCTTTAATAAGGCTTTGTACCTAAAAAAAAAAAATTGCGCCAAGATAGCGTCCAAGAATTAGTGGCGATTTTGGAAATTCAAAAACCGGAAAAGAAATAGGGAAGTACAAATGATACTCTCGCCCCAAATGGCCATACATTATGAAACTAGAGACGAAGACGAACGAAATTAGCCAACCGTGCAAAAATTCCACTGAGCCGTTTTCGAGAAAAGTGGCCTCAAGCTGAAGGGGTTCAAAAAAGCGTTTCTGATTTTTCCTATGGAAACTATATATGGTACTCTCGCCTCAAATGGCCATACATTATGAAAATCGGGACAGAGAGAAACAAAATTTGCCAACTGTGCAAAAATTCCGCCAAGCCGTTTTCACTAAAAGTGACTTCGTCCTGAGTGGTCACAAAAAAGTGTTACTGTTTTCGCCATTTGGGGCGAAAGTATCATAGTTTCCGTGATCGTAATTTTTTTTTGTTTATTTAATACAAATAGACAACTGTTTTTTTTTTTATTTATTTATAATTAACATTAATTTCTCTTCTTCTTGATACAAAACTTTCGCTAATTTTTTTTTTTTTCAATTAAAAGTATTAAATGCTGGGGAATCTGTACTTCGCGGCTTTTTTCTCCCGGTTTTTAAATTCCCAAAATCGACGCTATCTTGGTGCACGTAAAAAAATACACTAAAACATCACAGCTGACTTTTTCGGTTGTGTTCTTGCCCAGTTCCGTCTTAAGCATCAAAACGCCTCACAGTTTATCATAATTTGAATCATGCTGAAATTTCTTCTGGTTTTCAAATTTTGCTTCTAAATAACGTATAAGGTCTGATGAAAAATCGTTATTTTCAAATGTCGTGATCAATTTGATTCATTATTTCGAATGGTAAACAATCGAAGAGCACACCAAAACGCGACCACTAAGCATACAGAGGCGACACGAGAATATAGTCATCTCTTTTTTTTCTATGCATCTCTTTCTTGACATCCTATCCACTTCAATTTTGTTTTGTAGTAGTCGATAGGATGTCAAGAAAGAGATGCATAGAAAAAACGAGATGACTATATTCTCGTGTCGCCTCTGTATACTCGGTGACGCGACTAACCTTTTTATCTGTTAAAAACAAACGGACGAGCCAAAATGGCTGGTATTGCCAACATATACAACAGAAAATCGAACACAACAAACTCAAGAAATTTGAAAATAACGGGTTATTTTTTTTTTTATCAGACGTAAAAATCTCTGGGTGCAATAGATCAGTAAATCAACTTCATCACTTTTACAATAATTAAAAAATTGTTTAATAATTCTTAACCGTTTTTTATAGCTTAGATTTGTTAACAGTTCTAATTAAAGAACAAAGCTTTTAAGCTTTTTATTAATAAAAAAAAAACAATTTAACCACAACAACCTCTATGCATTAATCCGAACACCCCTATATTAACCTGACATAAAAATGTCTCTATAAATGTCTAGACAAATAAATTAATATTTTATTATTAATTAATGTTCTAAATATATCCTATACATACTAATCATACTAATATAATACACTATAACTAAATATTCCATTAGTCATAACTCTTATATTGAAGATAAATTAATTTTTATTAAGGCATAATCATCAGTTTTATTTATCATGTAACAAATTAATCTATTACTAAATTGTTCTTACGATGCTTTTCTCCTTTTAAACAGTTTATATTTCTTAAGAAATTAGTTAGAGCCAGTTTACATTAAGGGCATTGCAGCTGACTTTTTTATTGTGAGAGAATTATATGATGTTTTATCAACCAATTTCTCAAGTGTTGCTATAAACTGAACGTATTAATTTTTTTTTAACATTTTTGAATAACATAGAAAAACAGCCATTTTGGTAACACCGCTCTAGCATAGAACTGCAAAAAACTTGAGAGAGAAACAGCAATGAGATAAAAAACTGAAAAGAGTCATGGATATTCATTTCGTGCTACTTTTGCTACCGCGTAAGCTTCTCTACACCTCTTGCCAAGAAACTTCTGCATCATGACTTATGTAGCTGATGTAGTCCTTTATGTAAACTGGCTCTCTTGTTTTTAATATTTTGTAGATCTTTATAGAGCTGGAAAAGTAAAATTTTCTAATTTTTGCACGTCTAAAATAGAATATACTTTATTTACAGTGATGGTTAAAACATTCTCCGTTAAAAAATTTTAAAAATCTTTGGGTATATAATTTAAAATTTTTCATATAATTTAATTTAATTTGCATAAAAATAGACCATTTTCAAAATTTCAGTCTAATTAGAAGCAGTGCAGACAAAGCTTCGTTGTTGTTATTTTTGTTTGGCAGATAAGATTTTCGAAGCTTTTCACTGAGTTCTAATAACTTCCCACCAAGAAGATTACATAATTAATTGTATTAAAGAAGGATTCAAAAGTATTTAAGTATAAAACTGTTATAAAGCGATATTTAAATATTTTTATTTTGAATAGATTTTCTAGCAGGGATTTGAGTTCTGTAGTAGAACTTTTCTTAGAAACGCAGCATCATTATTCCCTACCGATTTTCCTGTTATTGTATTATTTTCCTTAAAACAAGTGCGAAGTCGATATTTCGTTTTTTTCAAGCCGTTTGTTAAGCTAAATTTTTTCAAGTTAGAAAACATTTTCCAACACGGTTTTGTCCATTTGAAATAAGTTCGGGAAATTAAAACTTAGATTTTTTAGTTTATGTTTTTCGGGCTCTTCTTTTTGTCTTGCATTGAGAAAACTTCAGTTCTTCTTTTTTATGAAGCAGAAAATAATATTTCTTTTTGAAAACATCTTGATAAAAATTTTGGTACTGCATATAAAGAATTTTATATAAAAATGACATCGACTGTTAATGGATTAAGCATTTTTAAAAATTTTTAGTATTTTCTTAAAGATCTCTTCAAAAGCTTTAAAATGATACCCATATTGATATTTAAAAAAATTTTAAATTTCAGAGCCCCGTAACTCGGAAAATATGGGCGAGCTCCAATTTTTTCACTTTAATTTTTTTTCTTATTTTTTAATTCTCTATCGCCCCATATATTTATTTTTTTGATTGGAGTTACTTTATTGTTCCAAGTGACATGAAAAACTTCAAGGAAGGCGTGGTGTTATGCCTGCCGCCGCGAAGGACATTTCCAATAGCACCTCTATCGACAATATGTCTGATCGATTGACATATTTATTTTTTGCCGAGGCAAACTTGATTTCAACACTAACACGGACGGAAAGACGGACTTCGCTATGCATAAGATCTCAGAATATATATACTTTATGGAGTCGGAAATGGATATTGTAGAAATTACACACGGAATGACATACTAAGTTTTACCCTTTTCCACTTTTTGGTATGAACGGTATAAAAATAATAATGAAGTTAAAAAAACTACAAACATGCAATGTAATATGAGTTACGAAAAAATCTAATTTACTTTATTTCTGTTCTAAATGTTTTGATCACTACTGTATAATATTTTCTTGAAACAAACCTTTTACTATTTGCTGATAAATAAAGCTATAATTGGCCTTCTAGAAAAAACCATGGCAAAATAATGCGTCAGGTAAGTGCAGTAGCTGTTTTTATATGTAGTTTGACATATAAGATGAGAATTGTTCATACAAAACAAAAGAATTATCTGTTAAACTGCACTCACTTAATTTAATATTGGCGCCATGGAAAAACCTAATCTCATTATATACTTATTTAAAATATATTTGACAATATACAACAGTTCTTGTTTTTATTATTATAATTTATTTTTAATTAGTTGAAACATTTTTTGTAAAGAATTTTCTTAAAATGTAAATAGAAACTATAGACCACTGAACTAATAGGTAGGATGAGAGTTTAGCAGTAGATGAAACTATTTAATTATATTTTTTATTTTCAATAATTTTAAATAAATAATAAATAAATTAGTTAGTTTATTGTTAATTTTGTAGATTACAAAATATATATAATTTTTAAATAAATAAAAATATTTAGCTTAAATATTTATAAAATAAAGAAAAAAGTTATAAATAGTTTAGGAATAATTATCAATTGTGATACACAAATTACAATCCATTAACAATTAACAAAAGCCAGTTATAAATAAACGAAGTAAATGTTATCTTAATGTGTATAAATACTAACGAAATTCTAATACTAAAACTATAAATGCTTGTTTTCTATTTAAACAATAATAAAAGTAATAAAGTAATTCAACTTTTATATAAAAAAGATGAAGATTTTAAGGGCGAAATAAGTTGCAATTTTAAAAAACGATTGCTTTAAGTTAAAATCGCTATATTTGAAAAATATTTTATTTTTAAGTATTATTTTTATAAATTAAATTTATTTTTTTAATACTTTTCTTGTTGTATTTTTTGTTTAAACAAATAAATGAAAATCAGCTTCAAAAACGAATATTAATTTTTAAGTACAACTTATTGCAATCATTTGATATTCAATTGAGAAAAAAATTTATAAATAATTCAATTTACAATAGTGTTAATTTTAATATTATTATGCAATATTATTTGAAATCAAATTTAACGTAGCTAAAATTATTATGTTCAAATGAATAACTCTGCCGACAATTTAATTTTTGATAAAATTCTAAATATGTTCTTAATTATACTTCTTAATTATACTTAAAAATGAAACAACCTATTATAGCTTTAAGAAGTTTTTACTAATAAAAGCATTTTCTTTTTGATAAAAATTAATTTTAAAAATTGCTTGTTTTATTTATTTCTTAATTAATATTTAAGTTAATTAGATATAGCACATATATATGTGTATTGCATGAATAAGACGCTGAGTTAATAACCAAAATAATCTTTATGCAATTTTAGTAATTTATAATTTTATCTTAAATACAAAATGCTTGCAAAATAAAATTCCTTGTAAAATATAAAAAAACTGGCTGGGATTTTAGTTAACCGTTTGGTATGCTTGATACCAGAGTTGCAAATTGTTCATTTATGAGCATTCAATTATAAACATTTATGATATTTTTCATAAACGAGATTTTTACGATTTTAATTTTTTTTATTCTTCACGTTCATAAACGACCTTCAAAATTTTTTTTTACTACGATGAATAATGGCATTCATGTATGTTGCGTTTCATAAACGAATGCGAAGAATTTTTCAGTGTTGAAAACTTCTCATTTTTGAGCATTCGAAGTTTCTCATAAATGAGAAAAAAAATTTTTTTTCACGGTCAATAACGAGCAACAAAAAATTGTCTGCCTGCCATCCTATATGAATGTATGTATGTATCAGCATTGATGCAAGGAAGGGTGAAAAATAAAGAAAATGCGTATTATAGAAGACACTATTATAACTAGACTAAATAAAATCTATAAGAAATTAACAATAAAGCATACAGAAAACTAAATTAGTAAAAAGCTATATAAATGTAATTTTCTAAGTACATTAATATACATACATACGTATTTTTGAATTCTGTTATTTAGTTAAAACAGTACCATGTATGTAACTATATTTAATATGTACAAAAATTTTAAGCATAAGAAATTTTAAACAAATTGAAAAAAAAAAAAAATAATAATAAATGAGGAATCACTAAGCTACTCACATTTATTAAGCTGCTATTCCTAATACGAAATACTGAGTTCAACGGATACAGTACAAAAAAATAAGCTTAGACAATTATACAAAATATGTATTTGGTTTTAAAATAACTAGTAGAGTTTTATATGTCACTGAAGAATATAGTACGCCATAATAGTAGAAATTTTACATCTGAATATACTCCAAAAAAAAAAAAAAAAAAAAAAAAAAAATTCGTAAGATACATATGTATGTATGTACATACATATAATATACATACATACGTATATTCACATATGCGAACGCTTAATCCAAAATTGTTTCTACGATCTTTTCACTTATGAAAAACTATTAAAATTGTAAATTCTCATAAATGAGCACTTGCATGAAAAAAATTATTTTCTAATTTTTCACTTCTGAAAATGATAAACCAAAATATTATCTAGCCTCCCACACATTTATGAAAAGAAGCAACAAAAACTAAAATGTATTACTGCTCTCTCATGAGAGAGCATTGCGGTAATCTGCTTAATACACACGAGGCAACATCAAGTGGAAAATATCTTAGAAACCAAACGAGGTTATCACACAAGAAACATTTAAAGAATAATCAGTTCCGTGTGTATTTTATGTATTCATCGCATGCGTTTAGAAATAAAAATGAGAGGCACACAAAAATTTACATGCAATTATTTTTACTCACAGAAGAAGAAGATTTTAAACTAAAAAGAAAACAAGAAAAGTACTAAAAAGAATTTTTTAAAGAATTAAAAAATATTATTTATTTTTTAGACTCCCAGAATTATAAAACAACCCTCACACCACGTACAAATAACACAAGAGAAATTGCAAACATAGATAAAGACAAGGGGCACATCATGATAGGAAACATAAAATATGAAACAAATTTAATATTATAGGAAACATGAATTTCAAGAAAAAGCTGCTTCACACGAGGGAACATTAAGTGGAATATGCTCATGTTCCCCCCGAGTATCATAATGAACACTGAATTGTCGTCAAAAAAATTAACTAAATCAAAGTCTAAATCGTTTTAAAATATTAACCGATTTTCAGTTTTTTTACATATTACATATCGCTAGCTTAGAGTGCAAAGGCGCCAGCTACACTTTTTCGAATTTTTCAGGAGAAATCAAAAACTTTATAAAAAATTTGCATTATATTTAGTAAATTTTTTGAATGGAACTTTATTTGTTTTGTTGTTACATACTTATACAGTAATTAAAAAATACTAGTATCTTTGATTTATAAGTATTTTGTCATTTAGCACCCTTTCTGTTGCTATTTGTGCATATCATTTAGCACCTTTTCTATAAAAAAATAATATGAACATTTTGGTATCTCCTTTTTTCCGGCCAGGAAGAACGCTTTTGGCGAATTGAAGTTCTCTACAGTTTTGAAAAAAGTGTGATCCAAATATTCTACTTCGTAAGGTTCTGGGTTCCAGTCTGCGGTTTTAACTTGCACTCTCTTGCGCTTTTCGGATTTTACGGGCATATCCATGGAATGAATAATCCGAATCGCTGTGGAAACTTTAAGGCAGGACCGCTAAAACACCATCGTCTACATTATTGCAAAAAGATCAATGCTTTTGCGTTTTTTGATTGCTTGTAAAGCAGTGTTACTACTTTCGCCTTTAGCCATACAGGCCTTTTAATGAATGTAGTAATAATTTAGTTAATATCTTTAAGACAATAATAAGAATAAGTTACCTTTTGCGAGTATTGTGAGTAAAAAACATATGTTATAAACACCAATTAATTAATTTTTACGGAGCACAAACGAACAACTAGCACAATTTAGCAACAATCACATGTGTTTTATGAACTTAGCGCACACAGCTATGTACATGCAACTTTTTCGTATCAATACGAAACCATATGCAAAAAAAAGTTACCAACTTTCATTTTTTTTAACGATGTATTTTTTAATTCTTTTTGGTTCTGCATTAAAATCTCAATTTGTAAAAAAACTGCAGTTGGCACCTTTGCACTCTAAGCTAGCGATATACATTTAAAATGATATTCTAAAATGGGCCTATTTTATCATTTTGAGGCATTTGTATTGTTGCTGTGTTAACTTTGTGTGTTTACTTTTGTTTAAAGTTGAATTTTTATTTATTAGAAAAAAATAAAAATAGTAACTCAATGGTTACTGTATTTTTGTATAAAAAATTTTCGAGTTTTTATTGTCTTTATTTAATAAATAAATTTGGCTTTTGATACAAGATTCTAAAGTTTTCTTTACAAAATTTGGATAGAATCCACTGATGATCCATATGAGCAGTAGCGAAATGGTCATATGGATATGATTTCCACGCAGTAATACATTTCATATTGTAGTTTTAAATAATAAATATTTTATTTGAATATCATAAAATAAAAATTTGAAGGAATCAAGCACAATTAAAGTAAATTGTTTTTTTTATTTTAAGCAATGTATGTTAGATTGTTTATAGGCCTGCCTGTAGCCGAATAATGTTTTTAATGTTTTACGAATAACTTAAGTCTTAGGCTATAAATGATTAGATCCACAACGATTGTTGTTTTTGTAATTATGGTGATATTCATACCATTATTTTTTGGCATTTTTCCAAATGGACATGCACAGCGTTGGTAATGTCTTTAAATTCCCACGTGGCCAATTAAAAATATAAAAACTAAAGTGCACTGAAAACCGAAATGTCTGAAAGCAGAATCATTAAAGTTTACGAAATGTTAATATTATCTTTTTTCAAGGAATCGACTTGCTACAATTTGCAATTAATGCATTCTAATAAAAAAAACAACATTAAATTCAATCTTATAAGTTAAAAATAACAATTTCTTAAAAAATACCAAGCTGTTTCTTTTTAGTTGAATTTGCTTCCCTCTATTCATTTTTGTAAGGAGTTGCCATATTCAAAGCTATAAAATCTATTAAAATGTAAACAAATTTTGTGTTTAACGTTTTTTTTTGGTTTTTTTTTATTTATTGTTTATTACACTTTGCAAGATTTGTGGAGTTTTTGTAATGTTAACAATAAATGTTAGACCTGCATTTGCAAAAAATGAATTAATTATCTTAAGTGGTATTGTTATTAAATATAATGTATATTTTTTAATCTTTAACATTGTTTAAAATCTGTGATTCAAATTAATAACAAGTTTAACAAAGTCTTATATATAAATTTTTAAACTTTGCAAAGGTATTTTATTGTTATTGACAAATAAATAAAATTGGTACACTTAGACCACAACAGTAGAACCTCATTATTCAATAAAACTTAATTAGGGAAAGATAATAATTAAATTAAAAAAATTATAATAAAAATGAAATTAAAACACATTTGGGATTTAGCATTGACTAGTTAAAAATAAAAGAACAAAATAACTAAAACATAAATTATTAAATAGATGCAAATAAAAAAAAAACTTAATTATTAAAAAAATAAAAGCGAACAAAAATTGTGCTTATATCAAACTTGGTAACTTTTTGGGTGCAACAATAATAATTTACTATTGCGATTAATTTTTTATTGGTCTGTTTAAGCAGTAAATAAATATATTAATATTTTAAATTTCATTAATAGGTGTCTAATAACATTGGTATTTATATCTTAAGTTTTGAAAATTTTTTTCATTTGTTAATTTAACTGCTATCAGATTTCGAGCATACACGCAGCTTAAGTTTTTGTATATTGCACAGAGGTTTTTAAACTCTTTCAACATAGTTGCCGGGAAAGGTGCCAAAACAGCCGGTGCGTTGTGAGGTACCAACATACCAACCATCATCACATTTTTCCAAAACGTGCACTATATCACCCTCTTGTAGTTCTAGCTCGTCGGAATTTTGTGGACGGTATTTATATAAAGCTCGATATCTATGAAATTGGTAAATAAATACAAATTAAAGAAAACAAAATTTCAACAAAAATTTAACTTACACCAAGGGTTCTGAACTAGTATCGACATGTAATATATCAGTTTTGTGGGCATTACGTGTTTCTCTTAATATGGCATTAGGAGGCTGATTACCATTCCGGGTAAGTGTATTAAATTCATTATTTATATTCGTGCGCAAAGCATCTAACGATGGACGAGCGTTGACCAAACTTGCTTGTTGTATTGTTGTTGTTCTGGCCGCTATATCTTCAGCACCAATGTCAGTAAGTACCTTGTTGTTTGTATATATTAATTATATATATTTTTTAATATAAATGTACAGATTCTTTTTTATTTAAAATACTAACCTCTACGTATGAAACAGGGAATATACCTTTACGGTTGGCAATTCTGCCCTCAAACCAATTATCGTCAACTCTACGTGTTAAGGCTACTAATTCCCCTTTATTAAGAGAAAGCTCTACTCCAGATTGTGCCTGGAAATTATATTTGGCTCTAGCTTGACCTTCGGAAGGTTTACGATACACACTTGCTTGAGGTTGTCTAGGATATTCAGTTTCCTTGTTGATTATCTGAAATTAAAAAAAAAAAATTTATAAATGTTATATAAAATTTAATAAAAAATATAAAATTTAGCTAATTTTTATTCTATTTTAAAACGTCCTGTAATGTTCTGCATTTAGAAAAGGAGTGAGTATTTCATTAGACCAACCTTCAATTTTTTACCATCGAATTATTTCCTTATTGGCGTTTTTTTTTTACTTTCTTTCGTTATCTAACGATTTTATTTTTTGTCTGGCATCACTTTATTTGTTAAATGTCAGTATTTTACGCGCTCTAAATTGTAACAGAATACCAATCACAAGTACTCTTCAATTTGTTTCAGTTAAAAATTATAACTTTTTAATAATGTATTTGGAAAAGATAAAAACAATGTCTTTTAAACGGAGTGAGCAGTTTTAAATTGTTTTATAACACGAGGCTACAAAACAGACAACGTTTTAAATAGAAGATTTCAATCCACAACGGTTTATAAACGGAAATCTGTGTTACTGTATTTTAAAAATAATAACTTATTCCTTTAATTTAATAATAAACAAATAATAGATATATGTAACATAGTACAACTGAATTAAATTTAAGACTTAAGTTTTGTTTTTTCTATATTTGTAAAAAGAAATTTAAATTCATGTGATCGCAAAAGGAAATCAAACAACGGCACCTTTTGATTTATAAAAATGGTCAATTCTTTAGAAATAAAGTGAAAAAGTGATTTAACTCATTGATGCGTGGCTTACATTATAATGTACGTCGATTTAATCAACCCGTCACTGGTTAAAATTTTAGCATACGTGCAGTTATAGGTTCGTTGTGATGTTTTTTTTTAATTCTAAAGAGTCTGTGAAAGTTTATTTTCAAAATAAAAAACAAAAAATGGATTTTCTCGCTTATTTATTTTGTAAATTTTAAAATGTTTCTTTTATTTATTAAATACATATGTATGTATATTAAGAAATTTAAAACCAATAAAAAATAAAATAAAGTGAAAAAATTTTGAGATTGAAGCAGATTTTAAATTAAAATGTACATCTTCTAAACCCACTTTGGAATAAAAATTTGTCACCGTAATTTTTTACGCATGTTCTTAGAAGCCTTTTTAAGCCGGCCGAAACGGCCGAAATTAATTCCCATGTCCAAGGGTTAAGTAGAAATTTAAAGAAGACTTTTCAAAATAAAATTATAAAATAATCAACAAATCAAATTTAATTTTAATTTGAATATATTTGGCGCTACTAAGCAGACAGAAATCTAAAAAAATTCGGTAAGTTCAGAACTTTTATTTAACATATTAACGACAAAATATATAAAATTTTTCGCAACGAAAACTAGTAGAACTTTCGTAAACAGTTTTTTTAAACCGGTAGTTTTAATAACTTAGTCGGGATTAGATTAGATTTTATAAATTAATTTGAAAGTACTCGTGCATAAAATAAAAAATAAATTATCGTAGTGTTTTCTGATATTTTGTTTCTTGTTTTTTTTTATTTTGCATCATCTTTAAACTGTATAAAAGAGCCGATAAAAAGTCAGCCGTATACAGCGGATAAAGAAAAATAAAATCATAGTTGATTCTTGTTGTTTTTGCTTGAACTCTGATTTTTGTCTTTACATTATTGTTTGGACAAAAATATTAGTTCATTTAAATTGATTGTGAGAAGTTTCCTGAAGAACTAAGTGAGCAGTAGCGAAATGGCCATCGAGACGTGCTTTCACCTTCAATAAGCAATAACGGTGGTTTTTGTAATTTATTCGGGATATTAGCACGATAATTTCAAAGTTTGATTATTGAAACAATTATAAATATCAACTTTATTAAACTATTAATGACAATTGCTTTTTTCAAATACTGAAATTGTATTGTATAGCCAACTAACTACTCACGTTTCTGAAAACTGTTAAATTGAATAAATTGCCTGTCTAACGATGTCACAAGAATGTGTTCATTCGCACAATTACGAACGAGCGAATTCTTGCAACACCGTGGGACAGGCAGTTAATATAAAATAGGAAAGAAGAAATTTTTATTTTCTTACCTCTACATAATTAGCCGGGAATAAACCAATCATGGCATTATGCTCGCCCTCATACCAATTTTTATCGATGGCACGTTTAACATAAATAATATCGCCTTTTTTAAAGCTCAGCTCTCTGTAAACGAAATAAATATTTAAATGAGATGTCAGTACCAAGATTACTGTACTCACTTAGAATTCTGTGCTTGGAAATTGTATAAAGCTCTGGCTATGGACTTAACTTGATTTGAGGTTTTTGGTGCCAAATCCGCAGGAAAATCATCATAACGATTTAGAGGTATTGGGGATTTTTGCGACGGTGTGAAATTGTCCGTGTGACGACGTGCGTTCATATCTTGTAATTCTTGCAGGTATTTACGACGTCTCTCTTCCTGGTACAATTTTTGCATCTGTTCTGCTTGGCGTATGGCTAATTCTTCTTCCGACAAGGGATATTTAAACTCCTGACGTACTGGTGTTTTAAAATGAATATTCACGTCCGATTCATAATAACGATTGGGAGAAACTGTTAATGACATTTATTATATTAAAATTGATTAGTTTCTTTGTGTATTAAAACTTCAATATAAAAATAATTGACTCATTTATGGGTGAAGTAATATGATTAAATTCATTATTTGCGTAGTTGTTTTCTTTTAAAGTTAATATTTACATCCATAGTTTCTTTCTTCCACTGATATGAATTTTCCAGAAGCATTCGTTTGGCATGACTGTACATTGAGAAATGTATAGAAATACATATATTTATTTATTTTACATTATTATCTCTACTTGTATAGTTTCTTTACGTCGAAATCTAATCTTCATTTATAAAATTAAAATACAGTGGGCGAGCTAACTAAAATTTTCAGAAAGTTTTAATACTTTTAAAAATGTTGGCTGTGGTTTTAGATTTTTGTTAAGCAAATATATATTTTATTTTACAGTAAAGTTTTTACTAGAAATAATAGTGAAGGAAAGAGAAACAGCAAAAGACCACAAATTTTATTTTAACCCAAAATCTCCACTCAAAGGGTTAAACATAATAAAATTCTTGTTGCCCTGCAATGAAAACACATAAAAATCTGTACCTTGTCTCTCAAAATTACCATTCAAAGTAATATAAAAAGTTCATGATTAACTCCAGCCTACTTTTTGTAAAATAAGATGGATGACTATAATATTTCTAAGAATTGAGACCCTTAAAAATATCGTATAATCTCGTTTATCGTATAACCTTTTAATATAGTTTAAAAGACCCGCCTAAAGGCCTCAATTTGAAAAAGTAAACACTTAATTCGATCCAGAATCATTATAAGCGTTTTCCGCAGACTAGGAATCAAGAAATAGGCAAGAGGATAAATTAAGATTATAGTTATAATTAAGAATTGTTCGATTTGATGCCTGCTTACGCATGCTACGGCCCGTGTTTATGGAGGAAGAGCACTTTTCACTTCTTCTGAATTGTACCTGAACCCAACAATTGTGAACAATATTCCTCTGTGATCGTGCACGGCAACAACTATCACCGTGATCCTTTTATGTTAATTCATTTTCACTCTGAGAGGTGCAGAGTTTTCACTGGTTTCTGGTGATCCATGCTTCAACATTTTTTTTTAAATAAAGGTAACACTTCAGGCAACAACACCTACTTAGTTATATTTGTAACCGTGCTACATTCTTTAGGAAAGGGATAGATGAGTAACATGACGGGTTGTGAAATGAGAAAGATATAGCCATTTTATTAGTTATTTTACTTCGCCGGCGAATATGCTATGCGAATGTGCAGCTCTAATGAGCTTCGTGCAGTAATGTAAATTCTGAATATGTATTTATACCATTAAACAGAAAAAAAAAACATTTTTATTTTTTTAATGCCACTGGGGTTGAACCCTGACCAACCAGATTTGTAGCCAACGTGTTTCCCATCATGACTTCAACAGCCTTCGGTAACGAAATAATGCAAAAACTCATATAAACTGTAGTTGAATATGACGAAACACTACAATTAAGTGGTCACGCAATTGAGCTTATAGCCAGTGTGTTACTTTCTTTGAGTTGAAATGCCTAAAGCTTCAATCGCTTTCGCACTTCCGTTATCGTAAGTATTATTATTACAAAGTTGTTGTTACAGGCTAGTCTGCTCTAAATAGCTGTCAAACGTAAACTAAAAATTTTGCAGTAATAACGGACCAACATGTAACAGCTGCATATTCAAATGTTGATTTCTAGAAAATTAATATAATTTTTCTGTACAATTTTTACGTATTTTACAATTTAACACTTATTCTGAAAAAGAAATATTTTTACTTAAAAAAAAAACAGAAAATAAAACATGTGAAAACTTTTCATTGACGTTGTTATAGCCCACTGTAATTTTATTTTCTTAAAAAAGTTTCTTTTTAATGTTGGGCATTAAAATATATATAATTATCTCGTCAAAAATTAAATTTAGAAACGCTGTTTTATTTTATTAAAAAAAGATATTTATTTTAATTTTATATATAATTTTAAACAAATATTTGCAGAAACTATTTTAATTTTTCTTAAACCATAATAATGTTTGTATGTATGTAATAAAAAATGTTAACTTATTTTTTATTACAAGAGACCCGTCGAGGTATAAAAGTGATAAATAAATGTCAAAACGCTTTAATAATAATTGTTTACAAAACAAATTATCACAATTAAGAACGACCTCATATTTCTTTGTCTTTTAATTTCAGTTTTAGAGATGTTTAGTGTATTGAAACGGTTATTTGTCGAAATGTTAAGAAATACTAAATGTGAGTTTTAAAAGACAATCATTGTCGAAAGTTTAAATGTCCCATATTAGTGTTTTTTTCTTTCTTAAATTTAGGTTAATCAAATATTTCCCTTTGAAGTCATCTTTCGTTTGAGATGCAATGAGCATAAAATAACAAAACAGAAATTTAACAAGTAAGAGAGACCTATCTATATTCGGCCATGCCGATTCTTATATACCCTTTACCATTAATGTAAATCTAGTTTAGTGAAGTAATTCCAATCAAAAACAGAGGTGAACGAGAATTAAAAATAAAAAAATAAAAATTTTGGTACTGCGTATATATAACTTTACATAAAAATGACATCGGCTCTCATTGGGTTAAGCATTTTTAAAAAATTTTAGTATTTCGTTAAAGATCTTTTTAAAAGCTTTAAAATGATACCCATATTGATATTTAAAAAAATTTGAAAATTTCAGAGCCCCGTAACTCGGAAGATATGGGCTCATATTTTTAAATTTGATGTTTTTTTTTATTTTTTAATTCTCTATTAGAGGTAGGCGTGGTGTTTTGCTCTCTGCGTCAAAGAACATGGACCGATCTTGCTGATTTCCAATAGCACCTCTTTCGACACTATGTCTGATCGATTGGCGTATTTAAATTTTCTTTAGCTGATCTACTTCATAAAATAAAATAATGTGCTGTTTCTTTTTTACAAGCGATCAAAAACTAAAAGTAAAAACTGAGGGCTTTTCATATAAATTTTTTCAGACGTATTAATCGCCTGTAAGCTTCGCCTGTGTTTCATAAAAATTTAAATTTGTCCTAAAATACATTTTAAACCTATTTTAATATTTTAAGAATACGGCAGTTAGAATTTAATTTTTTTTCAAAGTGTTCATTATAATATAGAATGACCCATGTATTTATAGTAAGTCCTTGTATTTCAATTAAAACAGTTTAAATATGTTTTTGAACTCAATGCTTTCTTTCTTTTATTTTTTTTTTTGCAATAAAAAATTGTTTTTTTTTTTAATTTCGTTTTTACTGTCTTGTTTTGCTTTAAAGTGTAACCACATTTTCATTCAATCAATTCTCCTCATTCTTTTTGTGACGAAGACAGGCAGACAAGACACACACAGACAAGTCATTATTATCAAGTGTTTGAAATAAACTGTGCGCTTTATTAACCATTTGGAGTAAATAAACTTTAAAGTGAAGACAAAACAAAAATTAAAGTTACTTTCTTTTGTATTCGCAAGTTGTGTATTAATTTTTCTTTATAAAAAAGATGCGAACGAATAAAAAAAAGGCACAAGACATCTCTTAAGATTTACTACTAAATAATATAGCTGCGGTTTGACGTTGATGATAATGATGACTTTTTTTAAATTTATTATAAATCATTTATTTATCTGCTTCTGTTGTTTTTTTTTTTTTTTTGGTTTTGCTTTCAAATAAGAGCTTCCAACAAAAGTTTATTAACATTGAAATTTTAATTGTATAAATTATTTGAGAGTAATTAATTAATTCATTTAAAGATACAATAAATTGTCTGACCAGTCCGTCATCTTCTTGTTTTGATGAATGAATGACTGGAAGCCAGACTACTTGTCGCTCCGTTTTTTTCTCTTTTTTTGTCGGTAACTTTCAACTTGTTTCAGTTAATTTGCTTAAGACACACAAGCTAAGAAATTATCAATGAAATAAATTGTTGCAGGTAGAGTTTCTTTTCATGAAATGAAATTGAAGTGAAGGTATCGGAAACAAAATTAATTATTTATTTAAAAAGGAAGTGTTAAAAGTTAATAGTTTTTAAAGATAAACTATTTATAATTAGAGAATTTAATTAAAATGTTTTTGATAAAGTGAAGCAATTAGTTTTTAATTTAAGACCAAATAATAGAAATAAAACTTTGTTACCACATTGCACATATTTGGCTTTAGCTTCAGTTTTTTTAATACATTCAGCACTCAGAGGATGGCCCCTTCTTATGCACTGCATTGTGTCAGAACTAAAAAAGTGGAAGGGAGGATAGAGAGAGTAGTGCTTGTGGACATTCGATTTAACTCTTTGCACACTGAAAGTGACAGAAACGACCACCATAGGGAGTTTATTTCACATGCGAACTGTTCGACTAAAAAGCGAATTTTCTCTGTAATTCGTACTCCGGTTCACATTGAAATAGTCTTTGAAGCACCAGCCCACATATGAGAGTTGTATTGCATTTTCGGTCTGATAAAGGTGACATAGATATCAAGGAGATTATATAGAGTGAATTATCTCTTGTGCTTCTTCCACGCTGCTTTAAATTTTCATTCCAAGATCATCGACAGCTTCTGTTTCCATAACATATTTACATTGTTAAGTAGGCGCGTTATAAAATCCTAATGATCACAAATTGGTGCACTTTACCTCGTGGGTTAAAGGAATTTGCTGAGTTTCGTTAATGATTTTGAGGAAAAATGCCTCAACTTATATTGAAGCTGGTCTGAAACGATGGTGCGGTTGTGCTGGGATATTCGTTTAATCTCTCCTTGATTTCCTTAGGTTTTAGATAAAAGCACAATTCTTTCAGAAGGCTATTGCCTTTTCAAGCTTAAAATTTTGATATTAAAATTCTTAGTGCCCCTCATAAATCGGGTGTTTTTCTTAAGCATGTTAGCACTTGAAATCATAAAATATAACACTTAAAAATTAAATTTTGATCAAAAATATTTTCTTATTATTTTCAGTTAACTCTCGCAAATCATTATGAATAGAATCACTCTTGAAGTTTACTTTGAAAATCAATCATCAATTCGAGCAACTTATAGATAACTTTGTAATTTATATTGGGAAACAATCGTCCGTCTGAGTAAGCTATTCGTCGAACTGTGGATAGATTTCGTATAACATACTATCTAGAGGATGCAATAACACCAACATGTCGAAGGAATGTGGGTACTGAAGAGAATATTGCTGATGTAAACGAAAGTGTGGAAGAAGATCTAAATTTATCGATTCGTTGTCGGTCGCAGGAATTGGGGCTCTGTCCGTCCTCTACATGGGAAATTTTTCGCAAAGATCTTGGCCTACACCCGTATAAGATCCAGCTAGTGTAGGAATTAAAGCCACGAGACCATTCTATGCGTCATTCTTTCGTCGGTTGGGCTCTAGAGCAGTAAGCAACTGACCCGTTGTTTTATTGCCAAATTATGTTCAGCGATGACGCTCATTTTTTTCTTAACGGGTTTGTTAATAAGCAAACATACCCTACAGACTCCATTGCATCCAGAAAAATGCACCGTTTGGTAAGGTTTACACGCTGGCATCATCGGACCTTATTTCTTCAAAAATGTGTTTGGATCTCACGTTACGGTCAATGGAGATCGTTACCGCCCCATGATTAATGATTTTTTGTTTAAAAATGTGGATGACATTGAACCGAACGAAATGTGGTTTCAACTAGATGGCCCTATGTGCCATACGGCGACCGCAACCATCGAGTTTTTTTTAATAAAAATCTGGCGATATTTTGGTTTCCAGAAATAGACTTGTCAATTAGTTAAAGGTCGTGCTATTTGACACCTTTCGATTGTTTCCTGTGGGGTCACGTGAAGTAGTTTATGCTGTTAAACCAGCAACAAGAGACGCTTTGGAGGCCAACATTGTTCGTGACATACGGCCAGCAGTACTTAAAAAAGTGACCCAAAATTGGATGTCTAGAATTAACTTCATCACAAGCAGCCGAGGTGGCCATATGCCCGAAATCATTTTTAAATATTAACGCTATGTTCTGATCTGTCGTCTCCATTACAATTGAAAGTTCTACGGGCTTAAAAAACCCTATATAATATTGTAAAGACATGTTGACAAGCCTTCGTATTATAAAACCTAAAATTGATCAAAATTATGCATTTTATTTTACACCAATTTTTCAAGTCCATATTATTATTTTATAGAGTTTCAAAAAAAAAAAAAAAAAAAAAAAAACAAGTAAGAGTGCTATCTTCGGCTATGCCGAATCTAGTTTAGTGAAGTAACTCCAATTTAAAAAGCAAATATTGGGGTGGCAGAGAATTACAAAATTAAAAAAAAAATTGATACTGCATAAATATAATTAAAAAAAAAAATAACATCGGCTCTTAAAGGGTTAATTAAGCATTTTTAGATAATTTTAGTATTTCCTTAAAGATCTCGTCAAAAGCTTTAAAATGATATCCATACTATTATTTAATAAATTTTGAAAATTTCACAGCCCTGTAGCTCGGAAAATATGGGCGAGCGCCAATTTTTTCACCTACTGATTTTTTTTTAATTCTCTATCGCCCCATATATTTATTGTTTTTAATTGGAGTTACTTAATTGTTCCAAATGAAATTAACAAATTAGAGGTAGGCGTGGTGTTTTGATTCTGCCTCGAAGGACATGGACCGATCATGCTGATTTCCAATAGTACCTCTTTCGACACTATGTCTGATCGATTGACGTATTTATTTTTTTGTTTGTCTCGGCAAACTTAATTTCAACACTAACACGGACGGACAGGCCGACAGAAGGACATCGCTCAATCGCCTTCGCTATGCATAAGAAGTCAGAATATATATACTTTATGGGGTCGGAAATAGATATTGTAGAAATTACACACGGAATGACAAACTTAGATATACCACTTTTCCACTCTTTGTGGTGAAGGGTATAAAAATTCAAAATAAAACATCTCATTCAGTTGGCTAAAAATTTAAGATATCAAAGACAAGTTTAGTGTGAATGCTATAAATGTGTTATGCATGTCTTTTGTGGATTTTCCCTATTTTTTGCAAGTAGTATTTTTTTTGTTTGTTTTTTGTTTTCTTATGATTTAACTATACAACTACTTTAAATACTCGTTTCTTAAGAAATCCAACTGCATTGGAGTACAGCATGGATTTAAAATGAACTTGAATATAAATAGTGTTCAAATGTAAATATCTTTAAAGTTATTTAGCTGCTTGATTAACTGTACTTAAGTATGACTTTAAGCCATCCCTGACACAAATAGCAGGCATAATATTGTCGTCGTCTGAATTTCATACTAATACTAGTTGAAAGGGCAAATAGTTTTTTATTATTATTTTTTATACGCGTAACTTTGGTATGAACTTTTATGATTTTATGATTTCGCTATTTTATTTTGCTTGCGGTTTAAATTAATATATTTTTTATGTTATAATGCGCGTAAATAAACGAGCTATTTTCACTTTCACTAATGTCTAGTAATTTTTTGTTGTATGACAATTTGATACAATTTCTATTTGTCGGTAATAATTTATTAGCACAAAATGCAAGTTTTCTTTTCGTTACAAACTTTTAAAAGCTTTTATTATTATATTTAATTATTTAATTAGAATTTAGTATATTCATGAATAACTTTAATTTATCATGTAAGTATCTACGTTTTTAGATACTTTTATTAATTTACTTTACAAAGTTTTTCTTCAAACATACACACACACACCTTTTAAATTTTGTATCAAATATTGATAAATTGATAAAGTAACAGTTTATATTTTTTTATTTAATTATTTATAAGATACGAGAAATATATTTTACATGTGTTTATATTTTTTTCTCCACAAGAAAACTTAAAAATTTACGATTTTATTTTGTGGTTTTCAAAATATTGTAAAGCTTTTTAAAGCTTAAACGAAGTTCACTATTCAACAGATCAATCCAAACTAAACGATCTGGTGTAGATGTCTGGCCTTAACACTGTCATGTGTTTGTTTGGTCGTGAATTTCTGTTGTTAGTTAAGATTTGTTTTCATGTTAATAAACTTTAAAAAGAGCTCTCTTTTTCTCTTTTGTGTGGCTACAATTTTAAGTCAGAGTTCGGATATGTAACTGTTTTTTTTTGTTTGTTTGTTTAACGGAATGCTATAATTAGCTGCCTACACCACATTCTGGAATTTTGCAAATTTTTTTTATCAGTTATCCGGTAATTAATTAGGATACTTATTTTATTGATATTTCACGTAGGCGTGGCACTTCTTATACAAAGTAAATATTTATCAACGTGTTGCTTGGTAAATGTAATAAGTAGCACCTTGAAATTTTGTCCAAATAATATGCTTATACAGCGAAAAACTGCCTGTATTGAAATAATGGGCGTGGTACCTCCCATACAAGGTGAAAAACTAATATCGTGTAGCTACAGAAGTACAATACGTAGACTCGAAATATTGTTCAATATCTTTATACTTTATTCAGCGAAGCACAAATTTAATTAGAATAGTGGGCGTGATAACCTTCATAAAAAGTGAGAATTATTATCGTGAGCCTAGACTACTTAATGGACAGAGTTTTGATATTCCTACTATGGTGAATACTCAGTTATAAATAATATATTTTTAAAACTCTCATTAGGTATAGAAAAACATAAAAAAATCTATCCACATAATTCAGTCTATAAAATAAAAAAAAAAATTGTTTAACTTCAAATATTTGAAATTTAAAATTTCTTTTCGAAAATCGGATAAACATAAGGTTTCATCCTGAAAAGATATTTTAAGTAGAACACTTTTCAGAAGTTTAATTTTAATTTAAGAAGTTGACTTATTAAATAACTTGCTAACCGAATTACATGATCAGTTCTTTTACTTTACTGTCAAACAAATTGAGAGTAAAATTTTCATAAAATATGAGCTGCGAAATACAGGGAGAACGACAATCGAAAAAGTATAGATACAATTTTTGTAGCGCAAAAACATTAACAGTGATGTCAATAGCTACAATGTTCTTTAAACACTAAAAAAACTTTAAAAGGGAAATTTTTAATAAAAGAATAAATAAATATAAAAAAGGTCAATAATAGAGTATTTGAATTAAGTATTTAAAAGGACTTTTCTTTAAGCTATAAATATAAACCAATTTTGGCGCTCTGTTTATTTGTATTTACCTTTTTTTTATTAAAGCTCAAGTTCGTATTTTGAAATGTAATTTTTTTTAAAAGAACTATTTTCTTATTACTTTAAACTTTTTAAAGAATATTTAACTCAGATACTATTATCTTTTTGCATTGTAGGCAGTGTTTGCTATAAAAATTGTATATTTAGCCAAATTATTTAAAGGAATAGAATATGAAAAATGATTATTAGCAATTTGGTTTTCTTTGCTTTTGTTATTCATGCATGCGATGACTTTGTTTTTGCTTCAGCTTATATCAGTTTGCAGTTCTAAACTCTCATTTGGTTAAGAAAATCTAACATATAATAAAACACCTATTTGTGGAATTTTTGTCTGTCTGTGTTCTCATCTTGTAAAAACTGCTGAATGGATTGAACAAAATTTGTAAGGAGGTCCCTTAGAATCTTGATTTCAATATAGAATACTTTTTTCGTTAAAATAAGTCATTTCGAAGCGAAAGTAGAGAAACAAGTGTGGAAAGCACCCAATTTTTACCGGTATTATGGTACTAAAACAATTGTTTGCACGTTTAATTTTTGTAAATGGAAAAATCCTTAACCCTGTCTAAAGAACTCTGGAATAAATATTTTAAAACTAATTTTTAAAAATATCAATTTTAAGAAAATAAAAAATGACACACAGACCAAGTCGTTAGCACTGCTAGTTTAACCCTGGAGTTAATGTCGACGTAGTCGACGGCGTCAAATGTCAAAAAAAAAAAGTTGAATCGTATGAAATTGTATGAGAGCAGTTAATCTCAACGCGTTGCAACGCCGTAAAAGTTCAATCTGTTTCAACTTTTTCGGTGTTGAAACGCCGTCAACGACGTCGACATTAACTTCAGGGTTAAACATGATTTGTATAAAATTTTTTATAAACCGATTATTAAAATGCGAATCAAGACTAGATTATCACTTAAATAATTAAACTTTAGCGAATTGATTATACAACAAGTGAGAGTTCTATCTTCGGCCATCTATGTAAATCTAGTTAAGGGAAATATCTCCAATCAAAAAAGCAAATATTGGGGTGAAAGAGAATTAAAAAATAAAAAAAATAGTACTGCTTTTATATAATTTTACATAAAAATACCATCGGCTCTTAACGGGTTAAGCATTTTTAAAAATTTTGAGTATTTCTTTAAAGATCTCTTCAAAATCTTTTAAATTATATTCATATTAATATTTTAAAAAATTTGAAAATTTCAGAGCCCCTTAACTTAGAAAATAACGGCGAGCGCCAATTCTTCACTTGATGTTTTTTCTTGTTTTTTAATTTTCTATCATATATATTTATTTTTTTGGTTGGAGGTTTTTTATTGTTCCAAATAGCATGAAGAAATTAGAGGTAGGCGTGGTGTTTTGCCTGCTGCCTCGAAGGACATAAGCCCATCATGCTGATTTCCAATAGCACCTCTTTCGACACTGTGTCTGATCGGTTAGCGTATTTAAATTTACTTTGGCTGATCTAGTGCCTTGGCGAGCTTGATTTCAACATTAACACGGACGGACGGACGCACAACGCTCTTGCATAAGAGCTTAGAATATATATACTTTATGGGGTCAGAAATGGATATTGTAAAAATTACAAACGAAATGACAAACCTGGATATACCCTTTTTTCACTTCTTGTGGTTAATGGGTATAAAAAAATTGAAAATTGCCCAAAAATTCTTTTTATATAAAATTCAACTTTCAATCGCTATTTGAAGCGCCTTGAATTACTTAATTAAATTAACAATTCAAACAGTTTGATTTTACTTTAATGAAATTATAGTCTTTTTATGTTTCCACCCGTAAGTTTTTAAATATTTTTATCAAATAATTTAACTATCTCTCTCCCTATCTCGCTCTCCTGGTCTTGCTCTCTCTCTCTCTCTCTCTCTTTCTGTTTGAAATAATTAACGTTCATTTGTGTTTATACGTAAATCAATTATAAAATAAATAAAAATATTTACAATTAATATGTTAAACATACATGCATTTCTATTTTGTCTCATTACTAATGGAAGCGCTGTCTTAATGGCACTTTGATTTGCCAAATAGGCTTGCCTTTCACTGGGCTGTGGTGTATACGGCAAATTACGCTGACCTGTTCTTATATCAACATCATACGTTGTATATTCCGGTACTAAAGCGGATGAACTACGTGATTTATGTGGATCTCTATAAACCCACAGTAGTTTGCCGCAATTTGTTATGTCACAATAAGCAGCAGCCGTATAGTTTTTATCACATTCTAATGAACGTGCTGGATGATGTAAATATTCAGGTCCTTTTTGTGTGTAATTAGAATTGTTTGTTGCTATTGTTTGTGGGGCAACATTAGCAAAACTGGCTTTTCCATGTTTAAATGATTCCCCAATAACTTCTGTGTGTTGGGTGTGTGAATGTTTTTTATTGTTGTTATACATTTGAATGATTTTGTAATAATTCTTTTAGTTATTTTTCTATTTTTTTTTTTTTTTTTATTATGAATATTATTTTTTTTTTTTAATTAATCAAACAAATTAGAACTTGATATTTAGTTAGCAAACAAATTAATGTTGCGCTTTGTTTATTTTCTAGGTTTATTTTTTTAATGTGACTAAAGGTAACATAGTAACGCTTTTGCTAGTTTACCTTGTTACACGGGCTGCCATTGAAGGTGTCATGCGCAGTTTAAAGAGTTTGAAAGAAATACAGGTCAATGCTTGATTGACTCATTGATTTAGTATATTGATTTCGATAGTTTTGCTAAGGAAAACTAGCATAAACTAAGGCCTACTTTTGCACCATAGAAATTACATGATGTTATTAAGAAATAAACAGTTGAGTGAATGGGGTTTCTGTCCAATGAACTGTGTCTCAATATTCTTTAAAAATGAACAGCTGGTCCTTAAAACAATTCTTAAAAATACCTCTCCTTTCTTTGAAAAAAAAAATCTAATTCAAATATTAAACAACTCACCTGCTCTTTGTTCAAGTAATTCACCTTTGGGTGGGGGTGGAAGTTGTGGGGACGGATATTCATAATCTGTTTTGTGCCAAAACAATTTTGAAATTTTTACCAATTTTGTATGAGATTTTAGCATAAAAAAGGAAGGATAAAAATTGTAAATAAATTTCAAAATCATCACCAAAGAAAAAGAATGATAATAAAATATTAAAGAAGAAACAAAAGCCTTAATAATTGAGCACCCCATGATTTCGAAATGACGTAGGAGAGACGTTAATATGCATTTAATTTTGTTAAGATGATCTTTTGCTAACTAGAGAAAACTTAAAGTGAAAAAGTTTAGTTATTGAAATGATAAAAAACCTTGAAATGTTACACCATGTCCATGCCGTTTGGCAGTCAAGGGAGACCATTGTAGTCTAGGTAATTGTTTTGTTTTGGTTTCTGCTCCATTGGGAACATAGCGGGCTTTGGGTGTATGAATCTTAGGATCGAATTTTTGATTGGCAAAAATATCCTGAGATTGCTTTTGATGCGTAAATTTACACGTTTTTATATTGGCTGATGAAGTGTGTACACAAGATGCTCGCTGCTTTGGTTTAGTTTGTGCATAATTCTCAACTATTTTGTTGTGAGTGGGACTGGGATATCTGTGAGCGATCCAATTAGCATTTAAATATTGCGGTATATTATAATCTTTAAGGTCTCTTATATCAGGCGTAGATTGTGATAACTGGCTTGTTATTTCATTGCACTGTTGGTTTTCATAACGCACTTTAAAACGTTCTACTATGCCACTACTGCTGCTAAGACTTCTAGTAGGACTTTGACATCTTTCCTGTTTATTTTGTATATTACCCAAAATGGCAGTTTTACTTATTCTATCAATGTGCGGCATTAAACGGTTGTTAATGGGTGGAGGCGATATCATGAAACGTTTTCGACCTCGTTTCGTTTCTGCCTCCTCTTTAATGGGTTTCAATAGTTTATTTTGTATCTCAAATTTATGAGTTATCCAAGATACATCGCCGTTACATAAGATGTCTTTTGACTCCGATTTGATGGTATTCACTTCGGGATCGCTGCGCACCTTTCTCAGCTTACGTACACCAAAAAAATTATTGTGTTTTGTATTTTCGTAGCCCAAGCTTTCAAATTTGTCCCGCATTTTTTGTACTTCTCCTGTATTTACATGTTGCAAATAGGAAGAGCATTGTGACTGTGGCGATGTACTGCGTGATCGGCAATATGTTTCTAAAAATTCCAAACTACTATAGGGAGAATAATCCTCAGAATGTTGATAAGTAACACTTATGTCATCATGATACTCATCTGGCGGTCTTTGTTGGGGAGAGAGCAAGTGAAAATTTGCCCGTGAGGAATTTTTCTCACCAAAAAGGCCACTTATATCCGTTAAGGAGTTGCTTAATTCCTTATGTTGACTGCAGCCTCGGTACTTTTTTAAACGCATCTTTTCTTCAATTAGTTTCATCACTTCATCCTCATCAGGCGAAGAGTCTTCCCGGGCACGATAGATTGTTTTGGTAGGTGTAACGTATTTACGTTGCTCAAAAAATTTTATCTTTTCTGAAATATCTTTGGCATCCTTTACAGTTAGAGAACTACCGGATGGGTTATTTTCATTGGATTCATAATAATCCAATTTAGGAGCTGGTGGAATTTCAGGAGGTTTTTGCTCCTCCTCTTTTTTATCTTTTTGTTTCTCTTTTATGTTTTCTCCAGCTGCATTCACAGGCTTCTTTAAATTGATGCTATTTAAAGCATTTTTCTTTTTTAGCATTGATCCCAGCAGTTCATCTCTAGATATAGAAGATTTGCAGCGTACTCTTAGAGCCTGAGACGTTGAGGGCTTACTGTTGTGTTCCACGGTTACGACAAACTTTTCATCATCATTTTTTAATGAGGAATTTTGTTCGTAGGAATATATTTCATTAAGTTGTTTATTGATTTTATGCATCTGATCACTTGGTAAAGCACTAACTAATTGTTTGTTAAAATAAGTTTCTGGAGCAGGCGATCTGTCACGTTCAGCCGCACAATCGTTATGCATTTTTTCCTCTAAATTTTGCGCCAAATCAGCCACAGTATTACGTCGGCAATATTTTGTATAGCAGCAAGGTTTATTTTTTTGATCGATATAATCTTGAAGAAAGTTTATACTTTCGAAATTTTCTCTAAGATCTTCCACACTCTTCTCTCGGGAATTCAATCCCACATCATACTCCTTGCGCCACTTGACATCATTAACATCTTTAGGCAAGAATAGAAACTTCTGGGCCTGTTGTTCCTGCTTAAGTTTGTTCACTAAATAATTCAATTCCTTTTCGGCTTTTTCATGCAAACGCACTTGCCGCCATTCCTCGTAATCCAAGAGATCACTTTCTTTGCGTATTGGTTTGAAATTTGTTTTTGAAGTAGATTTCTCTAATTGTCCAACTCGTTCTAGAGTAGTGTAGAATAGATTAAGCTCTGCAAAGCGTTCTGAGTTGTGTAGGTAACGGCAGGTAGGGCTATGGCGATCATTGGATGCCAGAGAAGTGGCGCTGTGCGCTAATTCATCGCATAAATAGAGACCGCGTTGTGATCGATCTTCAGCACTAGATAAGCTACTGGCCCTTATTATTTTATTAGTCTGATTGGAGCGCAAGCTATCAATTTTACGACGCGAGGGCGAGCGTACATTGCGATTTAAATTCGGTGGCACACGAATTTCTCTAGTGGGAGAAAATCCTTTTTCCTTTTTATTTGTGCTGGCCTCGGTAGCCTCAGTGTAGCCAGAATCTCCTGTTACAGTTTGAGTACTTTCTTCCGATTGCAAACGATTGCGACAGGGACTTAGACTTCTAGATTTGTGACCAGATACATTGGCAGCATGGTTTGACGAAGAAGCTTTAGAGCCTGCATAGGGAAGAGAAGCTGATTGCTGCATATTAAAGTCGTTCCAAAAATGAGTTCTGTCCCGTACCGTTGGAATGCAAGTCTCGAAAGATTCTTCACACATTGTTTTATGATCTAAATCATCTGGCTTGGACCGAGTTTCAGTAACAGCAGGAGTATATTTTCGTTGGCATACATAAGAAATGTCTTGTACAGTTTGCTGGGGTTTAGCTTCTCTTTTGCCAGTGTTTACTTTTTTGGTTTTGGTTTTATCTTTTAATAGTTTTTTACAAATTTTGGATGAGGTTTGTAACTTTAAGGGAGATTTAACATCTTTGGATTTAGGCGGTGTATTTGGTGGAGACTGACCCAATGAAAAGGTGGAATTACTTGCAGCCAAACTGATATTTGAGTTGGCTTTTGGCAAAGTTTTGCCAGCTTGTGACTTTTGGACTTTTCGTTTTTTCTCTACGTTTAAGCTTTCCGTTGGAGTTGCCATCCATTCTGCGTAACCATAATGACTTACATCTGGTAAAAATATGGCTTGTGAAGAAGTTCGTGTACTATAGAAATGTGCTTGATTACGGCATCCAGAACAAAAACGGGGCACTGAACGGCTGCGTGTCTGAACTGCACACGCCGCTAGTGTGCGTACTGCCTTTTTTACATCCTGTGGCGATTTCATAGCAGGATCCCTTAAAATATTTGTGCTAGCCTCGAAAGTATAACGACTTAAGGGCAAAGAATTCTCTAAACGCTTTTTCTCCTCCGCAAAAGTGCGTTCTTTTGAAACAGACCTACCAAAAGCTACAGGGCTACGACTTGTATGTCGTTTAGTGGCTAACTGTGAAGACTTTCTCAGCGGACTGCTGGCACGTGCATGTGTTTGTTTTCTAAACATAGTTATCTTATTTTCCGAAGTTTGTGGCAATGTAGAAGTTACGGCCCCAGCCGATTTCGAACGGCATAGTGGGGTTTGGCGGCTGATTTTACGTAATGAAATTGTTTTATATTTATTGGGATCTCCTAAGATGGGACTCGGCGGACTTTGAAAACATTTTTCATGCCTGGAGGAAGAACTAGTAGGTATGGGTATTCCTTTAGAAGATTTTTTAACTAATGATTTGCGATTGGGCGGCACAGGCGGTATAGCAGTCTTCGCTTTTTTTGTTTCCAGTGCTATAAATGATGGTAGGGTTTTAGGAATGCCAGGAAACATTTTGATTTGCAGTTTGAATTTTAATTTCCTTAACGTAGCAAAGAAAAATATAAATTGTACTTTTTATCAGTTACAATTTTATTCAGAAATGTGTGCACTTTTCTAAATATTTTTGGTGGTAAACATTTCTCAATGTTGGTGATTAAACTGTGTACGCTAAGATTACAGGTGATTTGTTTAACAAACATTATGACATTTATTGCTTTTCCAACTCAACTGGCGACGTGTGTATTTTAAATTCTTCAAGAGCTGTTGCATAATACATTGCTTTTATAATTGGTCTCTTTCTACGGATGTGCTCAAGAACACTTGCTTAGTTTCGAAGTAGATTATTTTTATTTGAACAGTGGTGGGTTAGTACTGAAGTGAAAAGTAACAGTTTAAATCTATAGAATGTCAGTAGCCAGGGTTAGCAGAAGTTTTAATTGAAATTTTTGAAATGTTTAGTTTGTAATAAAAGTGTTAAATTAAAATATTTTGTGTAAATTATAGTTAGAGCTTTTTAATTACATTTAACCTTTTGTATTGTTTGATATCTCTTTTGGCTTAAAAATAATTTTGAAGAAGATATCATTTATAGAGCTTGATAGCATTATTAGTTCAAACAATGTTAAAAATTTATATGAAGTTTGGAAAATATTTAACTAAATTAATGCCCGAAAGATATTCTTTGAGATATTTTTTTTTAGCTGAATCTTCTTTATTTTAGAAAATCTTAAGCAGACACAACAGACGGCGCACAGCACAAATTTTTGTTGATTTGTCGACTTTTACCGGATTTTTTTTTTAAATTTTAAAACTTAAATTATTTTATTCCTGTTTTTAAATTTGAGAGAGGACCAAAGAATTAATGCTTTTTGCCACCGTCATAACGTTTTCACACTTTAAAAATTCTGTCATTTCTTAGCCATATTTGGAACACACTTGAGCTGAGTAAATTGTGCGAACTAATTCGCTTGAAAAGCCAATTTTAAGATCTATAATCTAGAAGAAAGTTGTCGTTTTTATTGCCCTTAAGTATGCAACATTGTATGCTGTTGGGTACCATCATAGCGAAATAATACAAGGTGTCGGTGGTGTCGATAGAGAACTCATTTTTTTCGCCGTAAACTTCAAATGTAAAAATCCATGCATAAAAAATATGTGTAATTTTTTTTCATGGCGAAATAGTACCAGGTGGCCGCAATGGCGAATTTATTAGTTTTCGCCGCATATGCTAAATGTCAAACGCCATATAAAAAAATTATACACCGACATTTAGCGTTTACGGCGAAATTATTGAATTCGCCATCGGCACCATCTGCATTATTTCACCATGATTTTTTTTATATGGTGTTTGACATTTAGCGTTTACGGCGAAAATTAATGAATTCGCCATCGAGACCACCTGTATTATTTCGCCATGGGTACGATTCTAGGTGAAATAATTGCAGCTTCAGCATGGTGCTCTGTTCAGTTTTTCATGCGAAACGCTGTCAAACTACATACATAAAAAATTTGTATGAAAAAGTCATTAAAAAATTTTGCAGAAGTTGTACTCTGTTATTACTGTGGAAAAACATTTCATATGTTTTTTCTGGCAACATGCGGAAACAACAGCTGATCATATGTATTTTTCTTATATATTAAAAACAATGTAGTATACGTAACACCACATTTTAAATGTCAAATTTTCCACTTGAAATAATCAATGTTGCTCAACAATTTTCACAAAATCGAACAGAGTACCAGGCTTTATGAAACAAAAATGTTTCCGTAAACATTTTGCCAATAAGAAGCATGCTGCTAGCAACATTTTGTGAACAAAAATGATTCAGAAAAAGAAGAGAAATTTAATCAGGCGTTTGAGAAATTGTCACTTATTATCAGGTGCTAGTTTGACTTTAGGGCCAACTTCATCGGAAACGGCTGTATAATAAAATATTTTTTTTTCAGAGATGGGAACCCTGTTTTAGTTGTATATTGTCCAGATCATTAATATCGACAAATCATTGTGAATTGAAATTTGTAAATTGAAATTTATTTCTCGTTTTAATGCAAAAAAAAGATAATCTTTATTGGTGTGTGAACAAAAATAGGTAGATTTTTAAAGGAGCTGCTTGACTGCGAGAAGGAGTCGATAGTTTGTATCTCATAAAAATACTGTAAAGCATTTACTTAGAAGCCCTTTTAGTGTGTAGAAAATCAGGGAAACACCTTGGACCTGTAATAAACTGTATCCAGGTAATAAACGAACGACAATTAAGAATCAGAAGAGTGATTAAGTATGCATTTGCTAATAGTTGGAATACAAATGTAAATGAAATGTAAAGTCAAAATGCAAGGTCTCGCTTGCTAAGCAGCTGACGTCGCAATAGATATTTTGTAAGACTCTTATATCTGTACCATTTGACTGCTAAGCAGTTTCTTTGAAATGTTAGCACATATACATTGAATACTTTTTTTTGTTTTGCAGGTGTGATTTAAATTAATATTTAGAGTTTTTGCTGCATTTAGCTAAAGATTGTGGCCATGTTCGGAAAAATGCATCGCTGCACTGTATCAAGAGCAATGAAAGAGATTTGCAACGGTATTGTAAAGTCACATATAATTTCTCATGCAGCGCAATGATGCATTTACGAAAAGACCCTATATTTATTATTTAATATATTAACATGAATAAAATATGTGTGTTGTTTTAGCGTTGCGTTAGTTTAAGAGATAATACAAATCATTTACAACCCGAAACCCATATTTACAAGTGCAATAAAATAATGATAATACTAACCTTTAGATTTTTCGGGAGCTGGTTTACGAAAACCGAAAAGTGGTGGTTCGCCGCCGGCTTGAACGTTTTTGTATGCCAGCTTTTGTTCAACTGGACTCAAGGGACTACTTTGAGGAACTTCTTTTTTGCGAAAGACAAGATTTGAGTCACTTGTGTAACCGGATTCTTTGGCCAATGCTCTAAGATTTATAAGATAAGATAATAATAACAATAAAGAAATCTAAAGTAAGTTATAAGAATTATTTAAATACCTTGAAAGATTTCCTTCAGTGTAATGAGGAGAGAGCTTGGATTGATCGAGTTGCTAAATTTATATAAAGAAAAAATAATATTAGCGTGTATGTTTAAAAAATATTATAAATTGTAGTATTTAATAAAGATATTATTTATTTTTTAATTCCTTTCAAGACAATTTGTAAATAAAAACTTACTCGCAGATCTCCATGTCTAATTGACAATTTAATATAAAATGATCGCATATCGGAATGTTCTTTAAGCCACTTGTTTTGCAAGCATTATAAATTTAAATTGAAAAACGAATATTTAAACACACAAACAAATTAGACCCTTAATAAAGATATCAATTAAATATGCTGTTGTAGAAAGATAAATATGTGAAATGTAACTTCTATAGAAAATTAATTCTCTTAACAGTGTTGCCATTTACTCGCATAATTACTTTTCTAGATAAATCTAGATAAATTATAAATCCAATATATATTATGTAAATGAAAATTGAAACACGGGTAAATGGAGTATTTATATTTTCAAATATTAGGCCGGAGGGGGGAAAAAAAAGAAAGAGAGCATTTTAATGCGTCTGAATTAATTTTAACAAAGTCTCCGCTAATCGATTTTTAATATATCTGTGTCTATGACCTAGACGAGAGAAAAAGAGGAAAAAAGTTAAACAAATCGTGGTAAAATAGCGTATTTATATTTTCGAATAGCGGACCAGGAGCGTAGAAAAGCTTTCTGCCTTTCCGAAATTTTTATGTGTCCGATTCTAAAGCTAGGACCCAGATAAGTTGAAAGGGGGAAAACAGTTATTTACGGCTGCACTGATTTTAAAAAAATTTAAAAATATTTATTTTGAATTTCCAAGAGAATATGCTTATTTAAGAAACAAGGAACAGGAGGGGAAAGTGGGGGAAATAAAAAACGCGCTGAGTTGATTTGAATAAAAAGCGGTCTTAAAGATATTTGAAGTATGGAGGAAGTCCTGTCCCATAAGCTCCATTAACCAAAAGTAAGTCTATTATTACTTCCAAATTAATACACATAATAAAAAAAATGGCTTGGAAGAGAATTCTTGGTACGTATGAGCATTCTCATTAGGGTAGCGAAGCTCACCGGGTAGAGCTTGGACTTTTATAAATCTTCTTGTTTATTTATTAGGTGATTTTTAATTGCCTGTTGCTTAAAAACATAGTTTTATATTAAGGTTGATTAAAGACTACAAGAACAACACTTATTAGTGCAAACGATAGGCATATTGCTAAAATTACGTGTTGTCTTTCTTCTAAATTGTCAACCAGAAGGAAAAAATACAATCTTATGTTGCTAAAAAAACACATCTGTTAAAATCATCTGGAAAATTGCATTTTGATTATGTATAAGGAGGTGCCTGGGCACGCCTATTCAAACATTCAATTGAATATCGTCACGATTTACGTAATTTGGGAAATTTTTACCGCCCTCATAAAAAACTGAGACTCAACTCAATCGAGTTGGCTTGTCTTATAAAGCCTCTGAACAAAAAATGAGCATCGGTAAAAATACGATTTTTCTAAAGTTGCCGTGAAAAAACTATTAGATCATCCTTATCTATTTTTTTCAAGCTCAATCGCTTATAAGGTTACATAATAAGATTGAATTTTTCTCGTGACCGAAAGTCGTTGCTCGTCGCTTTTTAAAATAAATTGGAAAAATTTTTTAATGTATGTATTAAAATTTTTAGCACATGACCTCTAACAAGAAAACACTATTTTTTTTACTAAAGATGTTTGAATTTGTAACAAATTATGACTAAACAAGTAAGAGTGCCATATTTGGCTATGACGAATCTAATATAACCTTCATCTATGTAAATCTAAATTAGTGAAGCACCTAACTCCAATTAAAAAAGCAAATATCGGGGTGACAGAGAATTAAAAAATAAAAAAAAATTTGGTACTGCATATGTATAATTTTACATAAAAAGACATCGGCTTTTAATGGGTTAAGCATTATTAAAAAATTTATGTATTTCCTAAAAGATCTCTTCAAAAGCTTTTAAATGATACCCATATTGGTATTTCAAAAATTTTATAATTTCAGAGCCAGTAACTCGGAAATTATGGGCGAGCGCCAATTTTTTCACTTGGTGTTTTTCGTTATTTTTTAATTCTCTATCGCAATATATATTATTTTTTTTGATCGGAGTTACTTTATTGTTCTAAATGACGTGAAAAAATTAGAGGTAGGCGTGGTGTTTTGGGTGCTGCCTCAAAGGACATGAATCGATCATGCTGATTTTTATTAATAGCACTTCTTTCTACACTATATCTGATCGATTGATATATTAATTTTTTTTTTTTTTTTGTGAAATCAACACGGACGGACCGACGGCCATCGCTCAATCGACTTCGCTATGCAAAAGTCAGAATATATATTGTTACGTTTTTCCCTTTTAGAACAAACGTACGGATTCTTTTGATTGCAAATACCACTGTGGCTCATTATTCTGTATTCAAACTTTATGGCTATATTTCTTAATCCTACCGGTCTTGTGAACCCTTGGTCTCGTATTTACTAAACATGCGTTATATGCTATACACTGTACCTATCCTGTTACACTTCTCTGCGCTAACCGCCACCGTTCTTATTTTTTTTATTATAATGGGCTTCTTGACAATTATCTATTACTCTTATATTAAATTGGACGTCTTCACGTAATTATCTGCCGTGGCTTTTACACAATAATTGTCTTTTGCCTCTGTGGAGGTTTGTACTGTTGCTTCTTAATTTTTAATTGCATTATAACAATTTTTATTTTTGTTGTGCGGATGTACGACGGCGTGGATCGAACCCATAATCTTCTGTCTTACAGCACGCACCTCTACCAACGCAACCATCGAGATTGTTCAATTTTGTTGTCTAATTGTGGAATTATTCTATACACACCATTAGTGGAATTAACTTTATTCACCACTTTCATACTGTTAACAACAATAGGGGTTGCCAGATCTTACTTTTGTAAAAATATACTTTATGCGGTCGGAAACGGATATTGTAGCAATTACACAGGGAATGACAAACTTATAGATGCCCTTTTTCCACTTTTTGTGGTGAAGGGTATAAAAAAATAAATTCTAAATTGAGCTAGCACTAAAGAAAAGGAGTCCCAAAAAATATTTCATTACGAAATGAAATTCATCTTTTTCTCCTTTGCCGCATTTCAAGAGGATGTTCTTTACTGTATGATTTTATTAAGGAATTTAAAAAAAAAACAAAATTTTATAATCTTGAACAGCAAAAAACATAAAAATTTTAAACGAAAAAGGAAGTCAATCCAGTATGGACACTAGTTGCTAAGTGTACGAGGCGTATAAAGCAAACTTAAAGTATGTGATTTCTTATTTAAGTTGAATACTCAAGGAATATTTCAAGCGTTTTTTTAATTTTTTAATAAGAAGAATTCTCTAATTTTAAATGTCTAAAAAGCGGATTTTAAAAAGTTTAGTGTGTTCAGTGTTCAAAATAAACTTTTGTCCAATTAAAAAACAAACAAAAATATTTTCTATAAAAAATTACAAATATTTTAAGTAAGATCTTATAAATAAAACAAAAAGTAATTAGCAAAATTTGCATACCACATTAAAGATGTCCATTATTTCGTCCCACCACTAAAAAAGCGAATAAAATTTTTGATGTTTTAAATTTATTAAAATGAATGTTTTTTAGAATTTTTACTTAACCTTAACTGAACACATGTAAAAGTTAAATATATATAAATTACATTAACAAATTTTACAATAAAATAACACAACACCTTGAAAATATATATAAAGTTGAATGAAGTCATAACAAGATTTTAAAAATGTTTTTGATGAAATAATGAAAGAAAGCAGCAATTAAGCGAACAATGTAAAGGAATGATTTCTTAATAGCAAGTGGGCATAATGACAGCTTTAAAATTTTATTTTATTTTAATAATTGTAAGACAATTGTAACAAAAACCATGGTAAGGCAGAGATTAGTGGCAAAAAGTGAGAGTTGGATTTTATATAGAGCAGATTCTTAGGGAAATTAAACATATTTATTGAAACATATAGAAGTGTTTAACAACCCAGCAGAACTTTTAGGCACAAACAATTTTAAAACCGGATTCTATAAGGCTTTAAACTTATGAATGCATTATAATTCTCATTTAGTTTGGGAAGTAAGAAGTATTAATAATTTTTTTTTAGTGTGAAGCCGAGTAATTGTTTCTGTCGCAAAACGCTGATAAATTATTAACCTCTCTCTTTCTGGCTACTTATTTTGTGAGTTTAACCTTTTACTACAAAGTTAAGTATTTTAAATCAATAATAAAAGTATTCATTCATTGGCAGTGACAATTGATAGTGAAATAAAGTTTAAAAAGTTTAAAGGAAGAAGTTTTTATAATCAGTATTACTTAAAAAAGATAGAAGGATCAATTGTGGTGTGTGGTAATAATAACGGCAGTGGTCGGGGGAAATGGAACATAGGTTAGGTTAGGTTGCACTGGCTGCCGGAATAAGAAGACCGACTTACTTGGGTCCTAAATGGTCCCGTTGTGTTGTGGATGTGCAAGGATTCATTTAGTTCCCTATGTTACCATCAAGACCCATCGTCAAACCACCCCAAAGACTGGATAAACGAGTTTAACCTAACAACATGACAGAACGATAGGTCTGCAAGTACATGCAGTCTCTGATTACCGAAAAGCGCCGCTTTGTTTCTAGAAAGAGCTGGACAATGGCAGAGCAAATGCTCCGCCATTTCTTCCTTATCCTGACAATTTCTAAAGTAGTCATGGTGTGAAAGATTCAGTCTCCTAGTAGTATGCCCAGCTGTCTTCGAGGAAACCTCACCAGATTTGAAAATCTCCTACTATAATACTGAGGCCATAATGTCCTCAAAACCGTGCAGGTGACCTCGTCAGACCATCTGGTCTTTGTGGCCCCAAAAAGCTTCCGCTAAAATAAAACCCTACAGCTTCTTAACTCTGTCTCTTACCCGGGTTCCAGATCTGGCGAGCCCGTCCGCAACTATATTCTCGTGTATGCCCGAATATGCCGACACCCAAAAAATTCCAGGTTGGAATGTCTCGCCATCTTGTCTGGCATTCACGGACTAATCTGGGTGTCATGTAGACACCCAATAGGGATTTTATGGCGGCCTTGCTGTCAGTACAAATCCAGATATCTTCTCCGTATGACCTGTGTTACTTCATCCAGCAAGCCGTCCTTCTAATAGCTAAGATCTCAGCCTGAATCACACTACATTGGGCCGATGATCCATGCGAATCATGTTTGACGTGCCTGACACTGATACTACGAATTGAATATCAGACATGGCAGTGGTCGCAAAGGAAGTGGAACATAACTCATAGAAATATTTTATAGGAGTTTTGCTTTAAAATCACCTTGCAAGTCTAACCAATCTAAAGAAAACTTGATTAAATAGAAAAGCGGAGTTTAAAATTTAGCGAAAGAGGCCTATGAAAAGCGCGATAAAGTCGCCATAAGTAGGTTCTCTGGTCATGTTGTTTAGGAAGCAGCATTTCTTATTTTCTGAAACATAAATATTAAATAAAACATTTTCTTCTGCGATGGAAGAACAAAGAAATCATTAATGCAAATAAATAACGTGAAATAGCTTCCCCAAATTTAACGATTATTCCAAAAAGTTCTGTTGTCAAAAATTTTAAATTTTTTCTAGAGAAACATTTTTTACTTAATGTTATTTAAAATCCACTCTCCATTTTGCAGGCTCTTGAACTCTTAATTTTTTTTATTATTTTTTTATGTTAAAGAAGATAGATAGCAAGCAAAAGAAATCATGCAAATGTGGTGTATGATTCCATGAAATCAATGAAAGATTTTTCTAGTTAATTGTCAAATGACTTACTTCTTTTTTTTCCTTTTCGGAAACCGAGGAATGACCGGTAACGTAATCTTCTATACGACCGGGTTGATTTTTATACGAATTTTGATCTGATTTAACAGGGTGAGGTAAAGTTCCATAAAGCCTGCAAAATATAAAAATATTTACAAATGTTCTAGGACCTAAAATTAAATATTTAAGAAAACTTACGTTTCGTTGCTTTTGCGCACATTCAAGGCCGATGAAACCGATTGCAAACGATTTGGATTTACCGCACGATATTTAATGGTCGAATAATCAGAATCGCAATTTGGTTCGGGTTCGGATTGATAACCATTAATTGGCTTAAATTGATTACGACCTTTTGTTTTTAAATAAATAGTTCAAAATAGAAAAAAAATTAATTTAAGTTTAAAATGGTTTAAATGTTTTTAAGCAGGCAAAAAGGCAGGCTGTTTGAGTTTTTTTATTTCTTAAAAAATATTTGAAAAAAAAATTTTTATTTTTCAGGTGCATAATTTTAAGGTGCTTTTAGTGGGGTTAAGTATTAAAAAATATATAGTTATGATTTACTTATTTTAATAAATAGTGTTGTTGTTAATGCATTAGAATTTAAAAGAAACAAAAAAGAACTTAATATGATTGTTATAAAAGTTCGTATTAATTCCTAAGGTTAATTGGTTAATAAAGGCAATTCATTTTGTTGTTAATTTCAGGCATTATTAAATTAATATTAAGTCAAGCGTAACATCAGCAGATTTCTGTTGCAGATTATATTAAGATATAAATAATTACAATTATTGATATGGATGTTTGATTTTTATGAAATAACAAACAAGCCAAGTTCAAAACTAATCACACATTTACATATACAAAATATGTACAATTTAATTGGATCATTCATATAAAATTCACCTCTTGGTTGTTTGTAGCGGATCACACAATCTTCTGTATATTTATTTATCGTATTTTGTATATAATCCCATTACGAAAATGTATAATTATTTATTTGATTAGAACGTTTTAAATATGTAAAATTTTAAATATAAAGAACAATTGCAACAGATGTGCATTTAAAATAAAGCGTTCGAACACAGCCATTAAATGCGCATAAACCAAAACGAAAAAAAAAAAAAAGTTATCCATCAATGAGGCTGTTTTTATATATTGTCTCATCACATTTAAGCTCTTTATGAGTTTAAGTAATTAATTTATAGTGAATAGCAAAAAGCATGTTAACCGTCAGCATGTCAATATTTAATTTAATTAATCATGTTAAAATTGTTTAGAATTAATTTTGTTTTAATTAGAGCAAATATATTTAATTATTGATAATTATTAATTAAAAAATTATTAAATAATTAATTATTATTTTTTTTTCACTAATTTTAGACTAGTCGCCGACTATTAGTTTTTAATTTAAGCAATTTTTTTATCATGTTTTGTTTTATGCAATTTTTTATTGCAGAAATTCTGTGAGCGCGGACTAGAGAAAAATAGCACTTTTAGTTTATACATCGTTCTTAAAACGGAGTTTAAATTGCAAATAAGGTTGTACTGTAAAAATTAAGCTCAATTAAAATTAGAAAAAAAAAAACAGTTTTGTGTGCCCACTTTGACCATTCTAAGCGCTATATTGAAGGCTATTTTCATAAGTAATATAAGAATTTTAGGTCCATCATAAATAATCTTTAATTAATATAAAATGAACCCTCAATCATTAAATCAATCATTGATGAAAGTATCATGTATGAAGATACAATCTTTTTTACTTTTTGTCAGCCTCCTAGACCAGCCTTAACCGATTTTTCCGACTATTCCTTCATACTCACTAAGTGAATGTTGATAAATTAATAAAGGATGTTTCTTTAAGCATGATAGAACTGTAAAATTATAAAAAATAAAACTAAAAATTAAATTTGATTGAAAAATTTTTTCTTATTATTTTCAGTAAACTCTGGCAAATCATTATGAATAGACTCAAATCATTCAAGTTTACTCGAGCAACTTATAGATTTTATCGCCAAATTGTGTTGAGCGATGAGGCTCATTTTTGGCTTAACGGGTTTGTTATTCAGCAAAATTGCCGCATGTGGAGTGAGACCAATCCACAACATACCCTACAGACTCCATTGCTCGCTGGTAGCATCATCGGACCTTATTTGTTCAAAATTTAAGCCGGATCTTACTTTACGGTCGATGAAGATCGTTACCGCGCCATGATTAATGATGTCTTGTTTGAAAATATGGATGACATTGATCCGGACGAAATGTGGTTTAAACAAGATGGCACTAGGTAGCATACAGCGACCGCAACCATCGAGTTATTGAAATCAAAATTGGCCTCCAAGGTCGTGCGATTTGACACCTCTTAATTATTTCCTGTGGGGCCATGGGAAGTCACTAGTTTATGCTGATAAACCAGCAACAATTGACGCTTTGGAGGTCAACATTGTTCGTGATATTCGTGACATACGGCCAGCAGTACTTGAAAAAGTGACCCAAAATTGGACGTCCCGAATGGCCTTCGCCATGAGCTGCTGCGGTGGCCATATGCCTGAAATCATTTTTAAATATTAATGCCATGTTTTGATCTTATGTATAAAAAAAGTTCTTCATTACAATTTAATTTTTTGTTTAAATTTTTGCAGTTTAAAGTTCTATCGGGCTTAAAAAAGCACCCGATACTTAAAAGTTTGAGCTCGCATTTGTCACTTAATTATTTTTAAATTTAAACACTTCTCCTTTTGTATTTGGCAAACACGTAGTTAAAAACTGTTAGTATGTTTGAACGTATTAAAACGTGAAGTATCAAAAATTTTAAAAATAGAGCGATATAAACTCTGTCAGTTTACAGATTTTAAAATGCATAGAGAAAAACTCTTATGGTGAAGCGCTTACACAAAAACTCCTGTTGAACAGTTAAGCAATAAAAAATTGCATTGAATAAAAATTGCTAGTCGGCGCCTAGCCTTAAGCTTGGTACTCTGTTCAGTTCAAACTACATACACAAAAAATTTTTATAAAAAGCCATGAAAAAATGTTGCAGTAGTAGTTCTCTGTTTTTGCTGTGGAAAAACATAAAATGTTGCTGGCAACATTTTATCAAAGCTGTGAAATAAAGCAAGTAGGCATTATTTCATGCGAAATTTTTCAAACAACAGCTGATCATATGTCTTTTTCTTACATTTTTAAATCAATGAAGTACACGTGCAAATAATAAAACGTTAAATTCTTCTAAATCGCGAGATAGACACCACATTTTTAATGTCAAATTTTCCACATGAATTAATCAATGTTGCTAAAAAATTATCACAAATTCGAACAGAGTACCAGGCTTTAAGTAAAATATTTAGAACTACCAGTAGCTTTCAAACTTGAAAGCCATTAAAAAAAAACGAATTAAAATTAATAACTGGCTGTTTTATTTAATCAGTAAGTAGCGCAGCTTTTAGTTTTAAGTAGAGAAAAACTAGCTGCAAAATAATAAAATTTGCTTTAAAACATTAAAGAAAATTTTTAATTATAATAAATATTTTTTTAACGTTTTGGTTCAACATTTTTGCTTTTTGTTTTATTTATTTTCGTATCATACCGCCATGTTTCTGCTTGTGAATGGTTTGATATAAACGTTTATACCATTCATGCTGATGTGGTTCCTTTACTTCCTGTTCGATATAAATTTAAATATAAAAAATAGACCAAAAAAGAGGAGGAAATTAACACTTTTAATGTTATTTTTTTTAAATTAATTTTATGAATTTTATTTCATTTATTACCGATCTCAAAATGATGGGCATGCCGTCATTGGTTATGGGGCCAATACCATCATATTGTTTTCTGCCTAATTGTGCCATTTTTTTAGGATGATCGTTTTCCGTTTCCGGTTCACTCATGTATTCATGTTTAACATTATAAACTGTAAAAGGCTTAACATATTAATACCAAACAAACGACTTTAAGTTAAAAGACGTTTAGAACAGCATTTATTAAGGGAAAAGGAAAAATTACTCTAAAATATTTAGATGCATGCAGACAAAATATTAAGTAGGATTTAAAGGATAATTGTTTGTTTTTAGTTCAGAAACTTATCTTTTATTATTACTAAATAATACTCGTAAATAGGGGTATTTAGTTGAGAAAGCAAAACCATTCGAACTTTAATTTTACATTGGCTTCAAATATATTCGAGAGTAAGTCAATATGTCTTCAGGAAATCATAACTGTCACGATTCAAAAATTGACTGAAAAACTGTAAGAATGACAATCCTAAAATCGAGAAAATTAATATTAATGCAATCATGTGAGTAAGTTTAGAATTTCGTCATCACGATTTCGATTAATTTTTTGCACCGTTTTATGACTGTTGTTAAATGTAGCAACCGCTAAAGACAATAGTATCGCTTTAAAATAATTTGGAGACGGCTTTTGGGGTATGCATTCTCTTTAATTAACAAAGTCTTTTTAAGCATGATAGAACTTGAAATTACAAAAAAAAAAAACTAAAAATTAAATTTTGATGAAAATTTTTTTCTTATTATTTTCAGTAAACTCTGGCAAATCATTATGAATAGACTAACACTTAAACAACGCTATCAAATCATATAAGTTTACTTTGAAAATCAGACATCAATTTGAGGAACTTATAGACGACTACACGTGATTTTTATGGTGCAAATAATCGTCCGTCTAATTTTTGGCTTAATGAGTTTGTTAATAAGCAAAATTGCTGCATATGGAGCGAAACCAATCCACAACATACTCTACAGACTCCATTGAATCCAGAAAAATGCACCGTTTGGTGTGGTTTACATGCTGGTGGTATCATTGGACCTTATTTCTTCAAAAATAAGGCCGGATCTCACGTAACGGCCATTGAGATCGTTACCGTACCATGATTAAGGATTTTTTGTTTTGAAATGTGGTTTCAACAAGATGGCGCTACGTGCCATACGGCGAACGTAACTATCGAGTTATTGAAATAAATATATGGCGATATGTTGATTTTGAGAAATGGACCAGTAATTGGCCTCCAAGGTCGTGCAATTTGACGCTGTTAAACCAGTAACAATTGATGCTTTGGAGGCCAACATTGTTCCTGTTATTCGTGACATACGACCAACAACACTTGAAAAAAGTGAGACAAAATCAGACGTATAGAATGCGCTTTGTCATGACTAGCCGCGGTAGCCATTTGCCCGAAATTATTTTTAAATATTAATGCCATGTTCTGATTTGTCGTATAAAAAAATTGTTCAATACAATTTAATTTTTTGTGTTATTTTTACAATTTAAAGTACTATCGTGCTTAAAGTACAATCGTGCTTAAAGTTGTAGCGTGCTTAAAATAAATGTCAGGTGACCACTCAAGGAAAATGCTGAGGGAATGGGCAGACTTCACTTTGGGGTAGAACTGGTACAACTGGCTTGAAATCAAAGGTGCAACTGAAAAAATTAAGTGCGAAAAGCCGAGAAGAATGAAGAATTGCCACATGGATCAGTAAACTTTTAAAAGTAATTTAACCTAATCATAAGATTAATGACGGCAATATTTCGCATGTGAGTGGACCGGTGTAGAGTCGTTTATCGTATGTTTGCAAGCAATAAATATTACGGTGCAAGTTAATCAAACTTTTAGCTCACAATTTGGTAATGAAAGGAAGATGGAAAAGTATCAAAAACTTCATTATTTTTCCTATAGATCATATATTTTACAAATAAGAAAAGAAATTAAGAAAGAATACTTCTTTATAACATTTGGATAAAGTGACTTGTTTAAAAAAAAAAAAATAGGCGATCAAACAAATTTTTATCTAGTGGAGCTTTCGCCATCTAATGCTCTTCATGACCAGCCGTTTGTATTTCTGAAATCGGAAAACATGTCTTAAAAATCTATAATAAATGGCTTTTTTTAGAACTAGCTGGGCTTCAGTGATCGGTATAATTGTTGGATTTAAGTTCAACTAGATTAAACATGAAAAAATTATTTATTCAACTTTATTCACATTTTCATGAAGACTTATTTTTTCTTACGTTCTCTCGAATTTCAGTACATAAATTTTTTTACAAAACCTTTTGGATTCTAAATTGTAAAAAATATTATTTTTTATTTTAAAGATTTGGTGTGTTTAATTAAGTTAGAAAAGAAATTTTTTTCGAAATATTTGTTAGAAAAAAAATTAACAAGTCCAACGTTTTTGAGGTTAAAGCTTTGAAAGTAAAGTTTTCCTCTAAAGTTTTTTAGTAAACGAATAAAGCTTTTCTTAAGAAAATAAGATTTTCAAAACGTTTAATCTTTTTATATAAAAATTTAACCTCTAAGTCGCGATCGAAATTTCGATTACGATTTGTCGATAATTTACTTGCTGGTTTGCTTTTCTTACTAAATACCTGTATTTAGTTAACTGTTCTTAAAAATTCAGAGTGATCTTGTAGAAATACCAATTTTTTCCCTTCTACAACTTTTACACATACTTACTGACTTCATTAGGTCTATAAAATGGACGATTCTTATCAGCAGAACGTTTTGTTTGTGGCCGGCTATACAAATCCGAGGCCGAAGCTGATCGTTCAAAAGCTAAGAAGCCAAAAACATAACGGTGAATTAATGTTAAAAAAAATCTAGCTTAAAAGGCTAGATAGAATCAAAGGCATAAATAAGAATAATAAAGACAATACTTTTAATTTTTTCCGAAATACTGGATTTTGGTAGGACAGCAGCTATGGAATTTGTAGAACCCACAAGCGAAGAGGAGGCGTTGGTTGCATCAGAGGCTACTGAATTAGGTGTACTTAAATTTGTACAGCTCTGCGGTAAATAAGACGGAGTTTCGTTTTTATTACTTGGAAAACTCCAGGGTGGCAATGTGGGTTCAGATGAAGTTGATAGAACGTATTTGCGCGGCAAAGTAGGAGACTCAAAACGCACTGGTCGAAATTCTTTTCGATTCGACTTTGGTGATGGCTGAGGCGTCCAAATCGGTTGTAGCGGGGGTGTCGGTGGTGTTGGTGGTGTAGACTTGTTAATATCAGTCAAATTTGATAAAGATGATGTAGGCGTTTGATTTTTGGGCGACCATATGCCTATTAGTTAAAATGGTGCGGTATGATAGAATTAAAAACAAAATCATAAAATACAAAAAAACAAAAGAAGAGCAGAAAAAAACATTTCGGAGTCATAAAACAACACAAATCAATTGACAATAAACGTTTGTAGTAAATATATAATGTTTAATGAAAATTATGAATTAACAAAACAAACACAATCCAAACTACTACGACTGCGAAAAAAGAAAAATGAGCGACGTTTTTGGCGTCTTCCCTATTAAACCACATGACAAAAGAAGAAATCACCACCTTTCCTTTTGCTTTTATATTTTTTTATCATAATTAAACATTTATGTTAGAAAAAAGTGGCAGAAAATAATATTCTAACCAAAAAAAAAAAAAAGGAAAATTTAAATAGTGGCTAAAGAAAAAGTCACAGTTGGCAGCTGTTCAAGAAAAGCAAAACAAACAAAAAAAAAGAGAAACAACTAAATGAAAAAAATTAAATTAAAAAAGCAAAACAATCCATTCGAAATTATGCTTATCGTGACGATGTTGATCTAGGCGATGACTCATTTTGTTATCTCCTGTATAATATTGTTTATAAAGATTTTAGTAAATTAAAAAAAAAGTAGACACTGCAGAGGGCGCCACACGGTGGGAAAATCCTAAACAGAATTTGATTATTTTTGTATATTTTAATTTTAATTATAAAACAGAATTTTATTTAATTTTAAATATTTATTTGTTACATGATTGTGGATAATTTTGTGCATTTATTAAGAAATAGTGTTGAAAGTAATATTAAAGAAAGGTGGGCGTGATTTTCAAATTAAATATTTATTTTTATGCAATGAACAACATTTCGGCACGAATATGTGTTGAATATTTTAATGGAAACTATCAAATATATTTAAATAATTTGCTCAGAAGCTTTAAAGAGCCTATAGTGTATTAAATTGACAAAATCTTTAAAATAAATCATTTGATCTATGACAACTCTAATACACATCATTAGAAATGAAATATCTTAATCTTGTTATTTTGATTTGACATCTCATCGATTGGAACTCACCATTTATTAACGGCGTTAGTCTTAAAAAATTACAAAATATTAAAATCTCGAAGAATGTCAATATTGAAAGATGTATGTAATAAAAAATCCTTTATATTGGATAATATATATAATTTTATTACTGGCCTGGCAACACTGAGTGCTGCCAAGTGCAATCTGACATTTCCATTGGAAAGTTTGTAATTTTTAAGCATAATCGTACTCAAAACGTTTTGACGTACGACCATTATTTGCGTTGTTTACAGTGACTTGAAAAAATTAATATAGAAAAAAATGGAATTAACTCGTGAACATTTTCGTGCCATCATTTTTCACAACTTTCGACGTGGATTATCACGACAAGAATGCAGTGATGAACTTAAATCTTTGTATGGCGATGAAGCACCATCTTATAGCACTGTGAAAAATTGGTACAATGAATTTAATCGTGGCCGAAGGTCGCTCAAAGACGAATTCCGTGAAGGTCGTCCAAAAACGGCTGTTGTGCCAGAGAACATTGATGCCGTGCGTGAACTCATAATGCAAGATCGACATGCGATATACCGAGAGATAGAGACATCCTTGGACATTTCTTCCACCAGCATACATTCGATACTGCATGAACACCTGGCCGTAAAAAAGGTTTGTTCTCGTTGGATCCCGCACAATTTGAAAGTCGCTCAAAAAAAGGCTCGTGTCGATTGGTGCAAAGAAATGTTGCATGAATATGATTGCGGTGCTTCAAAAGACGTTTATAAGATCGTCACAGGTGACGAATCATGGATCTATGCGTATGACCCCGAAACGAAACAACAAACGACCGTGTGGGTCTTCAAAGACGAGCAAAATCCAACGAAAGTTGTTCGTGGAAGAAGCACTTCGAAGCAAATGGTCGCCTGTTTCTTCGGCAAAACTGGTCATGTGGCGACTGTTCCGCTTGAGCAAATTAGGACGGCCACTTCTGAGTGGTACACTACAATTTGTTTGCCTGAAGTCATCGGAGAAATTCGAAAAACCAACAAGAGAAGACGAATCATTGTTCACCATGACAATGCGGGCTCTCACACATCGGCTCAAACCAGAGCGTTTTTGACCAGCCAAAACGTCAAATTAATAGGTCATCCGCCGTACAGCCCTGACTTGGCACCTAATCACTTCTTCTTGTTTCCGCACATCAAGAAAAAAATGCGTGGTCAACGATTTTCGTTGCCAGAAGAAGCTGTTGAAGTGTTCAAAAACCATGTTTTAGAGGTGTCTCAATCGGAGTGGAAAAAGTGCTTCGACAACTGGTTTAAGCGCATGCAAAAGTGTTTAAAACATGCTGGAGAATACTTTGAAAAACAATTTGACATAACGTAACACTTCTGTGACCATAAAAACCCCCCTTTAATGATAAGTCCGCTCGGTCGAAAACGTAGTGAGAAAAAAATTAAGTCGTTCATGAACGACACAGCTCTAGCAAAAATCAATGTTTAAGCAACAAAGCCAAGTTTATTGCTTTATCTCGAAGGAGGGAACATTTGTGTGCGAGCAGATCTTCCTTCTTCAAAAAAGTGTGGTGAGACGCAACGCGCACGTTTTTTTTCAACTGACTTTAAAAAATGCCATTGTGTTAACAAATAGTAAACAAATTTAATCATTAATACTTCAATATTCTGTTTATGATTTATCATTACCTATACGATGTATAGTTCCTGGAGAGACTATTTATATCTGAAAACTTGTGGGATATATTTTCTGTGTTGAAAGCCGGCGGCATGGAACTTTTTAAACGCAAAACTTTTATCCGTAACAAAAATTTTTTTTTCGATTTATATTAAATTTTTCGTTTTAAACAACGGGATTTTTTTAATAATATTGATTAATTCTCAAATTTCAAAAAAATTCTTTTTTTCATGCTATTCTCCCGATTTATTATTTAAATCACCGATATTGACTATTGAAGGTCAAAGCACGTCTCGATGGCCATTTCGTTATCGCTTACTTAACTCGTCAGGAGACTTCTGACAAATATTTTAAATAAACTAAAGATTTTTGTCAAAACAATAAAGCAAAGACAAAAATTAAAGTTTAAGCGAAAACAACAATTTTTCGATTTTATTTTTATTATTATTTCATACTCAGGATTTGTTCATTACCATTTAAATTTTATTGGCATTGTTTGGGATAATAACAATGCAAAAAATTTAATTACAATTTAATGCTAATGATTTGTTTTCAATTATAATTGATTCAACTAATAATAATCAAATTTAAATGAAATCATTTAATTACTAATTACAATTGAATAAAAAATGGTCTTTTTTATGAATTTTTGATCACAGAAATTTATAATCACAGGAGCCTAAAAGGAACTGCGTATAAAGCAAATAAACTTCACTCTTTCGCAAATGCTTCTTAATTTAAAATTTAAATAATTTTGAAATTTTAACTGAGTATGTTTAAAAATTGATATCTGAGATCTAAAGTCACTTTACAACTCAACTAAAAGATCTCACGAAAACATAAATATGTTCCTATAGTGTATAATTTTTTTTTTTTTTTGTAAATGTTAAAACATATATTTCAGGAAATGTTTGTGATAAAAATGCCACTTCGAAATAATGCTCTACTATACTTCAAGGGTTTTATTTAGTATAAAAAGATAAGAAGTGACATTTTTTAATGGTAATGCCTTAAAACCATTTAATCATTAGTCAATATAACTACTTTGATTTTTAACTAATTATCAATTAAATATTGTTTTTAAAAAGCATTAGCATTAGTGAAAATAATGATAATGTTTAAAACCATTGGCATTGTTTATCATTCAATGCTAATGTAATTGACAATTAATTAGTCCATCTAATTATTTAATCCCATCTATGATTTTTATAAAATTCCTGATGCTTATGAAGTACTCAACTGTTTCATATCACTTATTTTTGCAGTAATTATTGGTCTTGAAATTTTTCTTAATAATAGCAAGTTGAGTGTTGCGTGAGACTAGCTTGATCTGAACGATTTACAAAAGAAGATTGAAATCAAATGGTAGTTTCTTTGAGTTAGCAATTAAAAACAATGCAAGTTTGGAAGGTAATTTTACGTTGAAAATTATCCTTTTTGCTAAAGTATATTTTCACAGTGATGGGTTTTTTAATTACCAAAATTGATTACTCAAAAGTTGGAAGACTGAAACACACTAAAAATGAGGCTGATTCAACTTTGACTTTTGCTGGTGCTCGAAATCAACACATAAAAATAGAGTTCGTTTTGCCTAAAAGCAAGAGATATTGATGCGAATAAAATTTTCAAGGTGTTGCAGCCCATAATTAATTATTCTCTCGTATAGTAGTATTCTCTCGTTTCAATGATCAAAATTGGTAAACATTGACATTTTTTAGGAGTTATTTAAAGTAAAATATTTATGTGAAAAATATCACAGCCGAAAGGCTTTTTCAAGTAGAACACTATCCTATATTATGTTTTTGTAACTTAAGTGACAAATTTCTCACATGAAGATGTTGTAGTCATGTAATTTTAGACAGGGTGAGCTAAAGGTAATCAAAAACTTTTTAATTACTTTACATGATTTTTGTTTTTTGTAATAACTCTAACTCACCCTGGGAAAAAAAGGCTGACTCTGATATTTTGGTGTTAAAAATATGTCACTTAAGTTACAGAAACGAGGCACTGTTTACTTTTACTTTATGAATTAATACTATTTAGTACAAATCTCGGTACAATTTTGGCGCACCCTTCATACGTGTTTTAGTTTTAAATGAAAAATTAAACTCTTTGTCCACGTTTACACTATGTATTTTTAATGCAATTTTTTTTTGCAATTCTTTTTATAAGTTGCAGCAATATTCGTTTTATTAAACAAAATATAACCAATATAAGCATTCCCTCTAAACTGGAGCCATGCTTATTGCTTACTCCTCTTGCTATACAATCAAACAAACATTGCATGCTACGAGTAGTTTCATGAAAAATTGCATAGTGTACATGCCGTATTATTGAGACACCCTTTAAAGACATACGTTTTCAAAACTTTCTATCTATTTAAAATATTGCTTTTCTAAATCTTTTGCGCTTTTGATTTTTATAAACCACTGTGCAAAATATTTACATTTAATTTTTGTTTTTCCATTAAAATATCAACAAATAAACAGTTATTTGACTACAGGTTGCTTTAGTGAAATAATTTTGTTTTGCACTTTTAAATGATATTTTAGTTATTCATTTCAGTTTTATTTTTAATTCAATTATTCAGATAAAAAAAACCCCCGTTTTAAATTTAAATTTTGGATTCAGTGACGTTTTTACACCGGAATAATTGCAGAAACACTAAATAATTTATTGATTTTGAGAGGAGATATCAGTAATTTTGTTCAAAAGTATTATAAATTTGTGTATTTTAAAACGAATAAAAAATAATTAATATTCAATTTTAATGGAATTGAATAATAATTCACTCTTAACACACGGCACTTAAAGTATTTGCAAAACGAATATTAAGTGGTGATTTGCAAAAAAAAACAGAAAAAAAGTTCAAAAATAAAAGTCATGTGAAATTGAACTGACGTCAGTTTGTATTAGAATTTATTTTTAAATAAAATGAATTTTGTTTAGTCAAACACTTTTAGAATAAAAATTTGTTTGCTCACTATAATTAATCCTTTAGTGATAAAGTTTAATAGTTTTATTTTGGCAAATGTATCCCGTAATAGAGTTGCTGACTCCGTAAACGTCAAGTAACAACTAAACTTTGTGTCATGTCACAAGCACTTTACGCATGATAGCTGCTGCTGTCACTCACTATTTCAGCTAACTGTTGCCTGCTACAGTCCCCTTAACTAATGGCCCAATAATAATAATAATATTGTTATATTTTAACAACAACAAAAAACCCAACCAAAATCAAAACAACAACGACCATGGACAACAGTTTTTGTTTTGGTTCTGTTTGATTGTTTGTTCGTTTGTTTTGGTTTTCGAAACGGGCTTGTTCTGAACCAACTTTGTTAACATTAATGATTATTGTCACTGTATTCTACAGCTCGCACACCCAACAACTAACAGACAATTGCTGAGTTCTTATTCCAATTTTTAGTGCTCTTTAATCTTCATACAACAACGCTGCATAATAGTTGTAATAAAATTTTTTATTATTATTTTATTATTTTTTTTATTTAGAACTCTATTATTATATTGTTTTCTAATTTAAATTAGAATTTAAATAAATCAGTTTGATTTTTTCCAACTCTAAAAAGAAGTTTTTTTTTTTTTAAATTTAGTCAGCAGCAAATAAAGAAATTGAGTTATTCATTTGAGTTGATTTGACTTCGTTTCGATTTAATTAAAATTGTTCGATTTGTTTTTTGTTGTTGTTGTTATTGTAATCGATTGTTTGTACCAGCATATGATGACTGTTTGTTGTTTCACCCTGTTTTGATGCGCCACAATGCAACCCAAATTGAATAATTATATCAGTTTCCGGTCTTACCAGAAATTGTTTTGTATTTTTAATTGTTAAGTTTTTCTTGACTTACACTCGTGAAAAATGTTTGATTAATAAGAAATATATGAAATGAAATTGTAAGAACGAAATAAGAAACTCAATTTGAATCATGGAAAGATAAACAATCGAGCAAAGTGTTAAAGTTTTTTAGGATTTATATGAAAATGGGCGTTCAAGTGAAAATGCATATCGTGAACCTGGTGGTTTATTTCGGTCAATTTAAGCGTGGAAATATGCGTGCAATCGGAAAAATCGTGTAAAAATTTATTTGAGCAAACCGGGTCTGTAGGAGATGTGAAAATACCAGCTCGCACTGCAGAAAATATTGCTGCTGTTCGCGATAGTGTGGCTGAAGAGCCGTCCACTTCAACTTGTCGTCGAGCCCAACAATTGCACCTCTCACGCTCATCGCTGATGAACATTATGCATAAGGACTTGCATTTACACGCTTACAAGGTGCAATTGACTTAAGAACTAAAGCCTCTTGATCACTCCAAACGTCGCCAATGGTCAGAAAGGTGGCAAAAAATGGCAACAGTGGAAGATAAATTTTTGAAGAAAGTCATCTTTAGTGATGAGGCACACTTTCACCTCGTTGATTCGTCAATAAGCAGAATTGCCACATTTGGATCAATGATAATACAAGAGTGATTGTTGGAAAACCCTTGCACAAACAAATTGTGACTGTTTGTTTTTTCCAAAATGATGCCGGTCAGGCAGTTACTGTAAATGTTGTTCGCTATCGTGAGATGATAACGAACTTTTTATGGCCTGAATTGGAAGATATGAATGTGGACGATATGTGGTTGCAACAGGACGGTGCCTGTTGCCACAGAGCTAACAAAACAATGGCTCTTTTGCGCGTTGGACTTCTTTCTTTGGGGTTATTTGAAAGAAAAGGTATACGTCGATAAGCCAGCAACAATTAAGGAGCTAAAGGATTAACTAGTTCGGCACATTAACGGCATAGAACCTAAGCGTCATCAAAAATTCGGAGCATCGGATGGAGGTGTGTCACCGAGGTCGTCGATATCTTGTTCCATTTATAGTTGAATCATACCAATATTATCAAAATAAAAAGAAATGACAATAATTTTCTTAATAATTTAAGTTTTATCAAAATAAATATCGGACCTTAAAATTGAACCACCCTTTATTTTAATTTCTAAAGTAGATGAGAAGAATGCTGATGATGGTTGTAGCGAAACAGAAAATGCAGCGTTATATTCTGCTTTAGACACCATACTTCTTTTGAAAATGTCTGCAAACATTTGTAAATAATTTTAGAAATTACTCCTCGTTCTAAATACCTACAGGATCTTATAGTTACGATAGTTTGCTTAAGAACTATTCATGCTATCGATTTTTTTTAAGTGCTGATTCCGGCAACAAAACGAGAGTTACATTTGCCTATACACTATCGCTATTATCGGTAGTACTATCGATTATTTCGCACCTGTAAGTGGTGACCCGTAATTTTTTAATCGTTTGCAAAAATAAAAGGAGGTAGCCGCTGACATTACTCCTATTAAAAAAACTTGTATAACACGCTACATTCGAAAGCCAAAATTTAAATGCGTCTTTGTAAAGTATTCAATAAACACCATTGCTTACAGCTGCAAAACTATTGATAATCGGCACGTTCGATAGTTTCCTTAAAAACTATCGATACTATAGTTTTAATAGTTTGTTTAAAAACTATTGATATTATCGAAACTATATAATTTTTTTAAGTGCTAACTCTGGCAGCTATCGCTAGCCGATACTATAGCTATCGGAAAAAAGCTGTTGATAGACAGCCAAAAATAAAATCATCGATATTATCGATAGTACTATCGATATGTTTTGTAGCTCTACCATTGTTCTATATCACATTGGAACTTTACAAAACCTGCTACACTATACCAGCAATGCATCAAGGCTATTGCTGGAACGTAATATCGCTATTAAATACACAAAAAATATCCTTGTCATAGTTACGTAATATTTAAAGAAATATGCGTGCTGCTTCACTAATTATCGAATGTTAATTTTTGGGTGTAATTTTTTTTTTTTTTTGTAACAATCTACAAAAATGAAAACAATCACTTTGAAAACAAATCAATCGTAAAATGTTTCGCTTTTGAATTTCTTTGCCTGCGAGTGTGTGTGTTTGTATGCGTTTTAGTAAATTATTCGAAAATTGTTTCAATTTTTTGCCAGTGAAACTAATTCATCCATATGGTTCATCTTTAAAGGTGTGGACAAGGTGTGTCCTCTATTCAGCTTATAAAACACAACATAAAAGGTTTAATAGTTCAATCACATGGACTTAAAAAGTTATTTTTTCGGTTATGTGTTCAGTCTGGACGCTATTTGTGTTTAAACTCTTAATTATTTGTGTTTCAAAAATTCTACTTTCTTTCCTTTAAAAATAGATTAAAGGTTTGTTAGTTTCTATTTTCTATTTTATGGTTTTATTTTTATTTTTTTTTTATATAATTAATATATTTTTGCATACTACGAAATACAAACGAACTCTATTAGACATTTGTAATAATTAATTTGTATGAGTTGTGGTTAGAGTTGTATGTGTGAAAAGCCATGAACAGTAAACTGTTGTAAAGTGTGGCATTATTTAAAAAAATAATTATTTTATAACATTTAGGGGATTTCTGAAACAATGAGTAGATTTATGTGTTATTTTATTTTCTAGACAAGAAGTAGGGTAGATCAGGGCTAATGCAAATATTTTTAACGCTCTTCATTTTAAATCGAATATTAAATATTACGTATTGATAATCTTTAACGCTGGCCACAATAACTATTCCTTATAAAGATATCAATAATTTTGATTCGTCTCTAAGTATTTTTTTCGAAATGGAAGAATTTTTTTCTGGAACATTTTTGCCTGCGTCTGTTTTTCAGTGCTTTTTTTTACAACAAACTAATCTAAATAAGTATCGAATAAATGAACTTCAGCCGAATTATTTCATTCATTTGTCAAAATTGAATTTGTTCATCTAGACATTAAAAGCAGTAGAACAGAACCCCCTTAAAAAATAATATTCTCTACGTTTCGTAAAGCTGATACACCAAAACACATTATGTCATTTTAAATATAGTTTGACCTTAATTCATTAAAGCCCTAAAGAGAACAAACGTTAAGTCTAAAGTTTTTTCTGATGTGATCTGAAGCCAGCTTAAATTCATACGGTTTTGTTAAATTTGTTGAAAAAGGGAGGAGGAGGAGAAAAGTCGAGAATTTGTTTGGAGGGGTTAATAGCCCCTTCGAGAAGAGGACTGCTGAGTCATGTATTACAAGATCTGGGGGTGACGGCTAAATTTATTCTAGGGTATATTTATCCCTATTCGGACATGCTACGCCAATGTTTGATACACAAAAAAAAAAAGAACTGCGTAAAAAATTTAACTTTACAAATTATTTAAGTGATGTCTGTATCATTTTACAACTATAATATGTATTGTGAATAACAAAAACTGACCTACCTATGCCTCCACCTTAACTTAATTAATTTTCATTTTATGTAAACAAAAAAACAAAAAAATGTTAGAAAGTCCATAATATGATTTTGTTGGTTTATTTCAAACATTTAAATAACAACTTTTTCTTTATGTTATTTTTGAGAAATATTTCGCTAATACGATTTAAAACATTTTTTTCACAATTTAAATTTTATGGCATTTTAAAAGCTTCCGGCCAAGTAATGTTAGATTTAATTCGTATTTCTCGAAGAGAATGTAAAGAGAAATCGGTAATTAACACGTAAAATAAAATTATCACCCTTTAAGCCAACAAAAGCTATTAATGCAGGAAATTATGTTAACACAGCTACGTTAAATACAACTTTCTTGCTAAGAAAATTTAAGAAATGTAAATAATATAAAAAATAACTTGGGTTCTCTGTGATAAAAAAAAAAAAACATGTCGTATTGAACTTTAGAATATTTTTAATTCTTATGCAATAATAACACAAGATTTTACTTGTTGTAAATTGCATATTGTATGACGTTACAACCAATATAGTTGTGATCTTTCTATTGTATATTTCTATTGTAAAACTTAGAAAAACATCAAAGTTTTAAGAAGGAATGCAAATAAATTTAAATAAAAATAAAATTGAAATAAAAGTTACAAAAATATGAATTAAAAGATGAGAATATTTTTTTTAGCTTATTGTATAGGCGGTGGGTGGGTCTAATTTTTTTTTTTGTTTGTTGATATGAGGCTCCACTTCAAACACGTGAGAAACAGTATTTTGTAATTGAAATAGTAATTTCGGAGATAAAATATTAAAAGTCTTAGAAAACGTGTCACCTATCAAGTCCAACTATTAAATCAGTTTAAAACTTATAGATTAGAACAAAGGTTTATTTTAAATATCTTCAAAATCTGATTTTGTTAAGATCGGTTAATATGCATAAAATTGCGCGTTTGTCCTCTCCCCAAATCCTCCCTCTTAATTTCCTTTTTTTTAATAAACATAGAAAATTCTACCATCTACATAAATATTAAACTATGTTTTAAATTTTATTGTAATCGATACAGTCATAAATGCCCGTTTTTGCCCTTTTTCTCTCATCTAGGTCCTAACTCTGGAAACAGATATGGATGAAGACCTATATAGGTTTCAAATTCCTCTTTTTCTCACCCTCCGGTCAGCTATTTGAAAATATAAATATTAAATTTTACCATGAGGACAAATACGAGTATCTACCCGCTTTTCGAATTACATTGAAATCGGTTCAGTTCTTTAGCCGTAATTGACGCACCAACAAACAATCTTACAAAAATATTTATAAAATACATATATGTATTAGATTATCTGCACAGTTCAGCGAAGACGTGAAGAAAAACATTTTCATTTACCAAAATGCGTTATTCTAGAGAAAAAGTGTCAAATGGTGGTCCGAATAAAGAAGCGATTTCTACAAAAGAATCCAAACTAGAGGATCTTTGGAAGGGTGTAAAAAATTTAAAACATCGTTGGACTATGAAAGACTTTGTCGTACACGCAAAGAAAAACATGGTTGTGATATGGTCACAATAACTATAATATATTCTTTGTTACATTATAAAGTTGCAGACAACAAATTGTAGTTGTTTTCAGCAATAATTTAGTCACGATAAACACATTTTTGTTGATATTTAATCATACTGTGTTTAACGTTAAAAAAATTTGAACTACGACCAAAGTTTTATAACTAAAAATAATATAATATATTTAACCATAATATAGTTTTATTAATCAGAGTATGATTAAAAGCAAACAAAATAATGTTTGCGCTTAAAAATATTTTGTTCTAGGACTTGACAGAATGCTTTTCAATCAGCTTAGTAAGTTTTTGTTAGCTTTAAGTGAAAATTGTTTTTATGGTTAGAGAAAATAAAATAAAATAAAATAAATATTTGTGTACAAAATAAACAATAAAAAATAATATACAATATATGAAAACAAATAATTAAATATAATAAGCAAAGAATTGTTTTTTTTTTTGTGAGTTTATGTAGCAAATCAATAAAAATAATAATTCAATAATATAACATGATATTTTCAACTATATTATAAAGTTTTAATTTAACTATTTAATGTTTTAATTTTGACATAATTATTTTTTCATTTTACCATGTTATTGGTTTGCTAGACAACAATTTGGTTACAAGACCAGCTTTATTATTATTAAATGTAACAATACTATGTTTTGTTAAAAACCATATAATACAACCATAATATGTTGCTCTTAAATTATGGTTACCTCAACCATGTTTTTTCTTTGCATGTACAATTATATTCCCTACAATTTTTTATCGCATTTTTGCTTTCGTGCTCGTTTTTTTGAGTTTTTCAGCAGGCTAAAAGCCGTTTTCATAACTAAGAATAGTTTACAGTAGTATTTCAGACACTGTTTGTTTACTACAACTATCGATGAATAATCTTTCATTTAGCTTTTAATGTCAAATTAATTTATAGGGAGTTGCCCTATTTTCCACATAATAAACAACAAAAAATTAAATAACGCTAAAAAAAATAGTAATAAACGAGATGGAGGATGTTTTTAAAGTTCTCAACCTCAAAATAAAGTGAAGTAAAGGGAGTAATTATATATTACCTATTATAGTGAAACTGAAAAAATTTTTTATCTATGCCCTCAAGTCTGGCAACCCTAATTTGATATACAAGCTTATCGAATTAATTAATAAATTAATCAAAGGGCCAAAATTTTAAAATACAAAATGCTTCGTTTAATCCAAAATAGTATAAAATCAAATTATGCAATATTTAAATTATTGTTTTGTCAAAAAAAGAACAACTTGTTGAAAATACTTCTTTTGAAATAAAAATAAACTTAAATTCTTTTACGCAGCCAATAAATTATCCAACAAAGCATACGAATGACTGACTGACTACACAATTTGAAAGATCATTAAATTTATAACGAAAAAAAGATGTGTTTTTTATCTTTCCACAAATTTGACATAAACATTGTTTTTATACGACTGATCTAATCACTCATTTCAGCATATTCAGTTTATTAGATGATCATCTACACATGTATGATAATTAAGTTGTAAAAATATTCCTAACTACCGATCATAGAATGGAGTAGAGCGCCAAATGATGTATAGAAATACAACAACAATAAAATATAATGAAATTTTAAGCAAAATTTATATGAAAAACTACTTTTTACTGCTGTTTTGATGCTGTTATAGTTGTTGTTGTTGTTGATTTTAAAAATAGTTGCTTGATAATGGAAAAACAGCGAAATAACAAATGAATTAAAATACAATATTAAATGAATCTGAAACTAGAAAAATACGATTTAATTCATAGACTATTTTAATATAGAGCCAAAACTGTTTTTTAAAAATCCAAATCCGTACCCAGCAAACATTTTAATTTGAGATAATTTTTTTTCTTAAATTTAAAAATTAATGCACAGTCTGTTGTAAGTGTGGTAAATTGTATAAATATACAAAATTGAAATACATTGCAGATATTGAGGACTGTATTCAGACGCTGGAAAATAGGGAGCAACAAGAAATAGCACGGACAAAATTTACTTCAATAATGGAGAATTATCTTAATAAACATAGGCTTAATGAACATGACCGTTTTGTACTAAACACGGCCGAAAAAACGAGGAAATTTCTTAAAAGGAATAAGAACATTGCCATTTTAGAAGCGGACAAAGGAAATGTGACAGTTGCAATGGATAAAACCAACTATGAAAGGAAAATGGATACTATTCTTACAGATATAATGACTTATAGAAGACTAAATAAGGACCCTACATCATCATTACAAAAGAAAAACAACGAATTGATTGATGATCTTTATAAGTGCAATATAATATCAACGATAGATCGCAAAAAACTTAAAAAGGACAATGTTATTGCACCTAGGATTTACGGACTACCCAAAATCCATAAAGAAGATATCCCCCTTAGACCAATATGCTCCACGATTAACTCACCTTCAATGGAACTCTGCAAACTTTTGACGAATATATTAAAAAATCTTACGATTAATTCTGAATACAATATTAAGGACGCAATACAATTTAAAAATAGAATTAACAACTGTGCAATATCTGAAGACGAAAAATTAGTGTCCTTTGATGTAGTGTCGTTATTTCCGAGCATACCTGTGGACTACGCTATTGAACTAATAAGCAGAAAATGGAACGACATTGAAAAACATACATCAATTTCTAAGGACCTATTTTTAAAAATACTTAAATTCTGTATTAAAGACAATAGATATTTTAGATATAAGGACAAGGTCTACAGTCAACACAGTGGTTTACCTATGGGTTCTCCAGCATCACCTATTGTAGCTGACATTGTTTTGGATGAATTATTAAATGAAACGAGAAAAAAATTAAAAGTACAGCCTAGAGTCCTGACGAAATATGTAGACGACCTCTTTGGGATAGTGAAAAAAGATGCAATTGACGAAACTTTAAGAGAACTAAACAATTTCCATCCTAGAATTAAGTTTACAAGTGAAGAAGAGAAACAAGGCAAGTTACCATATCTTGACACATTAATTATAAGGAGAGACAACAAAATTTATATTGACTGGTACCAAAAGCCTACTGGATCTGGACGGATTGTGAATTTCTACTCGTGCCAACCAAAAACAATAATAATTAATACCGCAAACAATTTTATAAGACGAGTTTTGACAATAAGTGACGAATGTTTCCATGAAAATAATATCAAGAAAATAAGATCTATTTTGAAAAGTAACTCCTTCCCTGACACTTTAATAAAGAAACTTATTTTTAATAATTTAAAACATAACAGTTTGGACAAAACAAATAAAAGTAATACTGAGACAACAGAAAAAATTTATAAATCCGTTCTATATATACCAGAGTTCTCAGAAAGAATAAAAAATGCTGGATTATTTAATGTAGACAAATATAAAATAGCATTTAAAAGTCATAATACGCTAAGACAACTATTCACAAAAACCAAAAGCAAAATAGACAAGATGGACAAATCAAATGTTATTTATAAAATCAATTGCACTGGGGACGGGGAAAACATATGCGATCAAGTATATGTTGGTACGACAAAAAACAAACTAAAAACCAGAATATCAGGACACAAATCAGACATAAAATGTAGACACAAAACAAATACACAAAAAACAGCACTCGCAGCCCACTGTACGGAGAGAGGACATACTCCAAACTTTGATCAAATAGAGATTTTAGACACAGAAGAGAAATATAATAAGAGATTTACCTTGGAAATGCTACATATTATCAACATACCACAGGACAAGAGAATGAATTATAAAACAGATATTGAAAATTGCGCGCAAAACTATAGACATATAATAAATAAAAAATAAGAAATCAAATCAGTGCAATAACAGACATTAAGTTAAACACTAATTTTTATTGTTTGTTTATTTATTGTAACTCATATTGTAAGTTTATACATTGTTGTTGTAATCAGTAAATTTTGTGTGTACAGTGGTCAATATGTATGTTTATTATATATAATATAAAAATTTTATTTTTTTAAGATTTCCTGAAGATGCCAACCGGAGGTTGGCGAAATATTGAAAAATAAAATAACTGTTAAAAAAAGACCTTCAAGCTCAAAAATTATTCAAAATTACATTTTAATATACAATCACTTTACAAATATAGTTGGTCTTTTTTATGTAAACATTTGCTGCGATAGAAAATTATTGAATGTCTTACAAATTAATTGAAAGCTGAATGTTTCAAATGTATAAAAGAAGAAGCATACAATTTGTTTAATCTTTTTGAATTATAACTTTTAGTTTTTATGAATTTATTTGTTGGTCTGTTTAATAAAAAAATTAACATAAAAATAAACTTTATTTTTTCCCAATCAGGATTTGAACCGTGAATTAAGATTGACTCTTTTTCGGCTTGAGTTAATTTTTAAATTTAATTTATGAAAAATTTTAGAACGAAAAATTATTTACAAATGTATGCGGAAGTTTTCCAAAGAAAACAAGAAAAATTGGACACTAGCAGAATGTAATGCCGTATTCTCTGGGTGGCTACAGCCTTCATCAGCACTCATTGTATCTATCTACTTTAGGTATGTACGTTTTAAATAACGTAATGCATTCAGGTTTTAGTTAGGCTGAAGTTTTGAAAAATGTAATTCTTGAAATCGAATTAAGGAAACCGTTACTTTTTTAAAACAAAATTATCAGTAAAAATATTGAACTCTTATCTCTGTCGAAGTTAAGAAACAATTTGGAAATTATTTTTAATATCAAATTACAACAACAACAAAAATTGTTATATCAAACTCTTGACTTTTTGATTGCTGGGTTGTCAACATTTTATGCAATGAAAATGTATTGGCAAAAAAAAAATAATATTTTTTATTATTGTTAAACTGTCAGTGTCATGTTCGAATAAAATAATGCCTGCGGATTGAAACAAACTTTTGCCTCTATATGAATAAATACTTTTTGATTTAAACACGCAATCACACATACACATATGTAAATAACAAACATAAAATTTTTAAATGAACTTAATGGATCATAAAAAATAGAAGACTAAAAATAGAGAACAACAAATTTTTATTTTGTTGTTTTTTTTATTAAAAATTTTACAATGAACAAAAAATTTTATAAATTTTAAATTACTTAAGAAAACATGTTTAATAATAAAATTTTTAAATGAAACACAAATATTGTGATAGGGAAAACTTTCATGACCTATTAACAGGAAAAACATCACAATTTACACAACATGATTTTTTATTTTGAAATTTAAATGGCGACAATTAATACAAAATGACATTTCACACAACGTATTGAATGGTTGTTTTATGTAAGTGATGTTACAAATTTGGAATAATGTGGAATTTACCTGTTCCTGTGGGAGCCTTGGCCTTGAATTTCGGTGCAAACATACTGGGTGATTCAGCCTTTTCTGTAAGATTTTTTATACAAATATTTGCATTTGTTGAAACAATAATTATTTGCTTTTGTGCAACACAAATAACACTTAATTTGTGTTTGAATACATTAATAAACAATTAAATATTATTTAAAAATGTTTGTTGTAATTAATGATTTAATTTTAAATTAAATATTTAATTTTTAGTTTAAATTGATTTTTTTTTTTAAGAATATTCTTACTAACCCTGTCCCATATTTTCGCAGACTAAAAACACACAGAAAGAAACAAAAATAAAAGAAGAACAAGGAACCTGCAAAACACTCTGTACGCTTTTACGTTCGACACTCAACTTGTTTGGTTTGAGTTTTTTTATTTATTTTTTTGAAAATTTCGAAACGAAAAAAAATTAAAAAAAACAAAAAATATTCAAATAAATTTATTTTTCACCACTAATACCCACCATTATCATTGTCATCATACTCGTACAATTGAGTAAATGAAGAAAAAGAAAATAAAACAAAATCATTCTGATTGTAAAGATGTACAAAAAAAAAATACACATCTGATTAAAAGAGAAAAATTAAATTCATTTTTGTAAACAAAAAACTTATTTTTGGGCACGAGTGTACATATGAACATGGAACGCTATATATTTGTTTGCTTTTTATTTCATTCTGACCGATCTGAGTAGTCCAACTACATATAGAGAGTAAAAGAGAAATGTTTATCAAAAAGTCTGCCCAAATGTAAAAATTAAAAAAAAAAAAATTCATACACCCACCATTAATCTCTGTTGATCAACATGTGTTGAAGCCAAAAATAACAAAGAGGTTTTTTACAAGTGATGTTATTTTAAATCATTTTACATTTGTCAAATGACAACTTGATTAGTTTTGACCCAATAAAATAAAATTTTTGTGAGCCAATTTTTAACAATAGTTTTAAGTGACATGTTGTAGCTGTGCTGTACAGTAAGACGAGGTTCGATAGCGTGCTTCAAAACAATAGAAGAAAAAGTAAAGAGGCTTGGCTGTTCCAAAGGTTATCCCGTCGGATTTATTTTGCGATGCTTTTAAATACGAGAAATTGAGGGCCCGCTAAATAATTTTTTTTTTAAATGATATAAAAAAAAACAGAAACCAAATGTTGCCAATATCCTCCTCTTCAATTTTTGTGAACAAAAAGTCTTTAAACATGGCCCGATAACGATCGCCATTGACTGTAACGGCCACTCCTCATTTTCGAAGAAAAATGGCCCAATTATGCCTCTGGACCAAAATCCGCACCAAACAGTGACACGTTTTTTTGGTATTTTCAGTGTATGCGTGCGGGCTTTCTGTGCCCCAAATGCGACAATCTTGATTGTTTTTATACCCGCCAAGATCAAAATGAGTTTCATCTGAAAAGATGAGATTTTTGGCAAAATAATCAAAGTATTGTCGCAATATTTTCCAGCGTTGTTCAAGCGTATACACAACCATATTCGTTCAGCGGAAGGATAAAACTAATTATCTGTCAAATCAGATATAAGCTAAGTGCTACCATACACAAAATAACAAATTTTAACAATGCAGAAGTTAGGATGTTTGTTGCTCGATCACGCCTAAACGGCCAAACTGTTTGAAATGATTTTTCGATTAGAGATAGACGTTTGTATAAATTACAGCACATGATATATTTTTGAGCTTAGAGCGGACGACAATGGATAAAGACAAAAAATCAAGCCTACTTTAAGGCGTTAAAAAATAAAATTGCTTCTTTTGTAGAAACAAGCACAAATTTTCTTAAAATTTTAGCATAGTTGTAACAACATAATGGACAAAGTAGATAAAATCGATTAACATTAATTAAAACAGCTTGTTAAATATAGCAAGGATTAAAAACTATATTGAAATATTAATTATGCCTACGTTATATTTAATTAAATTAGAATTACTTTGATGTTTACAAATTGATAATAAAATTTCGAAATTCAATTACTAAAAGTTTAATGGTTTAAAAAAAATCGAAGGTTTATTAAAATCATATTTAATAAAAATATATTTGAAGAGATTTGCACACGTACATAAGTAAAATATAAGATTTAACTCTGGCAATCAACAATCAATGCTACAATGTTGCGAAACATGTTGCTAACTAAACAGCAATAATTATTGCTACAATTGATGAGAACATGGTAAATTTTTAGCGAGGTCGAAACACTTGCAATATTTTGCCATTGACTTTTTGATCACCACACAGCTGCTGGCGCCGTTTTTGTTTATAAAACATCATTATTAAGTTACTGATCGCGTAACAAACAATTTTAAGAAATTGAAAATATATACAAAAAATATTTTAAAGCAATAAATTAAAATATACAAAAACGTACATATGTTAATTTAATTAAACTTGTTTGGTATTTAAATTTGTGTTTTACAAATATTGGGCATTTGTAAAGTGAATTTTTTCCTTAACTCAAGGCTATGCTTCGTTTTTATTTTTAAAATAGTAAAGCATACTTTTAGGATTAAGAAAGTATGCAAACAATTGTAGCAAGGTTTTTTTATATTATTTAATAATTTTTATTAATCTTTTAACAATTTTGAATAATTTTGAGATCACTCCCACTTAAAAGTTTTACAGAAGTTGTTGTCTAGAACTTAGTATTACAAAAAAATTACCTTTAGAAATTTATTATAATTTTTACAAAGACGAAAAAAATAGAAGGAAGGGAAAGGATTTTACAGTTTTAAGTTTAATCATGCACTAAAACCAATTTTTCTTTAATATATGGAAAAGGGATATTAACCAGACACTTACTACGGGGAAAATTTGTATTTTTGGTTTTAATTCTTAAAATCTCTCACCCACCATTTTGAAATAAAAATCCTTTAGCCAGCTTAAGATCTTTATCGATTTCCTGCAATAGATCGCTTTCAGACCAGCTGCGACGATTCGTAGTTACAGCAAATCGTGTTTGCTTATTAGTTCTTCGTGGTACACGATCCGTTAATGGGGGATCTCGAGGAAGAGTGGATGTTTGATGAGTTCTTGATTTAGGGTAATGTGACTTGTTATCTATATTTGGAAGAACCAAATAAAAAGATATAAATTTACAAAAAAGTATGGGTGTACATATGTATTAAAAATATTCAAAAATTACACAAATCCCATTTCCAACTGTAAAGCCGTGTGTTTATATATCTTTACTCATTTCTGCTAAAGAAAATATTTTTCAAATTGGAAATGGTGTCACTTTATTACAGATTTTTTATTTTTATGTTTCAAAAATTTGTATGTTTTGTATTTCAGTTGTGTGTTTTTATTTATACTTTGCAAACAGTTGTCATTGCCAAATATTATTGTTTGTTTATTCTTAAAAAATGATGCATTTCTTTGCTGAATGTCAATTTTAAGTTATTTTTTCTGATTATGTTTTTTACATTTTTCATTAACTTTTTTGTTCTTCAGACGTTCCTTTAATAATTTATTTGAGGTTTTTTTTTTTTTTTAACAAAAAAGTGTATAATTTATTAATTTTAGTGTAAACAAATTAGATGTATTACAGAACACAGGGTTAAATTTTCATTTTATTTATTTGTTATTATTATTATAATTTTTATTTTTTTTTGGTGCTTTTTATAATTGACCATCTGGTTATGAAAACAAAACAAAAAAACGAACAAACTACTTGAGAGCCATTAAGTGAAAAATTTCCCTTTATTATCATTTAATGAATTTCTGCCACAAACCAAACCAAGTGTAGCCTCACTCATGTCATAACCCACATGTTGAAATAAAGCAGAATTATTCTTAAACAAACATACACACGTTTACAAAATGAAAAATGTACACTGCCTAATAAAAATCAGGTACATCAAAAATACCGAGAAGTGAACTTATAGACAATTTTTTTGTAGAAGCTGACCTGCTTGCATTTTCCTTAAAAAATCGAAACTTAGTGCTCATGGTGTTAAAATTAATTTTTGTTTCGACAATTATTAATTATTCACGCTAAATTGTTTTTACACCTTTAAGCCTGGTTTGTACGTACTCAGTTCGAATTTGTGAAAGTTGTAGAGCAACATTGTTTATTTTATGTGGAAAATTTGACATTTACAATGTGTCTATCTCGCGAAATGTAAACAAAAGACATACGAACAGCTGTTGTTTAAAAATGTCCGCATAATATAATGGATAGTTGTTTTTGCAAAGGCAAATAAAATAAAAGGTGGTGGCATGGAGAATTCTGTACTTTTCGCCGTTAGCCCGAATGTCAAACTTCGCCATAGCTACCACCTTATAATAATTTTTAAATTATTTACAAATGCATTTTTTTTTTAGAAAAATTTACATTTTTGGTAAAATTTTCGTGAAAATAAATATTTTGATATTTTTGATTCGTTAAGTGAATTTTAAATTTTTTTCTAATCTAGAATTTTTCTTACCGAAGTTTAATACATTTGGTGAAATGTTGGTGGAAATGTAATATTTAATTATATGTTGAAATTTGGAAGGTTTAGTGATATTCCAATAACCTGCTAATTTATAGTATTTTTCTGAAATTTACGTTTTCAATAAAACAAAGCACAATACAACAATATCCAACAAAAAAAGCTTAATTAAATCTGTAAACCGTAAGGAAAATGAAGGCGCTCGCCTTTTTTCCACCATTATGGACCACCAAATGCTAAGTTTCAATAGCGAAATTATGTCGGAGAGATTGCTAATCATAAATTTTCTGTAGCTTATCTGTGGATGTGGCAAAACTGATTTCAATCCGGTTATGGACAGACGAAAATTGCATCAGAATCAACAATATACTTTATGGCTTGGAAATGAATATTGTGGAAATTAGAAGTGGAATGGCAATTTATACATTCCCTTTCTAGCAGTGGTGAAAAAAGAAAAACACATTTAAACATTTCAAAGCTCAAAAGAACAAATTTTAAATTATTCATACTACAAGTCCATTGCGTTAAATGGTTTTAGATTTATTAAAAATTACGCAAAATACAGTAAAATATAAAAAATATCACTTTATACGTATGTTCAGTAGAAGTTGTTGTTTTTAAAGTAACAATTATTTCTTTGAACTCGAACGTTTCTGATAAAATCTTAATTAAACAATGATGCCGACTTTGATTTTTCTGCTTCACATCTGTTTGAAATTATTAAATTGTTGCATGTTCTGAATAAAAAATATTAAATTTACACTAATTCACACACCTACACTTGTATGTGTGTAAATATGTCAATGAATAAGCTCGAGTACCCAGCCGTTTTGATGGTTAAGTTTAAACTTGATAAACAAATTTCAGCAGTAAAAATTACTATTACTAATTAACAATAATTATTAATAATGATTTGTGTATTATTTTATTTCGCAGAAATGCGGTTCTTAAAAAAGGGCACATCATATTTTTTGATAAATCCCGTGGGCGTGGCACTTACCATACAAAATAAATATTTATCGTTGTGTTACTTGGTATTTGTAATAGGCATCACCTTGAAATTTTGTTCAAATAACTTTCTTATTTATATGCATAATGCAGGCAAAAATTAGTTGAATTTGAATAATGGGCGTGGTAACTCCTATACAAAGTGCAAGACTACTACTGTGTAGCTAGAGAACTACAATAGGTAGAGTTTTAAAATTTTGCACTAGTAACGTCTATGTTTATATATAGAGTTAAGCGCCATACAGATTGAATTAGAATAGTGGGCGTGGTACCCTCCATACAAAATGAATAATTGTCGTGTCTCTAGAGAAAACCAATGGATAGAGTCTTGAAATTTTGCTAAAGTAACTCCGCTCTTAATGTGCATAGTAGGAGAAAAAAGTGTTTGAATTGAAACAGAAGGCGTGGTACCTCCCATACAAAGTGAATAATTGGCATGGTGTACCCAGAGAATTTTAACACGTAGAGCTCTGAGATTTGGTACCAAAAACTTTTTAATGAAATACGAAATGGTAAATTGTTATCGTTTTCCTAGAGAACTGTATGGGGTGTCCTTAAATTTCGTAAAAGATCTTCCATATAAGTGTACCTAATTAACAAAAATTAGCTGGATTCGAAGAGTGGTTGTGGTACGATTATTCCTTTTAGGGTAGTGTAGTTAGAAGTTTATGTTGTTAATATTTGAGCAGGTTAAAAAATGTCCTAATGCCTGCCTCAGGTGCCCAATAAAGATCACAAGGAAGCCGTACTCTGGCTTTTGAAAACTCGATTTGAGCTCTCTAAAATTTTAATTGACAGGAAATATTTCTGCAGACATTTTATTGCATTGTACGTACGTATTTGCCAGTCGACTTTGAAATGATTTACGTAATGAGAAAAGCATGTCGTAGAAAAAGAAAAGTGGATATTGCGAAGAACACATTATATTATAGTACCAATAAAATGATGAGTCAATGGGCTAGTTGCCTCATGTGATTTTTTTGTGGCCATGAAGCCTTTACGTAGATTTTAAAGCACCGATTATATAGGAGAGTTATAATCCATTCTCGGTAGGATATTGGCAGCACAAGTAGTATAGAATTCACATGCAATATTATAACTTCTAGTATGGTTTAGAAAAGTGTGTACTTGAGTACTTTTGAGAGACTAAAAAATCTCATTAAATTTTCATGCCTAGAACATCGAGAGTTTCTGATTCAGAACCCATGTTTATAGACGAAGCAGCATTTTCGATGATAAATATACAATATTTCCCATGCAGTAGATTTGTGCCATTTAGCAAATTATAGTTCAAAGTTTAAACATGAACTAGTTCAATTTTTAGTTAAAAATGTCTTTTATGTTCAAAGCTCGTTTAGTTCAAATCATCTTTTAGTTCAAAACAACTTTAGTTCAAGGCTCGTTTAGTTCAAATGCTGTTTCGCAGTTTAGTTCAAATCTCCAAAAAAAATTATTACTATTGTAGCTCCTAGACTGGTAACATTCTTTTTGACTTACACCAGCAGCCAGTGAAATAAGGATCATTCTTAAGTTGACAGTGATACAATAAACATCTTAAAATGTTTCAAACTCTAGTCGTGTGTGTATAGTTTTTACTATGTAGACGTACAAATTTGAACTAGTTCATGTAGTTCCACAATGGAGTCGTTCAATTGAACTAGTTTGCTTATGAACAACTCAAGCTTACTATACAGGTTTTTGACAATAGTGCTAAAATCTGCAAACTTATAGAACAGGTCAGACACAATGTCGAATTATAAAAGATAGATTCGAATTAAGGAGATTGCAAATTTTCAATTTTAATTCCACAGCGGTTCTAATATCAGGTTTAAATATACTGTACATCAAAAAGGGAAAATTAAAAATTGTTTGTAAACCGAAAATTTTCACAGACATACTAAACTATACATGGGTTGCAAAACTGAATGCTAAAGAGGTCCAATTTTTACACTATTTATTAAAAAATAATATACCTCAATTAAAAAAGATACAGAATTATGCCACTTTTCACGTAAAGAAATTTTTTAAAATTTGTACGATCGTATGTAATATTTTTTGCGCTACAGCATTTAAACTAAATTGTTTTTAAATTGTTGTTAATATATACACCGCCAATTTATTTAGGGCGTGGAAATTCCCATATTAACAGAAACAGATCATTTATACAGGCAAACTTCACATTTGTTAGAAATTTTAAAAATCTCTTCAGATCGGTAAAGCTTGGGCAACAAATATTGTGAAGATTACTTTTCATTGATAAAACAAGAAACGTCGGGTGGTTAAATTTAAAGGGCCGATGTTGAATGCGAACCACACCTGCATTTAATTTGACATTTCTTAATTTCAGACAAACTCAATTTGAACCGAGGAAAGATACGTAAGCGAGCAACGCGTTAAAGTTATTCAGGCTTGTGATAAAAATGGGCGTTCAAATCAAAATGCCTATCGTGCACTTCGTGATTTTTTCGGTCAATTTAATAGTCCAAATGTGCATACAATTGGAAATATTGTGCAAAAATTTGAGCAAATCGGGTCTGTAGGAGATGAGAAAACACCAGTACATGCTCATACAGCTCGTACTACAGACAATAGTGCTGCTGTTCGCGATAGTGCCTCACGCTCGTCGTTGATGAACATTATGCAATTGACTCAAGAACTAAAACCTTTTGATCATTCCAAATGTCGTCAATTGTCAGAATGGTGGCAAGAAATGACAACAGTGGATGATAAATTTTCGAAGAAAATCATATTTAGTGATTCGTCAATAAGCAGAAGTGCAACATTTGGGTCAATAGTAATCCAAGAGTGACTGTCGAAAAACCAATGCACCTATAGGGTCCGCCAAATAACTTTTTTTTGTTTGAAAATGCTAATGCAAAAACGTATTGAATGGACAGTTGGCTTCAACTCCCGAACCAATTGGACTTTGTATGGTGTCATACCAAGGTCTTTATGCAAAATTCGTCTTAATGATGTTTTCAAAATGTTCGATTGTTGAGAACGACGGTGAATTGATGTTGATGGCGCTTCACGCATACTTTCTGCCACAGCAGCAATATTCTCGGGTGTACGCACTGTTTTTGGCATTTTACCCTTTGGTTTATCGATGAGGTTGGAAAAAAACGTTAGATGGCGGACCACTTAAAAAGAGTGACCTGTTTGGTGCGGGCTGGCGGCATTATCGTGCCCAATTTTTTCTAAAATGAGGCCGCTCAGGCAGTTACTGTAAATGCTGTTCGCTATCGTGAGGTGAAAACGAACTTTTTATGGCCCGAATTGAAAGATATGGATGTGCATGCTATGTGTTTTCAGCTGGACGGTGCCACTTGCCACACAACTAACGAAACAATGGCCCTTTTTGTGCGACAAATTCAATGGCCACGTGCTGACGATGTCAATTGGCCGCCAAGATCATGTGACATTGGACTTGTTTCTTTGGGGTTATTTGAAAGAAAAGTCGTACGTACGATAATAAGCCAGCAAAAATTCAGGAGCTAAAGGAAGAGATAAGTCGTCACATTACCGTCACTGAACCTCAATTATGCCTTAGCGTCATTGAAAATTTTAAACATCAGATGGTGGTGTGCCGGCGAAGTCGCGGCGACCATTAGGCCGATATTTTGTTTCATACATAATTGAACCATACCAATATTTTCTAAATAAAAAGAAGTGACAATCATTCCCTAAATAATTTTTGTTTTATTCAAAATCAACATCGGCCCTAAAAATTTAACCACCCATTATAATAAGCAAATTGTAAAATTAACTGGTTATAGCTGCTTTGTAATGCAAAATCTATAGTATAAAAAGTTGTCATAAGTTAAATAAATAAATCTATTCATTAACAGCTATCAGAACTAAAGGGTACTTAAACCGCTATTAACGTTCATACATTCACACATGTATGTGTGTAAACTACTTAAACATAACGAGTACACAAAGTTATGCATTCAATTGTATTTGTAGTGTATTATCAAATTATCGTCATCATGCAAAGCTTTATTTTTTTTCAAATTAAATGAAAAATTTCAATTTTAATTTTCTAGTTAAAACAAAAAACTTTAGCTTTTATTTAATAATTCATAAATTAGGTTTTGCATAAAGAAACAATTTTTTTATATATCGACTTAAATATTGCACATACTCGAACATACATAATTAATATATTTAAATTGTTGATTTTAGTGGGTTAAAGGGAAATTAGTTGTAAACTAAATTAATTTTATGTTAATAAAATTTTTAATTTTTAAATAACTTTGGTAACACTTGACAGTTCACAAAATTAACAAAATAAAATACATAAATTTAGTTTTATTTTTTTAATAAATTAATTTCTTTTTTTGGGTTTCTTTTCAGAATAGAATTTAATTAAACAGCTATAAATATTGGAAATAGTGTGGGTTAGTAAAAATGTGTTTAATAGTGGTGCTGGTTATTTTTGTCATTAATATCGGTCATGGTTTTTGTATTATTGAAAGTTAAAGTTCTATTTGATTTTAATTTTATTGTGTTCTGGTTTTCAAAACTTGTTGCCGGCGTTATAAAAGTTACGCCAATAGTTATTAAATTCTTCCACTATACGGCTACGAAATGGTGATTTCCAAAACATTTCATCGAATGAGCCAGGCAACTGTGTTGGCAACTCTGACAAGCTTGAGGAAATAGAAGAGTAATTTGAAAATGGATGAAAAGGGTGTCTATTTAATGTTGAGATGTCATCGTTATCGTAGCTATCGTTATCGTTTTTAAAAACATCGTTATCGTTCCCTAATTTGGCAGCACAAAACATTTCGGGGTATTGGAGAAAAAAAAACAAAGAAAAAAGACAAAACAAAAAAAGTAATATTCTAAATAGGATAAGTGCATACATACACGTTTATACACATACACACACATAAACTAAATGTTACGGATGTGCTTATAAAAATATTAAAAAAATACATACACCAGGTTCAGGAAGACAAAAAATTATTGTTGCAGGATGTGTTAATGATGGGAAAAAAGAAAAATATATTTAAAAAAAAAAATTAATGAAGATAACGGGGAGCTACAAACATGTTAAAGTACAAGTACACAAACACCATTACAACAACAAATACCAGACAAATGGAAGAATTAAAAATTCAGCAACAGGATCATTTTCAATTATTTTAAATGAAAAGTTATTAAATGTATGTGCGCTTGTGTGTGTGTAAGAGGGAGATAGAAAGTGTGTCATTAATAAAATGTATTTTTTATTTTTAAATGAATCTTCTCCAAGCTGTCCATGCGGACAAGCCTAATAACACCGCTGTACCCAAAACGCTACCGATACCAGTTAAAAAGTATGAGTCTGATTCTAAATGTAAATTTTGTGAAGTTTTATTGTCATTATTATTATTATTATTAGTGGCTTTGGTGTTATAACATGAGCTTGCTGAAGCTAAAGCTTTTTGGGATGTCTCTGTTTTGCCAGAGGACTCACCGTGTCCGTGATTTTCCGCTAATATTGGAGCGCGCAACGTTTTCACTGTCTTAACCATTGAAGATTTTTTGAAAGCTCTGCTAACGGAATTGTCTGTAGTTTCTTCTGAACGTTCTTCCTCCTGATGTTCTTCGCGGTGACCACCCTCAATTTTTTCACTTTGATGATTAGAGAATTTAGCAAATTCACGCAAGTGAGCTGGTAATCGTCGTAAGTTGGCTTCCTTCTCACCCTCAATAATTTTAATGGGTGGCACATCTTCAGCTTCACTTAGCTGGGCTTGAGCAGTCGGTTGTGATTCGGCACCCGACTCCCAATCACTGTCAGCTGGCATGGCCAATTTATGCCTTCTCTCCTTGACACGACTTAAAAACTCTTCACCCATATCGGCCTTATGCTTTGCTGTGGCCTCATCTTGGTGTATTTTTGATATTTTTATAATATTCTGCAATCTACGCTTCTCACGCTCTGCCACCTTATTAAGCCATTCCTCTGCCATTTGTTGCCTAAACACCTCATCTTCGGTGAGTGTAGGTAGCTTTTGATTTGATCTATAGTGATCACGCAAAGGTCGCGTAGGTGAAATGGGCATTGTTAAGGTTTGGTCCATTTGCATCGTCTGAGCTTTTTGTGCTTCTTTCATTAAGCGCATACGTTCAGACTGTAAGCGTTCAAACTCTGTGCGAAGTGCCTCTTCTTTGCTAGCTATATATTTCAGTTGCTGCTCATGTATTTCACGTGGCAAAGAAGCACGCCTTTGTCGCATATCTTCCTCTTTAACATGGCATCCTTCTAAATTGAAATAGCCAGATGGCTGGGGAGCCGGTGATACTCCCCGTCTTGTTGTAGTGCTTATATACTTTGGATTAGGATCTCTTTCAATCATTGAATAGCAGCTGCCGAATTTTGGTCGGTTTTGTTCAGGTGCTCCATTTAGCATGGGAGCATGATGTCGTCTAACATTGTAAGCATTAAACTGATCATAGGAGTGCTGATTGTTGAAAGATAAATCATTTGTGGAGACTGTTAGACGTGGAGCTCTAATACCTGCTGGTCGGCGTTGATAACATATTTCGACTTCCTTAGCAAATGGACGTACAATATTTTCAGAAGAACCAAAATCATAAGCATACTTAGACCAATCATCTTCAGCTCTGTGGATCGGTATTTGATTACTGTGTCTGCGTTGTCTGTGATGCCTGCCATCGTTTATATTAAACATAGATTCCGCTTTGCGAAAGCATTCATCATCACTTTGCGATTTCACATTTTCTATTTGTATTTGTATGGGTATTTGATAAGTTTTAGGTGGTTTGGGTACTGGTGGAGCTTCCTCATCTGTACTTGTCGTTTTGGTAGTTAGTGGGGTGCTGTTGCCATTTTCAATTTGTATTGGTATATTGTAAGTACGTTCAGCTTGATGATCTACCGTATCTCTGGCAGGTTCTTGTGGCCTTGTGAATTTTAAGGATCGTGATCTCATTGATCTTTCGATTTCTTGTTCCAATTCCTTAAAATGTTCATGTCTTCTTCTGTTAAATTCTTCGATTTGTTGCTTTTGAGTCAAGTGAACTCTATTTAAGTCAAACATTGATGCTGACTTTTCTCGTTGTTGTCTTTCGGCTTTACTCGTTTCCAGTTCCCTGTTTAATTGTTTCGAAAGGTCATCGAATTCTTTGAATAACTTTTCATGGTCGTAGTTTGGTATTGTTGTTGTTTTATAGTGTTGAGTTGTTGCAGTTGTAGTTGATTCTGATGACATGCTTGACGAAATAGTTTCACCACCACCATTATTATTATTATCCCCATTCGAGGTTACTTTCTCTGTCGTTACTGTTGCTGCTTTCGCATTAGGTGTTGCTGAAATGGAAGCAGCATCAGCAGCTGCTTTGGCACGTTGCCTGAATTCTTCATAAGTATCTTGTACTCTCCTCGTTGGTATACTTTTCTCTGTTTCTTTTTCATTTGTCGTTATACTCTTGTTCTCGCAGTTATTATTATTTTGAGAAGTTTCTGTTGTTGTGGTTTTTATTGTTATTTCTTTTTGTTGTTTTCTTTCTATTTCCGATGAGTGTTTGTTTAAAATAAAATCTGACATAATTTCTTGGTCATTTCTATGATTTGCTTTACCTGTACGTAACAAGCTGCTATTGTCCTGCTCCAAAGCTGTTGCCAATGGAAAGTTGTCAAGGTCGTCGGGTTTGTGCCCAGTTGTTTTAGTTTCGTGTTTTGATGTGGAAACGTCTTCAAGTACTTTGCCATTTTCAGTGCGCTTTTGAGTTTCATAGCTGTGCGTTTCAATACTTGAATACCTTTTGGGTTGGGTATTTAAAATTTGACTGCAAAACGGTTCACTAGTACTGGATGCTTCGATGTTGGAGAAACGTTTGTGTTCCTGATCAAATATATTCGATGATCCCATTCTGGGAAACATTTGACCTAATGTTGCTTCAACACTTTGCATATTGCCTGCTCCTTTGTGATCGGATGCTTGAATAAATTGATATGAGTTCCTTGAAGTGCTGCTATCGAATGCTGAAGTTGCTGTTGGCACCTGTTCTTTTGCTTGATCACTGACAACACCGTTTGTTGTTTGCCTTGAGTTATTTTCATACGATGATGAAGAAGATACTGAGTGTTTTTGTTTATTAGAAATTGATTCGCTTGTGTCTTGCATAATGGATAACAAACGATGTTTGTTCTCTTCTCCATTGTATTCTCCATTAGATGTTGTTGGGTTTTGCTTATTTTTTTCATGTATTGTATTGACGTCATTATTTTGTTCCTGTGTATTAGTTAATGCTCTTGTAGTGACCGTTCGTTTTGAGAGGTTTTGCGCTTTAGTTGCTGTTTCACTTGATTTGACCGGCACTGGCGGAGGAGGAATTTGCGGTGGAGGTGGTGTTATACTTTTACGTAATTTTTTCATAATTGCTGCAGTCTGCAGCAATTCTTGCTCGGCCAACTTTTCTTTTTCCAGCAGTTGTAACTGTTCCTTGGTGTATTCGTGATAGCCCCGACGATCTACAAACTTTTGATGGGCATCGAGTAAATCATCTGGTTGATGTTCAGGTTTCTGTTGTATATAGGAACGTTGGGAGGGTGATAAGCATACTAAAACCTTGGGATCACTGTTCGTAGGTACTCCAAGCCACGATTGATCATGTTCGGGAGGTTTTGATTTATCGTTAACAGACTTCCCTACTTCGAGCGATAATTGCAAATCATCTATGTGCGGCAGTTCCGGCAGAGGATAAGGCATATTTTTTTCAAATGTTGCCGCCTGAAAAGCACCAGTTTCTCCAATACTTTGAGCAACACTTGCTAGTTCTTCAAGAACCGCACCACCATATGGACAGGAAGCTAAAGTTTCGGTGCACAGTATTCTTAACTTTTTAGGATCTGCAGCAGAAACAGAACTATTGTCCGATGAATGACTGTGCTGCGTCGTATGAGTTTTGAGATCTGAAATGGAGGATGTTGGAACTAAGTCACATTTATCACTTTGTTCGCTAGCCACGTTAATAGCAGTACATTGACTTAAATTGGTACTGTCTGAACAATAGGAGTCCAACGAGTTGTGCCGTGTATCAAAAGAAGTGTGTGGATCTATGGCAGAGTTTAAGCTTTTGGGATAGTCATTATGTGCTTGTATTTGATAATTGTGATAGTCTACATTATTTTGAAGCAAGGGTAAGGTGAAGGAGGAGGCAGAGTTAGAGGTAGAGGAAGGAACTGCAGAGGTCAAGTTATTATTATATTCACTGTCGCTTTGTTCTTTGAAGTGTTCATGTGAAGGAGGAGGTATGGCTGGAGGTGATGGAGATTCTCTTGATAGAGGTATTGGAGTGAACGTATTACTGTTGTTGTAATTTAATTTCACATAACCGTTTTTAGCACCATTTTCAATATTACCGTTTAATTTTTCCGTAATGCCATTAGCATTATTTTTATTATTATTTATTAAGATATCGCGTACCGTATTCATATTTACGTCTTGTGTATAAACCCGTGGTGTTTTCGCGTTATTAACCGTACACAAACTACTATTTGCATTCAACGATTTTTCACAACTAGTTTCTAATATTCTCGTGGATGCCGTTTTAGATGTTGTTGTGACAGGCCATTGTTGAGTATTTGAGAAATTTGTATGAATTTTTAACGAAGACGACAACGATGGCGATGAGGTTGTTGTTGATGTTGTTGATGCTGTTGTTGTGTTTGTGTTGTGTGTAGCCACTTCATTAATAGAAGAGAGCACAGATGAAATTTGCTCTTCGATTTGGGCAAAAACAAGTTGATCATTTGCAGTTGATGACAGGGATGATGGTAATAAAATTGAATCGGTTGCGGAATTTGTATTTAATGTTGTTTTAATGGTTGTGGCTGTGGCTGTTGCAGACGGTGTGTGCGGTGTTTGAGTGGTATTCTTGTTTATAAGTTTACTGTTATTTATTATTTGATTATAATTATTACAATTGTTGCTTTGTTTTGTGAGAAATTCCGGCAACTGTTGTTGTGGCACTTTGGCAGTGAATGTTGTTGTCTGTGGTGGTGATGATGAGGGCGGGGATACTGATGATGTCAGGGATTTAAAGCAGATGCCTGCTGTCACTGGTTTGTTTACAATATCTTTTAAATCACTATCTAAAATGAACTCTTGCGCAGGGGTTTGTGTGTTTTCAAACGATTCCATATCATGCAAATCTGTCATGCTACTGGAAGCGGAATTAATGAAAACCACCTCAGCTGCTTGGGCTTCTGGTGACATACAACTACGCACAGTGCTGCAACTTTCATCGGCAATAGGAGCATCTTGTAAACGTGTAGCCACGGCAATAGCTACAGGTTCTTCTCGAATTACCTTTGAATGTTTTTTATGATAAGACGGTTGCTTGTGTGGTTTGGAAAAATCCAACGAGCTTTTAGGATATTTAGCATTAAGTTTGCGTACTTTATCTTCAATGGGTGGTTGGTTAGTAGTAGCACTATCTGTTGAAGCAGATCTAGATAAGGGATTTTCAGAATTATCGCTTAACTCACTATTTTCTTCGGAAATGCTGTCCAAAAAGCGTGGATTTAACATTTGTGGCAAAAAATGATGCTCCAAAGCAATACGTTTTTGCTTACGTGATTGTTTTTGAGTACAGGTTGTTGAGGTCGATGATGATGATGATGACGATGACACTTCTATAATAGAATCCGATACTTTTTGGGCCTCATCAGAATACTCAATGGATGATTCCGCTTCACTAACAACCGGTGATCTTAACTCCTCTAAATCACTTAAGCTTTCGTCACTTATTTCCACAATTCTTACTTCAGAGGTTGTTGGTTTTGCCACCGTTAATGTGGGTTCTCTCATTGTAGGTGAGGTTATCTTAGGCTGTTCATCTGTATCTTCTACATGGACTTTATGTACTATAACTTTGGCTTGATGTTGTTGTGGTGGTTGAGTGACATCGGCAAGCACCTTGGTGTCTTCATTTGGTGTTGTTGTCATATTGTGTACTATAACATTGTCATTTTGTGGGAAGTTTTGGGACATTTTGCAGCTTTTCTCTAAAGTATCCATATCTTCCTCGTGCTTATCGCCGTTTGATGGCATTCGATTTATTTCTTGCTCTATACAGTCATTATTTGGTCTATCCACTTGGTGAACAATAACTTTAACTTTGTGTTTGTCAGATAGATTGTCATTTGAACCAGTCTCATTCACTAGTTGGTTGCTGTCTTGTTGCTCCTTTTGGTCTATGACCTTAACTCCCTGGTGTTTAGATATATTGTCATCTGTATCAGCTTCACTTGCTAGTTTGTTGTTGTCTTCTTGCGTTTCAGAGTCATCATTTGGTGTTACCACTTTATGTATTATAACTTTAACCTGTTGTTGCTTTTGTTGTTGTGACAGTTGGTCATTGTCTTGTTGTTGATTTTCCGAGCCTTTATCCCGGGCTATTTTGTGTATCATAACTTTACATGGTTTTTGAGTGGATTGCTTTTCTTTATCTAAAAGCTCCTGAGTCATAACATTGACTGACTTTTCAATTTCTGTTTCACATGATTTATTTAATTCGATGTCATTTTTTGTCAAGTCATTAATACTTGTGTCCTCTTTGTTTATTTTTAAATTATTAGAATCTTCACAAACTATTCGGTGAACAATAACTTTACCTAAAGCTGATGTATTTGGCTGGATTATTGGGACATTTAATGCTGTTTGTTTTTCCGTTTGATGTTGCACCTCCTCTCCACTTTGTTTTATGACAGATTCCCTTTGGTTGTTGATAATTTTAGATTTTTCATTGCCCATAATGTCATCTGTACATGCGGCGTGTATATTTTCACTTTTATTATCACACTGCGACGGTTCGTACAAAACTGTGTCATTCGTTTCTGTTGTCGTGACAGTTGTCTTGGTCTTGGGCTCTGTGTCAGTAGTTGCAGTGGTGGCGTCTTTTATTTTTGTTAATGATTGCACATTTTCACAAACATCCAGCTCATTAGATTTATCTGTGGCGGACGCATCAACGTCTGTAACACTGTTCTCCGAGTAAACTGCACTTGCGTCTGTCACTACTTCGTTGGCAAGGGGGTGAGTTGATATTTGCGATTCGCTGGCGGTAGTGTTTGTGGGTGCTGATGTTGATGCAAATGATGCCTCTTCAGACTCTTTTTTTGAATTTTCTGATTTTTGTTTTTGCTGTTCTTGTTGTTGTTGTTGCTGCTGCTGCTGTTTATAACGTTGTTTATTTTTGTTGCGATTACGATTTTTATTGCGGTAGTTGGGCATCTCAATTTATAGTTCGGCAAGTTTTTACTCCTTGGGTTTTTTCTTTTAATGGATTTCGTTCTTTCTTTTGTTTCGTTAAAAAATTTGTTTATGTTTTTATTTATTTTTATTATTCGTTTACCTGTAAAGTTGCACTAATCAAAGATGGATTTGGCCGGCTTTTTTTCGTTATTATATTTTCTGTAAAAACTTGAATTGCTTCAATACATTTAGCAGATTAGAAAATTTGTATAATTAAATTTTATTTTCTCTTGATATTTAATTTTAAAATCTTTATTTGATTGCATAAGTATTTTTGTAGTATAAAGACACACTTAGTTACAAAAAATGGATGAACATTTTTAGGGATGACGTTTGTAGTGATAGTAATAGTGGTAGTGGTTTTGGTAATGAAAATGTCATGTACTAAAATGTTTGCTCAATTATCAACATTAACAAATTTTTTTTTATATATTTTTCTTTTTTTTTCTAATTAAACTTTTATTATAATTTTCATTTTAGCAACAAAAAAAAAAAATAACTTTGAGTAGCCAAGAAACAGCTTTTTATTATAATTTCGTTCGTTCGTACCATTCGACTTAAAGCGACTGCAAACACTCACGTACTGCTCAGAAATCCCAAACGCGAACACCGGCAAAAAATACAAAAAAAAAACAACAAAAAAATGAAAAACATACAAATCTCTTTTGAAATAAATAAACGCGTGTCCACGAATGTGACACGGATTTAGACAATAAAAACAACGAAAAAAAAAAAATAAAATAAAATCATCAATTCAAAAATTAATAAATCTCTTTAGAAAATTTAGAAAATCTTTATCGGTCTTGTTGTAGTTGTTGTTGCTATAAGTTTTCATTAACGTTTTCGCATTCATTTTAGTTTTATTTAATATTTCAATTCTTGTTGTTGATGTTTATGCTATTTATTTACAAGAGCAAGGGGTAATGCAAAGAAAAAGTAAAATTCTTCTCAAGAATATAATTTTTATAATTTAAAATGTTTAAACATCAGCAAAAGAATAATAAAAACAAATTTTCATAAAGATAAAACGAAAAAAAAATGTCGAAACGATTTTCCATATTTCGATTGGCTTTCATTCAATAATTTCTATTTCTATTTTTGTTTGTTTCAATTTGATCTTTTTAAAAAATTGTTTCAATTTGAAAACAAAATATATTTTGGAATTTACCAAACATTTTTTGTTTAACCGTTTTCTGTGAGCAAAGAAATTTTATGTGCGTTTGTTTCATTGTTTGTGCACTGCTGTGCTGTAAGAAAAATAAATTGATGATTTTTGTCTATTTTGAACGTATCAGTTTATAATTGTTTTCTTCCAAAAATGTGTGCGTTAGATCTTTAATTTTGTATATAACAGAGCTCATTTTCTAAATTATTTTTATAGTTTAATTTATTGTTTTATAAGAGTACAAAGTATAAAACGTAGTTGGAGTTAAGACAAATAAACATTTTTGTGCAAAAAAAATTATTTTAAATAAAGCTTCAAAAAAGTACTTTTTAAGTAAGTAATTTTCAAGTCAAAGTTAAGAAATGCATATTTATAAATAATATTCTTTGCTTTATTTGCACTCTTCTTTAAATATTTTTTTTTATTAAAGTACTTTTTGGAAAAGGTACTTTATATTAAACGTACTTTTAAAAATTTATAATTTCAATAAAAGTTTCTTTTCATTAAAAGAACTCTATATTAAAGACAAAAATGATAGTCTTCATAAAAGGTTCCAAAAAGTATTATGCCAAATGAACCCTGAATAAGAGATGTTCAAAAACTATTTCATGTATTAATATCAGGTACTTTCTGTAGAAGTTTTTTACAACTTTTCATTAAATATATTACCAACTTTTAAATTATAAAAAATAAATTTTATAAAAGAAACATTTTATAAAAAGATTATTTTGACAAGGTACTGTTTATGAAAAACACCATTTTGAAAAAGTACCTTTTATAAACAAAATTTAAGAATTAATTTTGAAGCTTAAGATTCTACATACATTTTAAAAATGTATAAATTTAAAAAAGAAAACTTCGTTTTAATTATATTTCGAGAAAAGTTTACACTGACAAAGAAATAGTAAATTTTAAATTTATAAAAAAAAAATCTAAATAATTAAAAAGATTAAAATATAGAGTAATTGCTTATTAAAAGATAATTTTTTTTAAATAACTTTTTACAAAAAGTACTTTTTATCAAAGGTACTTTTTATCAAAGGTACTTAATATAAAAAGACTTTTTATAAAAAATATTTTTTATTAAAGATAAAATAATTTTCTCGCAGACAAAATATATTATATTGTATATAAAAAGATTTTTGTTAAACTTGTTAAAAAGTACTTTTTAAGAAAAAGTCTTTTTATAAAAGGTATTTTGTAAAAGGGATTTTTTTAATACGCATTTTATTCAATAAAAAATACCTTTTTTAAAAGCTACCTAATTAAATATTATTATGAAGATTGCTTTTTGTAACAACTATTCTTATAAAAGGTACTTTTAGTACAAATTGTTTTGTGTAATAAGTATTTTTAGGGAACATAGTGAATATAAGTTCCTTTGCATATAAAGTTTTTAATAAAAATTAATTATTAATTATTTCATCATTTTAGAAAAGTACCTTTAAAAAACAGTACCTTTTTCAGGATGGACTTTTTAAAAAGGAAATAATTGGTAATTTTAATACAATTTTTAACGAAAATTAAAGCAATTATAAGAAATAAAATATTATAAAAATAAAATTGCACTTTTAACACAAAAATGTTTACTGGGTTCAAAGCCTTAATTACATAAATTATAACATTATATTTCACATTATATTGCAATTGAAATAACGAGAATATATGACTGAGAATAGAACACAATAATGTAAAAAATAAAAGATAATAAAATGTTAAATTGCAACAAATAAAACAAAGTTTATCTTACGTAATGAATTACAAACTATTTCTTTTAAGACAGTTTAGTTAATTTGTTGTAAATGGATTTGGATTGGTTTTCCTTTGTTTTTCTTTTCGTTTTCATTATTAATCTGCAGCTATTTTTATTTTTTTTTTTTTTTTAATTGTTCAGACAATACCAACTGTGTTTGTACTCCCATTAAATGCAGGGGTCAGTCAATAAATTTCAAGTATTACCCTTGGATTAAATTTGTACAATAAAAGAACATGAACACACAGATGTATGTTTATTTTAGATAATATAGTGATCAAGAACTGCACAGTGTTTTACAAGAGAAAAAAATTTATTTAAAAAAACCTTTTTTTTAAATATAAAAAATTTAATTGAAAAATTTTTACTCGATAAAAAAATTAATTAATTATCAAAATATTCTTTGTATTGCTAAAACGCTATAATTAAAAAATTTATTTATTTTTAAGACGATTTTATTATAACTCAACATTGTTATGAAAATTACAAATATTCTAAAAAATAATTGTTTGACGTAAAACCCCGATGACAAAATAACTAAAATTTAACAAAAGTAATTAACTCTTTAACAAAAATATTTTAACTTAAATTTAATTTTCTTAAAAAAATATTATTTCCATATAAAAAATTCACAAAAATCGACGAAAAACAAGTCGATTAAAAAAAAACCATAATACGTTCGAGTGAAATATAAAAAGGAGATAATTAGAGGGCATCTGTTTTCATTAGGGAAACACAATTATAAACATTTTCAAGTATTTATTCTGGAATAAATATTTAACACTATCAAAACCATGGAAGAATGATGCGCTTATGTAAACAAAAATTAAATATATACAAAGTGCGTAAAATAATATAAATAAATTTTAATAAATTATTGTATTGTTTAAGTTCGCATACTTTTTTAATTTATTTTTTTTTAATTTCTTATTTTTTTTAATTCTTTATTTTTTTCTGTAATAAGTATTTCGTGTTATTAGCACATATTTTAATTTGTTTATTTAAATTACACACATACTTAACAATAACTAAGTCGTATGCGTGTAGTTAAAACAAAAAAATAATTTTAAATAATTTTTAGTTTGTAAATTGTGTATTTACCGCACAACGATCGCGTCTGTACTAGAAGGGCTTTAATGTTGCATATAGCAAACCTAAAAAATACTGATGTGCACAATAAAACACATTGTATATTCTAATATAATACAACAACGACAGCAGAAACAACAACAACAAAAACAACAACAGAATGCAACAAATAATGCAACAACATTTACAAGAGGAGCAACATAATGTACATATGAATACGAGTGACTGACTGTCTTACGTCATTAGTCTGTGGTGCATAATAATAATTTTGTTGTTGTTTTTAAACACACTTGCTGAACAATGTAAAGGGTGTCTCAAAATTGTTGTTGTTACACATATTGATTTATGCAATAAAGGGTTGATAAAACCAACACGCAAAGAAAAAACATGGTTGTGATATGGTCAGAATAACCATAATATATTCTTTGTAACATTGTAAAGTTGCAGACAACAAATTGTAGTTGTTTTCAGCAATAATTTAGTCACGATAAACACATTTTTCTTGATATTTAACAATTTTATGGTTACTGTGCACAAAAAAATACAACATGGTTGGTTTAACGTTAAAAAATTTGAACTACGACCAAAGTTTTATAACTTTATATAATATATTTAACCATAATATAGTTGTATTAATCAGAGTATGCTTAAAAGCAAACAAAATAATGTTTGCGCTTAAAAATATTTTGTTCTAGGTCTTGACAGAATACTTTTCTATCAGTTTAGTAATTTTTTGTTAGCTTAAAGTGGAAATTGTTTTTATGGTTAGAGAAAATAAAAAAAAAAATATTTGTGTACAAAATAAACAATTAAAATAATATACAAAATATGAAAACAAATAATCAAATATAATAAGCAAAGAATTGTTTTTCTTTTAATTTATGTAACAAATTAATAAAAATAATAATTCAATAATATAACATTATATTTTCAACTATATTATGATGTTTTAATTTAACCATTTAATGTTTATATTTTGACATAATTATTTTTTGATTTTACCATGTTGTTATGCTAGACAAAAATTTGGTTGCAAGACCAGCTTTATTATTATTAAATGTAACAATACTATGTTTTGTTAACAACCATATAATACAACCATAATATGTTGCTCTTAGATTATGGTTACCTCAACCATGTTGTTTCTTTGCGTGAATAAAAAACAATTCTACATTAGAGTACAGGGTATGTGGCAAGTGAATACAGTGCTTTTAAAAATCATTATTTGATGCCTGTATTAATTATCCAATAACAATTTTGAGATATCACGTGCAATACTGGATAATTAAATGCATCTTCAATATGCCAGTGATCAGTTAGAATTTTCGTTAAAGGACCTGATTTATCTATATTTGTTTGAATTGAATAAAATATAATAAGTTTGCACGTATGTAAAGCAAATAAAAGTATGACTGACTGCATAGGAAAAAATAATAATATTTGTTATAAAAATCTTTTTGGTTTCGCCCTTGACTGGCTGAAAGCTTTCTATCACCTTTCTATTAGTTAAAAATGTATGTTGCTTCTATATTATGATTACCTCAGCAATGTTTTTTCTTAGCATGTACTCTCTCTATCTATCTCTCTCTTTTCTAAGCGATAAGTATTTAGTTTCTAGATTATGTGGCTCAACACCATAGAATACTTTTTATGACAATATTTCAAGTCAATGAATGATCTATTCAGGAATGCCCATCTGAACATAAATATGTTCCTTGGTCTAAATTTAGGTCCTTTCTAGGCACTGACTAATATATTATAGCCTTGTTTGCTATGGGGCTCCACTCCGAACACGTGAGAAACAATATTTTGTAGTCGAACGAGTAATTTCGGAGATCTCAGAAAAGGCGTCGCCTCTCAAAGTCCAACTAGCAAATCTGTTTAAATCTTACAGATCTACGTAAATGCCTGTTTTTTTCCCTTTTTTTCTCATCTAGGTACTTGTTCTGGAAATAAATATAGATGAGGACCTATCTATGTTTCGTATTTACTTAAAATCTTTTAGACGCGACTTTGTTAAAACTGATTTATATGCATAAAAATGCCCTCTTCTCGTTTTTCTACCTCCCTGGTCCGTGTTTCAAAATTCATCAAAATCAGTTCAGTCGCTTAGCAGTGATTAACGCACTGACAAACAAACTTACCAGGAGACTTTAAATATATATTAGATTACTTGCATGAAATAATAGAAGAAGTAGAAGAAGTATGTTTTACTTTTATGCCCTTCACCACAAAAAAAGTAAGAAGGGTATAACTAAGTTTTTTATTCCGTTTACATATCGCTCGTGTACTTCAATAATGTCATAACTCAAAAAAATTTATTTCGAGATAATCGCAGTTTATGTTTTTGGCGCGTTCACACCGTCAATAAAAATATCAGACTGCTTAAATTCCCACTACAATTGGTAAAATGATTCATAATTAAAAAAGCCATTTAAGAAAACTTTCATCAATTATATTTTTATGACTACTTGGTCGAACTATGTGGGATGTTTTAATTATGACATTACTGCTGTAAAAATATATCCGATAGTGTCTCGTAAACCAAAATATGTCGTTACTTGTGAAAAGAAAAGTGGAGTTTTATTTAAATTTTTCATCAACACAGCCATAATTGAAAATAATAATACATTATATGCGAAAAGTCGATACATTTTAAAAATAGCATTTTTTCATACATATATACAGTCACAAAACAAAATGTGACAATGTTTTAAAAAGCGATATAATCTCTATTATATGAAGTTTACTTCACAACTCAAAATCTGTCGTTCTTATTGACAAATTTTCCAAACATGAAATGAAATAACGACTTATTCTCTTAAAACGTGGAGAGTACAAAAGACATAAAGATAAAACTAATACACAATATAAAGCCTCACATGGCAAACAATTCTGTTTGATTAACTCCAAAATTTGAAATTTTGTGTTATGACGTTCTTGAAGTAAATGAACGATATATTCTGACTTCTTATCCATAACGAAGTCGATGGATAAGAAGTCAGCGATGTACGTTAGTGTTGAAATTAAGTTTGCCGAGGCACTAGATCAGACAGAGAAAAACTAAAATACGCCAATTGCTCAGACATAGTATCGAAAGGGATGCTTTTGGAAATCAGCATGATCGGTCTATGTCCGTCTAGGCAGCAGGCAAAACACCACTCCTACCTCTAATTTTTTTATATCACTTGGAATAATGAAGTAACTCCAATAAAAAAATAATTACACGAGGCGATAAAGGATTAAAGAGAATTAAAAGAAGAAAAATACATCAAGTGAAAAAACGCCAGTTCGCCTATATTTTCCGAGTTACGGAACTCTAAAATTTAACAATTTTTTTAAATATCAATATGGGTATCATTTTATAGCTTTTGAATAGATCTTTAATGAAATATTAAAATTTTTTAAAAATGCTTAACCCATTAAGAGCCGATACAATTTTTATGTAAAATTATCAATATTCAGTATCAAGATTTTTTTTAATTTTTAATTCTCTATCAACCTAATATTTGCTTTTTTGATTGGAGTTACTTCACTAAACAAGATTTACATAGATGGTGAAGGGTATATACGATTCGACAGAGTCGAATATAGAACTCTTACTGGTTTTATTTTTATATAAAAATCGATTTTTAAAATCGTTATCTTATTATGTAAAATATTTGAAAATTTTTATCACTAGAAAATGTGGAAAGTTTAAACAAAATTGCGGCATTTACACTATGCAATTTTTCATGAAACTAGCATGAAATTTTTGTTCGCTGGTGAAGCAGGAGAAATAAGCGATATGGTATTGCTTGAGTTTTGAGGGGAGGTTACTGTTGCTAATGTTTACAATTATATAACGCATAACGCTGTAACTTTAATAGAAAATTGAGCAAAAAATGCCTAAAAAAATTGCATAGTGTATATATATTATTAATAAATAATACTAAAGATTGCAGAAAGTATATGGTACGAAATGGTATATCATTACTATAATTTTCAAAATCCGCTAGGAGACATAAAGAGAAATATATAAAAAATACTTCCGATGCCGAAATTTTTGTTTTCAGTATTAAAGTGCCATTTTTTTGTTAACAAATTTGCTGCTATTAAAAAAATTACTTCTACATCTTATTACAGATCTACTCAAGCTCAACGTTTTTTTTTTCATATTTTTACAAGAGAGATTCGAAATTCGTTAATAAGTTCCTCTGAGGTATTAAAAAGGAAAGTGCCAACTGAAAAATATGGTCAAAAATATTAACAGGTGTCCCCCTTATTTTGACGATAAGGTTTCTTAATGAACTTATGTCAAGTTATAAGCAAAAAGTGCCACCCCACAACAATATAAATTAAATTATTTGTATTTTAGTGACAAGTAATGTTTCATAAATTACAAATATTTTCATCAATAGAAATAATTTAAAATTAAATTAAATAAATAAAACACATTGTTTAAATTCAATTTCGATTTATTGAAAAAATGATGATAAATATTTCTGTGTACATATTTTTATCACAAATTTCAATAAAATGTTTGCTTTGTTTTGAATAGTTTGTTAGAAATAGATCTATTCAATTAACCCTACATTGCATGGGAAATTAATTGTGATAAACGTTGGCAATCTGTTCATTTTTATTAACATGGGAAAACATTGCTAACGAAGATGTAATAGATAAATTTTTGTTTTAAATTGTAACAGATGTATCTAATTTCGCAAATGTAACATAACAATTAAAATAATAGACATAAACAACAATTTGCTAAGCACTTCTATTTTTTCTTTAATGGTAATTATGATGTAATATATTGTTCTTAAAAACACAGTGAAATTAAAACAAGTAAGAGTGCTCTATTCGGCTCTGCCTAATCTTATATATCCTTCACCATCTATGTAAATCTAGTTTAGTGAAGTAACTTCAATCAAAAAAGCAAATATTGGGGTGACATCAAATTAAAAAATTTAAAAAAATTTTGATGCTGCATTTATATAATTTTACATAAAAATGACATCGGCTCTTAATGGGCTAATCATTTTTAAAAAATTTTAGTATTTCCTTTAAGACCTCTTCAAAAGCTTTAAAATGATACCCATATTGATATTTTAAAAACTTTTAAAATTTCAGAGCCCCGTAAGTCGGAAAATACGGGCGAGCGCCAGTTTTTTTAAAAGGATGATTTTTCTTATTTTTAAATTCTCTATCGCCGCATATTTTTATTTACTTTATTGGAGTTACTTCATTATTCCAAATGATTTAAAAAAATTAAAGTTAGGCGTGGCATTTTGCCCACTGCCTCGAAGGACATGGACCGAACTTGGTGGTTTACAACAGCACCTCTTTTGACACTATGTCTGATCGATTGTGGTATTTAAATTTTCTCTAGCTGATATATTGCCTTAACAAACTTGATTTCAACATTAAAATGGACGGACGGTTATCGCTCAATCGACTTCGCTATACATAGGAAGTCAGAATATATAAATATATACTTAATGAGGTCAGAAATTGATATTGTAGAAATTACTAACGGAAGAATAAACTTAGATATATGAACCCTTTTCCTCTTGTGTTGAAGGCAATAAAAAGACACTAGTTCATTCAGGTGCCTTACCCGCAAATTTTAAATTTTTAATGAAAATTGCATTTTAGTTATTGTTAAATTTTAGGTGTTTTTTTGAAGTCGGTGTTTTTTTTTTATATACTTTCAGGCTAAATTCATGGTCTAATGAGGTTTAGTCATCATTGACACATTGGGGCTAAAGTATCCAAGTAAGGTAAGGTTAAATGTAAACGAAAAATATCGTTATGTTCGCTAATCTGAACTATAATTAGAGGATCACTTTCCTACTTTGCTCACAGCTTTTAAAACAATGAACTTTTGGAGACGTGCTCTACACTAGAATTTTATTTTACAAAATTCATAAAGAGCGTGCAATTTGACGCTATGATTGCTACATTAACCTGAACTTTCTCGTCCACACAAAGCAGTTTTATTAAAAAACTGCAAAAAAATTTTTTTTTTAATATTTAATTCCACATTAGACTGTTTTATGTGTCACCAGTGACGTAGAGATGTTTTAGTTAAAGACAATTTATTTCGTTTTTGTTTCTCTATAGTTTTTTTTATGGAACATGAAATAATCGTTAATTATTTTGTTTACAGGTTGTAAGGCCGTTAGGCTGATAAGTTTAAAAATAAAGATAAATATTTAACGTTTCTTTTTTTTTTGGTAATTGTAAATTCTTAAATAAAATAATGTTCGTATCTGGATATTTTGCTAAAATGAGTAAGTTTCTTAAATTGTGAGTTAGCAGAAGTGATTTTTGTTTTTGTGTTACCGACTGCAATAAAACATTTTATTCGAAATTATTGTTCACAAAGCGTTCCAAGTGATAATTGAACAAACATTTTTTTATTTTATTTAAAATTTTTATTTTTTCTATATTTTCAGATTATTGTCTTTCTCTGCATTTGTATTAACTTTTATGTGCTCACCACTTTTTTTTTTAACTTTGCTTTCGAGACAATTTACTTGTTTCTTTGTATGTTATTTATTAATAATTGTTTTAACAATTTTTATGGCACTTTTTTTTAATTATGGAATTTTTTTTTTTATTTTTACTTGAATTAAACAATTATTTAATATTTTTTCAACCGCCACTTTGAATCATTTTCAGCCGATAGCTCGTTCCGACGTAAATACATTTTATTATTTTTTCAATTTAAATTTTTTCTAAAAGACATTCACAACTCAAGTGTTTTTTTGAAACGTAGAACATGAATGATAACGTCAACACGATATTGTTAAGATTTAGAGAATAAAGTTTTACGATAATTTTTTAAAACTTGCGCACACTCGGGAATATACAATACAGCGATCGTGTTTAGCTCCTCTGCCATCATTTTTTTTTTTTGTTTTATTTTCCTCTTTTCGATACTCCGAAGTACTTTGCTTTAAAATCTCTTTTTTCACTTTATTCGGCAAAAATAATAAACAACAACTTCTCTTTTTTACTAAATGTTTTTTGTTTAAACAGTTACAGGTGGCAAAATATTAACATTTGACTGAGTTCTTCTCAACTAATGCGCTGTCTAATGTTTTTAACTCCATTCCTCACCACAGAAAAAAACACACACAAAAGTTTCACACAGTGTAAAAAAACCAAAAATGAAAGCAGAAACAACAACAGAAAACAAAAACGCTCCCAAAATGTGTATGAGTTTATGACTTCCTGCTCCTCTTTGGCTAATTGTTATTGGCTTGTTCAAGATGAATTGTTAGTAAAGGCAAAAAAACCAAGCAGGGCAGCAAGAGAAGGAAACTTATTGTAATACATTTTGTTTTTTTAATTTAGTTGTTGGTACTTTTTTTTACAGTTACGCGCAAAGTTACTTTAATTATATTTAGAAACACTACAAAACTGTTTGTTTGTTTTTTAAGCACTACACCGAAACTTTAGGTGCTTCAACTAATTGGAACGAACGCCAAAAGTGAAATTCAGTTTAATCGATTGTAATGATTATTCTTTAATCGACTGATAATTAAATGAAAATAGCACGAAGTTTTTAGTGAAAATTAAATTTAAAAAAAAATATCCCGTGTCTTTAATGTAATGATTATTATTTTCCGGGGATTTCGGTTTTTTTGCTTTGGGTTTTGCATTGTTAAGAAGAATTTCAGGAATTTTTTTTGTGAATTAAACTCATCATAAAATTAGTAATTTTATTATTATTAAATATTTTGGTTTTTTTAATAATTCGATCTCTTATTTTATTTATTTTTGAATTTTAATTTTTTAGATTTTGATATTTTTATTAATATCAAAATTTTTGGCAAAAATTTCAAAACATGTGTGATTTTTTTTAAATTTTCTTGGGGAACTTTGGCATTTTTGGTTTATTTTCGATCAATGGTAAAAATTTAAGTTTTTTGAATTTTATTTTTTTTTTTTTTTGTTAAATTGCTTATATTATTTTTTAATTCTGATTTCTTTAAGAATTTGTTTAAATTCTACTTTTTCATTAATTTGACATTTTTATTATTTGATGAATTTTCACCCCTTTGGACGAATATTAATCAATTTCTATTTCCAATGTTTAATATAATTTCAATTTTTTTAAATATTGATGAAATCTTTTTTTTTTTTTTTTGCAAATTCGAACTTTTAAAGAAATTTAATTTTTTTGGTGAATTTCCTTGAACTTTTAACTATAAATTTTTAAATTTATAACTAATTGTGTAAATTAATGAAAATTGACTTATTTTCGGCTTTTTGGTTCATTTTTAATTTAATTTCTAAACATTTTTAGAAAGAAAAATTATTTACAAAAATAAAAAAATATATTAAAAATGTATCAAAAAGCGAAAATAATCAATATTCATTAAGTATAAAGATGGATGGTTAAAATCCTGATTGGAAAAAATTAAAAAATAATAATTAATTTTGTGTAAAGAGAACGGTTTTAACAGTGATATAGTACATGGTAATTTATTTTACATCAGATTTTATAAGTGATATTTGAAAAATGGCATAAGTTGGCCGGACATTAGGCCAAAAATTATTTTTGAGAAATTTAAAAATTTAAGCACGCAGCTGGACAGATAACAAAAGCCTGCTTCGTATAGTGAATTTTCAAGGCTTTTGCTTGAGATTTGTCGTTTTGGGATACTGTTAAATTCAAAAAGATTAATTAAATCGCATACATTTTTATTGGCTTTGTACGATTTTAAACGAATAAAGATTTTGTATTGATTTTTTTCTGTGAAAAGCTATATAAGCAGCTAGTTGTCTTAATTTTTAGCAAAATTTTGTTTTAAATTTTAATGTTAAAAATTTCTTTCGAAATTAAAAAAAAATTGTTTCTTAAATTTTTTGTCAAAAAGAGTGAAAAGGTTTTTAAGAGTTATCTCCATCGCGGTCCTCAAAATGTAAAATATATCATCATAAAATCAGACGAGAAAGGACCATGTCACTAATCATCATCTCAGTGCAAAGCGGAAGCTGTTATAAATAAATTAATTGTTATAATTAAAAAAAATACCGTTACAATCATAAATAAGTTCCTGCTATGAATAAATTAATTATTTTCTAATAAATGAAATACTACAAAGTAACAAATTACAAAAATATATTTAATAATATTTTAAAGAGGCTTAAGAGGATTGGCAAGGCATTGGAAATCTTAATAATTAATATTTTTAGGAAATTGGCAAAAAAATTTTTTTTTTCACGGGAACGTTGTGTGGGGTGGTATTGGAGGGATACCTTCCTCTGCCCATATAAATTAATTTCTATGGTTTTAAAGCGTATGTAACCCATTTCATATAATAATTACATTATTTTTTCAAATAATATTTTATATCACCGCCCATTAAAAGAGGCGGGGTTGAAAATACCACTTTAGAATCTCTTGAGTACAACTTTAAGTTTTTAAACATTATTTGACCTTAAAAAGAGTTTTAATGACAGGAAACGTAACAAAGAAAACTGTCATTTTTTAGAGGTAGGATTAGTTCTTCTAAGGATAATTTTTTCTCCTTGGTCCGATTTTTCTTGTTTTCTAGCTTTAACAGCCTATGACCATATCCGATTTTTCTGCCAAGTTTTAATAATCTGGGTGCACCAGTAAATTTTTAGAGCCAAAAAAAACTAAAAAAAAGCGACGTGTTACGTTCTAAAGAAGGCAATAAAAACTATTGACACACTTCCAGAAAAATCTAACTGAACTCTTCATAAGTCCTAAACCTCAACAGTTGTACATTAATATATTAACATTCTGATGTTAAGACATTAGTGCTGATAAAAAGGGCGAGTTGGTGTAGAAACTGCATTTAAAAGCTGGATTTGAGGTTTTACCAAATTTTCTATTTAAGAGGCCGCTTCCTATTTTTAACATTCCTAATGTTACGAAATCCAGTCAACGAACAAATCCAAGGACCAAAAATCAGCAAGCTGTTTACAGTATATTTTTTTACCACAAAACTTTCTTAACATTTTTTTTAAAGAAGGTGGGTACAATTAATTCGTTTAATACCAACTGTACTTCTGTATTTATTTACATTTTAAATTGTTCTGGTTTTGCCTTTTTAGCGCTCATTGCTTAACCCTTAGAATACTTAAGAACGCAGAAAAATTATCTAGAATAAATAATACAAGGAAGAGAAGACAATCAACCAATAATTTACTCGTACTTTCAATTTGTCTATTTTTTTCGGCTTCTTTTTATAATTAACTTTTTCGGTAGAGAACTAAATATGTAGTGAGAGATGGTGAATCATCCATTCAATTAGATGATAATTGTAAATGCGTAACGAAGAAATAGAATAGAAAAAAATGTTCTTTTACCAAATTGTGTGTGCGTTTGATAAGAGGAAACTATTGAAAACTTTGGCTAATGATTTCAGAATTGTTGGAAAACGATTTAAATGTTTAAGTTCATTTGAAACACCACAATGGCTGCCGCTAATTTATAAAAAATAAACTCAAATACCTACGGACAATTTTAATATTAAAAAAAAACAGTTTTTTTTTTTATTAATTTTTGCCAAAAATAAATTCTTAACAAAAAATGGCACAACTTTTTTAAACCATAATCGTTTGTGTGCTTTCTTTTATTGTTGCTTGGGAAGCTTAAATGTATTAACAGTGAGTGGTTAATGACTTTTAAGAAAAGAAATAAAATCTGCTTTTAAGCAGATGTCTACAGACTTGAAATAAAATAAAAATACATAAAAAAGATTACAACCAGCAGATACAAAAAAAGTTGCAGCTGAACTTTATTGAACAGAAATTCAAAGTATAAAATTAGAAAATAATTAAATTTCAGGTCATGCCCTCCAAAATATAACGGTCTGATTTTAAAAAAATAACGTAAAATGTTTATTACAATCGCACTCACTCACTCTTTAGAAAATATAATCGATCAAGCCTTCTAAAATCGAGCTCTGATATATTAACGTAAAAGTATAATTTTATTGCTCCCACCAACTGATTTTTTCTTGCAATAAAATTTATCTCTGTGGCCCACAAAGGGACATTTTGCCAATTAAGCCGGACTTTACTTGTTTTTAGTTTATATTGGCTCTAAAAATTTACTAAGTGCACCTAAGTTAGGAAAATCTGCAAGGCTGTAAAAACTAGAAAACAAAGAAAATCGGACTAAGGAGATAAAAGGTCCCCTTAGAAAAACTAATACTACCTCTGAAAAATGCAAGTTTTATTTTAATTTTCAAATCATTTTGTTAAGCAATTACAACTTTTAATGTCAAGGAATTTTCTTAAATGCCATTTTTGCCCCGCCCCTTTTGTGGGTGGTGAAATAAAATATTAGTTGAAAAATAATTGAAATTATTAAATGAAATGGATTATTTACGCCGTATCATAGATATTAATTTTTATAGTCAGGGGAAGGTATCCCTTCAAACCCAGCCCCAAAATCGTTCCTGTTAAATACAAATTTTTTTCAATTTTTTTTTACAATTTCCTAAAAATATTTATTATTAATGTTTCCAATGCCTTATCAACCCCCGCCTCCTAAGAATATTATTAAGAACAGATGGAAGTATAAAAGAAAGATAATAACTTTTTTTTTTAAGTGGGTCTTTCCCTAAATAAATGGGTTAGGCGTAAAAACGCACAACGTTTTTTTTAGTATAAAAGTAGAGATCATAAATTTTATAGCAATATATTACATTTTTAGGATCGCGATGGAGATTACCCTCAAAAACTTTTTCACTTTTTTTTTAGAAAAAATTTAACAAAAAAAAATTTTTTTTTTTAATTTCGAAAGAAAATTTTTTATCATAAAAATTTAAAACAAATTTTTCTAAAAATTATATAAGTACCTGCAAATATAGCCTTTCAAACGAAAAAAAATTAATACAAAATCTTTATTCGTTTAGCCACAAGAAAATGTATTGCAAACCTCTCAAAATCGTATACAGTCAATAAAAACGTATGCGATTTATCCAACTTTCCTGATTTTAACAGTGACCCAAAACCACAAATTTTAAGCAAAATCCTTGAAAATTCACTATACGATGCAGAATGTTGTTACCTATCCAGCTGCGTACTTAAATTTTTACATTTCTCAAAATTTATTTTTGGCCTAATGTCCGGCTAGATTGGCAAAATACCCCTCTATGCGGCGACGTGTTGCCATATTTGTATTTTTGGAGTACAAAGCAAGGCAAATTAATAACATTAACAGCTGAGAATAAAATAATTTTTTGAAAAAAATACATATATTTTGCATACTTGGGATTTTTTCATTACCATTGAAATTGGCATTGTTTGAAATAATGACAATAAAAAATTTAACTACCATTTACTGCTAATAATGTTATTTTATTTGTAATTGTTTTTACTAATGGTAATGAAATTTTAATGAAACTATTTAACTACTAATTACAATTGGAGAAAAATAGTTGTTATATGAAAGATAAATTTTTGTTACAGCAGAGACTTCAAAAGGGCTATAAATATATAAACAAATCTAGAGCCTCTTGTAGATGGATCTATATTTAAAAATTTTAATAAATTATATATTTGAAGTGTGGTTTTAAACCTAATGTTAGAGATCTAAAGTCACCTAACAACCCAGCTAGCAGTGCTTATTACTTACCCGGAAACAAAAATACGTTTTTATCATAATTGGGATTTTTCATTAGCATTGAAATTTTATTGGCATTGTTTGAAATAACGCCAGTAAAATAAATTTAACTACAATTTAATGCTAATGATTTTATTTTAATTATAACTATTTTCCCCAATGCTAATGAAAATTTAATGAAAGCGTTTATTTACTAATTACAACTGAATTGAAAATGATTGTTTTTGGAAACACAAATTTTTGGTCGCAGAAGCTCAAAATAAACTAAGTAAAAATAAGTAAAAGATTTATTTATTTTAGATCTATATTTGAATATTGTTAAAATTTATCAACTTTAAGTGAGATAGGTGTAAAAATTGATGTCACTTAACACTCCAACTAGCAGAACTTATTATTTACACAAAAACACAAATATTTTCCTATAGTGTCTCATTTTTCACAAAATGTTTGTGATTAAAATGCCATTTTAAAATAATGCTCTACTATACTTTTAGATGTTTATTTAACCAAAAAATACATTCATTAATGATAATGATTTGAAACCATTTAATCATTAGTCAATGGTAATGATTTTGTTTTTTAACTGATTATCAATGAAATCTTTTCATTAAAAAGCATTACCATTAGTGAAAATAATGATAATGCTTTAAATCATTGGCATTATTTAATATTCAATGCTAAAAAATCGTCAATTAATTAAACGATCTAATTAATTACTCACATTTATGCTTCCTATAGTGTCTTATTTTTTCGGAGACTGCTAAAATATAAATATATTTGTTTGCGAAAAAAAAAGATATTTTAAAATAATGCTCAACTTTACTTTAAGGTGTTTATTTTATTGTACAAAAACAAGCAGTGACTTTTATTAATGGTAGTGCTTTGAAATATTTTAATCAATATCAATAATCAATCAATCAATCAATGATAATGAGTTTGTTTTTTAATTAATTATCAATGAAACACTTTCATTAAAAAGCATTACCATTAGTGAAAATAATAGTAATGCTAAAAAATCATCTCATTCTCATTCAATGCTAATTAAATTTTTTGTTTAAAAATATACTCCTTTGTATAATATTTTGTATGCGCCTGGTGCCCAAAAATACGCTAAGATTTTAGAACACCTTAAAATGTTAACCGCATTTCACTCCTCTTAAGGCTTCTCTGCACTTCTTCTTCAAAATGACCCACATTTCACCAAAATAGTTAAATCGTGATAGAAAAGAAAGACGCTCACACTTCAATTCTGTAAATGTTATCTTTTGACTTATGGCTATAATTTTCTTAAGTTGCCTGAAAATCCTTTCGAGAGCATAAAATTTTATATCAAGAAATAAATGATTTTCGTACAAGTTTAAACAATTTTAAAAAACAGGAAATTTGTTTTTGTTTGTATTAAGGAGAAGTCATTTTATGGCAAAGAAATTTTGTTTTTTTTTAGTTTTTTAAATTTACTTTGAGAACTCGTATAAACACCGCAATAATAAGTCATATAATATTTTTTTCTCACATACATTTAAAAACTTTGTTGTTCTTTTACTTATCTATCGACTGAATACATTTTGCTGGGAAAACATAAGATATCTACTTACACTTCTCTTTCGATCTACGTAATAAACAAAAATTAAATTTAGTGTGAGAAGAATATGTTTGGCTCTATGCAAATAACAAAACGATCATTTTCTATAGAATAAATAAATAAAACGTTTAATAAAATTTGTTTAAGTCATTTGCTTGTTATTAAAATTTGTAAATAATTTAAATACTCTTATAACAAACACAACGGTTTTAAATTACAGCTTGAAATCAAAACTCTCACCAATGACTCAAAAAATGGTTATTTGCAATCAATATATTTTATTTATTTATTTATTTTTGTTATTGTTTTTTTTAAGCAATAGCTAAATCAACTCATCTGGGTTTTCGAAATCATGATATGCTCGTGTACTTAAAGCAAGGAATTAAAATATTTATTTGTTAAGCTTTTTTTTTGTTTTTATCGTTTAAATAAAGAGATGAAATTCAAAATTTTCTTTTTTTTAATTTTCTTATTTTAATTAACGAAAATAACATAAATATTTTGATTGACACAAGAAAACTTTCTAAACCCTTTTAACTGATTTTAAGTCACTGTGAAAAGTTATCCTTTAAGACAATATGATCCAAAGACTCCCAGAGCATATTTAGCTACAGAGTAAATACATTATAAACCCAGTTTTAGGTTAGTGACATTTGGAAAAACATGTTCGACCATATTTAATATGCTTCAAAAATACAACAAAAAAAATTTTGGAAACGTGAAATCTATATCTAGATCTGTTGGTTTCTTTACGAGAATGGGTATAATTTTAAGCCAAATATAGCTTTATCGCTGCGTTTATTAAATTTTTGAACGAATTATAAAGTGACCTAGAATTAATACTGGTGAAACTCGGAATATCATTATTACACTACGTATGCAATAAAATTAATAATGAATGAATAAATCTGCCTTTGTATTATCACTATTATACGACCATTCTGACCAGAAAAAATAATGAAGTTAAATTAGAATACTGCTGTAGTATATATGAAGGTTGCCAATTTAATTATTTTCGGGATAGATCTATTAATATATTTAGCTATACAAAAATAGCCAAATGCTATATTGCCAAAGACATTTCAGGCATTTTTTCTTTAGTAAAAAATCTTTACATATTTTCTTAAATGTTAATGTTTCGTGACAATGAATACAAAAAAGAAAAAAAAAATTGATTAATACAATATATAAATTTTATAGAATACGCACATATTACAGAAACTATAAAAATATGAAAAAAAGTTTCTGAATACATATAAGAATGCAAGACGCAATAATCTGCCAAATGAAGCTTCTAGTTTTTTAATTAAACTTTAATATTTACCAAAGTCTAATGCAGACTTTGAAATATTTTTTAATCAAATGATTTTAACCAAAACAAAACTTATCGGATAAAACATCGGATTTTAGTGGGTTGGGCATTTTTTTTTTAATTTTAATGTCTTCTTAAAGATCTCTTCAAAAGCTTTTAAATGATACCCATATTGAAATTTTCAAAAAATTTTCAAAGTTCAGAGGACCGTAACTCGGAAAATATGTGTGAGCGTCAATTTTTTCACTTGATGTTTATTTCTTATTTTTTAATTCTCTATCGCCTCATATATTTCTTTTTTTGATTGAAGTTATTTGATTATTTCAAATGTAGGCGTGGTGTTTTACCCACTGCTTTGATGGACATGGACCAATTTTGCCGATTTCCAGTAACACATCTTTTGACACTATGACTGATGGATTGGCGTATTTTCTCTAGCTGATCTAGTGCTTTGGCTAACTTGATTTCAATACTAACACGGACGGAAAGACGGACATCCCTCAATCGACTTCGCTATGCATTAAAACTCTTAATATAAATACTTTATGGGGTCGCAAATGGATATTGTAATGGAATGGAATGACAAACTAATGATATTAAAGTCGCATACAACGCGATATGTTTAATGCAAAATTACAATTTCGATGTTAATAAATATGGGTTCTATTATAAACCAGTCAAGAATTTTTTAAGACAAATAAGAGTCTTGTACTAATTACAAAAAGTACAATACTAAATTCAATAAAGTACGTTTTTAAAGCAACACATCTTACAAGTACCTTTTGTAGAGCGTTTTTTTTAAATAAAAATGGTCATTTATAAAAGTACATTTTATAGAAAGTACCTTTGATAAAAAGTACCAATTCTATATAGTGGCTTTTGTAGAAAGTACCTTATGTTAAAAAAGTCTTTATTTTTTATTACTATTGAAAGTACCTTTTACAAAAATTAACTTAAAGTCCACTTCTCTGAAAGTTTACGTGTGATCATTTTTCAAAAATGTTCACCATCTGTGGGCGTGTTCAAGCTCTTTTAAGGTGTTCTCCTTATTTCCTATTTTGAAACTCGTATTGTTTTCTTTTTAATCATGTTGACAGTTTAACAAGAAAAACTGACTAAACCAGTCATATACTTATTTAAATGTCTAAACCGGTTGCAGCCAATTCTATCTGTCGTTCTATGTCGAAAGTGCACGTGTTTAAAAATGTCAATTTAATATAGTAAACCTAAACGCAGTTATAATTGTTAAATATAAACTGTGAAACTGAACCTCTACATACTTAGCGTTTTAAATTGATAATCTAAGCTAAAACATGTTTACCAATTATCGACAAATGACTGAGTGAATAGCAGTTAGTAAATAAAAGGAAAAATTTATGTAGAAAAAAAAAGTATTAAAATTAATACAGTTGCTAGAAACAGTTTAAATATTTTATAAAACAAACGATTTCAAAAGCTGATTGAGTTTAAAATTTAAACTTTAAATCTAACAATTTTTAAAAAAAAGTAATTTTTGCACTTTTATTTATATTTTTGTTATCAAATTCAACACTATATTTTGATTGCGCTTAAATTTGAAAAAAATGCGTATTTTAAGGCAAATTTACCCAATCCCGTTAGAAAAATAAACTTGCAAGAGAAAAAAAATTAAATTGAACCACTATCTCAATTTCAATCGTCTTCAAATACAACATAACGTATTTGTATAAATGTATTATTTATATGGATATTTCAAATATTAAAGTATCTCTAGCCATTTAATACTCTCACTGAAAAACACACACACTTAGACCCCGCGACCTTCGATAGAACTTTAATCTAAAAAATACAATAAATAAATAAAAGTGTTGACATTATCACTGTTTCCGAAAGACAAAAAACAGCCAGTCAGACTCTAACTCTTTCAATACTTATTAGAATACACATTTTTTTAATACTAACGAACAACAAGTGGAAGTGGGTTCCTTTTCATTTAATAATTGGACTTTTGTAAATTTTTTCGTGTATTTTTAAATTTGTAAATATTAACTCACGTCAAATTTGTGTTAATAATTGAAGAAAGTTTTTTCTCGTCTTTTTCATTCTAAACTCTAATCACTTCGTTTGTTACTTTTACTTTTTGTTTTTTCTTTAAACCCAACTCGACTTAATGAAATTTGTTAAGTAACTAAAAATTATTGGTTGATAGAAAGGTACATAGTATGTCATGAAATAGAAAGAATAATTATTTTACACATACGGACAGACATAATGTACTCAAAACCATTTTGAAATACATTTCCAAATACGTATGAGAACTAGTGGAACATTCATGCATAAATACTTAATTTAATTTGTTATTATTTGGATTTCTATTGTTTTTATTGTTACTTCTGCTACATACTCGTATTGCTGTTAAACGGCGATTATTAGCAAGAGAGAGAGAGTAAATTTTTTTTAAATAGTGTTGTCAATTTTTATAAATTTTATTTCACCAAATTTTTTAATAATAAAAGTGATAATAATTGTCTACTTAACTACCCAGCAATAAATGGTTGACTGAAACTAATATTTATTTACGAGGGCTGCTCTATATATTTCTGGCCTAATAGTGAAAATGCGAATATTTATAATCAAATTATTATTATTATAATCAAAAATTTGCCGAAGAAACAAGCGACCATTTGCTTCGAAGTGCTTCTTCCACGAACAACTTTCGTTGGATTTTGTTCGTCTTTGAAGACCCACACGGTCGATTGTTGTTTCGTCCAAGGATGTCTCTATCTCTCGGTATGTCGCATGTCGATCTTGCATTATGAGTTCACGCACGGCATCAATGTTCTCTGGACGTCCTTCACGGAATTCGTCTTTGAGCGAGCTTCGGCCACGATTAAATTCATTATACCAATTTATCACAGTGCTATAGGATGGTGCTTCATCGCCATGCAAAGATTTAAGTTCATCAATGCACTCTTGTCGTGATAATCCACGTCGAAAGTTGTGAAAAATGATGGCACAAAAATGTTCACGAGTTAATTCCATTTTTTTCTATATTAATTTTTTCAAGTCACTGTAAACAACACAAATAATGGTCGTACATCAAAACGTTTTGAGTACGATTATGCTTAAAAATGACAAACTTTCCAATGTCAAATTGCACTTGGCAGCACTCAGTGTTGCCAGGCCAGAATGGCAGCCCTCGTAATATTTATTTTTTGGTTTTAAAATTTTATTTTAAAAATCCTTCACCTTCTATGTAAATCTAGTATAGTGGAGTAACTTCAATCAAAAAAACAAATATCAAGGTGACAGAGATTTAAAAAAAAAATTGGTACTACATATATAGCATTTTACATAAAAATGCAACCGGATCTTAATGGTTAAGCATTTTTTAAAAAGTCTAGTATAATCTTAAAGATCTTTTCAAAAGCTTTAAAACGATACTTATATTGACATTTTTCAAAATTTGAAAATTTTAGAGCTCTATAACTCGTAAAATATGAGCAAGCGCCCTTTTTTCACTTGATGTTTTTTTCAGATTTTTTAATTCTGTATTGACGCATATATTTTTTTTTATTGGAGTTACTTTATTGTATTGCCAGGTAAGCGTGGTGTTTTGCCTTCTGCCTCGAAGAACATGGAACGATCATGCTGATTTCCAATAGCACCTGACTATGATCTGATCGATTGACGTTTTTATTTTTTTTCTAGCTCTTCTAGTGGAAACTGGATTTCAACACTAAAGGCCTCGTTATGCGAACGTTGATGTAAGAAAAACTTGACGTATTTTAACGTACGGTTGTTTATGTACTTATAGAAACTTTACAAATGTGACGCATGTCAATAAAATAAACAAAACATTGTGCAGCACAATTTGTATATAATTTTGTTTGTAATTTTAATTTCAAAAGCCCGAAAAGAATTTTAAAAAGGATATTGAGGATTTATTTGCTGATGTTCATGAAATAAGTATAATTGTTTTGCAAAAAAAAAACTATAAAAGCTAAAATATTAAATTACAAAACCTAACACAATTTTCAATTTGCTGCAGCTGTTCAGAACAGTGTTGAGATTTATGGCATAGTTGCGGGCACTGTTCCGTACATGTAAATTTGGAAAAAGTACTAAATTAGCTTCGAAAGATATTTTACATTGCAATACGTGCAATGTATTGACAAATTTAATTTTCAGTTTTGAAAAATATTATTATGTATTTAATGTAACTATTTATTTATTATACTTTTATTAAGAAAAATAATAAAAACTGGTGAATGATACAATTATTATCAATTACTTCAAAAGTACCTAAAACGGGGAAATGTGCAGCAATGGTACTTAGCACATAGAATTCCAGCACTATCTTACAAATGTCACGTAACAATGCCGTCAAAACCTATTTTATACAGGTTGAAGCGTTCCGGAAACGTGACAGTTAATTTCGGTAAGCGTTTGCATTGTTTTAGTATATTTAAAAACAAACGGCCGTTAGGTTAGCTTAAGTGGACGTTCGCATAATTGTACCTTAACCCGAACGGACAGGCGGACATCGTTCAATCGACTTCAGTATGTACTTTATGGGGTCGGCAATGGATATTGAAGAAATTACAGTCGGAATGAAAAAATTAGTTATACCCTATTTCCACTTTTTGTAGTGATGAATATAAAAATTATTTCTGAATGTATTAAATTCTGGCAAACGAACTTGTACGTTTATAAACTTAATTTTACTTTGACATTTGATTAAATATTTATGAACCATGTAGCTAACAAAAATTACAAATTACAAATTTTTTCTGCAATCAAGAAAAAAAAATGAATTCTTTGTAAGTTACATGATTTTTCAATTCCTTATTTCCGTATAATATTTACTCCTTGATATGTAAATACTACTTATACGTATAAAACAACTAATAAAGTTTTTTCTTTTTTCAATATAGTTGCATGTTTTAAAATATTTAATTTTGGGGTCAAAATTGGGGATTTTCGTTTAGAAAAGGCGATTTTTGGGACATAATTCGTCAAATAGGGAACAGTGACGTTCATGTGACTGGTCAAATGACCGACACCCTGTTCTGTAACAAGAAATTAGGTAAAATTCCTAATTTATTCTTTAATTTAGATATTCATTTAGCTACAATAATATTGTCCCTAATGGTACATTATATGTTATCAGAAGATTTTTTACTTTGTTTCCTTTTTTGTATTGATTTATATTAAATCACTTGTTTATTATTAAACGACCATAAAAAATTTTAAAATAATTTTAATTTAGCAAAATTCATATAAAAAAACTCGACAAAAATATTTTCACCTTTTATACATCCTAAGGCAGAATTAGTCCATACTTTCGTTCCGTGACAAATCAGCTGATCTGATTCCTGTTAAGTGGAAAGTATGTATTTGTGTTTTTTTTTTTTTTGTTACTTAGACGTTCTGTTCTGTTCCTTCCGAATCAGTAGAAAATAGAATTCAACTTTAAGTTACTTGAAAGTTGTTTGGTAGTGTGAGTGCAGAATTAAAACAAACATATTTTGTTATTGTAATTTTATTTCTTTTTGTTATATTGTGTTTTTTTTATTAAAAACAGCTGATATGTTGCTACAGAAAAACTAATCGCAATAATTTAAAAAGCAGAATGGCACGGAATAAAATAGCAACAGACTTATGAGGCCTTTAGACTTTGAAATAAAGGTTTTCCTTAATAAAAAACGCTTGTTTGCATTACTAAAACCAAACAACAATAACAACAAAATTTTTGATAATTTTTAAATTTAAAATTAGTCGGAAGGCACGAACCGAAAATCCGATAGTTATTGTTGCTGGTGCTGCTGCTGGTGCTGTTGCTGTTTATTTTCCCCCTAATTCATTGTCAATGATAATTTGAATAGAGCACCAATAACACATTTGCGTACGACAAGTATCTTCCACTAAAATACCATTACGCATTAGTACACATTTGGCTCCCCTAAAATTGTGATATTCGACCGTATAGAAAGCTTCTCATTTAAATGCAAACCACTCGTTCTGTTTCAACGGTCACATGTTGACTACAGCAACAACATTCAGCAACAATTTTGTTCATGCAAGTGTTCAAATTACTACGGCATCAGATAAGAGGGTTAAATAAGTGCTGGTTTGACTAACTTTTGATTGAAAAAGGAATGTTTTATTGTGTGTTACTGTTGACATATTGGGGTGGGTGTATATTTCTTGTCATTCATATTTTATAACTGAAGTTATAAGCGTTACTTGAGAGCTTTTCTGAAAGGAGCTAGAGCCCTTCTACGAGAAGCAAAAATGAAGTTACGTATTTAAAATTCCACAAGAAAGAAAATTATGAGGTGGGTTGTGCTTAGTTTTTTTCTGGGCTGTTTTAGCTCCCCTTTTCCGATCTACGCCAGTGACTCCACTACACATTGATCATATTAAACAGGTATGAATGAGTATAAATATTTGCAAAAACCTTTTTTTAAATGTTTATAAGTTTCCCAGTTGGCCAAATTTTAATAGACGACATTGTGATCGATGATATAGACACGAGTTGCCTCCTGTTGCTAGGGACATTAGCAACAATCAAGCAATATGCAAAAATATGGGCGACATAGTATTCTTTGCAGTATTCTATCAATAGGCGGGAAGGCAAAGATAAGTTACATTGTTTTCTAAAAAGTATTATTAAAGAAAAGAAGCAAAAACAAAGTGGAACAATTGTAGCAGACAGTCGTGAACGATTTCATAGTGGAAATAGTGCATGAACTTGTTACTCTTTTAGTACTGTTTGATTTCGCGTCCATGTCTTAGGAAATTTCGTCAACGATTCGTTTAAGCTCTGCCCAAAATATTTTTCACGATTTACCATTTTCATTTAACCGTACTTGAATATGTCTTGAAGACATGACCAAATGGGTTAAAACAAATTATTTTTGATACAGAATTGCTCTGAGTTTGTCACAATTTCAACCCTCCCATTATGGGATATTAAGGTTACCAAAGTAGAGTAGTTTTTGATAGAAATCTTCTTTTGAAAAAACCTTTTAAAAAGTGAGATATTTTTAAGCTCACTGCAACATTTGTAACGAAATTTACGCACCTTTTGTTTACTTCAATTAAAACGTAATTAACAATTAACTCATTTTAAAATACAAAACATAATTTTGAAACATAAATATTTTTAAATTTTTCTTACCTCCTTCATCAATTCTGAGTTCTACATCCATATAATTTTTTACGCTCTGCTTGGAGTTATCAAACAACATATCTAAAGAATCCTTTGTTATGTTGCTAAAAAAAATTTAAATAATTTTTATAAAAAAAATCAGTCCTTAATTACACTGCTGTTAGAATAAAATGTTTAACCTGCTTAAGGCCAATATTATGGGTTTTCTTTGTTTTATTAAATCCTTTATACTGTCACTGTCTAATGATGATCTCTTTTTAAAATCATTGCATTCTTTTGCTTTCGATTTTCTTCTTGTTAAACTACAAAATTTTAACATTTTTAAATGATTTTCTTAAAAAAAAAACAAAATTTGCGACTGCTTTGAACTCTGCTTGAAAATAAACTGAACCAGAATTTTGTACTGAATTAGGAGGCGTTTTTCTAACAGATTTCTTTTTTAGGGTTGCTGGCATTAAAACAATGTGTGGTAATGTCCAATTTTTACACAAAAAAAAATTATCTATTTTAAGATCTTTTAATGAATGTTACAAAAATTTTAAGAAGTATTTGTTGTAAAATTTCAATATGATTTTGAAATATATTATTGAAGCCGAATTTAACTATTGACATGCGATAAAGCATCATGTTATTAATCAATTATTCTTCAATTGCAATTTGCCGATGATGTTTGTAATTTTGAGATTAAATTTTTTGTTATTTAACGCTTTTTTAATAACAAATCATTAAATTAGTGTTAAAAGTCTTTAAAGTCTCATAATACTAGGAATGATTCCTTAAAATTATAAAAACATAATTTAACTCAATGATTGTCATTTACTGTCCAAATGCAATTCAATTTCAATGTTTGACTTTACTATGGCCTGAGGCATATAAATCTCCTTACTAAACTCCTTACAGTTGGTCCAAACCAAATAATTATATATTTGCGTTGCTGAACATTACTACGTGGCCTAAAAATATATATTAGTTGCTTGTTAAGCCAGTTCTTATTGTCTTAATTGAATAATGTTGACATAGACGATGTGGTCGCAACAATACGATTAGCGGTTACCAAAGAAGATTGCGAAGCCAACAAAACTAGAGATGAGCAATATTTTAATACCTGTGATTAAATCACTGTGATTAAAAAAGTCACTGGTCACTACAGTTACGGAGTTGATCAAATGACAGTTCCAAGTAAGAACGTTCTTTTATATTTGCACACATACAAACTTCATTGCTGTGTAACTTTTTTTCTTCTCTTTTAGTAACAGATATTCATTTTTCCTACCTTCACACATATGTACATACTTATATATGTAACAAGAAAATAAAAAAAGTTTTTGTGCTTTTTGAATTTTATATTTCTGGCAAAATTTAATTACAGATGCCTTAAAGATAGAGATTAAAATACCTTTTCGATTACAAATCTTATTTGCATAAAATATTATTTATATATGAACTATATACTTTCTATATAAACATATATGCTTAAATAAAAAATAAAAAAAAACTGCAAATGGTGATTTCGGTAACTATTTAAAAGGACGGTGATTTGAAAATAACGTTCACTGGTAAAGGTGTTACTTAAAAAAACTCTTGTAGAGTTCCCAGACTTTTTTCGAGTCGAATCCCGAAATTAGTAGTTTTAATAACAACAAGTAAAAGTGCTACATTCGACTATACCGAGTCTTATATACCCTTCACCATTTATATAAATCTAGTTTAGTAAAGTAACTTCAATTAAAAAAGCAATTATTGGGGTGACCTGGACTTAATGGGTTAAGCGCTTAAAAAAAATTTTAGTATTTCCTTAAACATCTCTTCAAAAGCTCTAAAATGATACCCATATTGATATTTTAAAAATTTGAAAATTTTAGAGGCCCATAATTCAGAAAATATGGACGAGCGCCAATTTTTTCGCTTGATGTTTTTATTTTTTCAATTCTCTATGGCCCCATATATTTGTTTTTTCGATTAAAGTTACTTCATTATTCCAAATGATGTGAAAAAATTAAAGGTAGGCGTGGTATTTTGCCCACTACCTCGAAGGACATGGACTGATCTTGGTGATTTCCTACAGCATCTCTTTCGACACTATGTCTGATCGATTGGCTAGCTGATATATTGCCTGGGCAAACTTGATTTGAACACTAAAATGGACGGACATCGCTCAATTGAATTCGCTATGCATAAGAACTTTGATTATATATTATTTATGGGGTCAGAAATTGATGTAGAAATTACAAACGGAAGGATAAACTTAGATATACCCTTTTCAACCTGTGATGAAGGGTATAAAAAGACACTATATTGCATTCAAGTGCCTTACCCGCATATTTTAAATTTTAGATAAAAATTGCATTTTAGTTATTGTTAAATTTTTAGTGTCTTCTTAAAGTCGGTTTATTTTTTATATGTTTATGAGCTTAATTCGTGGTCTGATAAGTGCTAGACGTCATTGGAACATTGGGGCTAAGGTACCTTATAAATTACAGGGTTAAACGAAAATGTAAAATATCATTATTTTCACTAAGTTCGCTCATCTCTGCACTTAAAACAATGAACTTTTGGAGATGTGCACTAAGATAGAATTTTATTTTACAAAATTCATAAAGAGATTGCACTCTCTTTATATATATATATATATATATATATATCTCAGAAAATGTTTGTGATAAAAATGCCATTTTAAAATAATACTCCACTATAATTAAGGGATTTTATTTAGTATAAAAAGATAAGAAGTGACGTTCATTAATAGTAATGCTTGTTGGTTTAAAAATTGGCTACCTGGATCAAAAAGTGTAAGTTATGTGGCAATATTGCCATAATTATCTTTATCTTTAGGTAATAATCGCAAATAGAAAATTTAGCGCTGTATCAACCAAATTCAGCAACGTTCATGCTAAATAGTCGAGCACCTTGTATTGGTAACTAAGATCATCATTACTTATTAAATTAATGGTATTTGGCGTCACGTCGCTACAGTGAGTGAACTTCAGCTGTAATGAAATAATCACTAACGGGTGTTTTTTTAAGCTCGAAAGAACTTTAAATTGTCAAAAATGACACAAAAAATTAAATTGTAATGAAGAATTTTTTTATACGGAAGACCAGAACATGGCATTAATATTTAATAATGATTTTAGGTACGTAGCCACCGTGGCTGCCCATGGCGAAACGCATTTTGGACATCAAGTACTGCTGGCCGTATGTCACGAATAATACGAAGAACATTGGCTTCCAAAGCGTCAATTGTTGCTGGTTTATCAGCATAAGCCAGAGACTTTACATGGCCCCACAGGGAATAATCGAGAGGTATCAAATCGCACGACCTTGGAGGCCAGTTAAAAGGTCCATTTCTCGAAATCAACTAATCGCTTAATTTTGATTTCAATAACTCCATGGTTGCGGTCTCCGTATGGCACGTAGCACCATCCGGCCTCATTTTTTAATAAATAAAGCCACCAGCGTGTAAATCACTCCAAACGGTGGATTTTTCTGGATGCAATTGAGTCTGTAGGACATGTTGTCAATTGGTCTTACTCCATATGCGGTAATTTAGTTCGACGGATGGCTTGCTCAGACAAACGATTATGTGCACCATTAAAATCACAAAGTCGTCTATAAGTTGCTCGAACTGATTACTGATTTTCGGAGTAAACTTGGATAATTTGATAGCGTTGTTCAAGCGTGAGTCTATTCATAATGATTTGCCAGAGTTTCATTATCAACATTTTTTTTAGTGTTATTTTTTATAATTTCAAGTTCAATCATGCTTAAAAAGCGCCCTTTAAAAAAGATTTATGTCAATAAGCCATCAGAGGGAAAGGAAAAAAACAGACACTTCCAGAAAAGAGCTTAAAATTTTAATAATTCAATAAATACATCAAACAAAAATTGATATAAAAAATGTTTTTGTTTTTTGTTGTTTTATTTCTTTTTTAGTCAATAACCCTCAATTAATTATCAGTTCGTAGGGCAAACTCCTTTGAGATCCAAAAATATATGTAAACAGGCATCATCCACTTGATCCCAAATAAGGGAACCATATTTTCTAGCGGTATAATCTAATGACAAAACTGTTCTACAATTGATACATTTGTCACGATAGTGAAACAGCAAACCGACTGTCGGATGAACAATACTGTCCGCATAGCCCGGAGCATCACGCCAAACACGATGATTACCCATTTCAACAATGGCATGAGTATTTACAATGCATTTACTGCGTGTGTAGGCCGGTAAAACATCTAAATTTCTTCGGATTTTTGTTTGCGTATAAAGATTACGATTGTTACTCTTCTCGGGAACAGTAAATTTGTCATCGCTATCCTTTTTGTAGAAAAACACATTACGAAAGACAAAGGCTGAGGTTAAACCTTCATCGCATTGCAATAGAAAGTGAAATAAAGAATTATGCTTAAGTGGCATTAATATTTCATCCAAATCTACAATGGCGGCATAACGATAATTATCCACAACATTTGCTCTATACACACAGTCATTAAGTTGAGCCACTATACCACTGTAATGTAAATCATTTAAATGATCGTTTAGATTCCATTCCAAAATATCGGCCAGGCCCATGTCGCGATAATAATTTAAAACACGCCTTACCTTTGGCGTACAGTCCAGATCGTAGAAATAAAAATGTTTCGCACCCATTATGCGATACATTTCAATAAATTCAACAATCCGTAAAACATTGCTGTAGTTTTGTTGTAGAGGCGCTACGCAAACAGATAAAATGGGCTTGGACTGGGCAAACAATTGATCCATATCGCGGGGATAGCTAAAAATAAAATTTTTTATTATTATTATTATTTGTTGACCGCTGCAATAAATAGTAAAAGGGCATTAAAATTTATTTTTTAAACCGTAGAGCCTGGTACTCTGTTCAGCTTTTCATGCGGAATGCTATCAAACTACAGACATAAAAAGTTTGTATTAAAAAGTCATGAAAAAATGTTGCAAAAGTAGTATTCTGTTTTTTCTACGGAGCAATGTTTCTATGGTGAAATGTTTCTGGCAACATTCTGGCAACTGTATTTATTACAATGATATATTAAAAATGCAAATGCTTTAAAACAGTTATTTTTGATACTATTGCATTAAAATTTTGTGACGTGGTGTATCTGTGTATAATGTATTGGAATCACGAAAAACCCCAATTTCATATAAATTTTTCAAACAACAGCTAAAAACAACAACAAATTTTCTAAAACAATGTGTTATACTTGAAGACAATAAACGTTAAATTCTTCTAAATCGGGAGATAGACGCCATATTTTAAATGCCAGATTTTCGACATAAAATAATCAATGTTGCTTAACAATTTTCACAAATTCAAACAGAGTACTTGGCTTAAAGCTGAGTTTTCTCTTAAACCTCAGTTAATTTTTACGTTTAAAATAGTGGGCCAATACAACGTTTTTGAAGACAAATTGTCGTTTTTATTTCCCTTTGGTATGCAACATTTGTTAATGTTGGCTAAGATTCCACCAGAATTAAGTTCCTTTCATATAATTTTCCTATTGAAAAAAATGTTGCCGGAAACATTCTGCAGCAACACGCAAACAGCTTTAAGAAACAATTTGAATCTTTTTAACTTATTTCATACTCATTCTTTTATGTAAATTTTAATTAGAATTTCTCACGTAATTGTAAGCAGAATACCATTTTCTAAGGGCAGAAACTTGCAATTTAAACGGATCGTGTGCCTCCTAAAATAGTATAGACACAAACAGTTTGATGTGAAAAGGTGTTCCTATAGAATTTTCACAGGTTTTATCATATGGTTGGTAAAATTGGGTACTTATTTTTGTGATAATTCACTTGGGCGTGGCACTTCCCATACAAAGTAAATATTTATTTTAACATGTTACTCGGTAACTGAAATTTTGTAAACCCCATATCGATATACTGGATTAAAATAGGGAACGTGGTACTTCCCATACTAAGTGAATAATTATTTTCGTAAATTTAGCGATACTTGAAATTTTACATAAGTAATACAGGTTTATATTTTTTTAGTCTGCCGAATTATATTCTAAATTGAAACAGTGGGCATGACACTTTTCTTACAAACTGAAAAATTATTATCATAAACCTAGAGAACTATAATAGGCAGAGTGTTGAATTCCTTATTATTATATTATAATCATTCAAGAATATGGCTGCATTAAGAGAGTGAAAGTGTGAACATAGATGGTACAGAGAGCTTCGTGAGTTAAACTCACATTCAACTGATTTAATTAATATTTTTGTATTATTTATTAAAAAAATTTTAAAAATATATCAAAAGAAGTTAATTACGAGGGCTGCTCTATATATTTCTGTCCTAATAGTGAAAATGCGAATATTTATAATCAAAAATGGTTTTATTGTTTTTCAAAGTATTCTCCAGCATTATTTATACACTTTTGCATGCGCTCAAACCAGTTGTCGAAGCACTTTTTCCACTCCGATTGAGACACCTCTAAAACATGGTTTTTGAACACTTCAACAGCTTCTTCTGGCGACGAAAATCGTTGACCACGCATTTTTTTTTGATGTGCGGAAACAAGAAGAAGTCATAAGGTGCCAAGTCAGGGCTGTACGGCGGATGACCCATTAATTCGACGTTTTGGCCGGTCAAAAACGCTCTGGTTTGAGCCGATGTGTGAGAGCTCCCATTGTCATGGTGAACAATGATTCGTCTTCTCTTGTTGGAATTTCTCCAATAACTTCAGGCAAAGAAATTGTAGTTTACCACTCAGAAGTGACCGTCCTACGTTGCTCAAGCGGAACAGTCGCCACTTGACCAGTTTTGCCGAAGAAACAGGCGACCATTTGCTTCGAAGTGCTTCTTCCACGAACAACTTTCGTTGGATTTTGCTCGTCTTTGAAGACCCACACGGTCGATTGTTGTTTCGTTTCGGGCTCATACGCATAGATCCATGATTCGTCACCTGTGACGATCTAATAAACGTCTTTTGAAGCTCTGCAATCGTATTTTTGCAACATTTCTTTGCACCAACTGACACGAGCCTGTTTTTGAGCGACTTTCAAATTGTGCGGTATCCAACGAGAACAAACCTTTTTTACGGCCAGGTGTTCATGCAGTATCGAATGTATGCTGGTGGAAGAAATGTCCAAGGATGTCTCTATCTCTCGGTATGTCGCATGTCGATCTTGCATTATGAGTTCACGCACGGCATCAATGTTCTCTGGCACAACAACCGTTTTTGGACGACCTTCACGGAATTCGTCTTTGAGCGAGCTTCGGCCACGATTAAATTCATTATACCAATTTTTCACAGTGCTATAGGATGGTGCTTTATCGCCATACAAAGATTTAAGTTCATCAATGCACTCTTGTCGTGATAATCCACGTCGAAATTTGTGAAAAATGATGGCACGAAAATGTTCACGAGTTAATTCCATTTTTTTCTATATTAATTTTTTCAAGTCACTGTAAACAACACAAATAATGGTCGTACGTCAAAACGTTTTGAGTACGATTATGCTTAAAAATGACAAACTTTCCAGCACTCAGTGTTGCCAGGCCAGAAATATATATAGCAGCCCTTATATTTAAAAAATAAATAAAACGGTATTTATTTACCTGATTGGTATAAAAGTAGGACTAAGATGACTTAAGCGATTAGATTTATATTGCAAGGACACAGCCTGAGGAAGATTAACTTTCAGATGGGCAATGTCTTCTTTGTATACTGCACATGCCACCGTAAAAACTGCAAATTTTTCATCATGATGTTCTTTCAGAGCTTTTACTACTTCCGCCTTTATTTCGCTCCATGAATAATCTTCAGATCTACAATAAAGGAAGGACTAGATTTATAATCAGGAGAGTTATGAACCTATTTCACTTAAAAAAATAAATATAAAAAATTATTAATTGTGATAAACAAATAAACCTTAAAACACAGCTTATGTCTTCTTTAAAAGCTAAAGGAAGCACCGCAAATATTCGTATTGAACCAATGGCAATAAGATTTTTGTCTCTTCTCGGATTGGCTGAAAAAACAAGTAGCGAATACAGATTGATGTTAAATCAAGACAATATAAAGTTGGTAAATTTATTTTACTTGAGTGTAAGAATTATAATACATAAAATTAATTAAAAATAAAATCAAGATGATCCAGCGGCCGAAGTTTATTTGGTGATAATTAATTCAAACACACTTCACGTGATCGATGTAAAGTTATAGATTGTTTCAAATTTCACACAAAAAAAAAAAAAATAAATAAATACATAAATAAAAAATATATATTCTTGTTTGTTTGTTTGGACCATATAGGAAACCAAAAGGTAGGGGCTATCTTAAAGACTACTCCAAAATTTTAATTGGCAATTTTTTTCAGACGCCTTCCCACACAATGTTATTAAGTATAATCTTATATCTAGAAAAATAAAATATTTTCACAGTATAAATTCGATATTTGAAGAAGTTGGATTTATTGATAAAAACTTTGCAGTTTAAGAAGAAGGGTAGGGGATTGGAACGGTAATCCACTCATATAATTAATAGACATCTGGAGCACATAAAAATATATTTATATGCCTTCTTTTAATTTAAAACATTTATTTTATTTTTATAAACTGTGGGTAGTGAAGCACACCGGGTATTGCTAGTAAGGATGTTTTTTTAAGCATGATCGAACTTGAAGTAATAAAAAACAACACTAAAAATTAATTTTTTATGAAAAATTTTTTCTTATTATTTTCAGTAAACTCTGCAAATCATTATGAATAGACTCACGCTTGAATAACGCTATCAAATCATCAAAGTTTACTTTGAAAATTAGTCATCAATTCGAACAACTTATAGATGCCAAATTGTGTTCACCAATGAGGCCCATTTTGGGCTTTTGGGTTTGTTAATAAACAAAATTTCCGCATATGGAGTGAGACAAATCTACAACATACCCTAAAGACTCCATTGCATCCAGAAAAATGCACCGTTTGTTGTGGTTTACACGCTGGTGGCATCATCGGACTTTATTTCTTGAAAAATAGGGCTGGATCTTACTTTACGGTCAATGGAGATTGTTACCGCATCATGATTAATGATTTTTTGTTTGAAAATATACATCACATTGATCCGGACATAACGTGATTTCAACAAGATGGCGCTACGTGCCTTACGGGGACGGCAACCATCGAGTTATTGAAATAAAAATTTGGTGATAACTTGATTTCAAGAAATGGACCTGTCAATTAGCCCACAAGGGGGTGCAATTTGACACATCTTGCTTATTTCCTGTGGGGCCATGGGAAGTCACATGGGCAGTACTTGATAAAGTGACCGAAAATTGGACGCCCAGAATGAGCTTTATAATGGGCCAAGAGTGCTTAAAAAAGTGACCCGAAATTGGACGTCTAGAACGCACTATGTCGTGAGCAGCCGCGGTGGCCATATGCCCGAAATAATTTTTAAATATTAATGCCATGTTCTGACCTTTCGTATAAAAAAATTCTTCATTACAATTTAATTTTTTGTGTTATTTTTTTTGCAATTTTAATTCTATCGGGCTTAAAAAACACCCGGTAGAAAATATTTTTTTAATAGCCAGTCATTTGTTTTGAAATTTTTTTAATGTAAGGATTTGAAAGTCTATATAATATTTATCTTTTGATAAATTTTATTTTAGTTGCATATTTAAGTAATAAAAACTTAAAACAGAAAATACTTAAAAAAGAAAAAAGGTACTCGTAGTTGATCAGAATTAAACAATTAAATTTTTTTGTAGCTAAAACATTTTTAAGAGTTAAAAATTTTTATTGAGGCTGAAATAGGTAAGAAAATGCTGACAAGATTAAAACTAAAGTTTTTTATTGATTTTTCGGACAAAAAAATTTTTTTTAATTTTTTAAGTGTTCGCAGGATTTTGTAATTTAAGGTCTAGGATGCTTCGTATATGAATAGCTTAAGTTTTAAGTATTTCCTTAAAAAAATTTCTAGTCCAAAAAACTATTTTTTACGAATAAATAGAAATTAATGTTTTTCTAAATATATATATATATATATATATATATATATATATATATATGCACCAAAAAATCGGTGGCGAATTTAAAAAAAAATCCTAAAAGGCATAAATATCTTTATTTTCGCCTTTATAAGTTGCACAAGACAAAAACAAACACAAATCGAATGTGTGAAGTTTTTGTCTTCTCGGTAATTTTTAACTAAAATAAAGCGCTTAATTTTAAATATGTTTTGTTTTATATAAATTTAAAAAACAAAAACCATCTTTGAAATTTTCCGACATTAATATTTGTAATTAAAAGTGGTGATGTGTTCTTTAATAAAATTTATAAGAAAGTATAATTCTTAATAATAATTAAAATCTAAATAAATAATTAAATCTTTTTTATTGTGACAAAATTATAGCTAAAATAAAAATGGAATTTTTTCTTGAGCATCAAAGTCCACTGTGTTTCAGTGGTTGATGGACACAAACAAAATTATTGTTAATAAAAAATTATTTAACAACCAGCCAAGAAATAATAATAAAAAGAAATAAATTAAATGAAAATTACCTATAATTTCAACACGTCTATCGAAATATGCAGAATAAATTTTATGTTTTAAGGAGGCGTTACCAATTGGCATCCACTTGTTGTTATAATCCCATGCGGTGGACAAAGGTTTAAGCAATTCCATTGATAATTGTGTTGTTTTAATGTCTTGTCGTAGTTTTTCATTCTTTCGAAAACAAAAGAAAATATATTTTTATTAACACTTTAAATTTTTACTTTTATCTTTTTAACGGTAAAAAATGACTTGTTTTAAAATATTAAAATATTTTTTTTTATAATTTTAATTCTCACTTACTGCATTCGTTATTAAGGAGATATAAGTTAAAATTAATAAAGTGCTCGCTATAGCGCCCGACAATGCAAAGTAAATGTATTGTGAGTTACTTGTGTCCCGAACTAACATTTTAAATTTTCTAAAAATTTATTTTAAAGAATTGGTTTCGATTGTCAGCTTAACATATATTTAACGATTTTTTTATATTACTTTTTTTTATTTATTAACAACTTTTTTAACATTTTATTTTTAAATTATTTATTTAAAATTTTTATGTTTATTTAATATTTATTTTTTTTAATAGTGTTTTCACAGTCAATTTTGTATCACTTCTATTGTTGTTTAATGCAACTACTAACAGGTCATCAGTCATGGTGCTATACAATATTGTAAAAGCGTAATTCTATAAAAGAAATGCACTTGACAGGCTCATAATCTTAGTGTTGTATTTTTTTAAATACTTTATTTCTTATTATTCGATTATTTTATATGAATATTTTCCAACTAAAGAATTAAATAGAATATATCACAAGGTATTCAAATATTCGATTAATAGTCGTAAATCTTTTCGAAATTTCCTTTAATTCGTTGTGCGGCAGCTTTTTTTATTGTAAACAAATTACATCAGTTTATAACAAAATAAGACATTCCAATAAATAAATAAATTAAAATTAACTAATGCTAACAACATATTCGCAAAAATTATATCTACATGATTGCTTTTTTACCAACCCTATTTATGACCATTTTTACAAATGGAATATTACAGTGAATATAAATAATAATCGTACTTATTTAAAGCTTTGTAAAGGAGCTGAATTATTAACTAATTTGCGAAAGAGCATTAGTCTAAGATTGAAGGACTGAAATAGGTAGAGCGTTAGAAGACAAATATTTGAAAATAAAGAATATTTATTTATATTTTTGATTATTTTTTATGATTTCTTTCAATGTTGTCTCATTTTATTTTGAAAAGTTAAAAAATACATTATAAAATCGCCTTATTTAAGTATAAAACTAACAGCCATAACTAATCAAGAGTGGAAAGCGTTTTTTGCTGTCAAAAGTTTTCATGCCAGTACAAGTTGTATGTAGCATACTGGCATAAAACGGTGGCAACGCTTTACAATAGAAAAATCTGATTTTGACAAGGCGATTCAAACAATAATAATTAAAATTAAATAAAAAATTTTAAAATCATGTTTTCTTTTTTTATAAACTTTTTAATTTACACAAATACCAAGGCGAATTAATTATAAGATGGTAGCGATGGCGAATTCATTGCTTTTCACCGGTAGTCTAACTGTCAAACTTCTTATATAAAAATCTGTTTATTTATTATTATTATTACTTCGGATGAAGACACTTTTTAAACGGCTCGACGGATATATTACATGGTTGCCACATTAAAAAAACGTATATTTTATATTTATAATTAACCGTTCTAAATTAAAATTGCTTTTACTTATTTATAATTTTTATTAAATTTTCTTCTTCTAGTGAGCAAAATCGACGCTATTTCTATTGTTGAAAACAAGATATACAATATCGGGGAAAATGTACTTCATGAGTTTTTAAGTGCCCCAATCGACGCTTTTTTATTGACACTATTTTGGCGCACTTAATGAAACTTTGCCGCGTCAGCTTAGACTGATTATAAAGAGGCAGCATTCCATAACTCAACGAAGAACAAAATTCACCGAAGCAGCGTGGCTAGGAGTGTGTGTGCATTGGAGAGTCTAGAGCGTTCAATTAAGCACAAAGCAGGAATTAAAAAACCTACTGCATGAACTGATGTCACAGAAGGCATTTTGCAGCAACCGTTTGAAATAATCGATTCAAAATAGAAAAGGCTTGGAGTTCTAAGATCTGTGATCTTTCAGATTTTAGTATAAACAATCCATCAACCCTAATTCGACGCCATACTTAGGAGCTTGGTCTTCAAAGAACTACTTTGTCCAAAATTTTGCAAAAGGATTTGCATTTGTTTACATTTACGATTTTGTTGACACAAGAGCTTCTTTCACAAGACCATTTACGCCACCGTACATATAACCGTAGGATGTTAAAAAATCATAATGAGTGACATGGCACATTTTCATTTGGATGGATATGTTAATAAACAGAAGAGTCGTTTCTAGGCAATAGAAAACCTTCAAATTATTCATCAGTCATCTTTGCATCCATTAAAAGTGACAGTCTGGATTCAATTTGGTCAAGAGGAATCATTGGACCTTTCTTCTTTGAAAATAAAAAAGGCGTAACGGTAACTGTAAATGGTTGAAAACTTTTTAACGCCACAATTGTATGCCTTATGCTTGATCAACATGTGGTATCAACAAGACGGTGCCAAATCGCATACAGCCAGGATTACAATAATATGGCTGCGAAACGTCTCTCCACAACAAGTTATTTTAAGAAATATTGATGTTGATTGGCCTTCACGGTCGCCTGATTTGATTGCTTCAGACTTCTTTTTGTGGAGATATCTTAAAAACAAGGTTTACGCAAACAAACCATAAACGCTTGAGCAACTCAAACAAAATATTCGTATAAAATTAATGAAATACCGCATAAAAAGTATGAGAATGTAATAAAAAATATTCTCAAGAGGAGTCGCCGACATTTATCTGATATTGTATTCCATACAACTAAACATTTATCACTGTAAGATCCATTCTCTTTTGTTTAATCAAAAATTATAAACAAACAAAGTAGTATACCTTCCCCACGGATACTCTGTATTTATGATAGATAATAAAAAGGAAAGAAAAATTTGTGAGCTTTTACCTGATACAGCAACTTGTTTATTTACTAAGCTCACGATTTTCGTTTTTTTTTTTCAACAGAAAAACTTCATGGAAGTAAAGAATTTCTTTTGCCGATTGTTATTAAAACTATTGCATGGGAAATCCGCAATATAATACATGTGATTATACATATATGTTGAAGGGTATACAAGATCCGGTATAGCCGAATATAGCACTCTTAATTGTTTTTATACTTAAATTTCTTCATCCAATTCTAGCAATTACCTATTCATTCCTCTCTTTAAAAAAAAAAGAAGTCTTTAGCATCAAGAGTAAAAAAAAAACTAACCGAAAATAATTGGGTCGACTTGTATTTCTTATTCATAACAAAAACCGGACTATTGTTCGAAAATATATAAAATTTTCTAATCAAACAAACATTAGGCAAATTGGCAGGTACATATCGCCTTATTACTTTATATGGGAAATTTTAACCTGTCAAACTAAAAAGCCCAAAATTATTACTCACAATAAGAAAGGTAATTGATCAAGAATAAACAGAAATTACAGTCTTATTTTGGTGTGATTGATAATTTGTTCAATCTTCTTGTTGAATGCATTTAAAATGTTTAAGTTTTAATAAGAGAGACAAAAATCTCTTTCTAATCAAAGTCGTTCATGCTTGTTCTAAATGAAATATAATATTTATTAAAGAAAATATTTCGCATAACAGTAAATTTATTTAAACTCAAACGTTGAATTTTTAGATACACTGTAGCAGTCGCATGTTAATGTCAGAACACTTTTTTGCAAGTACAAGTCATTGTCATAGACCATTGTCTTGTTATAATTACTCTCTAAGGTAAGTCTATTGATTCGCCTCTTGGTTTTTCTTAATAACAAAATAAATGCAAAACAAAAAAAAAAAACGAGCAGCAACAGCAAATTGCATGTCAGATAAAAACAATGGTTGGCCCTTGTTAATAAAAAGAAAATAAACATGAAATCTTTATCAAAGGCTTTATTTATCTACATCTTTAGGTCACTGTATATTCTTCAGATTCTTATTTATTGTTATTTTCATTTCATTATTAAAAACATGTGTTTGTTTATTTCTTTAAAAGCAAAATTCACATTTTAAGAGTTTTATACATTTTTAGACCATTTTATTGTTATTAGTTATTTTTTTATAAACATATATATGAAAAACATTTATATATTTTTAAAATGTTCTTTATTTTTTTAAGTTTTTCATTAAATTGGAAAAACAACTTTTCCAAATTTTGATAACATTGCACATGTTTCGCTTGTTTTTCTCTTCTTCTGTTTCAAGCACAAATAATATAAGAAAAAAATTTTAATGAACCCGTTAATGTCACCTCTCGCAGAATTATTTTGAACAACTAAAAAACATAAAATTTTTAATCAAACGCCACCACAATTTGTTTATCATGTGATCACATATTTTGTGATTTTTTTTTTTCGTTTTTGTCAAATTATATTTTTCTTGTTTTTGTGGAAAACGAGAAAAAATATTTCTGTTTATTTTTCCGCAAATATTTTCTTTTATGGGGGCTATTTGAATAATAGATTATAAAAAGCATTAATTTGCATAAGAATAATTTGTAAGACTTACTGGCAATAAAATATAAAAGATCTCAACGAGTACAAAAAGCGCCAAAAGCCAAATTACCAGGGACGATTTTAAAAACATTTTTTAGAGCTGTTAACATTTTAGTAACTTTAGTTTACAAAAACTGAATTTAAAAGAATTATTAGCTGCGTCCATAGCAGCTTTAACACAAAAGAATAATAAATAAATCGATTAAAGTAAATAAGATTATTTCTTTGATAAGATTATAATTTACAACTATTAAACTATTAAACAACTATTAAAATATTGGTATATGCCGAATTCTATATACCCTTCACCACATATGTAAATCTAGTTTAGTGAAGTAACTCCAATCAAAATAACAAAACAGAGAATTAAAAATTAGAAAAAAATAAGTACTATATACATAAAATTTTAGACAAAAATGTCATCGGCTTTTAATGGGTTAAGCATTTTTGTTCAATTTTAGCATTTTCTAAAAGATCTCTTCAGAAGCTTTAAAATGATGCCCATATTAATATTTAAAAAAAAAATTTAAATTTCAGAGGCCCCCATATACTTGTGTGTGTGTGTGTTTTTTTTTTGTAGTTACTTCATTGTTCCAAATGATATAATTTTACATAAAAATGCCATGGGCTCTTAATGGGTTATGCATTTTTAAAAAATTTCAGTATTTTCTTAAAGATCTCTTCAAAAGCTTTAAAATGATACCCATATTGATATTTTAAAAAATACGCTACACTACTGTGTTCTTCCGGCGAGACATGAACTACTCGATACCTTGTTTAGTAACCTCAACGAGGGTCCTCGGGGTTATAAGGGGAACCAGACCCCCGTTGTTGCAGGCACTAAAGCTGGATAGACAGTTGGGTACTGTCGAAGGATTTTACCAGTTTTCTTAATTAATAATAACGTATGAATAATAATAGCCTAAATAAACTGGTACCACGGGAACCGGTGGCCCATACAGAGAGCCGCCCATCTCTGTAGCCGGTTATTGGTGAGGCGAAATAGAGGGAAAGTGTGCTGTTGCACTCTTAACAGACGGGGTTGGATAGTCTCCAACCCTCAAGCAAGGGGAAGTTCATGGTCCTGCAAGTCATGTTCTTGAAATAGCAACTTTTTTGGCTACGTCCGATGGAGGGCGCTAGTGGACGCTCTATAATTCACTCAGTGGTAAGACCACCGTCAGGTTAGGCCATCAATGGCAGGTACGTTCATCTGCATCACGTATCCCCTTCATCTAATACCCACAACACACGTCTGGCTAACACTGTTGTTATGCTGTTACACTTTCCTGCGCTAACCGCTGCCGTTCTTGCTTTTTATTATAAAGGGCGTCTTGACAATTATCTGTTACTCTTATATTAAATTGGTAGTCTCCTCAAAATTATCTTCCATGGCTTCACACAATAATTGTCTGTTGCCTCTCGGGAGGTTTGTACTTGCTACTTCTTAATTTTTAATTGCATTATAACAATAATTATCTTCCCTTGTACGCATGTCCGAAGTTGGGCTCGAACTCACGATCTTCTGTTTTGCAGCAAGCACCTCTACCAACGCAATAATTGAGGTTGCTCAGTTTTTGTTAGCTAATGTGGTGTTATTCTATACACACCATTAGTGGAAGTAACTTTATTCACCACTCTCATACTGTTAACAACAACAGGGGTTGCCAGATCTTACTTTCGTAACAATATTTACTTTATGGGGTCGCAAATGGATATTGTAGAAATTACACACGGAATGACAAACTTAGTTATACCCTTTTTAACGTATAAATGGAATAAAAAGTAGTTTTACAATAGGGATGGTAAAATTTTGACGGACATTTTGCTTTATATTTTCTTAAGTTTCTTGTTTTTATTATGAAAATCATGCAACTAGATTATCACAACAGGCGGCGATATATTCCAGATTTAAATATGCCTTTTTTCATGTAATTTTTTTTTATTTCTCTTTTAAAATTTCATCGAGTTTCATGGCCTCCATAAATGATGAAATTTTTCATGCCATTGAAATTTGTACAGTTCGCTTTTAATTTTACATTCGTTATTTAGTTTTTGTGTTATTTCAAATAACACAACAACAACAAAACTTATGCAGCGAACTTACACATAGCAAGTGTAAAAAGATATCCTCAATATTGAAGCCATGCTATTTATTTTGCTTACCCCGCTTGCTTCACTAAACCTCTTGCCAATAAACAAAAATTTCATTAAATTTCGTAGTGTAAGTTTTACCGATTATCACAATGATGGAATCCGGCGAATTCAGAAGTTAAAAGACAGCTTTTTAGTAACTCCTAGCGAAAAGGACCATGTTTAAAATGAGTGATAATGCATCCTAAGAATCAACTTAATAGTGATTGATTATAAGATAATTCTCGTATTCTTATTTCTTAAATTGGTTGGTTAAAGTGATGATGTTACCCTACCTAAAGTAGATAGATGCGGTCGAAAAAATATTGCATTTATTCTGCCAGTGAAAAGGATTTTCCTATCCTATCAATACTGCAAATAAAAACTTAATCAACTAAAGCCTGATTACGATTTTTTTTTATAAACAAGTATTTAAAAAAAAAAATATTTTAGTTTGTCTTTTGTTTTAATTTACATTTATAAAATAATGGGATCAGCAATATAATTCTCGTTCATCGGCGTTAAATTCACATACCATTTACATGGGTGAAGAGAGTGGGTGCTTACACGCTTTTTATTTCTACTTATTTTTATATTAAATGTTTGCCACCTCTGCACAGTGTTTACATAAATGTCATCCCTAAAGAAAACAAAATGCTAAATGATAAAACTGTAAAAACTTGACATTCAGCTATTGTTCGAATAGAATATAAATTATGATACACATGTTTTGGCTTGGTTGCATATTTCAATTGTGCGATAATATTTTAACCCTCTTGATACGATGTAGTGTTCTTTAGTCTTCTTTGAATAGCAAAATATTTTGATAATTTTTTTTTTCTGAAAATTTCTTAAGATTTTATTGCCTGTGTTTACGATGCCATAAACTTTTCGCTACTTTTTATTGTTTTCTTTAGCGGTCATATTTGATAATGTTTTATTGTAATTTGTCAAGTAAGCGTGCGTTAAAAAATAAGTGAAGAATTTTAGGAGTAATATATTTTGCGATTTTAAAATATTTTTCGAATTTGTGATTAAGGCGAATTGAAAACCTGGCGGCAACATCAAAAAAGTGACGACTTTTTTGTATTTTTAAAGGCTAGGATTCACTATCAAACACAATCGAACGATTTAATCACTCAAAAATATCACTGAATTCTATCCTATTTGCAAAATCGTTCAAAAAATAGCATCGTAAGTTCCACACACAAAAAACGTATAATGCTAATATTTAGTTTTTTCTCTCCTCAACTTAAAAAAAAACAACTCTGATCGGTTGAGAAAAATATTTTATGAGTATTTTCAAAAGATTATAAAATCGTACAGATGTGTCAAAAAGACTGTCAAACACATACTCTTTAAATCCACACTATCGTACTTTTTGAGAACACGAGCAATTTTTGACAGATCGTGCGAGTAAGTATGACATTGAATCGTGGCCTTAACCGACTTCAAAAAAAGAAGGAGGTAATGAATTCGCCTGAATGTTGCTTTTTTAATATTTGCGCCTGCAGAACTCAACTCTTTTGAACCGTTATAGACAAAAGCTTTCAAATTGGACAGAATAACGATTGTTGTGTCTGTTATAGTAACAAGTATTAATATTTAAAATTATAAATAAAAGAGTGCCCCAATAGTTCATTTAATTTGATGTATATGGCCATACTTTTTAACAATTGAAGACCGATGCTTGAAATTTACAACCTACAACAACAACAACCTATAACAACAAATCAAGTCCGCTATAAAAATAAGTATAAAATTTGGGTTTGCAAGTTAAAGGGTGTCCCAACAGTAAATGTAATTTTAAGTATGTGGCCGAACTTTAGAAATTAAAGGGTTTTACAATAGTTAATGTAATCAGAAATTTATAGCAAACCATTATGTACAGACAGTTGAAATTTAAAAAGAACCTGATTGCTAAGTCTACTACAACAGCATGTATAAAATTTGAATTTATAAATTAAAGGGAGCCCCTATAGTTGTTGTAATTTTATGTATATTGCCAAACTGTTGAACAGTTTAACAAGTATAAAGTTTGGATATGAAATATAAGGGTATCCCAATGTATGTTGCCATACTCTTCAACCGTTATAGACTGACAGATGAAATCTGTTTTGAAGTAGTTTTTTTTGTGCAAGAATTATTTATTCAATTTTAGCCCAAGGTATTTTCTAGGTTTATAACGAAAATATTACTAAATATTTTAAAAGAAAAGGATCTTTATTTGTTTCTTACTTAAATTAAAAAAAGCAACTTACGATACTATCTCTTTTTAAAGTAAAATATTTAATAAAAATCACAATATACAAACGGAATGCAGAACTCGTTAAATAACTGCTAAATCCTTAGTTTGATCATCAAGCAATAATTTGCAATTTCGTTTCGTTATAAAAATTGTTTATAATCACCCCTATCGTAAACAAAATATGAAATTTTTGTTCTCACGAAATTTGTATTCTCCATGAAGGGAAAATTGCTATCGTGAATTTCATGCGATCGTTTGTTCTCGCTATCAATTTGTACTGAATAATAATTAGAAAGAAGAAAATATAAATTGGAAAAAATATTCCAAATTTTTTAAAGTTATGAAAGATTTAGAAATGATAATGATTGGTGCTATTGTGTTGTTGCAAGAGAGATACTAAAACAGAACACAATTTTATTTCCAGAATATGACGTCTAAGACGCTTAAAAGCCTTTGTAGTTACCTACACACAAAAGGACCAATCAATGGACCCAAGTGGGCTGTGGCAACACGGCTGCCTGCCAAACCTACCCTAGACATTGCTACCTAACCCATTTCATTCATTTTATATCTGATTTTTTATATTTCCATTTTTTATTTTAAAATATTTTTTATAAAAAATCTTCATAAATTTATAACCAATAGGTCTCTTTGTTTTGCATAATGTCATTCTGCACTACAGTAACTGATATCGAATTAAAAAAATGTGTTATTGATGTAAATATTCCAATTAAAACAGATAAAAACTGGCATAATGTTTGCAGTTCCCCAACAAAATTTAAGTGAACAAATCTAAGGGAAAAGTAAAAAATTTCGAGGTAAAAAATCAATCAATTTAAGGAAAAGGGAAAAAATTTCGTGTGAAAATATATTCATGATAGGGGTGAATATTAAGGCAACGCATATGTTATTGAATAGGGAGAATTTGCCAGTTGGAGGTGATAAATAAACAGCCATTTATTTTTATATAACATGTGCTTTATACTGCCATAAAACTCGCAACTGCGATTTATACTAACATGCGTGCTAAAACGTTTAAACTCTTTTAATGTGGAAAGATCTGGCACCATTCCATTTTTTGTTGTTTAAGGCATTTGTATTAAAAAACTAGTTATTAGTTTTAATTCTATATCTAATATTAAAAATCAAATGTTTTATATCTTTTTTATATTTTTATAGTTCACTTAAAAGCTCTAACATTAAAAAAAAAATCCATTACGATTTGAAAGCTTGAACACACTGTTTTTTTAATTTCTTTTATTTTTTAATGTTAAATTCTTTGAAAGGAACATTTCAATATATTTCCCATACAACTTTTAAGAATTTTGTTCAGTATCACCCTGTTTTGGAGTTCCGTCACCATTTTTATCCTTTTGCATATCACTGCTTGTCATTGAGTCGTCGTTAGCATTTTCATTGGACTTAACTGGTTCCACTGCTATGAGATTCGAACCACGATCTAATAAGGCACCGTACCCAGAGCTATAAGTGGAGAGAGTAGAGATCTTTTTTCAATAAAACTACTATTCATAAAGTAATAATTTTTATAAATATGTATTTTTAGAATAATAAAAATTACAACAACTTTACAAACAATTAAAATTAAAAGATGTTAATTCAGTTTGTACAGTTTGTGTAGTATATTTGATTCAATAATTATGATTATTGTGTTAAACCCTCTACAACTTACCTTTGTTGATTACTACTACTCCTATCCCTATTTATATGATTACTAGCATAACTACCACTATTACTACCACCTTTCAAGGGTTGTTCATCTTCTCTCATATATGACCAGCCGGCTGCAGAACCTGCTGAACCTTTTGAGCTTTCATTATGATTTGTATTGGAGTTTGTATTGTAAGTAGTCTGTGAAACTCCTACATTATAATGGCCACTATCAATGGTGCCAGAGGTTACCCGAGTTCCTTCTTCCTGAGGACTATATGGACAATTAGGTCTTCTTACACCACACGGTAGAATAGCAGGTGAGTTGTAGCTTGGTTCTGGTAAATAACGACGATCTTCATGAGCTTTTCTTGGATAATAGGAGTCATCGTATATCGACTTTTCTCTGGGTAATGTTTAATAAAAATAGTTTTTTTGTTTCAAAGGCAATGCCCGTTTCGTTAATTGTTGGTACGAGTAGTGTGTTTCATGGTATTTTTTAAAAAAGGAGCGGATATCAGTAGTTGGTGCACATGTTATTTTTATAGTGGTTTTGTAGAAATGTTTTTATTTTTAAAGTTTGTTGTTTTGTATTTGTTGTATAATACATGAAGTTCAGTGGTTATTGTGTTGTTGTCATACAAAATATGTAAGTATAAAAATAAAGTTTTAAATGTATAATACATATTGCAATAATTCATATTTGATGTTTTATATAGTAAAAGTAATTATAAAGTTGTAAGTTATTAGGGCAATTTAAAAAGCGATACCTTGTACAAAGTGAACATTGAATATAACACCAAACCTGACCACTCCTTCTCAAGACCTTCTTTTACTTAATTTATTTATTATAAACCTTTTGAGAGTTTGTTTGTTTGCTTGTGCGTGCGTCAATCACAGCTAAACGACTCAACCGGTTTTAGTTAAATAGGAATACTTTAGATATTTGTTCTCGCGGCAAATAGCGGACCAGGAGGGGAGAAAAAGATAAAGTGGGTGTTTTTATGTCTTAATAAATTTTAACAAAGTCTAGTCTATTTGATTTAATAGAAATAACTGGCATTTATATTTTCAAATAGCGGACCAGGAGGGGAGAAAAAGGTAAAGCGCGCGTTTTTATGTCTGAATTAATTTTAACAAAGTCTAGTCTAATCGATTTTATAGTTCTTCATCTATATCTGTTTTGAAAGACAAATGGGAATAAATGTCATTTACGTCTGTACCGATTACAAAAAAAGTTTAAACACAGTTTGATATTTATGTAAAGGTTAGAACATATTCACCCCTATCGTGAACAAAATGTGAAATTTTTGTTCGCATGAAATTTTTTATTCCCCATGAAATAAAAATTGCTATCGTGAATTTCATTGGAACGTTTGTACTCGCTATCAATTCGTAGTGAATGAAAATTAGAAAGAAGAAAATATAAATAGGAAATAAAAATATTCGAAGTTTTTTAAAGTTTTTTTAATGTTATAAAAAGTATAAAAATGTTTAGGATTGGTGCCATTGTATTGTTGCAAGAGGAGAAGATACTGCAACAGAGAAAAGATCGTAGCGCTTCGGAAGATGCATTCAATAATCCAATAAATAGATAAATAAATAAATATATATATATATATATATATATATATATATATATATATATATATACAAAAATATTTATGATTTTTCATTCTTATGTATTCATATACACATCACTCCTTTATTGCAACATAGTCATATCTCAAGTTTTTTTGAGATATGACTATGTTGCAATAAAGGAGCGATATGTATTTATATACTGCTCGCTAACTGACAAACTTTTAGCGTGGTGTGGGCCACCTCCGGTCATATCTTTTGTGGTCTATCTATACCTAATACAAGTTAATGAAAATGTACAATATTTGAAGTAAAACTAACTTTTTCCAATAACTCTACAGTTCTTCTACAAGAGAATTCTAGAATGCAATGGTTGGGTTATTTTGTATCCTATCAAGAAGGATATCGCTTTGCACTATATTAATCGATTCAGACCTAATAAATAACTTTCAAATATCCAAATATTAAAAAAAAATATTCGAACTTACACAAAAAGGGGAAAAACAACTTTGAAAAAGTCGTTCACGATATGGCGAATTTTTTTATTGGGCATAATATTGCGCATGTAATTCCCCACTGAATTACATTTTACTATTACGGAAAACATTTAATGGGAAAAATTATCCACGATTGCAATTTTGGGAAAAGGGAATTTATTTAGAGGGAAAAACTGTTTGCGATAGGGCTGATTATGTTTATTTAAAAATAGGAATAGGATTGGGGAATGAAGAAAGGGACAAACTCGAAATTTTTTTAATATTAACCGATCACAAAAAACAGATTGTAAATATATTTGAAATATAGATATCTTCTCATCTATAAGATCCAAACCGATTTGATGGATTTCTCATGTGCTCGGAGTAGAAAAGCCCTAAAATTAGACATAGGCAACGGCGGATTATATTAAAGAAGAATGTCTTGTAAGCAAAAAAATACCGTTTTGAAAACAAGTTTTTTCATTTTATAAGAGCACATTCTATTCCAGTAGCGTTAAAATAGCGCAGCACATCCCACATTGGGTCAATGCTCCAGTGAGCCAACACCAATGTTCTTCTTCACTATCACGTACTATACGATAATCTTTCTGGCGCCCTAATTTAATTAGTTTAAGTTTAAGAGTTAAAAACAGTCTAAATAATTGGAAATACAACAGCAGCATTTATTTTAATTTAGCTAAGCGTGCTCTTCGGTCCGTAATTTATTTCTTAATCAAAAAATTTTAACTGTATAATACAAAATATTTGAATGTGGATCCCCTATAAATTTTAGTTCAATATTTGCAACAAATATATAAATATTTACAACAATAAATTTTACAACACAAATAGAATTATGAAAGAACACATGAGATTACACATGTACTTTACCTGTAAGAATCATCCCATTGACGATTATAACGATAATCATACCTAGGGGTATAGCGATCATAATACTGGCGATCATAGCCACCATAACTAGCTGTAGATCCGGTAACACCTCTAGCACCATAACGGGGACGGTCATAATAGCGATCTAAAGGAAGTTATATTAGATATTAAATAAGAAATAGAACAACATTTCTACCTCTGCCGCCATAATAATCATCAGAACCGCGATCACTACCATAATAACGATCGCGATTGCCATAACTATAACCACGACCTTCACCACGATCATAGGCTGATGGTCTGTCATTATGTCCACGTGTACGGGTATCATAACGATCATAAGATGGCCGTGACCCATAAGGATCATCTCTGAAAAAATAGTTATTTAAATTAGTATAATTTCATTGTACGATGTCTTATATCTCTTAAGGGCAAAGAAAAGTCTTTCAAAATTAAAAATGCTTCTAAACTTTTTTAAATAATGTGGGCCTTTCAAGTTATTTTTTGTAAATTTTATAATTAAAAACAGTTATGCAATATTTTTAAAGGATACATTAGATTTTAAGAAGAAAAAAATATTTTTTTTAACCGACTTAAAAAAGAGAAAAAGGTTATCAATTCGGGTGAATGTTGCTTTTTACATTTGCGCCAGCAGAACTCAGTCATTTTTGATTTGATTTTGAAAATTTATTTTTTACTTGAAAGTTAATGCTTGCAGAGTGGTACCGCTTTAAAAAATTGAAGGGTGTCCCCATACAACATACGTACATTATTAATACGTGTATTATGAACCGTAAAGGTCACCGCTTTAAATACAAAAAATAAATTTCGTATCACTATGGCTCTCAATGGTAAAAATTAATACAAAAGTAAGTTTAAAAACTAAAGGGTGTCCCCATAGGTGGCGTAAATTGAAACGTTATAGAAAAACGCTTGAAAATTAGACAGAATATCGATTGCTATGGCAAGTTTAATATTCAAAATTATAAATTAAAGGGTGCCCCAATAGTTCATTACTTTTGAACAGCTGCAATCAGACGGTTAAAAGTTACAAACTTTTTTATAACAAAATATATAAAATTTGGATTTGGAAATTAAAGGGTGTCCCAATATTTGAATCTTTATAGACAGACAGCTGAAACTTTCAAGTATACAATTTGAATTTAGAAATTAAAGGGGTGTTCCCTAAATTAATATCATTTGACCTATATGGCCATATCTTTTGAACCATTATATACAAACACTTTAAAATAAAACAGAATGTCTACAACTTTATTTGGTATAATAAGAAATATAAATTTTTTAAATTGTAAATTAAAGGGTAAGACAATAGTTGATGTAACTTGATGTACATGGTGTATGGCCAAACTGTTGAAAAATTATAGACAAACGGTTAAAATTTACAAAGAATCTGATTGCTAAGTCTGCTACAAAAGCAAGTATAAATTTTGAATTTGGAAATTAAAGGATGCCCCTATAGTTAATGTATGTAATTTGATGTATAATGCCAAACTGTTAAACGGTTGTGGACAGAGGTTGCAATTGACAAGGAGTTGTAGTGCTAACAAAGTTGGAAAATGGAATAAAAGGGTGTCCTAATAATTAATGTAATTTGATGTGTGAGGCCATACTTTTGAATTGACAGACAGATGAAATCTGTTTTGAATTCGGTTTTTTTTGCAAGAGTTATTTTAAATGTTTTTGTTGTAGGAGTTTTAAAAGATTTACACACTAAAAGAGAGAGAGATTCTAAAGTAAATGAATGGGCTTAAGTGAAATAATCCTAGAACTTAATAACTTCTGAAATTCTCGTAATAGATCTGAGAAAAAACCATTGTAGTTTTTGTTAATAATTTTTAAGAAACGTTTTGTAATTTTTTTTTTGCAAAATTTACACGAAAACACCGAACACATTCCCACGAATATTTGATGATCGATTGAAAGTCGATAAGTTTCAGATGCCCATATATAAAAATGAAATTCAAAAAAATTATAAATAACAATTTAAAAGAAATAGTTCAATACCTATATCCAGCATAACGATCCGGAGTTGTATATCTATCAGTACCGCCATAACGATCAGCAACATAACGATCAACTCCATAGCGGTCAGTTTCGGGTGAACCATGTCTACCATAATCACCATCACGATAACTGCGATCATTGTAACGATCATAACTGGGATAATACCAACTACTCAAACGATCATCACCAGCTCTGGCGGCATAACTGCTATAATAACGTCTATGATCATTATCGTAAGGTCTTTAAATTAAAACAAAAAAAAAACATATAATAATAATTACGTTGTTATCGTTAAGAATAATTAACAAAAATTATGTAATTTTTTAAATGGTGGAAAACAATGTAATCAGTCATGTCACAGAATGCCATTTCGATCGGAAATAAACTCAATCGAAATGGGCAATACGGCATTAAAATCGTTCCGATCGGAATAAGAAATTATATTATATCTGTAAAAATATTCGTAAATGTATGTTATCGATACCATATATGATCATTTTTTTTACATAACAAAAGTAAGAAATAACAATAACTTTTTAATATTGCATTTTCTTTAGAAGTTTCAATAACATAGAACATCTTAAAAATTTACATAAACTCACCTGTCTTCATAACATGTTACACATCTTGATTGTCGACTTTTATAATAAATAGAATCCAATAAACTGGGGGACCCATCCCGTAATTTATCAATAGTTCTTTCATATAACGATTTACTGGCTTCGACAGGAACGACAGATTCTGCTAAACACATGGAACATTGTAAAAACCAAAATGCAAAAAATAAGGATGACTTCTTAAAATAAAAAAGAAAAATTATTAAAAAGATAAATTTAGTCAACTTTTTATTTAAATAAAAAAACTGTATTTAAAAATATTCAATGAATGTAGAAATGCTTGTTTTGTTACACTTTATGCAGTATTTAATATCAGTAAACTTTTGTAACAATTATCTGCTTTAATAGCATAAATTAACAATAAAACATAATTATTTTAATCGTAAAATTTCATCACTGTCCTTTTTCAAATATTTTTACGTTTGAATTCACAGTTAGGTTGACATAAATATAATTTCTGCAAACAATTATCCTTTATAAAAATGAAAAAGAAAACATTTTGAGCCGTTAAACTCATCGTTATACATTAGAGTCGTTAAAATAAAAATATTATTTTTTTAACTTATAAAAAGGTTAAAATCCTATATATATTTTATACGTTTTAAAAACCGGGGACTCTTAAACATACATTTTTCAAAGACTATGGATTACGTAATACCCTATTTAGACATGTTTTCTTAATTGAGTCAATTTAGTTTTAATTGCGCAATTTAATTTGGTGTTTACACATGCTCAATTAAGCTTATTTATTTTACTAGGTAGTGTCGTCAGCCCAGCTGATTTTTCTTTTTATTACAAAAACAACATGACCTTTTGTTGTCGCTTTGAAGTTGAAAGTGTCAAAAACCATTTTCGTATGACCCTCCATTTTCTTGTTATTTGTTTGTTTATAAATTTTATAAATTTTTTCTTCTCACTGAACATAGTTCCCAGAGTAAACAAACTTGTTGGCAAGCGTTGCATTTCGCATCTTATTCAATTAGTGATGCAATTAAGTACTAATTGCTTAATTTATTAATTGACTTCTTATATGGCAAATTGAGCTCAATTAAGGCCTTAACGGCGTAAATTTCTTAATTATGCAAATAAAGCGTATGTCTGAACGATACGCTACGTTTAAACTTTAGCTTTTGTAAGTCGACAGTTAAATTTATAAAGAAGTATTTTCAAGTTCGGAATTTATTCCCAAAATCTGGATAAAAAATTTTGTTTCGGGATTGAAAACTTTTAGAGTGAAAAAGTTTTTCATATTTAAGGGAATTTTCTAAGACTTTTATTTTATATTATGTTTATTACTTTTGCAATTTGATTATAATTCAAATTGATTAATTCTTAAATCCACATATTGCAATTAAAAAATTGCTTTAAAAAAAATTTATAAATCATCTAATAATAAGTCTAAAAAACATAGTCGATGGAATAAAGTACTTTCCTTTAGATTTAATGGATTGAGTTTTTAATTTTGAGCTGGAAACAATATATGATTCAATCCAAATAACAAACAGGTAAGATTGATATATTCGAACCTTACGTATAACTACATGTACATATAAATCAGAATAAGAAATTATTTTCTAACATAATAATTACATAATAAAAGTTTTGCTACGGGTTGTTCTCCCTGGTACAATAATTGTGGTGAATAAGTATTAAGAGGTGAATAAGGAGTAAAGATAACCACCTGCAGGAATGCAAGCGAAATTTAAAAAAGATATCAAGAAATTAAAGGCAGGCTGCCTCGAAGGACAAGGACCGATCTTACAGTTGGAGAATTTTAATTTTCTCTAGCTCATCTGGTGCCCTGGCAAAGTTGATTTTAACACGAATACGAACGAGGAGACAGACATCGCTCAATCGACTTCGCTATGCATAAGAACTTAAAATATATAAACTTTATAAGGTCGGAAATGGATATTGTAGAAATTACAAACGAAATGGCAAACTTCGCTTTTGCACCTGTGGTGAAGGGGATGATATATTTGACAAAAGCTTTTTACATATCAAGACGCCGCTTAACACGTTTAGCCCGGCGCCGAATTTGCTGTGCTTTGCGTTCAGCCGGCTAATGAATTCTTCTTTGTAGCGGTATTTTGGACGTCCTTTAGGTGTATGTGTAATGTTTATGTGATTCTATTTCATAGTTTCTTATGATGCATAGTAAAATACGTGGTTTTCCACGTATCAGTTACAAAAAACCTACCGAAGTGTACAGAGTGTTCGTAAAAAGAAAATTGAATTAAGTTTTGGAAGTAGGTCCCCAGGGACCGACGCCGGCCACACGGAAAGTTCACTGCCGGTCCCCAGGGACCGTCGTCGGGCTCAACGTGTTAACCAAGACTATTTGGAGACCTGGAAGAATTGATTTTATCTTTACGTTGTGTACTTACGAGCAATGCTTGTGACTTTTATTGGCAATGAACTGATTTAAGACCCTAGTAAGAAAAAACAAGTAAGAGTGCTATATTCGGCTATGCCAAATCTTATATACCCTTCACCATCTATGCATGTAAATCTAGTGAAGTATCATAAAAGCAAATATTGGGGTGACAGAGAATTAAAAAATAAAAAATTCAAATAAAAAAATAAGTACTATATTAAAATGCCACCGGCTCTTAATGGATTAAGCATTTTTTTAAAAACTAGTATTTTCCAAATAATCTCTTTAAAAGCTTTAAAATGATACTCATATCGATATTTAAAAAAATTTTTAAATTTTAGAGCCCCGTTACTCGGAAAATATGGGCGAGCGCCAATTTTCAATTGATAGTTTTTTCTTATTTTTCAATTCTCTATCGCCCGATATAGTTGTTTTTTTTTATTTATTTATTTTTTTTTTTTTTGTGTTACTTCATTGTTTCAAATAATGTGAAAAAAATTAAAAGTAGGCGTGATGCTTTTCCCGCTGCCTCGAAGGGCTGATTTCCAATATCACCTTCTTCTACATTATGTCTAATCGATCAATCGATCGATTTAGCTGATCTTGATTTCAACACCAACACGGACGGACATCCCTCAATTGACTTCGCTATGCATAAGACCTCGGAATATATATACTTTATGGGTCGGAAATGGATATTGTAGGAATTCCAAACGGAATGACAAACTTAGTTACACCCTTTTTTGTGGTGAAGGGTATAAAAATGAGAATTAATACACACTTTGAAAACACAATTTTATTTGTTGCAAAACGGTTAATCTATCTACAGAAATGGTAACACCTTTTAAGCCTAAAAGTATGTGAACAAGAATTGAATCAGAAGGAAGGCTTGGAATGCAAACTTATTGATTTTGTTAAACAACTTGATTCATACAGAAAGAAGTATTTTCAAATATTTACAAATATGTATGTCATATTTTTGTAAATTAAATCAATTACAGTACAAATAAAGAATTCTGGCCTAAACGATGAAATGCAGGATTTTTGGGAATAAAAAAACTTAACTTGGGAATTCGCGCTGAAAAGCGTATGAGTGTGTGAGATAGAATATGACCAAATAACGAAATTTGCATCTTCTCTCTCAACGACGAATTTTGATGCCGTTGAATTTAAAAAAAAAAATTGACCGAGGAAAAAATCAATTGAAAATATTACAAGATGCTTTAAAAACAAGAAAAGATCAGAAACATTTTTATTTATTTTTTAATGACAAAGTTTTACGTCTAGCATTTTCGATATTATTTGTTCCATTTAAATTAACTTCAATCAAAAATTCCAAAAATTGTAAATCGGAGGCAAGAGTTCCTCAAAAGTATTACATGCTTTCTCATTTTATAATATTAATAAACCCTGGCATAAATAAGAAATGAAATTATAGTATCAATAATGGTTACAGTGTAGCGTACAAACTGCATGATCTCAAAGCAAAGGTTTTGTTGCAGTTGTTTTTTTAAGTATTGTTTTTTTTTTTACTAACGAATTCAATTACACAATAGGTTTTGCCGGTGCGTTTCGCTAGCCCAATGGGAACTATCTTAACACGACCACTCTTCTATTTGATTATTCGCATTTAAAATGAAGTTAGAGATATTTTACACGATGGCATTTTGTATGAAACTAGTTTCATGAAATTTTTGTTTGTAGGCAAGAGGTGTAGAGACGCAAGCGGGGTAAACAAAATGGCATGGCTGGAATTTTGAGGGGTTTTTTATACACTTGCTTTGTGTACATTCGCTGCATATGTTTTATTATTTGTGTAACAAATATCAAATTAAAAGAGAAATGTACAAATTTCGATGCCTTAAAAAATTTTCATAGAGACGCGATGAAACTATCTGAAACTTTTAAACAGAACTGAAAAAATTGCAATTTCAGACAAAGTTGGTCGCATATAACAACTGCATTCATGCATTCAGGTGGGTGGTTGTAACTAATGAAGATTTTGCTGACCATATATAATTCTAATTTTCATTAAAGAGAAAGATTGTTTTATTAATACGGAATACAAAATACAAATATGAATACAAAAATACACCTATTTGTTAATAAAAGCTTATAAAATTAAAATCTTTTTTATTCAAATTTTTTTCTTTAACAAAAATATTAAAATATTCCAACTTTGATAATTTATCACTATAAAACGAATTCTTATCACTTTCATCATAAAATTTGACCTCTAAAATGCCGGCGTCACAACATTAAACACGTACACACATAGACATACACTCATGTGAAAATAAACAAATATACATTTATACAATGATAAAATATTTTAGCTTTAAAAGTGTCCACCACAAATATTTTTTTTTTTTGACTCGTAATGTACGAGAGTGTATTAAAATATAAGTATTTTTTTAAAACAGCATTGACATCACCTTCTTCGTGAGCTTTAAATTGGTCTACTCTCCACGCTTTGTTAGTCAAGCATCAGGAATCATTTCCGGTTGAATACGGGTAAAGTCAGTCACCACAGACATTTATAGGTTTTTTTTTAATTTTTACATTTTTTAATTTGAATTTTCATCAGTGTTTTATATTTTTGTTTTTGTTAATATCTCATGATTAATAATTTCATATTCACCATGAGCGGTTGGTCGCCTTTTGGGTTAATTATTGTTAACAATAAAAAAAAACTCTAAATACCTTCAAATACGCTCAGATAAAGTTCAACTGAATATAATACAAATGGCCAGTAGATAGTGTGAATGTAGATGTATTTTAAAAATGTTTTGAATTTACGTTTAATTTTATGAAGATAATCTGAATTTTGTACAATTAGTGGAGGTACCAAAAGTCAAAATTTGATTTATTCAACATACATACAGACATATGTACATATGTCAGTGAATTTAAATCATTTAAACAGAAAAATAAATTTTAAACTTCTGACTACTATTTTTATTTTTTATATTGAGCCAAAATTGTATAAGTTTTTGTAGTGAATGTGTGGGTGAGTTTTTATGCCCAGTAAAAAATAGGATCATACAAAGAGTAATCTTGGAGCGCTCCTTTGCGAGTAATGGATTACTCCATAAAACTCCGAAACACATTGGATTTTTAACATAGCATGTCCGCAGACACGAGTACTCCTTTTAAGCTCCTTATGGAGTACTCTCTTCGATCTTGAAAATGACGACAGAGGGAGTAATCGTTTTTGTCTCCTAAAAGAGCATAAAGGGAGTATAAAATACAAATTTTTTTATTTTTACAAAAACGAGAAAATATTCATTTATTTAAAAAAAAAAATTTTAATGTTGCTATTTTTTTGCATTCGACGAGGTCGTAGTTTTTGTCAAGTAGGTCTGTTGGTAAACAGTTGCTTTACATTTACGAAATGCCACCTTGAAAGAAAAAATATATTACGTGTTATTTTTAAGACATGATATCAAAAATTCAGCTATTACCGAAATAAAAAAGTTAAACAATTTGTATTTCTTTGTTTTGATATATCCCAATTTAATTTGACCAGCATATTTCGCCGATCATTTTGCGTATTGCTTTTTCAATGTTGATTTTGTCGAACCGCAGTTAAATGTACGAAATCGGAAATAAATTAAAATAAAAAACAAAGAATTTTGAATACTTTTTTAACTGATTGCATTAAAAACAAACTCAGTTTTACCATTTCTGAATCAGGCTCTGTTTTAATAAGCTGTTCTGCTTAATTTAATTCCTTCAAAGAATCATTTGGGAAAATTTTTATTCTTTAATTTGATGTGTTCTTCCACAAAAAGTCATTACGGACTTTGCTGAGCTTTTATAAAGCGGCATTCCATCCACAATTATATCGATCAATAGTTCGGCACTTGCATCAGGTGATATGTATTGGCCGTGCATCATCAGTGCTTTTTCTGAACCACAATGAAAGTATTCACCTGGTGGCATATCTATTATTTCTGGGCTCCCTGTGAAGCAGCGTGGGTTTTCTGCATGCATTGCTTTTAACAATGTTTCTCTACATAGTAGAACGTCCATAGCTTCACTTTTTAAAATGTTGAGTAGTGAATTACAGCATTCGTTCAAACACGACTTTCAACTACCCAAGAAGCGAGCTTCTTTTAAAATTTTCACTGATATCATAATGAACAACAAAGTTTTCCGTTTGGCTATCTTCATTTGTTAATTCATTGATTTTGTGAGATACTGATGCCTCTTGTTCACTTTAAGTCTCCCGATTACAATTTGAGAATTTTTCAATTTCTATTTTAACTAGTCGTCTTATATGACGATTAGAAACTAAATTTTCACACATTTTTAACAAATTTGTTACTATACCCGTACCTTTTTGCTTTTATTCACTTTTTAAAACTAAAATGACTAAATATAAAAACAAAACGAAAACATCAACAATTAAAAGTTATGTCACAAACAAAAACGAACTGATACATCCCCCATTGATGCATTTCAATAGCTCGCTTATTACTCCAAACGGATGAACAAGTCATTACTCCTTTATTGCTCGCTTATGGATTAATCCATATATTTTTTACTGGGTGATTCCTTCATACATTTTGTATGAGAATTTTTGACAGCTACGCTTTACGCGCTGATTAAGGTTTAATCGTCAGTCCTTAGATCATTCAAAAAATAGTTTGTGTTTCCAAAAAGTAGAATAACATCCATTGAAATAAAAAACATATGTATTTCATATAATTCTTGAAAAAAAAAACGTCTTTTTAACAAACAAATAAAAATCATGTTTCTTTAAACGGTTTAAAACTTTGGACACATACATCAAACTACATTAACTATTGGGGCAATCTTTAATATTGAAATCTAAATTTTGAACTCGCTATAGTTCTTTGTAGATTTCAACCGCCTGCCTATAACGGTTCTAAAGTATGGCCATATATATCAAATTAAATGAACTATTGGGGCACCCTTTAATTAATAATTTTTAATATCTATACTTGTTATTTTCAAACGTTTGTCTATAACGGTTCTAAAGATACGCCCATAAAGGGCAATTTACGTTACCTATAGGCACACCCTTTAATATTTGGATTTATTATTATGTTTCGGTTTACTATTGGTAGCTATAGTTATGCGCAGCTTTTTTAATTTTACGCTTTATAATACACGTTAAAAACATCTATGTCGTATGGGGCCACTCTTTAATTTTAAAAATATTTTAAATCTGTAAGCATAACCTTTGAAATAAGGAAAAAAATTACAAAATCGGTTCAGAAAGGACTGAGTTTTACGGACACAAACATAAAAAAGCAACATTCAGAGGAATTGATAATCTTTTTCTTATTTTGAAGTCTGTTAAAAATAATAGTTTCTGCACTATTAGAGTTGCATTTTGAATGGCATCTTTTTTGTGTGACTGTGTGGCCAATTAACGCACTTTTTCTTGTGATTTTTCTACGCACAACAGAATTTCAACAGAGTTTCTTGTAAGTCGCAATTTTTACTGGTAACAACTCCCTGAGTTGAAAAATAACCTCGAAAATGCCCAACGAGCTCTTGTTTTCAAGATACAGTAACATGTCACTTTTTACATGCTCAACTTTCAATTTGTTGAGAAATTTAGTTTTTTGATGTTGGTACACCTGTTGACTGAGAAAACTAAACGTACAGCTATTTTGAGGTTATAAACGTGATTTTTGTTCTTGCGATATTGCTTGATGTGGATTCTGTTGTTTTTAAAGTTTAATGTTTTGGAGTGATATTTAAGTGTACTAAACCAAAATGCCACGAAGTTGTTTGAATTCAATAAATAACTTTTATTATATTTGTGGCGAAGTAACATTTTCGTCACAGAAACGCAATCTTTCTTTCGCTGTTAAGACTGTTTATCAGCATTGCTTTGGAGTTATGGAAGGTGACTAAGATAAGTCGTTGTCTCCATATATAAGTTGTAACTCTTGTTTAGTTACTTTAAGAGAATGGCTGAAAAATAAAAAAAGATCTATGCCTTTTGGTTTGGCGGGACCCTACAAATCATATAAATGACTGCTATTTCCGCTTGTCTCCACCAATAAACGTTGTATATTTTGTTAACGTTATACAATTCGATGCATGGTGTATCAAAGAAACTAGAGCTAATAAAATTCAGATCAGATTTTTTTCGCCCTAAAATTTGTAAGATTTGACTCATGAAGTAAAGGAAACATTAAAAAATATATATTTTTTTTTTTTTGGTTGGCCAGTGTTATCAAAAACCTACAAAACTTTGGTTAAATTGTATTATCTAGTAAAAAAAACTAAAGCACAGCCGAATTTATATTATTTATGAATGGGCGCCATTTTTTATTAATTTAAACTTAATTACCCGAAATGTAATTCTACCACAAGCCATCACTTGTTCATATTATAAAAACTGTTAAAAAGGAATTAAACGACTTTAGGATTTGTAAATCGTGGAAGTATAATAAAATTAGTATATTAATTTTTTACTGAATTTTTTGTCAAGACTGTTCTTGGTAGTGGTCAAAAATTACAAATCCTGTGAAAATTTCTAAGACCTTGATACTAAAAAGTTAAGACTAAAAAATTCTGACGTGAATTTTTTTCACTGCAAAATTAATTTTAAAATTCTTACCTTTTGAAAAATTGTCATGTTTAACTTTTTTTTTAATTCACCTCTAATAATTGGAGTTACTTTTTAAAATGTTTCTTTTTTTTGATTTTGTTACTTATAGAGATTACATGCACGTTAAAAGAGAACCTTTATTTTTACTATTCCAGTTACTGTTTTTTTTTTTTTATTTAACTATTTTTAATCCTTTTTGTGTTCATATTTTATTATTTTTTCATGCTGATAATATTAAACAAAAAACAAAAAAAGGTAAATTAGCAACCACTTTTTTAGAAAAGCAAAACTGAAATGACTCTAACTATGACCTGTCAACCATATTTATGTGTTGAAACCACAAATACTCTAAAACTCCAAAAAAAAAAAATAAAACATAAATGTAAAATGTATTTAAATGGAAGTGCTTTTCACGGCTGTGTTGAATGTTATGCACACTTCGCCATAGGGTTTTAAACTATAAAACTTATAAAAAAAATACTCAACAAGAATTAAAATTGTGTTAATTTTTATTTTCAAATGTTTTCAAATCTAGTTTATTTTTTTTTTTGTGGTCAAACGTAAAATTTTTTTGTTGAAATATGTTTTTAACCGACTTTAAAATAATTCTTGCAAAAAAACCGACTTCAAAATAGATTTCAATAGTTTGGTAATATACATCAAATTACAGCAACTATAGGGACACCCTTTAATTTCCAAATTCAAACTATATACTTGCTGTTGTAGTATATTTAGCAATCAGATACTTTTTAAATTTCAACCGTCTTTCTATAGCGGTTCAACAGTTTGTCCATATACATCAGATTATATCGACTATTGTAAAACCCTTTAATTTATAATTAAAAATTTGTATTCCTTTTATTATACCAAACAAAGTAGTGGACATTCTGTCTAATTTTCAGGCGTTTTTATATGAATATTGGTTCAAAAAATACATTAAATTACATTAATTTTGGGAACACCCTTTAATTTCTAAATTTAAATTATAAGATTCTTGTTATACAGATCCCTTGAAAGTTTCAGCTGTATATACTTATATAACGGTTCAAAAATTCGGCTACATACACCAAATTACATTATTTATTGGAACACCCGTTTGTTTCCAAATTTTATTCTTGTTGTTGTAGCGGAATTAGTAAAACAGGTTCTTTATAATTTCAATCGTCTGTCTACAACTGTTCAAAAGTATGACCAAATACATCAAATTAAAGGAACTATTGGCGCACCCTTTAATTTATAATTTTAAATATTAATACTTGTGACTATAACGGCCATAGCAATCGACATTCTGTCTATTTGCAAGTGTTTGTATATAACGGTTCAAAAGATAGCCCATATAAGTAAATCTACATCAATTATGGAACACCCTTTAATTTCTAAATTCAAATTATAAACTTGTTAATAAAGCAGGCTTAGCAATATAGATCCCTTTTAAGTTTCAGCGTTCTGTCTATAACGGTTCGGCTACATACTTGAAATTACATCAACTATTGGGACACTCTTTATTTTTCAAATCCAGGTTTTATACTTGTTTTTGTGAGGACTTAGCAATTCGTTATAAATTTCAAGCGTATGTATACAACTGTTCAAAAGTATGGCCACATACATCAAATTAAATGAACTATTGGCGCACCCTTTAATTATTAATTTTTAGTATAAATACTTGTTACCATAACAGTTATAGCAATCGACATTGTGTATAATTTCCAAGCGTTTGTCTATAACGGTTCAAAAGATAAGCCCATATAAGTCAATTTACGTCACGTATGGGTGCATCCATTAATTTTTGGATTTACTTTTGTATTACTTTTTGCTGTAGGGAGCTATAGCATTACGCAGTCATTTTAAATTTTAAAGAAGTGCTCTTTAAAGTTCATAATACACGTAAAAAATATGTATGTTGTATGGGGACACCCTTATTATGAACTGTTTTTAAAACGGGACCGATCTGTAAGCTTAATCTATCAAATTACAAAAAATTTTCAAAATCAGTTTAGAAACGACTTAATTCTGCAGGCACAAATATTTAAAAAAAAACGCAACATTCATACGAATCGATAACCTCCTTCATTTTTTTAAGTCGGTTAAAAAGAAGCAAAATTGAATTAATTAACTGATTTTACCAATTTCTAATGGCATATTATTAGAATCTATATCTATATAACATGTTTGCAAACGAATATTTTGAGTATTACATATGAAATAAAAAACTTATTATGACCTTTTTTACCTGCTTTAAAGAGAATAAAATTATACGCACTAGTGAGAAACGAAGTATGGTTTCGTAGAAAACCAGCATCATCGTTCATAATGCTCGCTGGCTGCTCGTGTGTTAAAAATTTATTTCTTTTATTAATTTGCTTTAAAAATGCCGAACTGTATTTTTCAATTTAAGCCTCTAGTTGAATGTTGTTGCAAAAGTAAGTTGGACTAAGTGAAGTGAATATAGCAAATAACATAATAATTGACCGGTTGTGCTTTCATTGAATCACTCAGCCATTTGTTTGATATTCTTATTTTTTTAAGTTTTTTTTTTTAATTTTTGGCTATGACCGTAAGCTTGTAGCAACATAAAAAGAGTTGAGATATATTTGAATAATTATTTTCTTGACATGTTCTTTAGTGTTATTGAAATGAAGTAGCGAATTTAAAGGTACTTTGACCTTTTTTTCGAAAAGTATTTTACTACGGCGTAATATATCATAAGTAAGTATATCTCTACTTGAAAGGTTAAAAAACAATTCTTTGGAATCGTTATCAACATATTTATGTTAAGAGAAGAAAATATCCAAGTTGAAAAAGCTTAAAGTTAATTATAAGATTATAAGACCGAGCCGAAATTTTCTTTTGTTTTGTCATTTGCGTACACACAGATCAACATGTTATCAGCAACAACCCATTATTATTGTAATTGTTTAATTTTAAACTATGCATACATAAAACGTCTAAAATAAAAATATGAAAAACAATTTATTAAATTTCCGTAACGTATTTCAAACATTTTTTAAAACATTAAACATATGATAATATTTTCACATTTAGTTTTTCAAAATAAAAGCATTCCAAATCGAAATCGGCACCTCGGCGAATTTCGAGTAAACAATAATTTAACAAAATAAATATATTACAAAACAAATCATTTTTACTTTCTACTTGATGAAATTTATTTCAAGTGTAAATGCAATGTCAAACGTTACAAAATCTTTTCATTTTATTTTGTATAATTAATAACAACCCTCTGAATTTATAAAATTAAATAAACTAAGTTTTTGTAATTAATAACTTCATTAAATAAATCTTATTTACCTAGAACCAAATTCTAACTTTATTTTTAAATTTAAATATTCAACAGGTCGTGTTTAATATTAACAACGGTCATCAACATATTTGATCATGTAAAACAACACAATCAGCGTTGCTAGTTTTAGTAGTTTTTTGAATATACCCATCTGGCAGCCTGCCCATTAATAGTGTCTGTACACAATAGTGTTGTTATAAACAGAAGTTTTACACTACTCGGTATATGTTTCTAACAGAATACGAAAATTAATATTACCGTTTCAATAAGTCTTTAAATATAATTTAATTGTTTGCTTAATAATATTGTAATTTTCCGTGAAAGAATTTTGCATTTTTATGTGGTATTTTTAATATATAAATTAAAAAAGATTTTGTACTAGGTACTCGAGAATGTATAAATGTATTGTTTAAATATTATAGTATCTAGTTAATCGTTATGTTTGCAGCCCTAGCCACCATTATTACAGTACGTCATTGTTGAAAATAATCGCTGCATTTTTTACGTGTTTGGAAAATTTTTTTTGTTTAATTTTTTAGTTTTTGTTAAAAAAATATATAAAACTAATCGGAAAATAAAACCACATAAGGTAAATTTATATAAAATATGTTATTTAATGTATAAGTGTAAATAAAAACGAAAGCTAAAAAACTTGGAATGTGACAATTGTAAATAGAATGAATCATTTTTTAGTGTTCACAACAAAAACATCATATTTATTCTTTGCACTTGTTGAATACTAAATTTTAGTTACTAAGAATGATTAGAAAGCTAAAAGAAAGTTTACGCAAATAAAATTGAATTGACTCATAATTTTTAACTAATTAACACATTAAACAATTGTTGGGTATTCTATATTTTGTAATGCTTTTAATTCTACACAAATCATGCCCCACCTTTGTTGTTTCCTTATTTTTTATTTTTTTTTATTTTCTTATATTGTTCCTTAAAAACACAACTTTTCTGAATTTAGCTGTTTAATAAACAAAGAAATGATTAACTATTTAATAATTACATACTAATAGAAATAATCTATCTTCTCTGTCATCCTATTGAAGTACAGTGGAATCACAAAAATCTAATTTGAACACAATAGGTAGTTGATCTAAAAAGTAAACAAAGTTTAACTCTACAGAATAAACTCAACTGATACAACCAATGGAACAAAATGTCTTTTAAAGAAACATAACATGGGAACAAATCTAGTTTACGGACGCAGCTTAAAAATTAAAAAAAGTTGCCAAACTTTGGAGGCCCGTAACTCTGTAACTAAGGGTCAGCCCTAAATTTGTCACTTTACATTTTTGCTTAAAATTAAATTTTACACTCGTAGGCAACTTTTTTAATTCTTTAGCTGCGTCCGTAAACCAGACTTAAAAGCCTTAACATGTCCCAACTTAAGAGAGTATCATAAAAGATATATGTTTAACTATGGTATCAAGATTTTCATAAAACCATCAGAGCTAACCTTTATTTTTAAATATAATTACCTACATAATTTGAATGTAAAAACTATAAATAATATAAAGACTCGGTCAGATTTTACCAAAAAGACGTAACCACTAAATTATGAGAAAAATTTTTTGTCCTCAAATACTTATTAAAAAATACCTATAAGTTGCTACTCAACATAAAAACTAAGGCATCACATTTATTTTATTTTAAATCGTCATTTGTAATGACACGTGTTAGGAAAGGTTAAGGTGACGTCAGGTTAAATGACGATATTTACTTATCAACTCCATATTAAAAAAATTACCCAAATGTATTTTTAACTCTCATTAGAGTGAACTTCTTAAATAGAATAAACAGGCTTTACACGCATTAGTTTTCTTTATTCAGGTTCCACTTAGCTGTAGAAGCTTTATTATTATTTTACATTATGTCTTAACTATATATATATATGTAGCTTAAAAAAATACATAAAAACTTACAAAAATTTAATAGTCCTTATATATATATCTATTACATGTTTAATGTGATTTTTTCTCTTTTTTTATTTCATCAACAAGCACAACAAACTTTAAAGTAAAAGCACAAAAGAACAACAATCTTTAAAAATGGATTCTGATTTTCCCGTCACTCCCGGCTCATCAGGAAATAATGAGTAAGTAGTGAATGAATTTCAATTTTGACAAATATTTTCAAAACTAAACACAAATGTACTGTTTTATTAAATGAAAAAAAAAATGGTTTAACATTTGTGTTTTTTAAAAATGCATACGAAAATTTGAGTAATATTGCATGTAGTTTTCCCGTTTTACCTCCACCACCAACTGCCTCGAACCCGTCAACTTTTCCCAGCAATAATAATCAACAAAATCAAGCCAACAAACGTTTGCAACAAACTCAGGCTAAAGTCGATGAAGTTGTAGGCATCATGCGTGTAAATGTAGAAAAAGTATTAGAAAGGGATCAGAAATTGACAGAATTAGGCGAAAGAGCTGATGCCTTGGAACAGGGTGCCTCACAATTTGAACAACAGGCTGGAAAACTAAAGCGTAAGCAATGGTGGGCCAATATGAAAATGATGATCATAATGGGTGTTATTGGCGTCGTTCTTTTGATAATCATAATTGGTAAGAATTCGTCTTAAGTTTAGCTAAAGCGTCATGTACAAGAGTAGCCTAACACACACCAAACACATCTAATTGATTTTCATTTTATTTAATATTGAACTTACATGGTTTTGGAGTAGATCAAGATGTTGTTATTTATAAATTTAAACTGGTATTTTCATGTTTTTTGTGGGTTACGCCACTCTTGCACTCATCGCTTAAATTAATCTAAATCAGTAGCACCAGTAATAAGTAAATGCAAGCAACATTCGTTAAAAGTTTACCCGATAAATTGATTCAATTCTTTTTTTTTTTTAATTTTACACGAATAAAATATACAGGGCATTAAATCAATTCAACTAGTTAACTTTTAACCAATGAACCAGTATGAACACACTTTATATCTCATTTTTGGAAATGTGGTAAAGGATTGTTTTTCACATGTAAAGCATTTAATAATTTTGGTGGTAGTGAGTTTTTTTTTCATTTCCCATTTCCTAACTAAAATTAACATAAAGATCAAAATAAAAAATATTTATCAGCCCAATTATGAATATTCTCACGAAATTTCTTTTCCATGAAAAAATTTTTCTCTAGAAAAGATTCCTCCAATTATAAATTCCACAGAAATGAAATAAAATAAAAAGTGGCATCATCCTAATTTGAAGGGAGTTTTTTTTTGTTTATTTTCACATAATTTTTATTTTATAATTTATAATAACTACGTTTTCCCCCCAATTTTTCTTTTCACTTGATGTCAAAGTTTTAAAATATTTTTTTTTTTTTGTAGATTTAAAAAAAAATATTTTTTTATTTTGTTCTTATAGCAGTACGGCCACCTTTTATTAAATAAAAGTTGTCCTTTTTAAACTTATTTTTTTAAATTTTACCGCAAAGAAAAAGTAAAGTAAATTAATCGATTTGGCAACTAAGGCAATTAATTAAATCTTCAACATAATTCATTTTTACAAACGATATAACGTGAAATTTTAACATTCAACGCTTAAGTATTAATTTGAGAAAAAAAAATTACAAAATTATATTCAAAATTTCATTCAAATACTCCTTATATTACATGTAATCATACATATTTTTTTTTCAAAGAGTTTTTTTTAAATTGACAAAGGATAAGATAATTAACATTGTATTGATACCTTTAAATTTTTTTGCAGTTAGTCTATTGTACTAAAGTACAAAGTAGAGATGAGGCATAATTATTTCATAATTTAATTAAGTAAATCCATTACCACAAAACATTCCTTTGCCTAACTTTCCAGCAAGTGAGTGTAAAGAAATATGTTTTCTTATACATATTCCTTAAATATACATATATATAATTTTCTTTTTCTTTATTTTTTAATATTTCTAGCTTCCCTTATGCCATCTGGCAGCAGTAGCTCATCCCAACCAGAAGCTGCGGCTACTAATGCCCCTCATTAATTTAATTATCAAAGAAAAAGTGTCTTAAACTCAAAAACTCGGCGCCTTATGTAAAAAAAACAAATCTACAAAAAAAAAATTATATTCTTAATGCACAAGAAACTATTTAAGAGTTAAATAGTTAATGTTTGCACAAACCTCGAAAGGCCGGGGCACATAGAATCCGTCAAACGTTATACTTTAACGAATTCAACTGAAAGCAAAGTAACGACGGATGAGATTGATACACCAAAGATTGTGTTGGACAAAAGATCATTAAAACAAAACAAGAAGCAGCAGCAAATGATAGCTGTCAAATATTCAACGTACGTCAAAAGTTAAAAATTACTCAACTTTCGTACTTTACGTTGACGGAGACGTACTTACTGATTGTGACAACACTCACAAGAAAGCATGTATTTTAACTTACTTGTCAGTTGAAAAAGACAAAGTATAACGTATGACGGATTCTATGTGCCCCGGCCTTAAGATTGTAAAGATTATTTTAATCACCTTATAACAGTTTTTGTATTTGTATATTCATGTACATGTGTCTTTTTTGAACAAGGAATTAAAACCGGAGCAATTTTTTACATTTATTACATAAAATAAAAAAATATATATATAAATGATGAAAAGAAAATTTTATAAAATATTTAACCATATAAAAACAAGGTTAACCCTATATTTATATTCAAATAAATTAATGTGATTGTGTGTCAAACTGTCATAATATAAATAATATACTAAAAATAGACTACAAACAAGGATTAAATTATTATTTTTTATTCCACGCTTTTATTTTTTAATTATTATTTTTTTTTTTGAGAACTTGTTATTTTCATTTCATACTTATGTATTTGTTCACTTTTACAAATTACAAATTTAGCTTATTTTTAACGAATTAAAATAAAAACATAAAAAATAATTCATTTATAGCTCTGATATTTGAGAAATTTCATTTGCCTAATTTTGAGCTTTTGCCTTTTGAGAGGCATTAATACAGCAAACAATAAAAGTAGAGAAAGTACATGAAAAACTTGAAGTTTTTTTTTGTTAAAAAAGAAGGCTGATGTGGATAAAACATACGCCTCATCAGGGCCTAAGTCGTTCGTAAAGACAAAGTTCTCATTTAATCAATTTAGTTGAAGACATTCGAATCTGTGGGCGAATTACGGCATTCGATGTCGATCGAAATTTCCATTTAAATTTAATTGAAATTTCGATCGATATCGAATGCCATAATTTGGCCCCTGGAGTTTTTCATAAGAAATTTTATGTATAAATGGCGGTAGCGAAGTGTTCATATGGGTTTCCCGCAGTAATATTTCATAATAATTATAAAATTTTTATTTATTAAAGTTCTTTTTTTAAGGGAATAGAACACAATTAACTTTAAAATAATTCCAAATAATAAATTTCCTACTGATGTAAAAGAAACTGGGGTGATTGATTTGTATTTCGATTCGAAAGAAAACCCCTTCGAAACACAAAGAAATTAACAAAAAAATATTCAATAAAATTTTTATGAAAGAAAAAATAAAAATAGTTTGTGTTTTTGTATGAAACATTTGTGAGTTGTTGTTGTCTTTTGTCTTATTGATTCAATGGAGTTCTCATTTAATCAATTTGGCTTTTGATATTAGACATTCTAGTTTTCTATACAAAATTTGGGTAAAATCCACTGATGAGCTATTTGAGCAGTAGTGAAATGGCCATATGGATATGCTTTCCCCGCAGTAAAACATTTCATTTTTTAGTTTAAAATAATAAATATTTCATGAGAATATCATGAAATATTTATATTTGAAGAAATCAAGCACGAATAAAGTAAATTAAATTTTTAAAGATTCCGAGTAATAAATTTTTATATTGATATTTTTATTTAATGTTAATAAAAACAAGGCATTTATTCCTTTGTTTTAGGCCTTCATATTTCTTTTAAAAGTTAGATAAAAAATTGTTGAATTTCAATTCAAAATGGGTCTCACATGTTCTAATTGCATTTTTTAACTTCAGTTTCATCATCGTCCGGGTAGTCGGGTTCAAGGCACAATTTCTCTTCCAGTTTTTTCATAAATAACAAGGTATTTGCAAATAATGAAATTAAATTTAGAAAAGTTAGAACAATATAATAAGTGCAATATTTCTTTTCTTCTCTGTAGAACTTTAAGGCGCCAAGACCACGTCCCCAAACTACAAAAAACTTTGTAAGGAAGAAAAATTACAAAAATAGAGATTTCATGCGCTAAGCAAGCGATCGATCTTAACAACGTCTGTTGCTACTTACAATTGATACAAAGAATATCATAATCAGTGAAATGCTTATTTGTAAATCAATCATATCGAATTTCGCTGTCATTAATGAAATGATGGCGGTGGTTAAGTAATATTTTTGACTCCACAACGAAAGATGGACTGTTGATCGATCCAATTCTGTCTGTTGAATAAAAATCCCAAGACAAATTATAATTTGAATTAAATTAAGATAATAAATTATTCAAGTAGAAAAACCCACTTACATAACCCACTACGGCCAATCCAAAACTTAAGCTCCACATTAAAAGGCAAAATATAATCGAGTGTCTGAGAACATGTGAATCGCTATCAACCACTGGCTCTGCTATTGTTACAGAACCCAATTCTATCTGGAATAAATTTACTTGCAAATCATTAAAAAAAAACTATAAAACTCTCTTTTACCATTAAAATGACATAAATGATGACACACGATCTGGATCTCCTTGATCCTTTTAGCACATATTGCATAAGGGTTAGAATTAAAAAGTGCACAAAAACAATACCGATGATAACGTAATAATATATTATCATATATTTCGCAACGATTTTTCTATGAAAATAAAACAAGAAGACATTCACAAATTAGTAAATTTCTTAATAAAAGTTTAACATTTAGAATTAGAGATACTAACAGAGCGAGAAGAAGCTTCCATTGTGTTACTACTAAAATAATACATAGCAAACTCGCTAAATAGATTTTGCTAATAAATTTTAAATGGGCATTGCGCATTTCCTTTTTAGAAGTCTTAGTTATTGAATGCCACTGAACAGCTGCTAATTGTGCTGCTCTGCGACTTTCGAGTTCTATGTAGTCCAAATCTAGTAATTTCATTTGTAAATTGTTTTAAATTTATAAAGACTTTTTTTTAATCTATTTTTTTATTTTAACTTGAAATGTACAAATGTCAGTGCCAGAGAATATTTTATAGTTTTCGAATAGAATAGACTTGGAAACAAGTAGTAACTGTTCTACATTTAGTTATGTCGATTCTTATTTACCCTTCACTTTTGTAAGTTAAGATACTAAATTTAAATAATTCATCATAAATATATAAAAATACTATCGTTGCGTAGGTCTAATTTTAGGGCCTTTCTAGGCACTGTGTATATATTTTAGACTTGTTTGTTTTGGGGATCTACTCCTAACATGTGAGAAATCCATAAAATCGGTGTAGATCCGGAAATATCTTTATTTTTAATATCTTTAGAATCTGATTTTATTAAGATCGTTAATATTTATAAAATTGCGCGTTTTGTTCTTTTCCCCTCTCTGCACTCCAATTCGCCTTTATTTAATAAACATAGAATTATCCAAGGCGAATTAAATACAAGGTGATAGCGGTGGCGAATTAAATTCTTTTCCCATGTATTCTAACTGTCAAACTCTATATATAAAAAATTTATCTAACTGTTATACAGATTTTTTATATATGGAGTTTGACAGTTAGAATACCAGGGAAAAGAATTGAATTCGCCACCGCTATCACCTTGTATTTAATTCGCCTTGGAATTATCTACCCCTTACATAAATATCTATATATGTTCAAAATTTTATTGTAATCAGTTCAGATCTAAATGCCCGTTTTCCCCTTTTTTCTCATCTAGGGCCTATCACTTGAAGCATATATAGATAAGAAGCTATAAATTCTTCGAATTTGATGAAAATCAATTTTCCGAGACTTTACTAAAATTGATTCAGGCATATAAAAATGCCCACTTTCCCTTTTTTGTATTTAATTATTTAGTACTAAACATAGTTTAAAAAAAATCATAAAATAATAACAAATCAAATTAATTTAATACACTTTCTGTGAAATTTTCTTACCAAATTGAACACATTTTTTTATAAAAAATTAGTTCCTACCTTTAATTTTCATAGGAAGTCTATTATAAAGGCTTATACCCCTATAAAAAAGATATGACCTCTTGTCTACCCTATACTTTCGTTAAAAAACGAATGCTGAAGTATATGACTGCATATTCTGCCTTTTTGTTTTTTAAACTTGCGCTAAGCTGTTTTCTAAACTAATGAACTGTTCAATTATTGGCCATTTGAAAATTGTCTTTTTGATGTTTGAGCTAACTGGCAGTAAAATGAAGTAAACGCTTTCATTGCCTTGTATTACATCAGCCGATACCTCAGCACTTACCATTGTTTATTAAATTCAGAAAATAACATATAGTTTGTTCTTGTTTTGTAAAATTTCGATTTTTTGTGAAATAACTAAATTTTAGTAAAGTTTTAATTTCGTGAAACTAAATTTATATTAAAAAAGTAACCAAGTAAATAAATAAATAAGAAATAATAAAATTTTGTTTTCTGCTTTCAGTTACTATAACGTAGATGCTCTTTTAAAATTCCAATTTTATACGCTGTTAATTGTCATATAAATGCGAATCACTCTGTTATTCTTACGGTATAGTTTTTATTTTTATGAGACATCTGGTTAACGTGGAAAAGAACCTTTATTGCTAGTGCATGTCAATAATAATGGCTCACTATAAGGTTGCCATACCTTCAGCTGTTTTTTTTTAAATGCAGAATAAATTTTATTGCTGCAAAAACGTTAAACCGATTCACAATTCATCCAAAATTTGCAAAAAATTGTTTATTTAATTCTCTGGAATGGTAATGAAAATAAATACGATTATGAATCCATATTATATGCACTTGCAAGAGAAAAAAAATTACAAAAGAAATATATATAAAAAGTGCAATCCATATTTTTGGCCGTCTCTTGTTTCCCAATAATGTATTTTTAAATAAATTATAAAATAAATCTATTTTAAAAGTTACTGTTGGTAATAATATATCAGAATTTTTTTTATTTAAAGACATTTTCGTACCTTTTTTGTGGTATTGTGAAATTTCAAAACTTTTCTGAGTTTACGTTTATTGGTTCAAATATTTACGAAAGTAACTTCTGTTTATAAAAATAAATTTTAATTTAAAATTTTAGTTTTACATACTTATATATTTATGAATATGATACTGACATACTCAGGCTTATGTGAAAAAATTTTAATTTTTAAATAATTTAGATTTTAAATTACTAATGATTCCGAAATTGTCACCCGCTTTTAAATTATAACCTTAGTACGACTCTTGTTATGGCAACGCTTAAACTTTTAATAAAAGTGTCGCAATAAACTCAAATAGTTTGCAGCGCCTAGAAGTATGCTTGTATTTATTGTAAAGTATTTTTTGTTTTTTTCCCAAGCTGATATTATTATAATTTCTTTTCTCTTATTAGCAATGACGACTTATGAACAACACAAAACAAAATTTAAATAGAAAAAAAATATGTTGTATGTTTGATTAAAATTTGTAAATATGTTTGTATATACACATCAAGAAACAAATAACCAAATGGAAAGTCAAGCTGGCGACTAACTTTAACTTAGCTTAGTGTGAAAAACTGAACCAGTAAGGCAGCGCAAATAAAATTATTGTCTGCAGGGCTCTTAGCTGACACGTTGGAGTGAAAGGAAACAAAATGTTAGACTTTCAATTTTCGTGAATTTTGGCAAGCAGTATGTATAAATTTCTTGAAAGAGAATTGAACAAAAACTTGACCGTACGACTGCACTGTTAAGCAACGGCGAATATCGTTATCGTTACTGAATAGCAAAATCGATAATTTTGTTGTTAAGTCAAACCAATAATCGTTTAAAAAAGAGTAGTGAATCGCACTACCGTTCAAGATTAAATGTTCGGATACTCGCCGAGGATACAAAGGTTCATTTGGATGTAGCACCTTATAACTCCCTCATATTATATGTAATTATTATATTCCTATTTATTCAAGTAAAAATTCATCCCAAATTACTGCTTTAAGTGGGGGGTTCTTCTAATGAACAAATTAATATTAAAAGTCTGCAATTAATGTAAACACACATTAACTCATATTTATTTAATTAATAATTATTTGATTTAGTTAAGTTATAAATATATTTTACATACATAATTGAAAAGATTTAAGAAATGATCATTAAACAGCACACTTTAAAAAGATATTTCTATACATATTTTGATTATATTTAAGCATCCGTAAACTAATTTACAATTAAATAGAGTTGATAGTATCTTTTTTTTAAGTGTAAGAAGCATAACACAACAGTTTCTAGTCACAAAGCTGTTGGGAGTTATTGCGCCTCCCATTATTTAAATCATTAAATTTATTTATAATCCATAATAAGATTTTATTAGTATAAAATATTTTTATTGCTGGCACAGCAGTTCAGATACGGAGATAAAAACTTTCCGTTATCCTTGGAATTTTTAATCACATCAATTCCAAAGATGATGTTGCGGCAGATGAATTTTTAGAATTATTTGATGGCTGTTGAAATGACTCTAAAAGATCATCTGATGTTGATAAATCATCCTTGGACTTGCTATTTAATAATTTTGGTATTAAATTGCTTTCACTGTTTAATTCTTGGAAATAAAAATTATTATCAATTTGTATATGACTTTCTAAGTCTTTAACAACTGAAAGACTTTCAGGCAAAAATGAACATGAAATATTATTTACCGATGTAACAGTTTTTGTTGTAGACATTTCTAGCACGATTCTATCTTCTTCATTTAATATTTCTAAAGCTGAGTAATTTTCGTTTATATTTAAAGACTTTGGCATTTGAATGCTGTCTTTTAAATTATTGGAATTTAAATAATTTTCAACTAAATTTAAAGGTTTTGATATTTGAACAGCTTCTTTATTATCTGCTAATTTAGAAAATGAAAGCTCTTCTACCAGACTTGAAGTATTTTCTGGAATATTACTTTTCTTGTTTAATTCTTTGAAAGATTCTTCATTTTTATTTGGTAATTGAATGCTGTCCTTTAACTCTTTCAACACTAAATTATCTGCTAAGGAAAACACAATTTTTTGTGAATTCCTAAAATTTGAAAAATCATTCAAGTTTGATGTTGTTTCATTTCGAACTTTACTACAAGTTGTAACAAACATTTCATTTGTTTTATCCACTTTATCTTTGGACATTTTTAGATTTGTTATTGTTCTCATGCTGGGAGTTGGAATTTGCCTTAAAAATTCTTTATTTTCCGCTTTCACATTTACAGCTGTGTTGGTTGAAAGGTTTTCAGTCAAATCTTGTTTATCATTTTCAGTTGCCACTAGCGCTATTACATTTGAAGTGGGGGGTCGTAGTTTATAAAAATCTTCAATTTCCTGTACACTATTCATACTTGTTGTTGGAGTATCAGCTGTTATTATTATGGGTATAACATCTTCTGTAGGTGTCGGCATATTAAATATAGAATCCGTAAATATTGAATCGTTGTATAAATTTAAATCCAAATTTAAATAACGTTTTCCAGGATATAAATTTGATAGGTCTGTTCGCATATCTAAATTATTTCCAATTTGATTTTGTTTGGTGTACGTTGGAGGCTTGGGACATTTATAAAGCTGATATTGTGTTAATGGGGTTCTGACACTGTTCACTGATCTGGTATAATTTTTTATTTCATACTTGTTTGCATATTTCTGTAGTAATGATAAATTATTCTGGTGATGAATGATGTCTATTGGTTGAAGTCTTTGTTTGTTTAATACTGTGTGGTAATTTTTTGGATTTAATTGGAGAGCTGTATTCAGCAGTGTCCAATTCATTTCACAATCTGTCAAAGTAAAGAATAAAAAAAAAATTAAGTAAATGACATAAAAAAATTTTTTTTACCAAAATGCTAAAAAAATGTATGTTTTCAACTCAAAATTCAAAATCTTAAAACAAATTTTAATTCCGTTGCTAACGGCCCCGTTTCGGCTCCTCCTGTGCACTGTCACCAATTTGCATCAGTTGCTAAACCCATTTCTTTGGTTTATCAACTAAACACTCATCAGAATACGAGGTCTGATCAAAATATAACCGTTATTTTCAAATTTCATGACTTACGTACTTTCGATTCTCTCTTTTTTTTGTGTAATGTTGGTACACATGTCTGTTATATATGTTGGCAATATCAGCCATTTTGAACTGTCAGTTTGCTTTTGACAGATATAAAGGTTAGTCGTGTTTTGGTGTGCTCTTCGATTTTTTACTATTCGAAAAAATTGATCAAAAAAACTGTATTAAGTTTTGTGTAAAAAATTAAATTAAATGCGCAAGGACATTTGAGATGTGGACTGTGACGTTTGGCGAGTCTACTATGAATAGAACACAAGATCAATTGTAGTATAACCGGTTAGAGGCAATTCGTCAAAAACAATCATGGATTTTGCACCACGATAACGCAGCAGCTCACACATTGATGCTTGTGCGTAAGTTTTTGGCCAAAAACAAAACCATTCTCATGCCTCAACCGCCGTATTCACTGGACTTGGCCACCGCTGACTTTATCCTCTTCCCAAAACTGAAGACACCAATAAAAGGAAAGCGTTTTGCTACGATTGAGGCGATAAAAGAAAAATTGAAAAAGGAGCTGTTGGCGATACCAAAACGCGCGTTTCGGAAGTGTTTCGAGGACTGGAAAAAACTCTGGCATAAGATATTTATTAATGAATAAATAAATACTTTTTGAAAAAATTAAAAAAAAACGGTTATTTTTGGATCAGACCTCGTATTTGCAATTCATTTAAGATTTGAATATAATTTTCACTAAATAACCAATAAAAATCTGATTCCCAGTATTATTTTTAAAATCCTTTGAAAAACTTCAGCTTAAAAACCAACTAAAATGATAAGACTAGCTTGCTAGTGAGAATTGGCGATTACACTACCTGGGCTTCATACCTTCCAGTGACTCTTCATCTTCACATATGGCATCTTGTTCATCATTTTTAATATTTGCTGTAGTTTTACCATAACAGTCGACCACCCTTGCATTGGTGGTATTTGAATTCATTGAAGTTTGTACCACCACATCCATATGGGAGTCCAAAGAAAATTGCTTACCCGACATAAGAATACCACGTACACGACGTCGCATTGAGGGTGACTCTTGATGCTGCGAAAGATAAAAGGAGAACTTTAATATTGTTTAAGTAATTTTAAAGTTTACGCATAAATACCGCAATACGTATTCCAGCATAAGTTTTTGCCAAAAATTCATCAGCATCAAACAAGGCCGCAAAGGAACCATTAACAATTTTTGGTGATAACGGCGAATTTGAAAGCAGAAGGCTGGAACCAAAGCCCTCACATTTTTCTTTAGTATCTGAAAGAATTTTAAATACTTTTAAATTAAAAAAAAAAACTGTATATAAGATCTTGTTTATATAAAAAAACCATTTATTTATTGGTTTTTATAAAAAATACAACAAATTGATGGGTCGGTGAACAAAAGTGTGATGAAAAATAAGTTGCTCACTCAACCTTAACATTACCTGAGGGTTACATGATCAAGTTTTCTTGCAAGTTTATTACATTTACAATTTTTTTACCAATACACTTATTCTTTTAAAAATTGAAACGAACTTGCTTTCAATTTTTTAACCGACTTCAAAAAAATTAGGAGGTTATACAATTCGTCTGAATGTTGCTTTTTTTATGTTTGTGCCTACAAAACTCAGTCATTTCTGAACCGATTTTGAAAATGTTTAGTAACATAATAGATTATGCTTACAGATTGGTCCCGTTTAAAAACAATAATTATAATCTTAAAAATTAAAGGGTGTCCCCATACAACATACATATTTTTTACGTGTATTATGAACTGTAAATGCCGATTCTGCAAAATTTAAAATTACTGCGAATTACTATAGCTCCCAACAGCAAAATGTTATACAAAAATAAATCTAAAAATTAAAGGGTGCCCCCATAATGTAAATTTACTTATATGGGCCTTTCTTTTGAACCGTTATAGACAAACGCTTGCAAATTGGACAGGATGTCGGTTGCTATGGCCGTTATAGTAACAAGTATTTATACTAAAAATTAATAATTAAAGGTTGCGCCAATAGTTCATTTAGTTTGATGTATGTTGAGATACTTTTTAACAGTTATAGACAGACGCTTGGAATTTACAACGAACCTGTATTGGTAAACCCGCTATAACAACAAGTATAAAATATGGATTTGGAAGTTAAAGGGTATTCCAATAGTTGATGTAATTTTAAGTATGTGACCAAACTTTTGAACCGTTTTAGACAGAACGCTGAAACTTAAAAGGGATCTGTATTGCTAAGCACGCTATATCAACGAGTTTATAATATGAAATTAAGAAATTAAAGGGTGTCCCATAATTGATGTAGATTTACTTATATGGGCCTATCTTACAAACCGCTATAGGTAAACGCTTACAAATTTGACATAATGACGATTGATATGGTCGTTATAGTAACAAGTATTAATATTTAAAATTATAAATTAAAGGGTGCCCCAATAGTTTATTAAAATTGAAGTACATGGCCATAATTTTAAACAGTTGTAGATAGACGCTTGAAATTTACAACAAACTTGTATTTATAACCTCGCTATAACAACAAGTATGAAATTTGGATTTGGAAATAAACGGGTGTCCCAATAGTTGATGTAATTTCAAGTATTTCGCCGAACTTTTGAACCATTATAGACAGACAGCTGAACTTTACAGGAACCTGTTTTGCTTTGTCCGCCATAACAATAAGCTTTTTATTTGAGTTTATAGATCAAAGGGTGTTCCCAAAATTAATGTGATTTGTTTTTTGACCCGTTATATACAAACACCTGAATTGTAGACAGAATGTCCACTACTGTGTGTCGTATAATAAAAAGTATAAAATTTTTTAATTATAAATAAAAGGGTTTTACAATAGTTGATATAATCTTATGTATATAGCCAAACCGTTGAACCGTTATAGACAGAACCTGATCGCTAAATCTACTACAACAGCAAGTATGTAATTTGAATTTTGAAAATAAAGCGTAAACCTATAGTTGCTGTAATTTTATGTATATTGCCAAACTATTGAACAGTTGAACAAATTTAAAGTTTGGAAATATAAGGGTGTCCCAATAGTTAATGTAATCGCCTTGATAAAAACCGACTTCAAAACGGAATTAAGCTATAACAGTTCAAAGGTTAGCCACTTTAATCAAATTACATTAACTATAGGGAATTCAATTCCGAATTCAAATCTTATACTTGATGTTGTAGCGGACTTATCGATATAGTTACTTTAAAAATTTTAATCGTCTCGCTATAACGGTTCAACAGTTTGGCCACATACACCAAATTCCATTAACTATTGTAACACCCTTAATTATAAAATTTTTAATATTTTTATTTCTTATTTTACTAGACTTACTTTAGTGAACATTCCCTCTAATTTTAAAGTGTTTGTATATAACAGTTTAAAAGATTGGTTCGCATAGGTAAAATTACATCAGTTATGGAAACACCCTTTAATTTCAAATTATATAGGTGTTCTTAAAGTGGACTTAGAAATAAAGGTTCCTTGTAATTTTTAGCTTTGTGTCTACTACAGTTTAAAAGTTTGGCTATATACATTAAATTACATCAAATATTGGTACACCCTTTATTTTCTTTATTTTATACTTGTAGTTATAGTAATCGACGTTTTGTCCAATTTGCTGTTGGTCGCTGTGGTAATACGTAGTTTCTTAAAGTTTTAATGTGTTGGCCTTTACGGTTCATAAAACACGTAAAAGACATAAATATTGCATGGGGACACCCTTTAATTTTTAAAATTATATACTTTTTTTAAAACAAAACCAATCTGTAAGCAAACATAAAAAAGCAGCATTCACACGAATTGATAACCTCCTACTTTTTTTTTTTTGAAGTCGGTTAATAAATAATGAAGAATATTGAACTTTTGTTTTCAAACCTTTTAAATACACTCTATTAGAGATTGTTATATTCATTTCACTTAAAATGGCGGTGGCTGAGCTTTTTATTTCCATCCAATCTTTCAATATGTCGTCTACTGTGGTACCAGTTGAAGTAACGGTAAAACGTATAACATATTTGCCCTTAAGTGAGGAGGGTATACAATGTAAATTGCCACGATGATTAAGACGTTTTAAAAGACATTCTGTTACTTCATTATCACCCTTTATCCGAAAGACCACTAGACCTGTAATAAATAACAACAACAATAAATAATATATTTAAGAAAATTTTTGACAATAAAATATTTTTATGAACCTAAATGTCTCTTTGCCGGTATTTCGAAACGATGATCGGCCGATACTAAGGCTTCAAATTTTTGAGCCAAACGTACACCTTCACGTATATGACGTTGCAGTCCTTTAATGCCAAACGAACGTAAAACAAACCAAATTTTTAAAGCTCTAAAGCGACGACTCAAAGGTATTTGCCAATGCATAAAGTCAACTGCAACACCAGAATTTTCATGTTGCAAATATAAAGGCTCCACATTGAAGGTACGATGAACAGCAGTGCTATCCTTAACCCTGCACACAAATACATACATAAAGTTTTTTTATAGAAATTTTAAATAATATCTAAATAAATAAACATGTTTTTTCAATGAATAAAAAAAATAATAATTATAAAAAGAAGAAATAACGAACCATAAAGCTGTGGCATCGAAATGTATCATTAACCATTTTGAAGGATTAAAAGCTATTGAGTCGGCACGCTCAATACCTTTAAGCCACGTGCGAAACTCTGGACATATGAAGGCACTGCCGGCATAAGCAGCATCAACATGCAGCCACAAATTAAATTCACGGCAGACAACACCAATTTCTTCTAAATCATCAAATGAACAGGAACCAGTTGTGCCCAAAGTAGCACAAACCTAAAGGAAAATTATTATAGAAAAACAAAAAAACAATGATAATAATAATAATCAAGACTAAGACAAAAGACAAAAAATTTATTGTTTTTCTAAGACACTTGTTGCCAATTTGTTATTTTTTTTAAAGGTTGGAGACAGACTCTTTATATTTCTCTATTCTCAGTTTGTTGGTTGACTAATCGGCTTTTACTTGCTGCTTTTGTCAGTCATACTGTCAAGTAATGTAAGTATTATTGGGCAATTCCCTCCTGAATTTACTTCTTTCTTTACTTTCATAACATTTAGTGTTTATTTTGTTATTTTTTTTAACATTTTATTTAACAAATTGCGTACGCATCTGTTGACAGCATCTCAACATTTTAATTGGCTTAATTATGAGAAGGAGTGCAGACGAAAATTTATATTTGGACTTGTATCGTTTACTTGCCACACAGTTCCAAATATTGAAAATTTCACAGAAATTAAATAAGATTGTTAATTAAAAGAACTTAATTTCCTTCATGCTAATCAGTGTTGTCAGTTATGGCGATTTCTCGCCAAAAGTGGCGGTAAAAATCCTTATTGGCGATAAAAATTTTTAAATGGCGCGAGGAGAGATTCTTTTCAGTATTTAAAATACTTGGCGAAATTTTAAGTTTTTTTATGATTTTCTCTACGATAACATTGAATTTAAAAAAGAGATAAAAAATCCGCCAGCTTTATTTTATATGTTTAAGGTTGATTAAAAATGCATGTTTATTAGCGTACGTACCTTTTTATCTGCCTTTTACAACAAAAATATTATTAATTTTAGAATTGAAAATCAAATGGTAAAAGCATTTTAGGAAAAATTGTAAGGGCCAGAATCACTATCATACTCAGTCGTACGATCTGTCAAAAATTGCATGTGTGCTCAAAATGTATGATAGTGTGGATTAAAAGTGTATGTGTGTGACAGACTTTTTGACAGATCTGTACGATTTTATAATCTTTTGAAATAATTCATAAAATATTTTTCTCTATGCGATCAGAGTTGATTTTTTATAATGATGAGGAGAAAAAACAACAAAATATTAAAACCATATGTTTTTGCATCTTTTTTGTATAATAGTGTGGCACCTACGACGCCATTTTGGAACGATTTTTAAAGTAGGACAGAATTCTGTCAGATTTTTGTGTGATTATATCGTACGATGGTGTATGACAGTGAATCCTGGCCTTGAGTGAGATAAAAAATCAAAATTGTAAAAATCAAACGAGAAATGGCATCGACAACAAAAAAGTTACAATAAGGAAAATAGCAATGAATGATTATAAAATTGAGAGAGGAAAAACATTTACAAAATTCGTTTTTGAATATAATTTCATGCTGAATTGAACAAAACGGTTTTAAATGAGACCAATACGTTAATTTTATAAAAAAAATGTTTTCTCTAGTTAAAAATGTTGCTAAAAGAAATGCTTTATCTGCTCTCAGAAAACAGGTTTGATTTAAAAGTTTATTGTCAATTTTCAAATTAAATTTTCTGCAGTTCAAGAAGCTTTTGAAAGATTTAGAGACCCTAATTGTGCACTCGGTATTTATGAAACAGTTTTTTTAAACTAATAATACCTTTTTTATATTGGCTATATTTGCCGATATTCGACAAGCCATTTGGCGGGAAAGCTCGAAAAAAACTAGCAACACTGATGCTATTAATGTAATTATTTCGCTATAATCGTGTAATGTGGCATCATTAAATGAGCCCTCTTCTGAATCGTAGTATTCCTTTACCTCGACACACTTTATTTAATCAATTCTCCAACTCTTTTTAGATTAAAAAAAGCTTCCGTACCGGAAACTAATTGCTCATTGAAATAGAATCTTGTCCTGCTGACCTATTGCTTTAAAAATAAAACAATTTTTAACCGCTAAATCTGGATATAAGAATTCTTCGAAGTTCAAATCACTTATTTGTATGCCCTTCACAACAGGTGGAAAAGGGTATGTTTATCATTCCATTTGTAAGTTATTCTGAGTTCTTATTAATATTCTTATTCGTTTGTATTTCTGCAGATTTCATAAGCAAAAATACAACTTTTTTTTTAACAAAAAAACCTAATGGTGAAAAAGAATCTCTTATTACGATTTATATGTGTGTTTTTTAAATTCCGATAGAACTTTAAATTGTAAAAAATAACACAAAGAATTAAATGATTGATTTCAATAACTCGATGGTTGCGGTCGCCGCATGGCACGTAGCGCCATCTTGGTGAAACCAAATTTCGTCGAGATCAATGTCATAAATATTTTCAAACAAAAAATCATTATCTGTTTATTAATTAAATTTATTACCATTTGCGTTATTATATTTTTCTTGAAGAAAACTATAGCCTAATCTATTCTGACTATTCTTACCACTGAGTGAATATAATGCTTCGACTAGCGCCCTTCACTGGCGTAGCACAACGAATTAGAAAATCTAAGAACATGGCTTGCTGGACTAAGAACTACCCCTTGCTTGAAGGTTTGGAGACCATCCAACCCCAAAGAGATCTCACCAATAATCGGTCACAAATATAGGTGGCTATCTATGGGGCCACATTTGGTTACCGCCACAAAAAATTCAGCAGAATCGCGTCAAAATATTTCTTCAGAAAGTAATAAACATCACAGTTTATATAAACTGCTAAACAAAATAACGACAAATTATTCGGTTGATTTATTATGTAAGATACGAGTATGTATACTTAAACTTATGGATCCATAACCAACAGTGTGACTGACTAAAAACTCAGCATGATTTTTATTTGTCCATGTTTTACATTTAGATATAAGAATTACAAATACTACAGCAAATTAACAACATACCCAAAATGGCACAAGTCCCTGGCGAATATCATCTTCAATGGCTTCTCTTAAAAGTTGTCCACGCATGGAAAGATTTTCATCGGCTTCGATGTAACGCATGCGTACCAGACCTTAAATAATAAAAATGAAAATTTTAATGTTTTTTTTTTAACAAACAAAAACAAAAAATCGTTAAGGTAATAAATTGACTGATTTCTTTAATGTGGATCATAAAAAACAGGGTTGGCAAACTTATTAATGTACGTGTGGAATTAAGAACATGTCTGATAATGTGGAAGTACCTTTAAATATTTACAGTTAAATTTTGTAAAAAATAAATTATTTTATTCGATTCGACTGCATTGGTCAATTATGATTCTTAACGCTGGCGTTTCGCACAGTTTATCGGAAATATTAGTCAAATCTGCTGCAAACATCAGAAATCGGCTTTTTCTAAATAAAGAACGAAAGCAATATGTACAAGCTCATCATAGGGCTCTTACACAACAGCGATGACGGTTAGAAAGTTGATGTTGATGAGAATGTCATGCATTAGACATTTAAGTGAATGGCTGTCCCATGCTCACGCGATAAAAATAGTCATTAAAATTTTCCCATTTAATGTAAGAAAAAAATTTTTTTTAACTGTGTGGCAGATTTATAAAAACTTACAAAAACAGGCAATATGGCAACGTTTGAATGCCTCACAATTTATTGAAAATTGCATCACTGTAATGACTGATACTTATGAAGCCACTGTCTTTACGCACAATGGCACTAAAAATCATTTGCGATAAAACAACGATCTTTATATAAGAAACACTAAGTATTTTGAAATGTAATAATTTCCTAAAAGTTACATCAATACCTTTTTCTTCAACAATCAGTTGGAAAAAGCGAATTTGCCCTTTTTGGAAAAGAAAAAAAAATAATTTCGGTAAAAAAAATTAATTCGCAAAAAAAAAATCCTGTAATTTTTTCCCGATTTAGTTATTAAAGCACTGATGTTGATTATTGATACCCTGTTCAGACATACGCTTTGATTGCGCAATTAACGAATTTACCCAATTAAGGCCGTAATTGAGCTCAATTTACCATATAAAAAGTTACTTAATAAACTGAGCAATTAGTACTTAATTGCATCACTAATTGAATAAGATGCGAAATGCAACCCTTGCCAACAAGTATATTTACTCTGGGAACTATGTTCAGTGAGAAGAAAAAATTCATAAAAAATATAAACAAACAAATAAAAAGAAAATGGCGGGTCATACGAAAATGGCAATTGACACTTCCAACTTCAACTGAAAGCTATGTTGTTTTTTTGTAATAAAAGAAGAAATCAGTTGGGCAGACTACACTACCCGTAAAATAAATATGCCTTTTGCTAATTGAATAAACTTAATTGATCATATGTTAACACCAAATTAAATTGCGCAATTAAAAATAAATTAACACAATTAAGAAAATATGTCTGAACATGGTATGAAGGTGAAAGCACATCTTAATGGCCATCTTGTGTTATTATTACATCCCCTTGCAGGAAAAAAACAACGGCCTACTCGATGTGAGGAGTATAGTTTTGTAATTTTTTATTTATTTGGCAACTACTTGAATCTCATCAACGATTTCCCACTTAAATTTCATACTTGGAAGTACTTAATTAAATGGACTAATTAATTTACGATTTCATAAGCATTGAATGATAAATAAAATATGATTGAATGACAAATAATAAAAATAACATTAGCATTATCATTATTATTACTAATGGTGAAGCTTTTTAATGAAAAGGTTTCATTAATAATTAGTTTAAAAACAAAATCATTACCATTGACTAATTAAATGGTTTAAAATCCTTATCATTAATGAATGTATTTCTTGTCTTTATACACTAAATACACATTTTATGTATAGTAAAGCATTATTTTCAAATGGCATTTAGATCAGAAAAATTTGGTAAAATGGGAACATATTTTTGTTTTCGTGATAGCTGGGGTGTTAGGTGACTTTAGATCTTATTAGACATCAAATTTAAAACCTATCTTCCTTAAAGATGATTAAATATTAAAGTTTCAAGTATAGATGTATCTACAAGATTGTTAAGATTTATTTATTTTATAGAAAGTTTTTTATAACTTTTGCTATCAAAAATTTCTGTATCATAAAAACAATTATTTTCGATTCAATTATAATTAGTAATTAAACGATTTCATTAAAATTTCAATATCATTACAAAAAAAAAACATTATAATTAAAATAAAATCATTAGCATTAAATAGTAGTTAAATTTTTTTCATTGTCGTTATTTTAAACAATACCAATAAGATTTCAAACAAACAATTTCTTTTCGATTACTCACCTATTAAAGCTGCCTTTTCCACACTTGAATGTGCCTGATCCGAACAATATGCCACCAAACGAGCATTTATCTCAGCATCTTGAAAGCCAGGCCTTTTTTCATGAAAACGTTGAATAGCTCTTGTTCTACCTGCCAACAAACATACCAGTGTTGCTTCACTGGCAGTTGTTTGCACCACACCACCACCTCTACTCGAACTACTCAAATGTAGAAAATCATCGGGTAAATTAATCATTTTACCCAACCAATTCATTACGATAATTTCCAACTCTGTACAGGCGGGAGAGCTGGCCCATGTAAAGCCCAAACAATTAATAGCATCGGCTAACATATCGCCCAATAGAGAAGGAAATGAGTTAAGGGCTGGAAAATATGCATGCATATGTGGACTTTGCCAATGAGTTATGCCAGGCATAATGACACGTTCAACATCGCCAAATATCGTATCCCATTGTTCTCCTTCAATGGGTGCCGAGTCGGGTAATAGATTTTTCATATAACCCGGCTTAACATCAGGAAACACTCTACGATCGCGTATATTTTCCAAATAGTCAGCAATATAGTCAACCATTTCTTTTCCTATTACAAAAACAAAGTTGATAGTAGTTTAATAAAAGTTTGTTGCTGAAGTAAAAAAAAAAACTAAATTACAGGGTAACCCAAAATTAACGCAAGATTAGTGTAGTTAAAACAATAATAAACTTTTATTCGAAAGTAAAATTAAAAATCAAAGTTAGTAAACAAATTATTCAAAAAGAAAAAAAAAAAACAAGTAAGAATGATATACATAAATATGGCCATGCCGAATCTTGTATACTCTTCACCATATATGTAACTCTAGCTTAGTAAACTAACTGCGATTAAAAAGACAAATATTGGGGTGACAGAGAATAAAAAAATACAAAAAAAAGCGAAATAAATTCTATATATAATTTTACATAAAAATGCCATCAGCTCTTAATGGGTTAGGCATTTTTAAGAAATTTTTTTTTCCTTAAAGATCTCTTCAAAAGCTTTTAAATGATACCCATATCGATATTTTTAAAAATTTGAAAATTTTAGAGCCCCGTTACTCAGAAAAATAAGGGCGAGCAAAATATTTTCACTTGATGTTTTTTTCTTCTTATGTTTTAATTCTGTATTGGCCCATATATTTACTTTTTTGATTGAAGTTACATTATTGTTCCAAAAGACTTGAAAAATTGGAGGTAGGCGTGATGTGTTGCGTGCTGTCTCGAAGAACATGGACCGATCATGCGGATTTCCAGAGGCACCTCTTTCGACACTATGTCTAATTGTTTGGTATATTTCAATATTCCCTAGCGGATTTAATGCCTTGTAAACTTGATTTCAACAGTAACACGGACGGGCAGACGGATAGACAAACATTGCTCAACCGACTTTGCTATGCATAAGAACTCCGAATATATTATATACTTTATGGGGTCCGAATTGGATATTGTAGAAATTACAAACGGAATGATAAGCTTAGTTATACCCTTTTTCCCCTTTTTTGTGGTGAAGAGTATTATTATTCTAAAATAGATGTTGTCTTAAGGACTAAAGAAACAAAGACTTTTCCAATGAATATAGTGTAAGCTGACGGCTCCTCCTTTGATGTTTGGTTGTTGGAATAGTATTTTCCATCTCTGATAGTTCCTTACAACTAAAAACTGATCTAAGTCGATCAGGTTTGATGTAGCATAAGCTCTGGGATATTAACAGTCTCCTGGCTTTACAACGATCTAAAACTGGAAGATACGGACTTTCGTGGGCTGTCCAACGGCCAACTACTGAAAGCAGGAATTGTTGCAGTTATTGGCAAGGCCGCTCAGAGTATAACGTAATGGCTGTGGCCCCAAGTGCTTTTGCATTGCAACGGAATCCGTCGAGATCATGGCGTGAGTTTAGATTTTTAGCTGTTAACTATAACGCTAAAAGTTGCTTATCAGGATATCGTGGGGGGTGCCACTTTAATTTTTTTTACAAAATTACTTCCTTTTTTGATGTGATATTAATTTTGTTCTTGCGTTCAATTTGTCTTCCATGAATTGGATTAGTTGCCTTAGTTTCATGTTTAACGTTTATTTGAAGTTTTATTGTTAAATGTTTGTCTTGAATTGTCAACCTTTAACCTTTTTAAAATCATCGTGTAAACGTTATTTAACGCTCTACTTGATAAATTTAACGACTGATCCGGGTAGATTTTGTACTTAAATTAAATAGTGGACCAGGAGGGGGGCAAAAGGGGAAGCGTACATTTTTATTAGTCTAAATCAATTTTAACAAAGTTGTAGCTAATCTTTCTCTGTTTCCACAGTTAGGACCTATATAGGAGGCATACCGATTAAAATAAAATTTTAAACATAATTCGGTATTTATGCAAAGGGAAGAATATTCTATGTTTGATTACAAAAAACAAAAAAAGAGTTTCGGAGGAGTAGTAGGAAAGATGACAAATGCGGCATCTTATCCGTCTTAACCGATCTTAACAAAATCAGTAGTTTAAGATATAGATCTCCTGATCTATATGATTCAAACCGATTTGATGGATTTCTCACGTGTTCGTAGTAGATCCTCTTTGCCAACAGGGCTTTAATATATTAAACAGTGCATGGGAAAGCCATAAAATGAGAACTAGGCAACGCCGGATACAATAAGCTAGTTTGATAAATAAATGCAGTAGTGCAGCACTACACTGTTAAGCAAAGCTTCAAACAAATATCAAAAACTTAAAAGATGAAAAAATAAAAACGAACTGATTTTTACGAATTAAATTCTTTTGTTTTAATTTCAATTAACTTCACAATTTTGTATTTCGTTACGCTCTGCGACCATTCGCTGTAAATTAAATTAAAAAATGTGATTCTAATAGGATGAAGAGATAATAAACGTTTCTCAAATATTGCCTGGCCTTTTTACATATGACACTATAAATAAAATGGAAATTTGAATTTCAAAAGTCCCTCTGTAATTTAAAAAATCTTCTTAAGGCTTTGACTGCAAATGAAGATAAAACATTTTCAAAAAGTTTAAATTAAATTTATGAGATTTGAGAAAACTTAATTGAAAATATTTTGTTACTGTAGATATTTTTTTTATGGTCCTAAACAAATGAACGGATTTACTACATATAAATAAGTTTGTTAAACTTATCTAAACTAATTTATTTATAACAAATAAAAAAAATGTAAATGTTGTGTAAAATGTTCTTTTACACAGCATGTAGCAACATTAAATATAAACATCACATACCCCTTTGACGATATTCTTTAATGTCCATAGTTGTTTTGTTGTTGTTGTTGTATATACAGTTGGGGCTTTAAAATAACTGCTTTTTGATGTCCTGGGTTCAGTAGGTTTAGATGGATTGAATGGCTGGTCAGTAAAACTGGCTACAATAGTAAAAAAAAAGAAGAAATAAAACAAAGAATTAGGTTAAACACGATCTAAATGCAAATGCAAATATAAATAAGTGTGATGTGCGTGTGTGTGTGTATAACAGTGCAAATGCCAGCAATAAATTAGGTAAAGCTGTATTTAGAATTCTTTCTTTTCGCCACTATTTTATTATTATTTCTTGTTTCTTGGTTTGTGATACCATTTTATGTGCTTTTCTTTCTTTTGTTTTGGGGAGCAAAAAAAAAACAAAAAACTTTGGCCTAAAGCCGTTTAATGTCCACTTTAATACATGTAAATACTTTGGAATATGTATGTTTTGTTGCTGTACACATACGAGTATAATTATGTATGTATGTATATGTTTGTATATTTGCAAGGAAATACTTTTACTTGTTAGTAATAAGTTGGTTATTAAGTTAGATTAACTTGTGATTTGTTACTTTGTTGCTCTGTACTCTGAACTGAACTCTGAACACATGTAGTTCGCGTTTAATGATAAAATTGTACTGAACGATTTTCATTTGTATTTCTCTTTTTCTTACCAATTTGGTTGAGTTTGTTAAAGGTAATGGAAAAAATCGTTTTGTTATTGTGGGGCTTCTTTGGCTGTTTTATAAAATGAGCATATGATATGGGAAATCTGCAGACAGGTGATAGGTATCAAATTAAACAAACAAATGGGTATTTTTATTTTTAAAATTTTTTCGAAAATATTAATTTATTAAAAATAAAAAATATTAATAAGAACCGATTAAAAAAATCGGAGAAATAAAAATAAAATTAAAAAAAATAATTTAAACGAATGAAATTGTTTTGGCTTCAGTTCATTTCATGCAAAATGTATGCGGACGTTTTCTAAAGAAACCAAGAAAAATTAGACGCTAGCATAATGAAATGCTGCACTTTCTGGACCGCTACGACCTTCATTAGCATTCTTCGCATTTATCTACCTTAATAAGAATACGAAAATATTCATATCAACATCAATATTAATTTAGTTAGACGAAATTTACACATAAACCAACTGTTCTCTCTGTATTTCGTCTTGTACATTTGAACTTTAAATTTAATTTTTAATTATTAAAAAATAATTGTTGATTCCAAATTTAAGCCTTTACGTCTTTGCCTTACTAAGCAGCATTATTGTAGTGGCTCTTGCAAAACCATTTAAGCAATTTAATACATTACAAGCTTTGACAAAGTAACGACGAGTATTAATCTGCCTTCCGTAAGTGAAACAACCACACTGATTTTTTTTTTTTTTTGTTAACTACACTTACAAAAAAAAAAAACATAACTGAAGTAACTAAAATCTATGAATAAAACATATTATTATTGAATTATATGGTTGAGGTCAAATCATATAAAAAACATAGTTAAATATAAACATAATTATGTTTAAAGTAAAAGCACATAATGATATGATATAATAGCAATGTAATGAGGCGGTTTCGCTAACTTTTAATTTGTTATGATAATTTTTAGTTAAAAGTTTCATTTACTAATAGTTTTATTTTTTCTTTTTTGACCAAGGTACGGATAATTTTGATTGCAAATACCACTGTGGCACATTATAAATTCTCTATTATTTACTCTGTGTCTCTATCTGGCTATATTTCTTGATCCTACGGTCCCGTATTTACTAAACATGCATTATTATTACAAACGCAGCCATTAATGCTACACAGTAGTGTTACTTCGGCGAGACATGAACTACACGATGCCTTTGTTAGTAACCTAAACCGTCCACACACCACTCCAGGCGTAAGCCTTTCATCCAAGCCAGTGTCATCTCCTTTAATCCAATAGCCACAACACCGTTGTTATGCTGTTATTTCCCGGCGCACAGCTAAGAAAAGCTTTCTATCTCTTTATTATAAAGAGCTCCTTCTCAATTATCTCTCTCTGCTATTTGAATATTATATAGTTGTCTTTACTTTATTATTTGCCATGGCTTCACACAATAATTATCTTTTTCTTTCCGGGAGGTTTGTACTGCTGGCTGCTCCTCAATTTTGATTTCCAATAAAACAATAATTATTTTCCGTTGTCCAAAGGTGGATTTGAACTAATGATCTTTTGTTCTACAGTACGCACCTTTACTAACACAGCCATTAAGGTAGCTCAATATTTGTTAGCTAATTGCCGTATTATTCTACACATACCATTAGTGGAAGTAACTTATTCACTACTGTTTTTCACCACGCACATACGGACAACAGATATTATTTTCGTAACAATATTTTATTTTTTATTTTAACAAATTACTTTAAGGCTATAAGCCCTGACTAAAAAAAAAAAAAACAAAAAATAACAGTGAACTAATATAAAAAAAAAAACATTCAGGCAGGAGCTCAACCAAAATATGTTTAGAACCAAATATTGTGTGTTCCGTTTTGATACTTGTTTTTTACAAACAACAAATCTAACAAATCTATCAATAAACATTTGATGATGAAAATTTAACAAACACTTCTTTACAGCGACTAAAATATTATTTAAAATAATTAAAATTTGTTTATTGCAACAGTAGTATTGTCACAGAAAATATAAAATGGTTCATGTGATCCACCAGCAAAAAAAAAAAAACTGTGGAAAACGGTGAGCAAAATAGTGCATATTTATATATTATACTCGTATATACTTGGTGTTAATTAAAAATGTCCTAACTCGAATTTTTACGAAATTGAGTTTTTTTCGCGATAACAATACATTTCAATACAATAAAAAGCATTTACATTTTAAATATTAAATTTCTCCTATAAAGTTGCAAATATTTAAGTTAGTGCCTTTCTATATGGAATTATTTCACAAAGAATTTAAGGCAAGTGTCATTCGTATTGATGTATAGTTTTCAAAATAGCAATTTAGCATTAAAAACTCATTACAGACGTAAAATATCTTAATGTTTTTTCTTTGCAAACCTCCCTCTTCTAAATTTTACTTTTATCTGTTTATCCGTTTAACTTTTATTTCTTATATTCAATTTACAATTTTTATTAATACACTTTTCAATGAAACTTTTAATTGAAATACAGACATTTTGTTTAAGATGATACTAAAATGTCGAATTTTTAATTAATGCTTAAAAGGAGTGTCACAGATTTTAATTTAATTTTAAATAATAAATACCGAATTGGATGAAATCAATAATTTTGTATTACAAATATTCATTTACTTTAATTCGGTTATTAGTTTAAATCAAAATCAATTAAACATTTCTTTGCTAACATTGTACTGAAGATTAATGAAATTTTTAATTAAAGAATAAAAAAATAAACTTTTTTAAAAAAGGAGTTACCGAAAAGAAATTTAATTGTTATTATTACTTATACTGAATAATTTTAAAGAAAAATAATATATTAATTTACTTTAATTGTCCTTGTTTCCTTTAAATATAAACAAATATTTTATAGAAGAAAAAATAAAAATTGTTACTGAATGTTTGCTGTACTTTTGTATAAAGGGTTTACTATTTCGTTAAAGCTGTTACATTTTTGTATGGGCTTCACAACAATTGCCATGTTGTATATAAAGTTATATTAGGCCAAATTTTCTTAACTTAGAGAACAGATACGAAATAAAGTAATATCACTGGAAAAGAACTTGTTTAATTATTTGAGAATTCGATTTTAATGAGAAAGGCTACGAAATGTTTCTTGCTTCATGTTTAGAAACAGCAAAATGTTTCTGGCAACAATTCTTTCCAACTGTTAAATAATATAAGCTGCTTTTCGTGCGGAAAACTAAACATTCTGTTCAAACTGGCGAAAATTACGAGCAACTTTAGTTATTCCGCTTGAAAAATTTGACAACAGTACCAAAACATTTATTTAAAAGAAAGTTCCCTTTTAATTTCCTTCAGAAAGTGCCTAATTATATTACAGAAAAATTATCAGTAATTTTATGTTGAAGTTTTAAGGCTCAAATTTGTCGTAAATAACGGTAATTTTGAAATAATTAGTATAGTAAATTCTATCAAAGCTCAATCTTTCAAAGAAAAAGGTAATCGAATTTATTAGGAAAATCCTACTTTAAGTAATAATACTGATGAGTATCATCAGTATGAAATTTTTTTTATACCTTATTCTTTTTTTATTTTCGTTTAGTAAATGAATTTGTTGCCTTGTTATTTTCCCTGGCTTTTCTAAGAATTTATAAAAAGGTCTCCTGATGCGGTGGCTTAAGCAACCAGCGAAATATGTTTTTTATACCAGATTTTGCAACCAAAAAATAAATTGCATTTTTATTATAAAGTTTTATGGCTTAAAAGCATAAAGTTTTTAACAATAATTTTTGCTATTATTTTCGGCCTATACCATGAAAAAAATATTTAGTTGTCTGGGCAAACTATTAAACAAAGAATTGTTAATTTAGTGGTATCGAGTCTCTTGCAAATATTCATCACCATAAATTCTTTGTACCTTTTATTTTGCTGTTAAATGTCTCTAAAATAAAAGAAAGAAAATATGAAAAACACATCAAATGGAAATTGACAACAATTCACAGCTGTAATTTGTTGCGTTAAATAATTAGAAAAAACAAACTGTCAAATTTAAGCTGAAAATTGATTAGAGTGACGTCAAAAAGTTTAAATTGCAGAATTTATTAGTCATGACACAAATAATTATTATTAAATATTAACAATAATAAAGAACAGCTGTTTAGATAAACATAATTTGCTACGTTTATAAATTGATTAGAACCTTAAATCAATATTTGACACACTTAATTAATAAACGGTCGTTAAAAATTATAACAGTTAATGACAATTTTTATTTCTTAACTTTTTATTAACACAGTTTGGAAGCAATTTCCTGGCCATAAGCCAGAGGTTTAATGGATGTGTAAGACAAAAAAAAAATTAAAGAATAAAGAAAGAACTTTAACTTTTAGTACCATAATTGAGTTTTTAACTTTACAAGTTGCAGTGTAGAAGGGAAGTATGTAATAATTTTTTTTTTTTTTTTGTTAAAAATGACAAGTAATTAATTGACGCTAAGGCATGAAAGGTTAACCTTTTCCGTTTTCGGTCACTATTTCAGCGAATCTCATGCGGAAAAAATTCTTGCTGTAAATGACAGACGTATAAAAACAGAGATACGAAAACGATGCTTCGCATTTAGTTATGGCAGCATACTTGGAATTTTTCATTACCATTGGAATTTCATTGGCATTGTTTGAAATAATGACAAGGAAAATAAATAAATAATTTACCATTTAATGCTAATGATTTAATTTGAATTAAAATGGTTTTTACTAATGTTAATGAAATATTAATAAATTTATTTGTTTATTTACAAATGAATCAACAAAAATTGCTGTAATGAAACACAAATTTTTGATCGCAGTAACTTAAAAAATTATATATAAAATAAATAAATCTTAACTTTCTTGTAGTAAAATAGATGTAAAAGTTAATGTCTCAGATTTCAAGACACCTAACACCACAGCTAGTAGATCTTATGACTTACACGTAAATAAAAATATGTTTCATAGTGTCAAATTTTTCCTGAGAAAATTAAAACATATGTATATAAATATATCACAAAATTTTAGTGATAAGAATGCTATTTGAAAATAATGTTCTACTATACAAGAACAAGGAATACATTAACAATAATGATTTAAAACCATTTTTCATTAGTCAATGGTAATGATTTTTTGTTTTAACTAATTATCAATGAGACCTTTTCCTTTAAAAAGCATAACCATTTGTAAAAATAACGATAAGCTAAAAAATCACTAGCATTATTTATCATTCAATGCCAATGAAATCTTCAAATAATTAGTCCATCTAGTTAACTACTCCCATGTATGTATTGGAGAATGTTTGTATATTGCCTTAAAATTTTATTAAAAAAACGAAAAAGTGCTTTTGTAAACTTTAAGCTGGCTACAGACAACGCAATTTGTTTCACGTTTTGACACAAATACTGAAACCAACAGTGAACGCAATTTCAGTTCTGTTATTTTATATCATAACATTAACATCGCGAGGAAAAGAGGATGCAAAAATGAATCCAGCTTTTAACTTTTTCAATGCTTGCGTTTATATCAATATTCTTATATTCAATTACTAATTTTTCAAATACTGCTACTTTTTATTTTTATTTATTTTTATTTCTTTCTTAATTACTTAAATGTTTTCAGCTTGCTTGTTGTCAATGTACTAAACAAATAAAATAATGAAACAGCGATACAAACAATGCAATCTGTTTTAATGCAACCAGAAAATACCAAAACATTTTGATGTTAAAGAGACCTGGATTGCAACCTGAAGTTTAATCTGACATACGATTTCTGAAAAAGGAATTTAATTTCATATGCAAAATAATAATACAGATCAGTTTTACCACGATCAAAAAATTTTTCACAACCGAAATTTTTAATTTGGTTAAATGAAGATAAAGTAACCAATCTAAAAATGTATCGATAACCGCTTTTAATGAAATTTGAAATAAAAGGTGTAACAGACTACGAATTTATGGAAAACAAGCCCAGAATAGGGAATAAACCCTCCCCAATATCAGAAAGCGAATCTATACTAAAAAGAAAGAAAAAAATCCAGTATTAATCTCTGCAAATTTCTAACCAATTTAAGTATAAATTTTACTTTTTGTCACAGACTCAAAACATTGAATCCAATAAGTGGCGCTGTTTCTGAGATCTTACACGTCCTTAATTTAAAAATGGCTTTTGATGAGTTTGGAGCGGATCTAAAGGTTAGAAAAACTCCACTGACACTGAAATCGTATTCAGACGTAGCACAAACAAATTTATTCACTCACCATGTATTTTTTTATTTTCCATGACAAAGGCGAATTACTTTTGAAATAGTTTACGGTGTTGTTCAACGTTTACACTGACCGCAATGTTTAACGTAAAGACATTTGAAACATTTTTTTATAAAAAAATAGCCAACATGAAAATAATGATTAAATAGATTTAATAATTACCAATTTTAATAGCATGGAATGATTACTAATGATAATGCTTTTTAATAAAAAGGTTTCATTAAAAAAAGAAAATCATTACCATTGACTAATAATTAAATGGCTTCAAAGCATTACCGTTATTGAACATTATTTCTTGTAATTGTGCACTAAATAAATATTAAATGGTAATTAAATTTTTGGCCATTATAATTATTTCACAATATGCCAACGAACTTTTAGTGATAACAAAAAAATTCCAACTATGACATCTACACATCAGTTAAAAAAAGTGTCCAATTTTGGTTAAAAGTAACTAAAACGGCAACGCTGATAAGTACATTTAAATGTGTAAATGCGTGTTAATAAAAAATTTTGTCTTATTGGATCACTAAGAGTCCCCATACAAAAGTCGGAAGGAGAGGACTGATGGAGCAACATTAAATAAAAAGGGGAATTACTAAGTTTCACTGACGGATGTTGAAGAAGATTTATTTCAATTAACGAAATTTCAAACAGTATTAAAGGTTTAACCTTTAAAACAATTCTTTTATTTATATTTATAATTATTATAATTAATTAATTTACTTTAATTCTGTTGATTTCTTTGAATATAAATATTTCATAATATTCTCATGAAATATTAATTATTAAAAACAACAATATGAAATGTATTTCTGCGAGGAAAACATATCCATATGGCCATTTCGCTACTACTAAATGGATCATCATCATAATTAAGTATTTAATTAAACCAATTAAAAAGTTTAATAACTTTCACTCAAAAACCAAACAAAGTCCTTAAATTGATGTAAAACTGTGTCTACAATTAATATTGAATTTTTTTTAGTTTGCAACTTTAGAGTCGACTCGATTTCAATTATTTAATAATATAATTTTTGTTTTCAAAATATAATAAAATTTTAATGGCTAAAACTTCTTACGTTTCAAATATTTTGCAAAATATTTTTTATATTTTATCACAAACAGCCTCCACAAATTAAAACAAACTGAACATTGAAGCCTGTTGCACAATCCTTTTTATACCAGCTGTTCAGTAAAGAGTCCTGTTTTTTTTGTTGTTGTTTTACAATCCCTACAACATTTCATTGGTTTAAATGGAGAAAAAGTTTCATATAGTATAAATGGGGTGGAATACTTTTAACGAACTTTTGCACTAAACACAAGGATAAAGAGGATAACAACACAACAACAAAATCCATATAAAAACAAAATATCCTTTTGTCGTATAAAATATGTGATGGCCAATAAGAACAGAGCAAGTTAACAGGAATTTAAATAAATGCCAGAGTACATAAGAAGAAAATGTTATTGTATGTGTATGTGTGCGTGTAGTTAAAAGTAGGAGAGATTTCAAGTGTGGCAAAGAGATTCAATGAAAGGGTTACTTCGTTTAATTCATAATGACATCTATTTATTTTGATTTGTATTAAAATGTTTAAAAATTATTTAAAGTCTGAATAAAATTAAAAAAAAGCAAGAAAGATCAAGTTTCAAAATAAAAAGAGCTTAAGGTAATAAATATTCCTTTGACAAATGGGATGGATGTTAAGTTTATTTAATATATTGTAGCATTAGTGGCATAACCTGTTGGATTTACATATTGTTCACATTTATACTCCGTCGAAATTTTAAGATAGCGAAAGAAATAAGAATCCACCATCGAAAGCATCGCCACAATTTTACCAGCTCCTACATAACAAGTACACTTAAGAATAGATTTGGGTTGGCAAATCGAATATAATTGCTACATCAGCATGACTAAAAGAATTTTTTATTCACAATTATAGCCGCAAATTAAATTTTCGGTTATAAGTTAAAGTATTTAAATTTATTGAAAAGTATTTTAAAAAATATTTAGTTGAAAAAAAGTAAATAAAAAAAAAACATTTTGCAAAATGAAGACAAGTGGAGTTGTGTCCGTGGAAAAATACATAAAAAAATTTTTTTACTTTTGAATGTTATGTTTTATAAAATTTTATCATTTGTTAGAAGGAAGAAAATAATAATTTTGAATAATTTTTAATTAGCTTAGATTAGCTTCCATGTATCGTATGGAGTTTCGAAATCATTCAAATTAATTCAAGTACTTACGGTTGCCCAAAAAGAATTTCATACAGAAGTTCCTTAATATATCACCCATAATTACAGATGAGGTAGCATATTCAGCCATACGCCTGAGCGAAAACTAACAGCACTGGGTTTTATAAGCGTTAAATTGAACCCTATTCGCAAGGCCCCATCCGGAGATTACCAAAAGTTCTCCATTAAGGATATCGTCCATGTGCTTTCGCATAGCCCCAATTTCCCGAAGGCTTGGTCTATTGCGAAAAGAAAATAATTGGCATATGCTACTGTCATCTGCGAAAGAATAGATAGGATTGGAAGACTGACGTAGAAGGTTATTGAGAAAAATAAGAAATAGGGAAGGGGGAAAGAACGGAACCTTGCGGTACCCCTGAATTTACCTTGAGCTCGTTTGATAAGATCCCATCTATAACAACTCGTATAGTGCGATTCCTGAGAAAGCTCAATAAAAGTCGTGAGAAACTATTACCGACACTAAAAGCAATAAGTTTTGATATGAGTGCACCATGCAACACTCTATTAAACGCCTTGGAAATATCTAGAACCAATACCTTACTTTCGCCGAAATGGTGAATGGATTGACACCATTTTTCAGAAAGGAAGGCCAGTAAGTCACTCGCAGAGCGTCCCCTACGGAAGCCATACTAACGGTCACTAGATAAGCTGTTGGACTCTGGAAATTTCACAAGATGAAAATTTAACATACTCTTCATAACTTTGTAGTTAGCAAATTGTGATTGGGCTGTAATTTTCAGGATTGCTAGCCTCTCCCTTTTTGTGAATTGGTGATACATTAGCAATCTTCCAACATGATGGGAACTCACCAACATGGTACAAAATTTTGAAAAGTTTTGCTAATGGACGCGCTAACGTCGAAGAGTACTGCTTCAAGACCGGTGCTGGAGTTCCATCCAGACCAGGGGACTTGTTTTTGCTGAGATCCGCTAAAACCCTTTTAACTGCATGTGCATGAAAGAATATATCTGGCATAGTTACTGATACTCTTTCCAGTGCGGGCAGTGGTTAATTGCTTTCCGGCAAGTTTAATCAATAAACGTCTAATTTGTGAATATTATTTCTAGCAAAAACTTAATAATAATTAAGTCAAATGATGAAATTGATGCTACATATTTATATTGTGTGCAGGCGCTCGTTGTTCGAAAATCCAACATCATTGTGGTTCCCCGGAAGCCATGTTTGGATTATAATATTTTGGATTACATTTTGTAGAAGCTAATAATCATGCGGACGCTGTTCTTTTTGCCGCTTGAATTTATTTTATATAGGCAAATGAACGCGGGTTCTTGAAGTAGAAACTAAAATATATAAAACATTTGTAGTTTTTTGACGGAGAATTAAATAAATTTAAATGATAAAAATTTGAAAAGGAACAAATAAAATGAACAACTATTTAATGAAAAAAAGAAACACAAAAAAACACTATGGATGATTAATGCTGGGAACACAATTGGGACGAACGACGAATTATTCGTTGCGAATATTCGCTGTCAAAAATAAAACACATTGGTGTATATGAAAATTAACACAACACCGCCGTCGACGAAATTCGTCGTGCGTGACGAACTCTCCGTTAGATTTATTTCTATTTCTTACGCCGACGAACGACGAACAAACTATTACAGGGTTGTCGAACAAACTAGTACAGGGTTATTGTTTCTCTGTAGTTTTTTAAATATATTAGTAAATAAAGTAATTTTTGCCTAAATTATTGTTTATTTCTTAAGTTAAACATCTACAATTATTTTCCTTAAAATTGCCTTCTAATGGCTTTTTCTTAATGTTTAGTTTTTTGTATTACTATTTTATTTTATTGTATTATTGTATTCTATGGTAAGACTAACAACTGTCATATGCAAAACAAAACAAATTTAAATATGGACAAAAGTGAACACGATGTTCATTTTAATAATTTTCACAAATCTCAAAATTGTTTGCCTTATTTTTTTAAATGTTTGCTTTTTTGTCATAGACAGCAAACAATTTTGATTATCATAACAGCTGTAACTTTTTCGTTCTAATTGTGTGCCACACTACGAATTTACGCAGCGAACTTTTACAGATGAATTCGTCGTGCTAGACGAAATTCGTCGTTCGTCAGAATTGTGTTCCCAGCATTAAGCGGCAAAACAAAAAGGTTGAACTAAATTCAACATTGCCACTCAACCGCTTTTTACGGCATTGCCAAGTTAAATTAAATTCAACGTGTTAAAAATTTTGTATGAGTATTTTTATTAACAAACTAATTATTTTTCTAAATAGGTAATACTGTTGCCGCATGCCGCATGTATTGGCCATTCGAAACAAATATGTGAATCGAAAGACGTGCTACTGGAAATAAGCATAAGCAGTCAATGTCCTTCGAGGCAGTAGAAAAAACACCAGCCTACATCTAATTTGTTCATATTATTTGGAACAATGAAGTAACTCCAATAAAAATAAAATAAATATGTGGGGCGATAGAGAATTAAAAAAAAACAGAAAAAAAAATCAAGTGAAAAAATAGGCGCTTGCCCATATTTTCTGAGTACTCGTAACGAGGCTCTGAAATTTTCAAATTTTTTGGAAATATCAAAATGGGAATCATTTTAAAGCTTTTGAAGAGATCTATAAGGAAATACTAAAAAAATTGTAAAATGCTTAACCCATTGCCAGCCGATGTCATTTTTAAGTAAAATTATTAAAATTATTACTTAATTTTTTCTTATTTGCAATATTTGCTTTTTTGATTGGAGTTAATTCACTAAACTAGAGTTACGTAGATGGTGAAGGGTATATAATATTCGGCATGGCCAAATATAGCGCATTCACTTGTTTTTGGATTAAAAATTGCCACTCAGCATTCTTCTTGTCTTTGCTTACAATAATTATTCGTCGATTTGCTTAATAAGTTCGTTGGTAGTTTATTAGCATGTTATGAAATATTGCTAAATACTGTAAATAAAAAAGTTGTCAAATTAACATAACGGTCTGTCATCAATTTGTATTTTTTTTTTTGTTATCGTTGTTTTAGTTTGTTTGCAATTCAAAATTCTTAAATCGGCAACAAGACAGAGAAATAAATAAAAGCAGAAATAAAATATATTAATAAATGAAAAACACGTCCTCGTCGTCAGTATTTCAATAAGAATAAATATTTAAGCAAATAAATACGAAATAATAATACAAATAATAATAAAACAAAAACAAAAAGTCATTCAAAGTATGACTGTTTAATTTGTTTTTTTTTTTTAATTTTTTATTGTTGTTGTTTCGTAAATATATTTTGGCTGACTGACGACGACTGCTGATGTCAATGAACTTTATTTACCGGACTACGGTATTTCGTAAGAATATACCGCTACATTATGAGATTCTTTCTATACAAAAGCAGCAACAAATTATATTTAATTTTATTTAATGAAACTAAAAAGTGCTTATTTACGAAAATATGTACACAGCAAAATAAATAAAAATTAAAAAAGAAAAAATACCTAAAATATTCACTCACTTTCTTCATTTGCTCAGTCGACATCGACCGGTAAAATCTTTTGAAATACCAAACAAAGAGAGAGTTACAGCAAATGTCGAATATTACACATGAAATAAAATTTAAATTAAAACAACTATTTAACTCACGATTTAATCGTAATCGGCTAGTTTTGACTATAATACTAATTTTTATTCTTTTTTATTGGTGTTTGATGATTCCAGTAGAGATGGAATAGTGAGTAACTTTTATTAGTTCACGATTATTTTTTGAGTCTCACGAAAAGTAAAAATTTGCCGTTTAACTTTTCTTTTAACAAAATTTTTATTTTTTAGCAGATGATGCTATTGAAATTGAAATATTCCAAGCAAACTTAAACTGTTTTAATTAATATTGAACGATAAAAATATTGAAGATTATTAAATTGATAGATTTTTAATTATTTTTTTATTTTAGTTAATATTTAACACCATTTCCAATTATTAGAATTTTAGAAGTGATTAATTTTATTTAAAAAATTTTAATTGGTTTGATTAAATATTTGATCAAATATTTATTTAAAATTTCTCAATCCATATTACCTACATATTTGGTAATTATAGTTAAAACGTTTTAATTTTACCAAGGAACAATAATATTTGATCTTGGTGACCTGGCAAAATGAAATTAAATTTTACGAAAGTGTTTTGCTTCAAATACAATCGGCGGTTAAAAATTTTTGGGTAGGAAACGTGCCAAATAAAAAAATGTCCAAAAATATAAAAATGGTTTCTGTATTGTTAAGCAGCCGTGTTGACGTCGTTAGAGGAGTTGCAGGACAATTTGACACTTAGTTTGCTTCACAATACGAAACACATTTCCAAAAAAAAAAAAAATAAAAAAATATATAATTCTTAAATTGCCAGTGCAATTTAAAATGGCTTAAATAGGAATCTTTCAATTGCAATCACTGCAAAGTCTATGCTGCGATGAACTAACGCAACTTGCTACAAACGAACTTCAAGGTGCAAATCTTCGAAAACATGTTCAAATAATTTTAGTGTTTTGCGAATTGAAGTCACGCTTTTATCAGACGATGGACAAGTATTTTTTGAAACAATAACATTTTAACACAAAAGAGAAAAACCATCCTGGTATAAATTTACTGCTTAAAAAAGTTTAAAATTCTCTTATATATATTTGAAAAAAAAAACAAAAATAATAAAATAAAAATTCCCACATTCTCTTTCCGTAAAGTCTCTTTAAGAACATTCTTTATCATAATCTTAAATTCCCATAATTATGATATAAATGAGAGAGTAAATAAATAAATATATATATATGTGTGTGTGTGTGAGTGAATGTATCTGATTCCTGTTCTTGGCTTTTTTTCATTATCTGTTTACTTCTCGTCATTCGTACCGTTTTCGTATTATTGTTTTGATTCCCATTTTCTTTAACACACTGACGAAAGAACGTTCGATGACCCCAAGTTGGTAGTACAATGATCGTACAGTGAAATGAAAAAAAAAAAAGAAGACAACAACAACAACAACTAAAAACACACATCCAGAAACAAAATAAATAAAAATTATACTGATGATGATGATGACGATTATAATAGCGGGTTTGTACGGATGGATCTATCTGTATGTCTCTTGCCTTTGGCAGCATTTATGTACGAGTTGTTGTATGTGTGAGTGAATAGAATAAATTTATTACGTTGTTGTTCTTGTTTACAACATTGCTGAGTCAGTCGAATAGCGGTACTTGGTAAACTTGTTTTTCTAACTTGAAGATAACTTTTGCCGCCAAACTCCAACGCACGTATTAAAAGCAACGTTTACACAGATGCAATAACTAAACACAAGTTATGTGGACTTTAATATTTAATGTTAATGATACAAGTAAAAAAATATATATGCATGTATGTATATTGTATCTACATATGTATGTAAGTATATGAATATAAATAAAATAAATATTTTCTTCTTTTTTTCCATATTGTAATTGTTGTTATCGTTGTTGCTGTTAAGTAGTATCAGACCATCATTCATCCATTATTGTACCCTTTACCACAATAAGTGGAAAAAAGGTATAAATAAGTTTGTCATTCCGTTTGTAATTTCTACAATATCCATTTCCGACCCCTTAAAGTATATATAAATATTCTAATTTAATATGCATCGCGAAGTCGATTGAGCGATGTCCGTCTGTCTGTCTGTGTTAGTGTTGCCTCGGCAAACTTGATTTCACAAAAGAAATAAATATGTCATTTGATCAGTTATAGTGTCGAAAAAGGTGCTGCTAAAAATCAGCATGATCGGTCGATGTCCTTCGAGGCAGCAGGCAAAACACCACGCCTACCCTAATTTTTTCATGACATTTGGAACAATAAAGTAACTTCAATCAAAAAAAAAAATATATATGGGGCGATAGAAAATTAAAAAATAAGAATAAGAACATCAGGTGAGAAAATTGGCGCTGACCCATATTTTTCGAGTTACGGGGCTGTGAAATTTTAAAAAATTTTGAAATGTCAATATGGGTATCATTTCAAAGCTTTTAAAGAGATCTTTAAGGAAATACTAAAATTTTTAAAAAATACGTAACCCATTAAGAGCCGATGACATTTTTATGTAGTAAATAAATTTCTTTATTTTTTTTTTTATTTTCTAACTCTCTATCACCCCAATATTTGCTTTTTTGATGGGAGATACTTCACTAAACTAAATTTACATAGATGGTGAAGGGTATATAAGATTCAGCATAGCTGAATATTGCCCTCTTAGTTGTATTTTATTTTTTTAACATTTTGGATGTTTCATTTTTACATTTTTTTTATATTATTTATGCAAATCAATATTTCTTTCTTAATTTGTAAAAAGTAGGTGAGTTTCACAACGTTACTTTTAGTTCTTGAGAAATGAATTCACCTAAATATTAGAATTTACTTACACTTAGTTACATTCTATGTAATCTCTCATCTATGCTCTAAACTAAACGATAAAATTTTGGGCAAATAGCTTCTAGTTTCAGGGCGAAGCGATCTATTCACGGTTTTAAAATTTTTTAAATTCTTTTCCCACTAAAAATGAGCCGAGAAATTGAACACAGTTTTTCGCCAAAACCTGTAATGGTTCTGATATTTACTTGGTTCACAACCAAACGTAAGTTGTGGGCTGTATAAAATACAATCAAGTACTTGTAAACAATCTGTTATAAAACTTGTTTTTTTTTTAATAAAAACAATAATATCTAAGAGTAGAAATACAACCTTACGGTTGCGGATGCAGTTGTTTTTTTTATATGGAGTTTTGACAATAAAAAACGTTCAACGAATCCGCATGAAATTAAAATCTATTTTAATTTGAGTGCGTTTTCTCTCAAGCTCTCAATTTTGTATTTTTTCTCTTTCAGCATGTTGCCACAGTTTTATTGTTTTTCTACTAAAAAATTCTATTTGTTAATATTTTTTGTGAATGACTACGAAAAAAGAAGAGAAAGAAAATGTAAAAAGTCATTGAAAATCAACAATAATTTTGAAATTTTCAATTTATTGCTTTTTTACATTAAAAAATTTTTTTTTAATATATTTCAATAAAAAATAATAAAAAAATTAGTAAACAAATAATAAAAATGACAATAAAAACCGCATCCGTCGCCGCAACTCATTTTATTTGTTTTTTCTCTGACATGCGGAATCCGTCGCCGCAACCGTGAGGTTGTATTTCTACTCTAAATTAGAATAAAAATTAATTTTAAATTAAAATATTGAAAACATTTATACACAAATTTTTAACTAAATATTTTCCTATTACAGAATTCAACAAACACATGAACAAATGATGTACATATATGTTGCAGCGAATGTTAACACAGATTATCAGCAACATTTGTGCACTTTTTATAAAATCTAACGATTTAACACACGTATTGCATGTTCAAAGTTTTAGGCGATCTAAAATAATTTACATTTTAAGTATTTAAAACTAAATGGGAGTTGAGAATCCTAACATGAAATTCTAGACTTAAATTTTTTATAAATTAAAAATACCTCTTTTGTTAATTTTTGTATGATTTTCGGACAGAGTGTAAGTAAATATAACAAAATGTCTAGCAACTGGAAATGAAAATTTATATTTTCTTATTTGTTAAATATATTTAAACAAAATTGTAAGTAAAATATTTTACAAACTATCCACTTAGGGAATTTAATTAGTCGTCAACATCGTACATATTTTACCTGTGCCTAAGTGGTCCCTTCCATACACATTTTTTTTTTGTTTTTTTTTTTAAATTTACAGTTTTATTGTATAAGTACTTTGTTCATGTGAATATTACAATTACGCAAGAGCACAATTAATACAATCTCATAATAAAAAAAATGCATTTACACATTCCCGTCGCAGCAACATAGAGGAATTTTTTAAGATGTGATAACAAATCGTTAATATTTTAATTGCCAATAAAATATTTCTTAGAATGTTTTATAATTACTAAATTACAAATTTTATATAAAATCTAACGCGCAAGCCTGAATCGAGTAAACAGCTGAAAAGTGAGCGACTAATTTTATATTCTAAATTAACATAATTTTTATCAGGTTGAGTGAGCTGCCTCATCTGGGTATACTCGTAAAATTAAGAAATTTGAAGCTCTTCATGTTTTTGACATAAAGATTCAGTGCGATGTTCGGTAGAACAAGAATATTTATCAAGTCGCAAAAAAAAAATAAACCAAAGCCTAGGTTTTCTAAAACGATGCAAGATCTCCTCGCTTTTTGTGTCACCTTTATCAGATCGATTATGGAATACTGAGTCACTGGAGCATTGATACAATGCGCGGTATGTTTTGGTATTTTATTGTTACTAAGTTACTACTTCTTTTTTAAAATCAGCGAACTTGTTCCTAAAAATTGTAATATTCAAAAAATTAAATTTGATCGATAATGTCCAGATTTACACTATGCTTTTTTTAAGCATTTTTTCCATTTAAGTTACAGCGTTATGGGTTGTCTAAAAGTAAGCATTAGCAACAGTAACATGCCCTTAAAACTCCACTAATACCATATTGCTTACTCCTCCTGCTTCGTCAACAAACGAAAATTTCATGCAAGTTTCATGAAAAATTGCATAGTATAAATGCCGCAAATATTGTAACATTTGCTGCAATAAATCTTTAAAACATTCAGGGCCAGTTTCACGATGTCGCAATCGTTCGTTCGTATAATTACATTTAAAACAAAAACAATTTTTTAGAATGTGTTTTTGTTTTGAATGTAATTGAGCGAACGAACGATCGATTGCGACATCGTGAAACTGGCCCTTAAAATAAAATTTTAAATAATAGCACTGTAAATAAATCTTGAACAATAAAGTTAAAAATAGTGTTAAATAAAAATCCCCAAAACAATCATCAAAACATTGAACATTTTACAAGAAAATCACCGATCCACAAACAAATTGTTTTATACCCATTTTCAAAAACAAAATCCCATTCTAGGGATAAATCCCTTTCTTGACGGTACTAACCAAAACAATGAAATGGAATATTATTTATGCATGTATGCAAGAAATACTCGCCCCATAAAAGAATATATTTTCAGTTTTTTTTTTCTACCACTACAGAGTTTTTCCAAAGGGAGCGGCAAATTTTACGCCTATACAAAGGCGGTCACACTATTAAATTTAAACTTTAGTCCAGAAAGCTTTACACGATCCCGATAAAACAGTACTCTAAATTACTGAATTACATACTCTCAATTACCACGACAATTGGATTTTCACTCCGAAACGATCCGAATCTATCTCAGCCAAAGATTGTCAACATAGCAACAGCTGTACAACCTGAACATTTCTTTCCCAGGGAAAAACTCTCGACAGCTGCAAAGCTGTTACAACAACAACCTTAAATTACTATGTTTTTCATAATCACTCTCCGTTCAGTTTTTTTAATGGCTATAATAACGTAAATCTTGTGCCCAAAAAAGAATAATTTGAGAGTAAGTATACTAGCCTTCTTTCATTTGAAGGAAACAGCGAATATCCATGACGTCAAGGTAAGGATGTTTTGTAATATGAGCTGTTGAAATCAAGTCAGACGATCACAGAGAACCTGCATCGAAAATAATCGATTCGTTTGAAAAAAACAATCAGCGATAAACAAGTCGCATATTTGATCAGACACGAGGCCATAATCTTCCATCATGACCACTCTTGTACACATGTTGCCAGACGGGTCAAAACTATATGGAAAACAGTAAATGAGAAGTTGTGACGCTACCTTGCCGCTTCTGAAGCCCTAACTGGAATACGCATCACTTCAGAACAGGGTATTAGGAATTGGCTTCTGTTCTTTTGGCGAGGCATCCGTATACTATCAGAAAGATGTAAAAGAGTAGTGGCTAACGATGAAACAATACTTTGAATAATGATTCAATTTATTTAATTGATATAATAAATACACTTTTTAAGCAGAAACATCGACACTTTTTACTTGTATACCCAATAATTTATGTGTTTCTTGTATTTTCCTTAATTTTTTTTATGAAATTTGATTTCTGATTTAGTTATATAAAAACTTTAAAACAGATTTCATCTGTCTGCCTATAACAGTTCAAGAGTATGGCCATATACTTTATTCAAATGTTTAATAATTTGGCGATGTACATCAACTATAAGGGCACCCTTTTATTTTCAAATTCAAATTATATTTTTGTTGTTGTAGTAGATTTAGCAATCAGGTCCTTTATAAATTTTAATCGTCTGTGTACAACTACTCAAAAGTATGGCCATATACATCAAATTAAATTAACTATTGGGGCACCCTTTAATGTATTATTTTTAATATTAATACTTGTGACTACAACGGCCATAGTAATCGGTTAAAAAGATAGGCCCATATAAGTCAATTTACATCACCTATGGGGCACCCTTTAATTTTCAAATTCAAATTATATTTTTGTTGCTGTAGTAGATTTAGCAATCAGGTACTTTATAAATTTTAATCGTCTGTGTACAACTACTCAAAAGTATGGCCATATACATAAAATTAAATTAACTATTGGGGCACCCTTTAATGTACTTTTTTAAATATTAATACTTGTGACTATAACGGCCATAGTAATCGGTTAAAAAGATAGGCCCATATAAGTCAATTTATGTCACCTATGGGGCACCCTTTAATTTAATTTTGTATTACTTTTTGCTATTGGGAGCGATAGTAATATGCAGTCATTTTAAATTTAAAGAAGAGCTGTTTACAGTTTATAATACACTTAAAAAACATGTGTGTTGTATGGGGACACCCTTTAATATTTAAAATTATAAACTGTTTTTAAAACGGGACCCATCGTAAGCATAAACTATCAAATTACAAAAAAATTTTAAAAGCAGTTTACAAACAATTGATTTCTGCAAGTTCAGTGCAACATTGCAGTCGAATTGATCACCTTCTTCTTTTTTTGAAGTCGGTCGGAAAAATTTATTTATTAATTTTTAGGCAGTGCAAATTACTAATTCTGCTCCCCACGATTCTGTGCAAATTTCTTAAACACTGAACTCAATTGATTTGCAGAGACTGCATTATTATTTTGAAGTAGTGGAATAAAAAAGGCAGCAGAATGATCAATAAATAAAACAACTTTATAAATCATTTCCTTAAATACGCCACTTTTTTTGTTATACACGAATATAAAAAAAAAATTTAACAGAAGTTTCCTTGAAATTTATATAAAATTTATGTACCAAAGTTTAACCCTTTTTGATTATAACAATTTCCTTTTATTTTTTTTTTTTAATTCTTTTTCTTTCTTTGAGACTGGTCATCATTATCATGTGAAAGCCAAAGGGAAACTGCGTTAGAGTGTGCAAACTGCATTTACGTTACAAAATCAAGATGCTGGCTGGTGGACTGGCAGGCTGGCTGATAGTTGGTTAGTCGGTCGCTTGATTGTTTTTGTGTGTATAATAACACACCGTTAGCTATTTGCTTTGTTGTCTTGCAAAAAAAAAAAAAGGAAAACAAAACAAAAATACAAAACACTTTGACTTAAAAGCTAAAAGCAAGTTTTGATGGTACAACAACAACAAAAAAGAACAATTTTTTCAACTGCAATCAATTGCATCTTTTTTTAATATTAAGGAAAAGAAAGAAAGCAGGCAGGCAGGCAGGCAACAGGCATCTCTTGACCATCAAATGTTAAGAAAGGTTTTTAGTGTGTTACCGTTAGTCCACCCGTTTAAGTCAATTTAATAATATTTTTTTTAATTTGTTGTCAAAATAAATATTTTAAACTTGTTAACAAAAGAATTCTGCTAAAAATATTTTTATAATTTTAAAAAAGCCAACAACAGTTCAAACAAAACATATAAACCGCAACCAAATGTAAAAATCGTTGTGTTACCTCCAGACAACTATTGCACAATGTTTAAAGGTGTTTTTATTGCCATGTTTATGTTTTTAATACCGTTACCTTCAGTCATTCAGACTTGGCTTAAATGTATGCCAAACTTAATGTCTGTTCCTGCTCTAGTTTTCATAAAACTCCAGTGCATGTGTTAGTGTCTTTATATAATATTTATGTGAATTAAAGAAAAGAGCAAAAAGAGAGAAATGGCTTAGAAAAAAAATTTTTAATTTAACAGTAATAAAATAGAAAAAACATTTTTATAAAATTTAACAATTCTTTACATACATTACAAAATACCAAGTGCAACACAATATAATGCCCAGTACTATAAGAGGTAAGTAACAAATTTTGTTAATAATCATTTTCTTTATAGGAAACTAGAGAAAGTATTAGAAATAATTTAAAAATGATAAAAAAAACTAAACTGTTTTAAAAATAACCTGATCACTTGACAAAAAATTATTAGTTCCAAGAGCTTTTAAACACAAAATCGAAATGTTCTTCACTACTGGAAAGTCAGAGTAGATATTTACAAAAGTGTAAACAACTCTTACTTTGTGTTATTTTTCTCTTAAGTCTCTTTGTAGCTGGAAACACTTTAACAAATTTCTTAGAATCGTCCAGGGTGGGAATATTTGAGGTTGGCATAATAAAACACTTTTTTCTTGACAAATTTAGTTTTATTTCTGTCAATGTAAAGTAGAAATATGGGAATTAATAATGGAATACGATGTCCAGCAAATGTTCACCCCTAGCAGATGTCCACTTTTTTCACAAAATTTCAAATCACAATTCGTAAATGCAGCGCCGAATTTCAACTTTCAGAACGTCAGTTGCTTATGGTTTGTTCACGTAAAAAAGGTCTTTCAAATGGCTCACGAGAAAATAATCCAGCGACGTTAAATCACAAGAACGATGGGGCAATTGAAATCTGCAAATCAAGAAATTGCACGACCGGGAATTTTTTCACACCATAATTGATTTGTTTGGCCGACTGTGTAGCTTGTGGCGCCATCTTGCTGAAACCAAAGGTCACTGATGTCATGATTAGCCAATTGTGTGCATAAACAATGGGTTATCATGATTTGTTAATTTTTTTTAATTAGAATCAGCACTCAGGGGATGACCCCTACTTAAGCAACGCATTGTGCCAGAACTAGGAAAAAATAGTTATGGGAGAGGGATAGATGGAGTTGTGTTGTGTGAGACCTCCGAAGGAAGTTTATTCTACAAACGAACCGTTCGGCTAAAAAACGAATTTTTCTGTAATCTGTGGCCAATCAACCACAAAAGAATGCGCTCTTGATGCAGAGCGCTTTGCACATATGAAATTACGGTTTTCGGGAACAAGTTCCCTGATCTCTTAAGAGTGAAACACACCTTACATTGCATCGATGCTCCAGTGAATCAATAGAGCTGAAGTGAAGTATTTCGAAAACTACGGGCTGATGGTGCCACCTGACCGCAAACCTTATCGTCGTTCACTTTCTTTGGATGTATGCAATAATTTTATTTGTTTAAATAACCGCCTGGTTCAAAATGGGCTTCATCACTAAAGGTGATAATGATTTCAATGATAATCAGCCGCCTTTAATTCTTAAACGTGTTAAGCTTTACAAGCGTGAAGATTAAGATCTTTATGCAAAATATTGAGCAAAATTTCTCTGGTGATGGCCAGTTGTTGCAAAAATGCTCAAAGCTACTTCTAAACACTACGAGGATACTGCTTTGGTATATTGTCTGCAGCAGTACCGTGAGAATCGAGTTTAGCGATTAATTTGTGAACGGCGAGATCAGAAGAGACTGATTACTAGAAAAGCTGCTAGAACTTAAACATTGAAGAACGTTATTAATTGGACACCCTTAAGTTCAAAAAGTGTTTTTCAGGGTGTCCATCCAATATCCGAATGTCATATCGTGCTTCTAAACCTTCAAGACAACCTGTTTTTTTTAATTTTTTTTTTATTTTTATTAAAATTGTCTCTTTGTGACAGCTGCTAATGAATCTCCTTGCTTTTTTAACCAATTCTGTTAATAAATTCTGTGTTTTTACTTTGTGGCTTTATCTGACTATACTTCTTGATCCTAACGCCTTTGAATCATATGGTCTCTTATTTACTTAAGATGCGTTATTATTACACATTCAGCCCATCCACGCTATACTACCGTGTTATTCCGGCGAGACATGAACTCTACTCGATGCCTTGCTTAGTAACCTTAACCATCCACAGAAAAATCTACTACGCCTTTTATCCAAGCCAGTCATCCCCTGTTTACTCTCCCCCCGGAGGCACCAAGAGTCTGTACTGACCTAACCTAGGTGTAAACGAGGGTCCTCGGTGGTATAGGGGGAACCAGTCCCCGGGTGTACAGGAACTAAACAGACAGTTGGATACTGTCAAAGGATGCACCAGTGTCCTAAATAAACTGGCACCACGGGAACCAGTAGCCCATACAGAGAGCCGCCCATCTCTATGGCCAGTTATTGGTGTGGTCACTTTGGGGTACACGGGGTGGCTTTTGATTAAAAGTCTATATCTGAGGGTCTGCCGCGGAATAGATGGAGGTGTGCTGTTACATTCTCAACAGACGGTGTTGGATAGAGCTGTGTCATTCGCGAACGAACAAGTTAAATTGACCGAATCAATCAAGTGAACGAATTGGATGACTTAATTGAACTAAATGAGCCAAATATTTAACCGGCTCCTTTCGTTCAAATTGACCGATTGACCGAATTGAGCGAACGAATCAGTCTTTGATAATTGACCGAAAAAGACCGGTCACTGAAACGAACGACCGGGCACATGTCGAGTGTTGGATAGTCTCCAATCCTCAAGCAAGGGAAAGTTCATGGTCCTGCAAGCCATGTTCTTGAAATTGCAACTCTGTTGGCTACGTCCGATGGGGGGCGCTAGTCGACGTTTTGTATTTTACTTAATGGTAAGACCACCGTCAATGGCAGGTACTGACGTTAATCTATATCACGCATCCCCTTTATCTGATAACTACAACACACATCTGCCATACACTGTTGTTATGCTATTACACTTCAGTGCTCAAACCGCTACCGTTTTTACTTTTTATTGTAAAGTGCTTTTTGACAATTAACTCTTACTCTTACATTAAATTAGACGTCTCCACCAAATTATCTGCTATGGCTGCACACAATAGTTGTCTTTTGCTTCTCGGGAGGTTTGTACTGCTGCTTCTTAATTTTTAATTGCATTATAACAATTATTATTTTCCGTCGTACGCATTCGCATCGAACTCACGATCTTCCATTTTATAGCAAGCACCTTTACCAATGCAGTCAACGAGGTTGCTCACCTTTGGTAGCTAATTGTGGTGTTATTCTATATACACACCACTGGTGGAAGTAACTTACTCACCACGCTTATATGGAAACAATAACAAGGGTTGCCAGACCTCTATTTTCGTAACAATACGTTACTGAAATTCCGGCTTAGTTTTTAATACTCAACTTAAACTAAAATTCGGTTGTCGTCATGGCTGCAGCGCGAATTAACCGATGTGGATTGATTTTATTTCTATGGCTGGAGGTCAACAATATCGGTATAAGAGAGTAGTGGTTGCAACAAGATGCGCTTACATATCATGCACGTGTTTAATTTCTTTGAGGCCATGTCAATTCCTTAATAGGCACTTTACCAACTAATTAATAAGATCAAAGATAATATTTCAGATGCTATTACCAGATCATCGGTTCAAATTTAGGACTGCGTCAAAAAGATTATGGATTAATCGATTGAAACAACATAATGGCCATTGGAGTTATGCTGTATTCCATACATTATGACATCAATGTGGCTTCAAAGTGAGGACAGAATCAATAAAAATATTGTAAGCCAGTACTTCATTTATTTTTTTTTGTTCATATCGTTGTCTGGGTGACCAGGTATCCCTTATTTGAGAAGTGTAAAAATGTTCACATTTTTCAAGCTATTTTCACTTTTTAAACTGGGTGTTAAAAAGGCTTATACCGAATAACAGTTTTCGCACTCCGTATTTTATTCTGCATTTAAAAATAAGAAATACTTTCTTTAAAAAATTTTTACCACGATTATTGTAGGTGGAGCACTCCATTTACTTTTTCATAGTAATGCAACTACACAAAAAAATACAACTCCTTCATTTTTTAGGGGCACACAGAAAAATTGAACTTGACCACACATTGTTGTCATATTTTTCTGTGTTTTTTTTTTTTTTTTTGGGTTTCTTATTCTGTTGCACATTTTGAAAACAAGTTATTAAGGTTGCATTAATGTTCCAAAACTACTGTTATGTTTTTCTCATGCTCGCACAACATGCAACAACAAACCAACCAACAACTCGTTATTCATCCGTTCGTTTAGTAGTAATTGTTGTTGTTGTTGATTTTTTTTTACCAAACTTTGTACGAGTGCAACAGATATAACCGCAAACCAGTCTAGGTTTGTTAAAATGTTTACTGTTTGTTAATTGTAAGATTGCAACACAATTGCGCAATATAGAATTAGATATAAAAAGAGACTGATGATATCCAACAACAACAACAAACACAACGGCAACATAATTCTTTTTTATTTTTATTAAACTTGTACGATGTTTGATGTACGAAAGAAACGTTTATGAGTACGAAGTCAAGTACAATTGCATACATACACACACACATGTTCAAATGCATACAAATAAGTGTTGCCCTTTTTCTTATTTTTTATTTTAATTTGAAATACCTTTATTAAGGGGGGTTTAGACGGTACGACTTTACGTACGTAAAATCCAAGAGAAAATATTATCAAATTCCATCCGTATTTTAAAACTGGGAGTAAAAATCTTACGACAGATTATTTTTGCGTTTACACAATTGGTATGGGTAAAACACACCAAAACTAATATAGCTGTTTGCAGAAAATACATCCCTGATCTAATGATTCGTACTTATCTTTTGAAAATTTCCAAAAAACAAAGAGAGCCATACGACTGTCAAATTTTCATCCGTATTTTCTCTCAATTTGTGCAGATTCATTACTTATTTAGTTTAGACGATCCCACTGGTACTATTCTGCACAAAAATTTGACATGTCGTAAGACTTCTGTGATCATGTAAACCGCCCTTTAGTTGTGACGTATGTGTGTATTTGTGAAATTTCAAATAAAGCACATTTACGCCATCAATGTGCAATTCTGAACAATGTATAACTAACAACAAACATTATTTAAATAAAGATTTCTCTTTTCTTAATTTTGGCTTTGCATTTGAATGTAAAATTTTTTTATTCCGAGCGTTTATTCTAGAGGCTGCCATATTGTTAAAAAGGCATTAACATGTGTCTGTTGAGCTTCAAATTTGAAACATCAAAACTTTGTACCCAAAGAAGCACAATTTATAAAACTATTGCCTTTACTTAATTAAATATGAACAAAAATATTCCTATGCACAGCGAAGTCGAAGGTTGCCTTTACAATATAAATACGCCAATCGATCAGACATAGTGTCGAAAGAGGTGCTATTGGAAATCTGTATGATCGGTGCATGTACTTCGAGGCAGCGGGCAAAACACCACGCCTACCTCTAATTTTTACCATATCATTTGGAACGAAAAAGTAACTCCAATCAAAAAACTAATTATATGGAGCGATAGAGAAATAAAAAATAATAAAAAAACATGTAGTGAAAAAATTGGCGCTAGCCAAAATTTTTCGAGTTACGGTGCTATGAAATTTTCAATTTTTTGAAAATATCAATATGGGTATCATTTTAAAGCTTTTGAAGAGATCTTTAAGGAAATACTAAAATCTTTTATAAATGCTTAACCCATTTAGAGCCGATGAATTTTTTGTGTAAAATTATATTATGCAGTACCAGAAATTTTTTTTTTAATTTCGGTCAACCCAAAATTTAGTGTTACTTCACTAAACTAGATTTACATATATGGCAAAGGGTATATAAAATTCGGCATAACCGAATATAGCACTCTTACTTGTGTTTTTTCTTAATTTCTTCGCATTTTGTTTTTGTTTTTGTCAAAGTACATGGCTTAAACCATGAACTATGTAAGATGCTCGCTGCCTAAGCTGGCTCGTGCACTTGACACATCGGTTATTCCAAGTAAAGTAAGTTGCCAGTGGAAAACAAAGAAAAACTGTAGCGGATTAATAAAGAGTGAGCCATGTCCACCTTTAAGAAAAATTTATGATGATGATGCATAAGTTAATCATCAATCCCAAAGTACTTCGCCATAATGGCATTAAAAAATACACAAGAATATAGAAAACTATTTTTACCATTCATTACATTTTAAGAGTTCCCTAGTAAAAACGATCTGTAAACAGTAAAAAGATAAAGAATATTCTATTTTCTCATCACTTAATTCGATATTCGATAACTGCAAAATTGAGGGCTAATTACGGATTTTCAAATATTTACATAATTTAAAATTCAATGATGTTAATAAAAAGTTATCAAAAGCTTAATAATTTTACATGTGAAACCTATATTTTTTATGAAACTGGCAACATTGATACGTTTGCATGCATGCATTCGTGTTTATGTGCACGAGTACATTATTTATAACAGGTTTGTTCACTTAACTGGGACTTTATTACGGGACTTTTTATTATTTTTGTATTCTTTTTTTTTTTTCTTTCTTTCAAATTGAGTTCTATAAACAAGTTTGATTTTTCTGCAGAGCTTTATTTAAAAACAGCAACAACAAAAAAAAAATTGTGCGCCAAGTCAATGCTGAAAAAAAAGAAGAAGATGGTATAAGAAGCTACTGTAACTGCAACAAAAACAACAGCAATACATACACACACACATACTGCACATTTACATTGTTGCAGAGTAATAACAACGGCTCACTTGCCACACTACAGTGTGTTGTAAAAATGTTTAATGATCTTTTTACATGTAAGGTATTATTTTTTGCTGTTGTTTCATATTGTTCCTCTAAGTTCTTAGTTTTTTCTTTTTTTTTAATGTTTTTATTTTTAATTGTTAAACATTTACAAAATTTTAAGAAATATTTGTAATTTTTTTTATTTAAATTTTAAAACTGTTTTTCTTTTACATTAAAATACTACACAAAAATTTTATGTTGTAATTAAGAAAAATAATTTTGTAATGGAATTTCTAGTTTTTTAAGTAGTTATTTACTTGTGGGAAAATTTCAAGTTGCATGAAAAATGAATACAAGTTAAGATTCTTTTAAAGTTAACAGTTTTAGAAGCAAGTTATGAATGCATAATGTATGTACATATGTACATGTATTATTGTGTAGACTCGAATTCAAATATAATTCCAAACTTCCGTTTGTTGCCACATATTTTTTAAGAGAATTAAAAGTTATAAAATTTTATTTAATTGAGGGCAGCTTTCTTAATATTTTAAGAACTATTTTTATGTTCACTTTAAGTAAATTGACCAAAAGGAAACGATTCCAAAATGTGTGTTTCTCAACAGAAAATATTATCTATAAATATTGTACAGTGCGTCAAAATAGTTTTGGAACATAAGATGTTTAAAAGTTGTAGAATATATTTACGACTGAGTTCTAAAATAATCTCCAATAATTCAAAAATAAATTTAAAGATTATAGGGTATCCCCATAGGGGACAAAAATTACCTACATAGACCCATCTTTTAAACCGTTATATGCAAACGCTTGAAAATTGGATAGAATGTCAAATACTATGACCGTTATAATAACAAGTATATATATTGGGGCTTCCAATAGTTTATTTAATTTAATGTATAAGGCCAAACTTTTAAACAGTAGTGTACAGACGGTTGAAATTTATAAAGAACCTGTACTGCTAAGTGCGCTATAACTGCAAGTATACAATTTGGATTTGAAAGGTAAGGTGTGCCCTAATAGTTTACCTAATTTGATGAATGTGGCTTCACCGTTATAGACAAACAGCTGAAAGTATATTTAATGGCTTAAAAAAACATAATTTTAAGTTTATTTTGAAGTCGGTTATGTTTGCAAAAGTTTTTTACTTAAAATAGTTTTGAAAGTAATAATGACCGATCTTTTAACTTGGACCTTTGAGAAATACTAAATGATTTAAATGATGGTGATGCTCTCAGTGTTCGTGAATTAAGTTTTAATGGTATTAGTTTCGTAGAGATGTGTTTGTACATTCAAAGTATCTGAATTTTCAGGCTGTAATTGTTGCTATTTTAATTTAAGTCTACCTTAGCAATGCCGTAGTAAATTTCATTTTTAACAAGTAAGAGTGCTATATTCGGCTATGCCGAATCTTATATACCCTTCACCATCTATGTAAATCTCGTTTAGTGAAGTAACTCCAATCAAAATAGCAAATATTGTGGTCACAGGAAACTAAAAAGTAAGAAAAAAATTAAGTTCTACATTTCTATAATTTTACATAAAAAAATCATCGGCTCTTAATCGGTTAAGCCTTTTTTAAAATTTTTAGCATTTCCTTAAAGATTTCTTTAAAAGCTTTTAAATGATACCCATTTTGATTTTGAAAAAAAATTTAACGTTTCAGAGGCCGGTAACTCGAAAAATATGGGCGAGCGCCAATTTTTTAAATTGATGTTTTTTTCTTATTTTTTAATTCTCTATCGCCCCATATAATTGTTTTTTTTTGATTGGAGTTACTTCTTTATCCAAATAGTATGGAAAAATTAGAAGTGGGCATGGTGTTTTGCTCACTGCGTCTAAGGACATGGACCGCTCTGGCTAACTTCCAGTAGCACCTCTTTCGACACCATGTCCGATCAATTGGCGTATTTAATTTTTTGCAAAGGCAAACTTGATTTCAACTCTAACACAGACGGACAGACGGACATCGCTTAATCGATTTCACGGTGCTTAAGAACTCAGCATATACATATATATTTTATGGGGTCAGAAATGTATATTGTAGAAATTACAAACGGAATGACAAACCCTAGTTATGCCCATTTTCCACTTTTTGTGGTGAAGGTTATAAAAGTCTGCAATATTTTTTTCTATTTTTAATTTCTGTATTACCTTTCATTTGAACGATTACCAAAATCAAAACAACAATATTTCAAATTTTCCCCCTGGCTGTCTTAACGACTTCTTTGCTACATGTTTTTAGAATTAAAAGCATAACCGTTAATGCAGGTGGATCAAACTACTTATTTCAAAAGTGTATGTCGCCTTTTGCACTGTAGAAATTGATGGGGAGACATTATATTGAAGTCAGCACAATTATTTGTCAATAAATCTGTAGTACAGATAGTCGTGAAGTACATACTCTATATCTTCAAGCCTTCGACAGTTAACTCCGTCTATTTGCCTTTTAATTTCTACCAGTGTTGCTGTTGAAACATATATAATTTTGTTATATAAGGCCAAATTTTTGCAACTTTTGGTACAGACACGAATTAAAGTAATATCACTGAAAAAGAACTTGTTTCATTATTTGAGGTAAGAATCTCTCTTAACATATCAACTTTTCTTAACAAATCAGTTCAATTTTAATAACAGAGGTTACTTGCAAATGCTATCAAAATCTCATATAAAAAATTAGTTTGAAATAAACAAAAAACTAAATTGCAAAAGTTTTACTCTGTTCAATTTGTAAGAAGTCACGAAATGTTTTTTGTTTCATGTTTAGAAACATCGAAATGTTTCTGGCAACAATTCTTTCCAGCTGTGAAATAATATGAGCTGCATTTCGTGCGGAAAACTAATCATTCTGTTCAAACTTGCGAGAATTGTTAGTAACTTCAGTTATTTCGCTAAAAAAAATTTGACAATCGTACCAATACCTCGATTTAAAAGAAAGTTGTCTTTTAATTTCAGGAAGTGCCAGATTATATTACCAAAAAATTGTCAGTAATTTAATGTTGAAGTTTTAAGGCTCAAATTTGTCTTTAATAATGGTATTTTTAAAATAATTAGTGTAGTAATCTCTATCGAAGGTCAATCTTTCAAAAAAAGGTAAAACCGATTTATTAAACAAATCCTCCTTTAACTAATTTTATTGAATGGCGAGAGCATACACTTTTTTATACGAAAATATTAGTATTGAGTTCTAATTCAAATCCTCACGAGTGTTATCCGTATGAATTTTTTTTCATACGTTTTTTCTTTTTTTATTTTAATTTTGTTTTTGTTCAATAAATGAATTTGTTGCCTTGTTATTTTCCCTAAAATATGGAGTAAAACTTTTTACTAGATTTTATAAAAATTGCATTAAATCACTGTTTATAAGGAAACTTTTAATGAAAAAGTTTTTTGAAGGAAAAGCTTAACTTTGGCTTAACCTGGCAATACTGATTTCTACATTGTAAAAGGAGACTATTAAATATGAATTCTTATTTTGTTTCCTATTTTTATACATTACCAAAATAAGGCTTTTTACATTAGAATTGCTCTTAGATATATTAATTAGAGTTAACAGCACTTCTGCCAAATCTTCCAGTGTAGTTAATGCAGCCATACGTTTATTTATTATTTTTATTTTATTTATTTATTTGTATTGTTCCACACACAAGACTGTAGGTCTTATTTTGCAGAGTAGATCTGATTATATAAACTGATCATAACATATAAAATTTGATAGAAATAAAAGAAGGATGACGTATACTTTGTGAGTTATGAAGCAAGATAAACGTTTGTAAAACTATATGTTATTTATTTCTGTTCATTTAGTTCTATTAAAATATTCGATCATCAAATTTTACTTGAAAATCTACTCTTTTTTTTAGAGCAGCTAATAATAAATACGAGGGCTGCTCTATATATTTTGTAACGAAGTAAATCGTTACATATTTGGATTTAAGGAAAATAACTGAATTTACATACTTATTTTATTATTAGCAGCAGTAACTATTATATTATTATTATTATTATACTATTATTATTATTATATATATTATATATAGCATCCCGAATTTATCCATGCATTTATTTTATAAATTTCAATAACAATACATTAAAATAAACATAAGTAGTATTTACATAAAATTATGTCCGCTATCTTTTGAATCCCACTGTACTAAGTGGAAAACATACCAAAGTAAATTACATACATATTCATTGTTATCATTGTTGTTGTTGCTCACATTTAAGAGTATGCAAGACCAAGAGAATTCAGCTACTCTCTCACTTACTTATACTCATCGGAGGAGGTTTGTTTGTATGCGTATGATATTAAAGATAGGTACAACTGATCAATGCGTCAGTTGGGGTTTAGCTGTCGTTGAGTTTAGACAGCTACACCTCAACTCGGTATCAGTGCAGAGGAACTCTAGTGATCATTGTGGTCATAGATTCCAGGCATTGATGTAGTAATAGTAAACTTAGTGGTAGTGCAGGGGAACTCTAGTGATCATTGTGGTCATAGATTCCAGGCGTCGAGTCAGTAGTAGTCAACGTAGTGGTAGTGCAGAGGAACGCTAGTGATCATTGTGGTCATAGATTCCAGGCGTCGAGTTAGTAGTAGTCAACGTAGTGGTAGTGCAGAGGAACGCTAGTGATCATTGTGGTCATAGATTCCAGGCGTCGAGTTAGTAGTAGTCAACGTAGTGGTAGTGCAGAGGAACGCTAGTGATCATTGTGGTCATAGATTCCAGGCGTCGAGTTAGTAGTAGTCAACGTAGTGGTAGTGCAGAGGAACGCTAGTGATCATTGTGGTCATAGATTCCAGGCGTCGAGTTAGTAGTAGTCAACACAGTGGCATTGCAGAGGAACTCTAGTGATCATTGTGGTCATAGGCTCCAGGCATTGATTTAGTAGTAGTCAACGTACTGGTAGTGCAGAAGAAAACTAGTGGCCTCTGTGGCCATAGATCGTGGCTTGGTGGTAGTTTCGGGGCAGTTATAACTCATACCATTACAATCGTAGGGTATTGCAGGAGGGTATATAACGACTGGTTTGGTATGAAGGAAGGGAAGTCGAGCACAGCTAGTGAAGTCCGATTGTTAGGTCGAGTTGCAAGCGGTCGGGCTCGAATCTCGGGTACTGAATTCTCAAGTCCTTGATAAAGATACATTTGATCCTGTGTACTAAAATAGTGATTGTGACTCTTCTTGTGAAATATTACTTTGACTTAGTCTTAAAGAATATTGAAAGTTAAATAAATATTATATACTAAAATATCCTTGCTTATATCCTTAAATTGTAAACTATTCTTAAATTAAATGAATAAATGGATAACAGTACTAAAATATCCTTGCTTATATCCTTAAATTATAAACTATTCTTAAATTAAATAAATAAATGAATAATAGTTATAATAAATAAAACTCTTTGTTTCATAAAAACTAAATGAACTCTGGTCTGACTGGGGTACCCTGGAAACCTACGTTATAAATGGCGCCCGAGCAGGGACTTAAAAAAAAAAATTATTAAAATAAAATATTAATTGAGAGAAGGACGTTTGGTGTAAAATTTGTTAATAATATGTTATTGAAGAAAAATTGACTCTATAATAATATAAATCCTGTTAAATTTAAAAAAAAGCACCTGGACAGAAAAATAAATGAATAAAATAGTTGGAAAAAAAAAAAACTTCTATAATATATTCAGCTACAGAAAATTAAATAAATTTTAACAATTATATATAAAAAAAAGAACAAAAAATCACAATCGGCGTGTGCAAAGAATATCGCAACTATGAGCCGTGCTTTCATCAACTACTTAAAAAAAGACGTACTTGCCACTTGCCTGAAAGAACTGGGATTAACTGGCGATGGCACCGTAGAGGAAATGCGTAGCCGGCTGCGGAATTACCTAGATGAAGATAAGATTCCTCAAGAACACGAGGCACTCATTGAGAGGTTAAGGTCAATGACGGAGAGTTCAGAAAAGGAGTTAAAAGTTTCCGGGAAAAGTTCACGCACATGCTCCCCAGCGAAATTTTCTAAGACCACAGAAACTAGTGCCGGAAATTATCCTGAGGTATGTGACATAGTTCGTAAATGGGGTATAAAGTATGATGGCGGAAAAGACGCGATAAATTTTATAGAAAGAATCAATGAACTGGCCACCTGCTATTCCATATCTCGCCAGTCACTGCTAAATTTTATGCCCGAATTATTAAAAGGTGATGCGTTATCCTGGTACCGAAACAATAAAGATGAGTGGCGAACCTATAGTGATTTCTATGAAGATTTTAAACTATTCTTCCTACCACCAAGATTTTTTGAAAATTTGGAAGACTCCATACGCACGCGAAAACAACGGGCTGAAGAAAAGTTTGTAGATTACGTCACCGCGTTGCAAGCCTTGATGAGGTTGTCGGGCTTATCTAACCAAGAGCAACTAAATAGAATATATATAAATTGCCGTGCAGAATACAAGTTATACATTAAAAGAGATGATTTTTCGGGCCTACGTTCACTGATTCTTCGGGCACAAGAGTTCGAAAGTATCCAAACTGAAGAGTCAGCACAAAAGAAAAATGTTCGTCGATTACAAACGGCATTAGCTACTACGAGCGGTTCAAACCTATGCTACCGCTGTGGTGAACCTGGCCACAGGCGCACATCCTGTTCCAATAAACCAATCCTATTTTGCTGGGACTGTGGGAAAAGGGGCACAAAGACGATAGATTGCTGCCGACGCGCATCGGGAAACTCGCAAGGAGGTCCGTTTCGAAGCAACGAGGGGACGGATCTCTAAGCCGAAAATCGTTCCCACTTGTTTTACCTATTAATGATGATTACCGCTTAAGAGCCTGGCTTTCAATACGAAATAAAAATATCCATGCTGTGATAGATACGGGGGCAACACATTCTTGCATCAGCTTGTCACTAGTTCGAGAACTAAAAGTTACCATACAGTTACCAAAATTTAATACCCTGTTGTTAGCAGACCAATCTAAGATGTCTGTTGAAGGGTCCGCCGATATTTGGCTTAAACTTAATGGCGTCGTTTATCAACATAACTTTTTGGTCATAAAGAGCAGCCTCGATCCAGTCATACTGGGTATGAACTTCTTCCACCAAAGTGGGACCGAACTTCACATACTTCCAGCCTCCCAACATAGAAATGGTATGTTATCAAATAACACTACTCGCAATAGTTCTTTACAGATTAGGTCCTGCGATGACGCCCAAGAAGAGAGTGCTAGAAGCCAACAAGTTCAGTTATACCTAGAAAAGCAGATAGCGCGCTTTGAGGCAATTCAGAGGTGTTCCAATATAACGGAACATGCAATTGTCATGAAGCATACTCGACCACTACGTCAACGGTATTATCCACGAAATCCAGCGATGCAAAAGATCATAGACGATCAAATTGACGAGTTAATCCGAGAAGGCCGAATTGAACCGTCGAAGAGTCCGTATAGTTCCCCAATAGTTCTAGCCCGGAAGAAAAACAATGAGTGGCGCCTCTGTGTAGACTATCGCCAGCTAAACGAAAATTCGATCCGTGACGCTTACCCTATACCGCAAATAAACGCCATCTTAGAAAAATTACGCAATAGCAAATTTTTTAGCACCATCGATCTTCGCCACGGGTATTGGCAAATACCAATGGCACCTGAGAGTAAACCATACACAGCCTTCACCGTGCCTGGCCGGGGTTTATTTCAATGGCGAGTAATGCCTTTCGGCCTACATTCGGCACCAGCAACATTTCAAAGAGCCCTCGATATTATCATCGGACCCGAATTGGACAAATTTGCTTTTGCTTACCTAGACGATATTGTAGTTCTCGGCAGTACCCTGGAAGAGCACTTAAAAAAACCTCACAGTTGTTTTCGATAGATTGGTGGCAGCCAATCTTCGTATAAATATAGAAAAATGCACCTTCGCCCAGAGGACAATCCGATACTTGGGCCACGTCGTTAGCGAAGAGGGAATCCACACCGATCCGGAAAAAGTAAGCGCTGTCGTCGCCCTGCCAGAACCAAACACTCTAAAAGAATTAAGATCTTTCCTAAATACCGCCGCGTGGTATCGTCGGTTCATACCAAATTTTTCAACCATTACGAGCCCTCTAAACAACCTATTGAAGAAGAACAAGAAGTGGGAATGGAAAGCTGACCAACAAATGTCCTTTAAAATAATCAAGCAAAGTCTTATAGAAGCACCCGTCCTCACATGCCCCGATTTTACGCGTCCCTTTGTATTACAGACCGATGCCAGTGACGTCGGTCTGGGAGTAGTGTTAACACAGGAGTTCGAAGATGGTGAGAAAGTAATTGCATATGCCAGTCGAACACTTTCCATACCTGAGAAGAATTACACGGTCACAGAAAAGGAATGCCTAGCGATAATTTGGGGCATTCGCAAGATGAGGCACTATATCGAGGGTTACCATTTTATAATTGTAACCGACCACCAGTCGTTAAAATGGTTAAATTCCATACAGTCCCCTTCAGGGAGAATCGCACGCTGGGCCCTAGAAATGATGCAATTTGACTATGAGATACGATACCGAAAAGGAAAATTGAATGTTATCGCAGACTCCCTCTCCAGAAACCCAATGAAACAAGAAGATGATGCGTTCGCTACGGTCCAAACTCTTACTCGCGATGACTGCCGCGATGACCAATGGTTCATAAACAAATTAAAGATAGTACAGAACAACCCAGAACAACTACCTGATTACCAGGTTGACAGTAATGGGAACCTTCGGCGTCACATTTATGACTCAAGTGCACGAAATGAGCAAGATGCAGTACCATGGAAGTTAGTTATACCGAAATCGGAGAGGCATCGCGTCCTCCTTGAATGTCATGATAACATAACAGCGGGCCACTTAGGAATCAACAAAACCACAGCTAGAGTCACGAAGTTGTACTATTGGCCAGGTATGTTTCGCGACGTCGCGAAATATGTGCGGAATTGTGAGGTATGTCAACGCTATAAGCCACAACAGCAACTCCCTGCTGGGAAAATGTACACCTCCCACGTTTCTCAACCATGGCACATTGTTTGCGCTGACTTTATTGGGCCTTTACCGAGGTCCAGTCATGGTAACACCAGCCTAATTGTGTTCTACGACAAATTTAGTAAGTGGTCCGAGTTCGTAGCGGTTAGACAGGCCACCACAAAGGCGTTCATCAAAGCCTTCAGGGAAAGAATTTTAGCACGTTTCGGAACCCCATATATACTACTTACTGACAACGGGACTCAGTTCACTAGTCGCGAGTGCCAGAAATATTTCCGTTCGTTGGGTGTCAGGCAGCAGTACACAGCACCATATTCACCCCAAGAGAACCCCACCGAAAGGACGAATCGAATTATAAAGACAATGATAGCACAAGCTACCGGTGAAAACCACCGTAAGTGGGATGAACATCTACCTGAATTGTCATTAGCACTTAATTCCAGCAAGCAAGGCTCCACGAATTTCAGTCCGGCCTATCTGACGCAAGGCAGGGAGTTACGTCTTCCGCATACCATCTTTAACGAAAAAACTCGATCCGAGCCCACAGATATTTATATACACCCCGAGGAAAAACACCCACACCTCCAGGAGATATTCAAACTAGTAGAAGATAACCTCCGCCGTGCATCTTACGCTCAGGCCAAGCACTATAACTTGAGACGAAGGAATTGGTCACCCCGACAAGGAGATTTGGTCTTAGTTAAAAATAGAGTACTGTCCAAGGCTGCTGATTTCTTTGCTGCTAAGCTCGCCCCAAAGTTCGAAGGTCCCTATAAAGTCGCTGAATATATCTCGCCAGTCATAGTTCGCCTTACAGGCAACGACTCCAGTAAATATCAGGGCACTGCACATATTAAAGATCTAAAGCCGTACAACGAGTAGTAACCGTCCCACTTGCATTTCGCGGAGGACTACAATGGACGAAGGTGATAAATTCCAAGGCAGTCTCAAACGATTTCGGGATTCGCTAGAGCGGGAGAACTCAAAAAGGAGAAGGGCTATTGAAATCCAATCGGTGACACTACTACCGGTATTGGATGTAAGCAAATTTACAGCAGTAACCATCAAGAAACCAGACGTTCTAGCCCAACTGGTAAAAGACTTGGAAATTGATAAAGAGGAAGGGGTTGTAGGCCACTGGTGGGTCCCGCAGGTGCTAGGGTCGATCACTCCTATAGACCCCGGGAAACGTACTCGCTTCATTCGCAAAATCGCCGCGATGAATATCCAAGTTTGCATTCGCCGGTCCCTTTGCGTATGGTTAATTTATGAGGGTGAAAAACTTATTTTTCCTAAGCCAAGGAATGACGAATCCATAGACGAGTAACAAAAAAAAAAAAAAAAAACGAAGGAAACCAAGAGGGAGATGTAACGAAGTAAATCGTTACATATTTGGATTTAAGGAAAATAACTGAATTTACATACTTATTTTATTATTAGCAGCAGTAACTATTATATTATTATTATTATTATACTATTATTATTATTATATATATTATATATAGCATCCCGAATTTATCCATGCATTTATTTTATAAATTTCAATAACAATACATTAAAATAAACATAAGTAGTATTTACATAAAATTATGTCCGCTATCTTTTGAATCCCACTGTACTAAGTGGAAAACATACCAAAGTAAATTACATACATATTCATTGTTATCATTGTTGTTGTTGCTCACATTTAAGAGTATGCAAGACCAAGAGAATTCAGCTACTCTCTCACTTACTTATACTCATCGGAGGAGGTTTGTTTGTATGCGTATGATATTAAAGATAGGTACAACTGATCAATGCGTCAGTTGGGGTTTAGCTGTCGTTGAGTTTAGACAGCTACACCTCAACTCGGTATCAGTGCAGAGGAACTCTAGTGATCATTGTGGTCATAGATTCCAGGCATTGATGTAGTAATAGTAAACTTAGTGGTAGTGCAGGGGAACTCTAGTGATCATTGTGGTCATAGATTCCAGGCGTCGAGTCAGTAGTAGTCAACGTAGTGGTAGTGCAGAGGAACGCTAGTGATCATTGTGGTCATAGATTCCAGGCGTCGAGTTAGTAGTAGTCAACGTAGTGGTAGTGCAGAGGAACGCTAGTGATCATTGTGGTCATAGATTCCAGGCGTCGAGTTAGTAGTAGTCAACGTAGTGGTAGTGCAGAGGAACGCTAGTGATCATTGTGGTCATAGATTCCAGGCGTCGAGTTAGTAGTAGTCAACGTAGTGGTAGTGCAGAGGAACGCTAGTGATCATTGTGGTCATAGATTCCAGGCGTCGAGTTAGTAGTAGTCAACACAGTGGCATTGCAGAGGAACTCTAGTGATCATTGTGGTCATAGGCTCCAGGCATTGATTTAGTAGTAGTCAACGTACTGGTAGTGCAGAAGAAAACTAGTGGCCTCTGTGGCCATAGATCGTGGCTTGGTGGTAGTTTCGGGGCAGTTATAACTCATACCATTACAATCGTAGGGTATTGCAGGAGGGTATATAACGACTGGTTTGGTATGAAGGAAGGGAAGTCGAGCACAGCTAGTGAAGTCCGATTGTTAGGTCGAGTTGCAAGCGGTCGGGCTCGAATCTCGGGTACTGAATTCTCAAGTCCTTGATAAAGATACATTTGATCCTGTGTACTAAAATAGTGATTGTGACTCTTCTTGTGAAATATTACTTTGACTTAGTCTTAAAGAATATTGAAAGTTAAATAAATATTATATACTAAAATATCCTTGCTTATATCCTTAAATTGTAAACTATTCTTAAATTAAATGAATAAATGGATAACAGTACTAAAATATCCTTGCTTATATCCTTAAATTATAAACTATTCTTAAATTAAATAAATAAATGAATAATAGTTATAATAAATAAAACTCTTTGTTTCATAAAAACTAAATGAACTCTGGTCTGACTGGGGTACCCTGGAAACCTACGTTATAATTTCTGGCCTAATAGTGAAAATGCGAATATTTATAATCAAAAATGGTTTTATTGTTTTTCAAAGTATTCTCCAGCATGATTTATACTCTTTTGCATGCGCTCAAAACCAGTTGTCGAAGCACTTTTTCCACTCCGATTGAGACACCTCTAAAACATGGTTTTTGAACACTTCAACAGCTTCTTCTGGCGACGAAAATCGATGATCACGCATTTTTTGCTTGGTGTGCGGAAACAAGAAGAAGTCATTAGGTGCCAAGTCAGGGCTGTACGGCGGATGATTCATTAATTCGACGTTTTGGCCGGTCAAAAACGCTCTGGTTTGAGCCGATGTGTGAAAGCTCGCATTGTCATGGTGAACAATGATGCGTCGTCTCTTGTTGGTTTTTCGAATTTCCCCGATGACTTCAGGCAAACAAATTGTAGTGTACCACTCAGAAGTGACCGTACTACGTTGATCAAGCGGAACAGTCGCAACATGACCAGTTTTGCCGAAGAAACAGACGACCATTTGCTTCGAAGTGCTTCTTCCACGAACAACTTTCGTTGGATTTTGCTCGTCTTTGAAGACCCACACGGCCGATTGTTGTTTCGTTTCGGGCTCATAAGCATAAATCCATGATTCGTCACCTGTGACAATCTTATAAACGTCTTTTGAAGCACCGCAATCGTATTTTTGCAACATTTCTTTGCACAACAGCCGTTTTTGGACGACCTTCACGGAATTCGTCTTTGAGCGAGCTTCGGCCACGATTAAATTCATTACACCAATTTTTCACAGTGCTATAGGAGGGTGCTTCATCGCCATACAAAGATTTAGGTTCATCAATGCACTCTTGTCGTAATAATCCACGTCGAAAATTGTGAAAAATGTGGCACGAAAATGTTCACGAGTTAATTCCATTTTTTTCTGTATTAATTTTTTCAAGTCACTGTAAACAACACAAATAATGGTCATACGTCAAAACCTTTAGAGTACGATTATGCTTAAAAATGAAAAACTTTCCAATGGAAATGTCAGAATGCAGTTGGCAGCACTCAGTGTTGCCAGGCCAGAAATATATATAGCACCCCTCGTATGTCGTATACCCGTATATGTCGAGTACCCGTTTTGCCCGTTCTATACCAACAAGCTTTTACTTAAAAATTTTATATGTTTTTTCAAAGAAACTTGTATTAAATTTTAGAGATGGTCATTCTTTTAGCTCCTTATATTTAGGATAATTAATAATTACTTTGTGTGGGAAGGATCCATCTCCCACCGCCTACCTATTTATATAAGCTTTTTGTCCAATTTGGACAATGTCAATATTGTAGTAATAATAATATCATCCGATAATACCATCTTCCCTGGTCTTAACAAAAAAAAATTAGCCCATTTTAATTTTCAGTCATCAAGATTTCAAAAATATCATCATCAAAACACTCATCGTTTTGTTTCTTAAAAAGTTTAATATTTTAAATTTGTTTTTAATATATTTTATTAAAATTATAGGACAAGTTCAAAATTCCTTCAACGATTATAAAGATACAAAATTTTTTTTTTGGTGACGCACCTGTCTTTAAGGGATGAATTCGTGGCACAAATTTTAGTTAGCATATAGATTTCCAGCCAATGCACTTGGCATTATGCCTACTAACCCTATTTTCCAGTGACGAGTCCTATTTTTTAAAAGTTGTTGTTTTTTATCGTGGGTATGTGTTGCTGTGTTCTTTTACCAACGTCTCGTTAAAAAAAACTAAAGAAGAAAAACCAAAACAAACAACAACAAAAGACATGCATGCACATAAACAACGTGAAAAGCCCCCACCCTCTTGTTCTCTTTTAACAAATTTTACTTAGAAAATTTTATTCGCTCTCTCTCGCTCAAAGTTGTGTGAAAATATGAAAGGATTTTTTTTACACAAACCATGCAATCACAACAGTTTTAATAATGAATCCTTTTTTTCTAATTTTGTTTTTTAATTTTTATTAATGAAATGTAAAAGCTTTTCGTTTTAAAATAAAAGAAAAAAGAAATAAATGTGAAATGAATAGAAGATTTACTAATTTAAGGGTTAAGTTGGAAAGTGAAAATAAAATTTTATTGTGAAAGTTTAAACTTTCTGTGCGCACATACACACATGCAGGCCCAAATGTTGTAAGGAGACTATAAAACATTCATACCAGCATATTTATCAGTTGAGTCAGTGTTTAAATTATTGAATTCTTTTTTTTTCAAAATTTTACTTAACAAAATTTATAGTTTTATAGGAAATATGTTTTAAATAATATTACGTCATATTATAGGATCAAAATAAATAATTTTTTATATGTTAATAATTACTCATTTCCTTCCCTACTTTCTTAATAATCAAAATAATAATGAGTGGCATAGTGGATGATAGAGGGCACTTAACTAAATATGTACTGAATGTAGGTAAAAGAAAAGGCTCGATTTAAGTCATCCGTACTGGAATTAATGTACAGCGTTGTCAAAAGTACAGTAAGTGCTGATCTTATTAAATCAAGTACGTAACTGTCACTTCAAGAACAAACTCTTTAAGTCCTTTATTCTCAATTTTAGCTAGAACTAAAACTGATTACTTTATTCCACCATTTTTTTTTTCTAATTTAATAAATTTTTTGATTCAATGTTTTTTTTAGAAAAGCTATCGTTTTTAACCGACTTCAGAAAAAAAAACAAAATTTTTTTATTTAAAATAATAATGACGGAATATCCGTTGGAATTTAAAGATTATTAAAATTTTTTTTGAGATGTCATTTATTCAAAGACCTGGTTGCATACATTCATATATGTACAAACTATATGTACATTCTATACGCAATCCTGGAATGATATGAAAAACTGGAAGAATTTTCGTGTCCTTGCTGGATATTTCGTTAAAAACAAAAAAAATAAGAAAACAAGAAAGCAACAACAAGAATGGATACAAACATGCTGCATTCCGTTGTATGTATTCTTAAAGTAGAGAAGTGTTTCACGCAAAAACTGGAAGATAAGAAAAATAAAACCACAACAGCAACATGCCCTAAGGAAATAGCAAAAAGAAGAACAAGAAACAATTTATTGAAAAAAAATTTTGAAATAAATCATTTGTATAAAAATATAAATCACGTGCAAAAGCGTTTAATAAATATGTAAATAAAAACAAATTTAGAAAAACATATGGCAACGCCTGGTGAAAATATCGATTTTTTTTCTTAAATTTATCTAACGGTTTATGCTTTTTGGGCAAGATGGTCGGCAGAGATGTTGAATTATTGTGTTTTTTTTCCTTTAAAATGATTTGTTGTTGTTGTTGTTGTGAAACGACACACTTCCAATTACTTTGACATTATTAGTGGCAGTAGCGCACCCCATATTTAAAGTTTATTTTGTTAATGTGTGAGTTGTGTTTTGTGTGCTTCTTCAGGTTTAAAATGAACCCCTGCCGTTTTTCTCTTCTTGTATTTGTAGAGTGCGCACACGCTGCTGCACTTATGTTCACTCGCATTGTTGCAGCCAGGATACACATTTACATCTGAAGGAAAATAAAATATCAAAACCATCTATCCATCCAGTCTGTTAGTGTTTGTGCAATACAGAAAAGTTAAAAATTGCATTTAAAAATAATTAAAAGAAAAACGAAAAATTTTATAAAAAAAACGCAAAAAAAAAACAACAAAAAAATCTAAAATGAGCTAAAATTAAAAAAGGACGAAACACCGAATCAAATAGGACATAATTCCAAAGAACTTTAAATTAATTATTATTATTTTGATAAAAAACAAAATTCTTTTGTATTCTCTTTCCTCTTTCCCATCTCGGCAGGACAACAGGAGAAAAAGAGATTCACTTTCGTTTAATTGTTACGGGAAAGTCAGTGGACTAAAAAAAAAAAAAACACAAGAAAAACAAACGCAAGCAATTTCGTATTTATTTAAAGCAATTTATTTGTTAATATTAAATTTATAATTTATATTAATGTTGTACCGTTTTATAAGTGCACTTAAAAGGCTGATTTTTTTTATAAAATAAAAAACCCAAAAAAAACTGAAAAAAAGAACTGAGAAAACCCAAATGTGTAATTATTAAGTTTTACAAAACGAAAAGATAGAATCCATCAATCAATTTATCAAAAAGCCTGAAATTGAATTAAAAAAAAAAAAAATAAAAATATTAAATTTTAGCGAAACGTGTTTTTTACTTGAAAATTTATTTCAATGTTGTGATTCTGTTTTTATTAAGTGAAAATAATACGTGTAAGTATTTATCATTCATGCTCTCTAAAATCACAGCAACATTCTTTGTATGTGTGTATATAACCCAGCAAACCAAAAATATAAACATTAAGAAATAACAATTAAAAATGAATGACATCGACAAAAATGCGTTAATCGATAAAAATTTATATTAAATAAATTTAGTTTTTTTGTTAAGCAGTTTCTTTTTACATGGACCATGTGTAATGTACAGTGGAGCAGAAATGAAATATTTTTTAGAAATAAATTAGAATTTTCAAAATCTGCCGGAGCGCTTGATACGAAATTGTACACGCTGGGGGAAGAGGCACACTAACGAGCATAAGTTTTAAGTTTTTTAAACCACGTAAAGCGTTCTCATAGGGAGCATTGCCAGCTGTTAATTTCAGAAGTTACCGAAAGTTAATGTAAACCAATTCTTCAAAAAAAATTGAGTAAAAGTTAATGGATTATTCATCTGATCTTAAGCTTAAATGACAAATTAAAACCTGACCAAAAGCTGATTATATGGACTTTAAATTTTTTAACTATATATTTCTCACTTATAATAACCTTAAAGAACTTAGTTTAGAGTCTTGTAATAAAATAACATAAAAATCGATTGTATTAAATTAATAAAAAAGACTCCCCTATAACCCGGCGGGCATATTTTTTTAATTGAGTAAGTATTCAATAAATATTGAAGCAGGCGAGGATCAAAATCATTTATATGAGCCGTTTCAGTAACGTTAATTTTTATAAATAAAATGTTGTCATCTAAAAATTTGATATATAAACTACATATGGCAGTTAGGATTCTTTCTCTTTAAAATTAGTTTCATTTTCATCTTTAGCTGGGGGTCTGAGTAAAATGTATTTAATAAGATTTAAAATAGATTAATTTTCAAATTACTTCTGTAAGTTATTTTAATAAATTAGTTGAGCTTCTAGCGTTAGCAGATAGTCAAACAATAACCCCGCAATTTAATTATAAACAAGTGACAGTTGTACATTAGGCTATGCCAAATCTTTTATATCCTTTACCATGTACATATGTAAACCTAATTTAGTGAAGTAACTTTAATCAAAAAAGCAAATATTGGGGTGACCGAGACTTAAAAAAAATTAAATACTAAATGTATATAATTTTACATAAAAATGCCATTGACTCTTAATGGGTTAAGCATTTTTAAAAAACGTTAGTATTTTCTTTTATTTTAAAAATTATTATGGGAATTTTTATAATATTATTTATTATATTATGCTAATATCCCATAACATTTTTAAATAAAAATGCAATTTATTCGTTGGTTGAAAAAGCAGGTATCTATACGTATTTTGCCGGTTGCTTAAGCCAGCTTATCAGGAAACTATCCAAATTTTTAGTATTTTCTTAAAGATCCTTTCAAAAGCTTTAAAATGATGCTTATTTTGATATTTCAAAAATTTAAAAAATTTCAGAGCTCCATAACTCGAAAATTATAGGCGGGCGAGCGCCAATTTTTTTTTCTTATTTTTTATTTTTAATTTTATATCACCCCATATACATACATATTTTTAATGTTGATTGGAGTTACTATATTAAAAAATTAGAGGTGCGAGTGGTGTTTTGCCCGCTGACTGGAAGGACATGTACTGATCATGCTGAATTCCTCTTTCGACACTAGGTCTAATCTTTTGGCGTATTTAATTTTTCTCTATCTGATCTAGTGCCACGGCAAAAGTAATTTTACCACTAACACGGACGGACATCGCTCAATCGACTTCGCTATAGATAAAAAGTCGAAAACGGATATTGCAGAAATAACAAACGAATGCGAAGGGTATAAAAGGAATCACGAAACTTTTAAAAGGCTATAATATTTTAGTCGTTTAACCGCCTGAAGCTTTTGCTCCTGCATATAATTTTCAAATATAAGAAGTTGTTCTGAACCCACATAAAAAACCTTAATAAATTTAAAACTGGCAAAAATATTGAAAAAACACTTGCATCGTATGAAACGATTGCATAGTGACTTTTGTTTATTTTTGTTTTAACGATATTTTACGGTATAAATGCATACAATAATACAAATAGTTAATGTAAACATTTTGGTTTGCTGGGTTGTTTCATTAGTTTCTGTGATCAATGTGTTTTGTTAACATTTTTTACCTTGATGGTGTTAAAGATTTTTTTTATTAAAAGTGCTTCAAACATAATAATTTTTTTTAACATAAATATATTTATAGAATCCTCAATATCTTCGTTATATTTAAGTTAATCTTTGAATATTATATATTCCTGCATATCGCGTATAATTGTTAATTATAACGATGCTAAATAATTATATTTGAAATATTAAAAAATATGATTAAATTTTAATTTTTTAAACAACTTAACTTGTAAGACACATAAATCCCCAACTGTAGGGGATAAAAATATATTTAACGCACAAAACTAAGACTCAATGTTTTAAACAAAAAACAACCAAAAACTAGAAAAAATTAAAAAAATATAAAAAAATACAAACTGGAGTCAAGCACTGAAAGTGAACAATCATCAGGCTCATCATCGCCTGCAACACCATCAGGCAACCCACCAACATCCATTTCAACCATAAGGATCTTAAGACGCAAACAACCAGACAAGCCAACGATTTCAACGGCTAGCGAAGGAGGGGAGGACATTTTACTTAACGAAACTTGGGTTGCCGATTTAGGTTACCTAAAAGACGACATCACGACGGAAAAAACTAATTTGGTATTAATCCAGCAGCCTATAGGGCAGCTAAGGACAACGACGACATCGACGTCTGTGCCAGCTGGTGGAAATGACTGTCAGATAACCACCACTGTTACAGCAGCAGCAGCAGCAAACTGTGACACACTATCGACAGCCGCCAATGCAAGCGTTATCAATGCTAAAGTTCCCTCAATTTCTATATTTCCATTGCCTTCGAGCACTACAGTGCGTACGATTTCCACAGCCAATAAGGCTACTTCGCCACCCTTGACCTTTATAACGACTACAGCAGGAGCAAAAACTGCCACTTTGGTCAGAAGTGTGCCCAGTTTGGTGTTGCAGCAGCAACGACCACAACAACAACATCAATATCAACAAACCGATAAATGCACAATATTAAAATTCGATGTGGTACGTAAAACATCTAATGCTGCGTCTTCTTCATCTTCTGCAAATACAATTATTGCAACAGCGGCATCACCGACTTCTACGGAAAGAACGCTGATGATTCCCAGTAATGCTCTTCATTTAGAGGGACAAGATCTAGAAGAATTAGAAGAAGTTTCAAAACAGCAACAGCAACAACTATTGAATCAGAAAAAGCATTTACAGCAACACCACCAGCAGCAGCAGCAACAACAACAACAGCAATCTCACATTATATCCAATCAACCGATAATAGTGAAAATTGAACCAACTCAAGCATTTCACATTGTCGATGAAAACGATACCCGAGTTTTGAGTTTGCCTTTAACCGATAATGATAAGGTAGGTGCCAGCTGGATCGATCTTAAAGATATTGCCAGTTTGCAAACATCAACGGGTACCACTCTACTGGATGTTTGTTTTGAGCCGGTAACAACACTCACCAATACATCGGTATCAACGGCAGAATCAATGACCATCGATATACCAACGGAAATTGTGATTAAACGTCACACTTTAAACAAAACAACACAGTCATCGATGTCGTCAGCAACTACAACGACAGCAACTAAGGCCGTGGCAACAGTAACATCGGCTGCCTCAACTTCAAGGGAACAATATACGGGACCGAGTACAAGTGGAGCAATGACAGGTTAGTGCAAAACAGAGTTTCATTTAGGAGAGTTATATTTTTCACTTCCATTTATTAAAAGTCAAATAAATTGGGGAATCTGTTTGTGGGAATTTTTGGCTAAATAACTTTACTCGGCTAAAAATTTATTATTAATTTACAGCGCTAGCCAACGCACAGTAGCGTGAAGTTATCAAATATCAAGTCAGAACCCTGCACTGCTTGAAAATCTTGTGCTCCTCTTATTTTGTTTTAAATTTTCTTCAAGACTAATATATTTAAGTCAATAGGAAATGATGTTAAAGTAAAAAAAAAAATTCTGAAAAGTTGCGGTAATAATTTGACTTCTGAAATTTTAAGTAGATTTTAGTTGAATGGCACATCAATATTAAATACATGGCCAGTAGGATTGAGTAGTTCATAAACGAACTAGTCTAATTGAACTATTGCATTGCTTGAACTATATGAACTAGTTCAAATTTGTACAAATACCTAGTTTAATTGCTTTGTGTTTGAACTACTTATATAATGGTTTAAATTGCCCGTATATTTTGTAGCTGCACACAGTTTTTGACACTATTAATGGAACAAATTTAAATATAAAATGAGCCTATGGTTACCTTTTACGTTTATTCCTGATATAAAGAAAAGAATATATTACAAAATTAAATGAATATAAATTTTGTTATGCTATCAACTAATCGATGTGTTGCTTGTAAAATAGATAGAATAGATTTTACTGGCAGCAGTTGTAAATCAAATAGAATGTTGCCAGACCAGGAGTTATAGGTGATACAGATTAACGTCACTACCTGCCATTGATGGCTTAACGTGACGGTGGTCTTACCACTGAGTGAAATACAAAGCGTCGACTAGCACCCTCCATCGGACGTAGCCAACACAGTTACAATTTCAAGAATATTAACTTCCCCTTGCTTGAGTGTTAGAGACTATCCAACTCGTCTGTTGAGAGTGCAACAGAACACTTTTCCACCTATTCCGCGCCAGACCCGCAGATATAGGCTTTTTTACCAACAACCACCATGTGTACCCCGAAGGGACTTCACCAATAACCGGCTACAGAGATGCGCGGCTCTCTGCATTGGCCACCGGTTCCCGTGGTGCCAGTTTATTTAGGCTATTATTATTCATACGTTATAATTAATTAAGGAAATTGGTAAAATCCTTCGACAGTACCCAACTGTCTATCCAGCTTCAGTGCCTGCAACACCGGGGGACTGGTTCTCTCTATACCCCCGAGGACCCTCGTCTGCACCTAGGTTAGGTCAGCACATACTCTTGCTGCCCCCGGGGGTGGGGGTTACCAGGAGCTATAAGAGTAATTAGTTTGATTTGAACGAAACTGCGAAAGAATATTTGAACCAAACAAGCATTGAACTAAAAAAACACATTTTAAATTAAACTAGTTAATTTTTAAACTTTGAACTAAACTGAGTGGTCACTAAAATAAACTAAATGACACAAGTCTAATGGCCAGTCCTCAGGGGCGTTGGATGTGACGATTTTACGTCATTTTGGCGATCATTTTCCCATAAATATCACATATTGACGATTTTCGTTTTAAAACTTCTTTAATTTTTACGATTATCTATATCACTGATATTATTCTTTACATATTTGCATCGACAAAAGGCTCAAGTATTCATCAATCTTCCAAAATTTTCTTCAGGAAGAACAGATTTACCTATTTATTCTCAATCTCGAACCCTAGCCCTAAAAATGTACATATTTACTTTTGCTGATGGTATCAACGACATCAATAAAGAAAGAAAATTAAAAAATGTAAATGATACCAAAGGACTTTGCTTTGGGGTTTAAAATATAAATATAAAAGTTATCAAAGTGAAGATTTTCGCACAAATTTATAATTTATTTAAAAATATGGCATTGCTTTACAAAATAACTATATGCATGAATTTTTAAATAACAAGTAAATTAATAAAGTTGATTCTAGTTTACGTTAACATTTGAATTTTTAAATATTCTTCATATTCTTACTAACAAAAATTTTTATTTAAAAAGATGATGTTTACAATGTACACAACCATATATTCTGCTAATGCCTTATTTTTCCCCCGTTCGGATATATTTTAATGTTTCTTTCTTAATAAATTAAGAATATGGAAACAAATTAAAGCCAAACTAATTAATTTATTTATTATAAAAACAAAAACAGTTTAACTAATAATTTCGAAATATTAAACAAGCAAATTTATATCGGAATACATTTTCGACAGATGAAAAATTTTACCTTAAAAACAAAAAATCTCAATTTTGAAGTTCTAAACGATTTTAATAAAAATTGTGTTTCACGTTAAAAGTATAATTAAATGTTTTCGAGTAAAAATATTCGATTTTGAAGACTCAGTTAGGGCCAGGATTCAATATCAAACTCAATCGTACGATTTAATCACACAAAAATCTGACAGAAATCTGTCCTCTTTTAAAAAATGTTTAAAAATGGCGTCGATGCCACACTATTATATTAAAATACAAAAAACATATCGCACTCGATCAACAAGAGGGTATTAACTCAAAATTTTCAGTAGATTAAAAAAACTGTTTGGGGCCACATTTTAACAGAATTAAAAAATTCAAATATACCATAGGAAGCAAATTCCATTTAAAAATATATTTACATCGTTTTTCCTAGAAATCTATGCAAGTATTGCAAAAAAAATCAATTTTTTGAGTTAATACTATTTTTCTGAAATTTTTTAATCATAAATGAAACAAATTTTATCAACAAGACAGTATCAACGCAAAATAAAACCAAATTGAAAAGAGACTCAACTCGAAATAATACCTTTTTGTTTAAATAAAGGTAATCACTACATTATCATGAATATGGTCTCAAAAGTGGTTTTCGAGATGACAGAGTAAACGGAATACGTTGAAATTTTTACAGTAGATAGATATTGATGTTGTTAGCTGATTTCTTGAAAAATGTGATATTTCAAAAATTTTGAGTTAATACCCTATTGTTGATCAAGTTCGATATTTTTTTTAATTTTGTTGGTTTTTCCTCCTCATCTTAGAAAAATCAACTCTGATCGCATAGAGAAAAATAATTTATAAATTATAAAGTCTGTCACACACATACACTTTTAATCCCCACTATCATACTCTTTGAGCACACATGCCTGGCCTTTATAATACATTTAGCTCTAATAATTTCATGTGTTATTTTAAATAAAAGAACTTCCCGTCTGAGACAAATGCAGTGATAGAATTGATATTCTTAAGTTCTTATTCTTAAGATATGCCTCATTTCTTTTTGCTTCAATGTATTCTGTAACTTTATAAATGACATTATGATTCAACCAAATTCTTTATTTAAAGATAAGTAAATTTATCGCCAAGTTATTTTAGAAATAAAAAAAATTGAACTCTATTTGTCACGGAATCACCATATGGGTATGCTTCCTCCGCAGTAACACTTTTTTAGTTTTAAATAATAAATATGTGATAAAAATATCATGAAATATTTAATTTTAGTCCACGTTTACACTTTGCCATTTTTTGATGCAAATTTTTTTCTATTCTCTTTGTGAGTTGCAGCGATATTCTCTATTTTAAACAAAACATAAACAACAACATAAACCTCCACCAAAAACTAAAGCTATGCTTAATTGCTTACCCCTCTTACTTCACTGCCAAACAAAAATTTCGTTCTAGTTTTATAAAAAATTGCACAGTGTAAATGCCGCATTAGAATATTTACATAAAAAGAATATTTACAAAAATACCCCAAATAATAAATTTTTAATCTTAAATTTATGTTAAAGATATCGTTTCTAAAACTATTTTACTGTACCAAATAAATATAAATGGACCATTATTTTATTTAAGCAAATCAAAAGACTGATAGTATAATCATACATTTTAAATTATCGAGAACTTTTGACGATAGTTTTAGTGACAGAGAATTAAAAAATAAGACACAAAAATTACTTTATAATTACTACATGTATATATAATTTTTAAAAAAATATATTTTTTTTTTAAATTTTAGCATTTCCTTAAAGATCTCTTCAAAAGCTTTAAAATGAGACCCATATTGATATTGCAAAAAAAATTTAAAATTTTAGAGCCCCGTAGCTCGGAAAATATGGGCGAGCGCATTTTTTTCACTTGATGTGTTTTTCCATTTTTTTAATTTTCTATCGCCTCATATATTTATTTTTTTGATCGGAGTTACTTTATTGTTCCAAATAGCATGAAAAAATTAGAGGTAGGCGCGGTGTTTTGCCTGCTGCCTCAATGGACATGGACCGATCTTACAGATTTTTCAAAGCAGCTCTTTGGATACTATGTCTGATCGATTGTCTTTTGTAAATTCTCTCTAGCTGATCTATTGCTTTAGCAAATTTGATTTCAACACTAACTCGGACGGACAGACGAACATCGCTCAATCGACTTCGCTGTACATAAGAATTCAGAATATATATACTTTATAGGGTCGGAAATGGATATTGTAGATATTATATATGGAACGACAAACTTAGTTATGCCCTTTTTTCAACTTTTAGTGGTGAAGGGTGTTACAAAATCTCAAAGATCAACCGAATTGTTGCAAAGGCGGAAAGAGTTTGGCCAGCAAATCTTAAATAGTCGTCTAAAGGGATCTAAAACTTTTGAAAAATGTTGTTTTTGTTTTAAATTAAAATAGTCTAATTTTGGAATTTTAGAGAACGTGTGGCCGCTATGTTTACATATTTGTCCGTCTTAAATTTTTGTTTAAGTTTTGATGACCTGTCTGTGTGTGTTGAAGTCGGTTCTATATTCTGTATTTTGTTGGAAGTGATTTCATTCGAAATCAATTTAAAATTTTTCGTAAGTTTTTTTTTTTTTTAATAATTGCAAAAAGTTAAAAAACGGCTGGTGTCTTACAGGCTTTTTCTTAACAGAATACTAAATCAAGGTCAAATATAAATTAAAGAACATTAATTGTTACGGTAATTGAGCACAAATACGTAGAAAAAAAAATTTTTAATACATGACTACAACAACCACATTAATTTGTTTCGGATAAGTATTATAAAAAAGAAATAAGATAAAGCAAAAATAATAAATAAAGTGTAAAACTATAAATATGGTCATAAAATAGGTTTTCGTTAAAACCTCAAAATTAATGTCGAAAACTAACTACCGACTTTTTTTTAATATTTATCTTTGAAGACTCTTCATTAGGTTTTAAATAAATGAATCTACTTGTTCTTAAAGTGGCTGATGGCAGTAAGTAAATTGTTAATACTGTTATAGGGGGAAGGGGCGGGCGGGGCCGATTTAAACGAAGCTTTATGTTTTTGGTTCTGTTAATTTCTCAACATCTTGCACGTACACATTCGTACAAGTTTTTCTTTGCATCATGTTCAAGTACGTTTTTTTTATTTTACTGGTTTCACTACTGACTGTTTTGCTTAGATGGTTTTTGTTTTTGTTTTTGTTTTTGTTTTCTTCAACCAAGTTCTTTATTCTGACTGTTAGTTGTTTTTTTTTATTATGTTTTATTGCTGTTGTTGATGTTGTTAGTTAATTCTTGTTCTTGCACAACATTCTTGGCTATAACATACTTATACATACAAAAAATAGCGAAATACACTAACTTCTTAGCACAAAATATAACTGTATAATTTGTAGTTGACGTCTTTACCGCTATGGTTCGTGATACGGTAAAATATACATATGAATGTATGTTCGTTTGTATGTACATATGTATGGTACGTTACCAACTGCAACATTTATAGAAAACAACAACAACAACAATTGTGATTAAAACCAAAAGCACAGCAAAAGCATAGAAGAACCACAAACAGCTCGATTAAGAATAATAACAGCAAGAGCAGCAGAGAATGTTTGGTAAAAAGGCAGAAGGCAAAAACAGCAACAAGTCTTAATATACCAAATATGACAAGCCTGACTTACAACCATAAACCGGCCAATTGAGCTTTAAAATAAAAAAAAGAGAAATACACACATACACACACGCACATTGATCTATACGCAAAACAACTTCTTTCACATTCGTAATAAAGCTGTTGTTTAAACGCATAAATTGGTAAAAATCCAAAGTTTTACAATACAGTTGTATTGTAGTTACCTACATATATACTCACACATACATACATATGTATATTCACAGTTAAAAACAGAAAATTCTGATGGCATGATGAATTTTGTTATTTAAAGAATGAAAACATTTCCAAAATAAAATCATACGAAGGCATTAACTCTCATTAGCACACATTTTTGATGAATTTGATTTAAATAATTGTAGATAATTTTTTTTTATATAAACACTTCTGTCTGGCACCACATAGAAAATTTTAGTGTTCGAAATCAAAAATAGTTACATAAAAATTAAAAAAAAAAATTTTTCAAAAATAAACCCTGCAAATTTTCTTAAAAATAATTCTTAAAAAAAATAAATAAATAAGAGTGGGTGATATTCTTCTAAATTCTATTGCTTGAACTAAAATATATTAATAAATTTGTGAAATGTTTCAATTTGCCAAACGAATTCCATGTCATCGCCCACCCTTCTTATTTTTCGTTCGAAAATAAATTTTCCAAATTTCTGTACGTTTTAGAGATAAATTTCTAGGTTATATAGACCTGCCAGCTAGATTAATGATATTAGGACTTTTCATGGGATTATTTTATACAAAAGTTTGAATTATTTAAAATCTAAATCGATTTAAAAAAATCACAAAAAATTTTTTTAAAATAATTGATATCAAATTAAGTTAGAAATACTAAAAGTTATTCAATAAATCACTTTTCCGTGTATCTGACACTGATCAATTTAAAGTCGGCGTCCAAAAGGTGGAAAATTCCTTTTGGACGCCAAAGTCCAGGCTTGGTTGGCCAGGGTTCAACCCCTGCGGCATTAAAAAAATATATATAATTGTTTTTGCTGTTTAATGGTATAAATACATATTCAGAATTAACATTACAACCAGTGTTGCCAGGAAAAGACATAAAAAATTTACGCTTTTCTTTCCAAAAAGTTACATTTGTTCATTAAAAGTTACATTTGGAAATTTTACTTAAATAAACAGTAATTTAATGTAGTTTATATAAAGTATAGTAAAATGTTCTATTCCATGTGTCAGGCAAAATAACAAGGATACTCATGAGGATTTAAATTAGGACTCATTAGGACTAATATTTCGATATGAAAAAGTGTATGCTCTCGCCATTCAGTACAATTAGTTAAAGTAGGATTTTTTAAGAAATCCATGTTACCTTTTTTTTTTTGAAAGATTAACCTTCGATAGAATTTACTATACTAATTATTTTACAAATACCGTTATTAAAGACAAATTTGAGCCTTAAAACTTAATTATTAAATGCCTGACAATTTTTCTGTAATATAATCCGGCACTTCCTAAAGGAAATTAAAAGCGAACTTTTGTTTCTTTCAAGGTATTGGTACGGTTGTCCAATTTTTAAAGCGGAATAACTGAAGTTGCTAACAATTTTCGCAAGTTTGAACAGAATGCTTAGTTTTCCACAGCTGATATTATTTCACAGTGGGAAAGTATTGTTGCCAGAAACATATTGATGTTTCTAAACATGAAACAAAAAAACATTTCGCGATTTCTTACACATTGAACCGAGTAAAACTTTTGCAATAAGATTTTTTGTTAATTTCAAACTAATTTCTTATATGGGATTTTGATTGCATTTGCAGGTAATCTTTGTTATTAAAATCGAATTGATATGTTAAGAAAAGTTGATACGTTAAGACAAATTCTTACCTCAAATAATGAAACAAGTCCTTTTTCCGTGATATTACTTTATTTCGTGTCTATACCAAAAGTTATGAAAATTTGGCCGAATATAACAAAATTGTACATGTTACGTGGAGCCTTCAAAAGTTACATAATTGTAACCAAACGAAAACACTGATTACAACATGCAGCCTCCTTTGGGGTTACGTCTTCCTAGCATATTCGCCGGCGAAGTAAAACGCTATATCTTTCTCTTTTCACCACTGGTCTTCTATCTAATATATCCCTTTTATAAAAAATGTAGCACTGTTACAAACACAATTAAATAGATGTTATTGCCTGAAGTGCTACTTCTTCTTAAGGTGGCAACCTTTAGATAGTGGATACCCACTTTAGTGATGTAATAAAAACGACCACCATTTTAGCATTTTTATTGTAATTTTTAGTGTTTTACTTTTAATGAGTAAAAATCTAAAGTTTTTGATGTATTTATCGATCCCTGTAAATGCGAAGGACCAAAAACAATTTTATTCAATTCGTAGTTGACTTAAATATCTAAATGCCATTCACACTATTATACAAGTTTAAGGCTTTCATTAGATTTTGTAAGAAAGAAATCCAATGAGAAAATCCAACGTAACATACATTTTGTATCCACACTATCACACTTCAAGTATAATGAAAATTCCCAGCAAACCATAAGCACCCAAGGGGAAACTTTACGTACTTATTTCTCGTAGCTCTTTCGTTCATAACGAGTATAAAAAGTAATCATTTGCCATCCGAAAACTTGCAGAAATGATGGATTTTTTTTACTAAACTGGTTCAGCATAATTCATTTCAGAAACAACTATTTTTAATATATTTTTTGTCTCTTAAAGAGCTCTTAAATTTATAGCTTTAAAGATACACATATCTGGGTGGCATAAAGCAGTCATAGAGTGAGCCATTTTAAGGCATACTCAGAAATATCTCCCTGGATGGGTTCTCCTAAGTGTCTTTTTTCGGAGTGCTCATTTAGTGGTTGGCTATGAGCACCAAACAACCAAAAAAAAATTCTAAAAAATGAATTTGTGTTATGGGATGTTAAATTTCTTTCTGTATTACTTAAGATATATATTATATTTGCTTTCACACTATCACACTTTTTCATAATTATTTGGTATATGACATATCTTTATACTCAGTACTAAAGGGTCCGCAAAATAACTTTTTTTTTAAATGCTATAAAAAAACTACTGAATATTTTCCCAAATTTTATTTTTTATATGAAAATACAATACTTCCGGTTAATAATGGAAAATAATTTCATTCAAATGGCTGCCCAATTTTTAAGCACATTATCAATTGTGTGGAGCTGTATTTCACCAATGGCTTCATTAAAGCGTAATTGTATCTGGCTTGTCGGCGTAACACTTATCTTTGACGCACCCCACAAATAATAGTCCTACGTTGTATAATCGCAGCTTCAAGTTGGCCAAACGACATCAGCTCTGCGGCTAATAATGCGATCTTCAAAAACAGAGTGCAAAACATCGAGTGTAGCTTCAGCTGTGGGCCCGTAGCGCCATCCTGTTGAAACCAAATGTTGTCAATATTCTCCTCTTCAATTTTTGTGCACAAAAATTCATTCAACATGGCCCTAGAACGATCTCCACTGACTGCAACGGCCACTCCTTGCTCATTTTCGAAGAAAAATGGCCCAATTATGCTCCTGGACCAAAATCCACACCAAACAGTGACTCGTTTTGGGTGCACCGGCTTTTCAATGTATGCGTGCGGGTTTTCTGTGCCCCAAATGCGACAATTTTGCATGTTTACATACCCGCCAAGATCAAAATAAGCTTTATCTGAAAAAATGTTTTTTTTTTTGTTGCAAAATCGCTAACTTCTGTAAGTTGATCTCGGGCCCATTTAGCTAAGCGGGAACGCATTGGATGTTCAATTGGCTTCAACTCCTGAATCAATTGGACTTCGTATAGCGTCATACTAAGGTCCTTATGCAAAAGTCGTCTCAATGATCTATCCAAAATGTTCAATTGTTGAGAGCTCCACATTTTTTGTTTGTCTTGTTTGTTTTTAAAAAATTATATTAAGTTTTTTTAGACTAAAAATATAAATCTGGGGGCAAATTACAGCATTCGAAATCGATCGAAATTTACATTTAAATTCTATTGAAATTTCGATCAATATCGAATTTGCCCCCTGAATTCAGTTTTTTCTTTTGAGTACTCGTTAACCTGTAAGAGGTTTAACTATAAAGTCTGCCTTGAAGCGGAGTTGAGCAGTCGTTTCTTATTTACATCTCGGCATTTTGCAAATTTTTTTCCGGAATGGCCAAAAAAATACACACCAAGTCCAAGTTGATAAAAAAGAATATTTATGCTTCGCACAACCACGTTTCAGCATTGTGGCTGTTGCTACTAGACACATTTAATTCCAAAATAATTTCCTCCCCCGTCATTTTCCTTCCATTTTCACTGTGACATATACAAATAGAAAAATTCACGTTTGTAATTTTGCAACAAAAAATTTATATTTATTTTAACTAGCGTTTGGATGCTCAACATTAATTTTTTCGATCCGTTCTGAAGCTTTAAAATATTAATTTTTCGATGCACAGTATCAACGTTTTTTACAAAAAATAAAAAATAACCGTTGCCGCTTAAATTCAAGATGGAGATTTACTCTTTGTTAAACACGTCAAAATGTTGATACAGAATAAAAAGTTGTTGAAAATAAGTTTCAATGAAATATGGTCAAAAATAACATTTTTATGACAGTTTTTTTGCAATACCGCTACGAGACGTACTTAAGCATTAGAGGGTTAACATGTAAAAGACTACATCAGACAGATCAATAATTCAATGTTTTAGTACTTTTTAAAAATTAGAGCTACATACAAATGTATGTACATACGAGGGCTGCTCTATATATTTCTGGCCTAATAGTGAAAATGCGAATATTTATAATCAAAAATGGTTTTATTGTTTTTCAAAGTATTCTCCAGCATGATTTATACACTTTTGCATGCGCTCAAACCAGTTGTCGAAGCACTTTTTCCACTCCGATTGAGACACCTCTAAAACATGATTTTTGAACACTTCAACAGCTTCTTCTGGCGACGAAAATCGTTGACCACGCATTTTTTTTCTTGATGTGCGGAAAAAAGAAGAAGTCATTAGGTGCCAAGTCAGGGCTGTACGGCGGATGACCCATTAATTCGACGTTTTGGCCGGTCAAAAACGCTCTGGTTTGAGCCGATGTGTGAGAGCTCGCATTGTCATGATGAACAATGATTCGTCCTCTCTTGTTGGTTTTTCGAATTTCTCCGATGACTTCAGGCAAACAAATTGTAGTGTACCACTCAGAAGTGACCGTCCTACGTTGCTCAAGCGGAACAGTCGCCACATGACCAGTTTTTCAGAAGAAACAGGCGACCATTTGCTTCGAAGTGCTTCTTCCACGAAGAACATTCGTTGGATATTGCTCGTCTTTGAAGATCCACACGGTCGATTGTTGTTTCGTTTCGGGCTTATACGCATAGATCCATGATTCGTCACCTGTGACGATGTTATAAACGTCTTGTGAAGCACCGCAATCGTATTTTTGCAACATTTCTTTGCACCAATCGACACGAGCCTTTTTTTGAGCGACTTTCAAATTGTGCGGGATCCAACGGGAACAAACCTTTTTTACGGCCAGATGTTCATGCAATATCGAATGTATGCTGGTGGAAGAAATGTCCAAGGATGTCTCTATCTCTCGGTATGTCTCATGTCGATCTTGCATTATGAGTTCACGCACGGCATCAATGTTCTCTGGCACAACAGCCGTTTTTGGACGACCTTCACGGAATTCGTCTTTGAGCGAGCTTCGGCCACGATTAAATTCATTATACCAATTTTTCACAGTGCTATAGGATGGTGCTTCATCGCCATACAAAGATTTAAGTTCATCAATGCACTCTTGTCGTGATAATCCACGTCGAAAGTTGTGAAAAACGATGGCACGAAAATGTTCACGAGTTATTTCCATTTATTTCCATATTAAAATGGGTATATCTGAGTTTGTCATTCCGTGTGTAATTTCTACAATAACCATTACCGACCCCATAAAGTGTATATATTTTGGCTTCTTATGCATAACGAAGTTGATTTAGCGAACCGTATTCGAGCTAAAATCAAGTTTTCCAAGGCAATAGATGAGCTAGAGAAAATTTAAATGCGCCAATCGATCAGGTATAGTTTCGAAATTTTTGCTATTGAAAATCAGCATGATCGGTCCGTGTCCTTCGAGGCAGCAGACAAAACACTACGTCTGTCTCTAATTTTTCCATATTTGGAAAATAACTAGTTTAGTGAAGCACCTCCAATCAAAAAAAAAAAAAAAATAATAAATATATATATGGGGCGATAGAGAATTAGAAAATAAAAAAAAAACATCAAATGAAAAAATTGTCGCTCTCCTACATTTTCCGAGTTATGAGCCTCTTAAAATACGATTGTGAACCATAAGAGAGAAGAGATCTTTAAGGAAATACGAATATTTTTAAAGAATGCTTAACCCATTTAGGGCCAACGTAAAATTAAATGTATTACTGATTTATTTTTTAATTCTCTCTGTTTCCTAAACTACTCCTCATCCAGAAAAATATCAAACAATTGGTAAAATGATTCATAAATAAAAATCCATTTAAGAAAACTTTCATTAATTATATATTAAAAAGGAGGTATTAGACAAACTATAAGGGATCTTTGAATTATGACATTATTGCTGTAAAAATATATCGGATACTGTGTCGTAAACTAAAATCTGTCGTTATTTGTGAAAAGAAAAAACGAAGTTTTACTTAACAATATTTTTCATCAACACAGACATACCACAAAAAAAAAATACATTATATGCAAAAAGTCCATACATTTAAAAAAGATCATTTTTTCGTATATAAATTCATTAAACGAAATGTGACGATGTTTTAGAAAACGATATGATCTCTACGTTTTGATGTTAACTCCACAACTCAAAATGTGTCGTTCTTATTGACAAAAAAAAAAAAAAATTCCAAACATAAAATGAAATAACGAACAATTCTGTATGGTTAACTTGAAAATTTGAAATTTTGAGTTATGACGTTCTAGAAGTAAATGAACGATATGTATATAGTGTTTTGTAGAAACAAACTAAAGCCGCTTTCACACGATATGTTTTTAAATACGACTTATCAGTTTATAAATACATATCTAACTTCGCATGTCTAACAAAATTGTGTTCAAACGTGCATTTGAATTACATATGTATTTTCAAACTGATAAGACATATTTTTAAAAAACACGATGTGTAAAAGCAGCTTTAGTGTAAATACATCTGATAACTGTTGAAAACAGCTGATGTTAGATTGTTTGTCAGATTAAAATAGAACGCGCTTTAATTGAAATTTTGTCAGATGACTTTGACAAATGACTTTTACACAAGCAATGTATATGTTTTGCAGACTGAAATTTTGCAAGTCATCTGTCAAAAAAAAAACTTTTGTCTGAAAGCAGCTTAAGGAACAAAAATCCAAATCATTTCATAATTTTACTCAAATCTTTTGATTTTGCGCTAAGAATCTATTAAAAGGAAATAAAAGATAAACGAAATTTTTCCTATTACAAAAAAAAAAAAAAAAAAAAAAAAACAAAAAAAATTGATTTAAAATTGAAATTGCAGATTTTAGAATTTTATAGAAAAGGCAACAAAAGTATTATTATGGTTTTTTGTTTTAATAAACAGAAACCAAATAAAACAACATATTGAGAGTTGCAAGTCAGTCAGTCAGTCAATCTAACTGAAAAAAAAAATATTGAAGTAATTTCAAACCATAGACAATTAAAGAACAGTGTGCTAAAGAACCAGTTACTTGAAGGTTCTTCGATGACGTTTAGATGATGATCATGATGAGCCAGACCATCAAGCTTTGCTTTGCCACAACCAGCAACAGCAGACAGACATATTTATTTTGTTGCAAATGTAAAGTTACTGTGTCGGAACATCGTTCTGTTACTTCTTTAAGTCAATTATGTTTTGTTTAGATACTTTTCTATTTGCTGTTGAGTTCTGTTGGTGTTGTTGTTGCTTTTTTTTTAATTTTACAAATGTGCTAGTTGTTGTTGTTGCAGTTGTAGTTGCTGCTATTTCTGTATTTATATTTAGCTAGTTGTTCTTTAGTTTTTTTTTATATTTATTTATTTTTGTTTTTTTTCTGTTCTGTTGAAAGTGGGACGTTTGAAAGCACACTATGCAAAGGTGAATAGCCTACAAATATGTATGTATGTATGTATGTAGCTGTTGTTGTTTATTCTTTATACATACATACATATATAATGTTTTTGTTGTTCTTTTAACAGTATCTCTTCAATATACAAACTACCAATAATAACCAAAGAGCTTTTTTATTTAGTTGCGATTTTAGTTTTTTGTTGTTGTTGTTGTTAAGGCTGCTGATGTTGCTGTTTCTTGTTATTGCGGTAATATCTACAAGTAGTTCTTTTTCTTTTACTTGTCTTGTTGTTTTTATTTTTGTTTTTAGTGTTGTTTAAAAGAACTGATGTTGTCAAGAGAATTAGCAAGTTGTAACTCATACCTACGACGATTAACAACTCCATACAATTCTTATATTTAATGCTGTTTTATGAAGATTAAAAAAGAAAAAGATTTATGTATTTTTGTCATCATCCATCTATTGGTAAACGATGCTGCTGCTTTTTATAACAATAATAAAGATGTTTATGTCTAATTGAATTTTTTTCGGTAGAGTGTTTCAAAAAGAACTCTCAGACAGTCGAGTGTTGTAAAGAATTTTTTTTCATAGTCCGTATAATTTATTTTACCGTCTATTTTTTTTTTTAAGAAAACTGTAAAATTTGCATATAATTACATTTTTTGAGGTCGATTGTGGTTATAAAACAATATGTACAAAAAGGTTTTAATAGCGAAGAAAATTGTTTACAAAATTCAACAGGTTTTAGAAAGTTCAATTACTAAATGTGAAATAGAGGAGTGGCAAATATACAGCCTTTCTTTTGTTTTGTGAAAATGACAATTTTCAGTAGAACATTTTTCACTTTTGGGGCATTTTCCAGTTTAGTGATATTAAATACATATTGTTACGAAAAAGAAAAGATCTGGCAACCTCTGTATTGTTGTCCGTATGTGCGTGGTGAATAAGTTACTCCACTAGTGGTGTGTGTATAGAATAACACCACAATTAGCTAACAAAAGCTGAGCAACCTCAATGACTGCGTTGGTAGAGGTGCTTGCTATAAAATGGAAGATCGTGAGTTCGATGCGAATGCGTACGACGAAAAATATTAATTGTTATAATACAATTAAAAATTAAGAAGCAGCAGTACAAACCTCCCGAGAAGCAACAGACAATTACTGTGTGCAGCCATGACAGATAATTTAGTGTGGACGTCTAATTTAATGTAAGAGTAACAGATAATTGTCAAGACGCTGTCTGTAATAAAAGCAAAAACGGTAGCGGTTCGAGCAGGGTAGTGTAACAGCATAACAACAGTGTATGACAGACGTGTGTTGTTGCTATTAGATGAAGGGGATACGTGATACAGATGAACGTACCTGCCATTGATGGCCTAACCTGACGGTGGTCTTACCACTGACTGAATTATAGAGCGTCCACTAGCGCCCTCCATCGGACGTAGCTAACAGAGTTGCAATTTGAAGAACATGGCTTGCAGGACCATGAACTTCCCCTTGCTTGAGGTTTAGAGACTATCCAACCCCGTCTGTTGAGAGTGCAACAGCACACTTCCATATATTCCGCACCAGACCCGCAGATATAGACTTTTTATTCAACAGCCACCATGTGAACCCCGAAGGGATCTCACCAATAACCGGCTACAGAGATGAGCGGCTCTCTGTATGGGCCAGCGATTCCCGTGGTACCAGTTAATTAAGGCTATTATTATTCATACGTTATAATTAATTAAGGAAACCGGTAAAATCCTTCGACAGTTTCCAACTGTCTATCCAGCTTCAGTGCCTGTAACGCCGTGGGACTGGTTCCCCCTATACCCCGAGGACCCTCGTGTTCACCTAGATTAGGTCAGCACAGACTCTTGATGCCCCCGGGGGGAAAGATAAAGGAGATGACTGGCTTCGGTAAAATGCGTAGTGGAGTTCTCTGTGAATGGTTAAGGTTACTAAACAAGGCATCGAGTAGAGTTCATGCCTCGCCGAAGTAACACAGTAGTGTAGCGTGTAGGGCTGCGTTTGTAAAATCAAAGCATGTTTAGTAAATACGAGAGGATTGGATAAACAAGGCCGTATGATCAAGAAATATAGCCAGATAAGGCCTAAAGGTAAGAAAACAGAATTTGCAATGAGCCACAGTGGTATTTGCAATCAAAAGAATCCATACGTTTGTCAAAACAATAGTTTATTTTATTGAAAATTATTTTACTATATTATGTCAATATCTCATAAGATTTTTCATATAAAAATGCAAATTATTTGTTGGTATGGAAAAGCCAGCTCATCAGGCAACCTTTATCCAAATTTTTAGAAAAGCTAAAAACATTTCCTTTAATTATAAAAACTTCGAAAACAACATGAGAGTTATTTCAGAAGCCAATAGAGAACCTACCATTAAGTGCTTCTGAAAAAAAAGCTGTATTTTTGAAAATGCTAAGTTTTGCTAAGGGTTGTTGTCCCAACTTAGTAAATAAAAAGGTTGAGGTATCAGGTTATTATCATAAACAACAACCACCTGTAGAAATACAAACGAAAGTTGGAAAAAAGACATGATAAAATTAGAAGCAGGCGCGATGTTTTGCCCCTTACCTCAAAGGAGGAGAAGACCGATCGTGCTAAATTTCAGTCGGTTAAATTTTTTTCTAGTTCATTTAGTTCTCTGGCAAAGTTCATTTATGTTAGACTTATTTGTGTGGACTGGAATTAAAAAAAATCTATAGGAATCTGAAGAAGGTGAAACAACATCCATCGGAACGGTTAATACGCAATAAAAGCATTCCGATCGGAATGTGTGACTTGCTGGCATGATCTTGAAAATATTGTATCGTAATAAATATGGCGAATTGTAATATGCCATCAAAATGCAAGGTAAATGAAAAAACATTTGCTCATTAACAAGCACTGTCTCTAAGTATTTTTTAATTTTTTATAAAAACAAAACACACACCTGCATAACACGGTTGCTTTGAAATGTGGTAAAAATTTCAGCAGCATTAGGGACCGGACTTAAATTAATTAGTTACTAACAATTTATTAATGAAATATTGATAAAAAAAATAATAATATATTCAATGCATTGGCGTTTCTATTAAAACATAAATTAAATAAAAAATAAAAGAAAAATGCAAAAATTATACGTTTTTCTATTAAACAGGTCGTAATGGAGGATGAAGTTATGAAGTTTATTCATTCGGCCCTGAACGTGGTCGTTGGTCTTGGCGAATAAATTTTGGTGTATGTTTTTTTTTTTTTGGTTGTTTTTATTTTTTCGCAAAGCATTTCATAATGCTGTGTTAATTGCAAAAGTTATTTTCGGTCTTGCCATTGTTACCAACATAGTTTTTTTTTATTGCTGTTGTATGTTTTTTTTTTTATTATTATTTTATTATGAATTGACTTTTCTGTATTTTTGCTGCCATTATTGCTTTAGCCATTTGGTCAATAGAGTTTATTGTTGTTGTTGTTTGTGTTTTCTTTTGCTTAAACATGTAATCAATCCAAACGAAAAGATACAAAAACGAGTAAATGGACTGTTGACCAAATCGTCTTACACTCATGTGCATCTGAAAGTTTCCAATGAACTGTAGTAATCTGTTTTAAAACAGCAGAAATAAAACGATTTCATAATATTTAATATGCAAAATTAATTCAAAAAAACTTTAAAGAAAAGAAAAAGTAAAAAAGCAATTTTTGCAAACTCCATCATAAACATGCCAGCGAACATCTACATAATCTTTTTTTTTTTTCTTTTTATAATAAAGTGATTTCATAAATATTTATTATTTTTATGTATCAATAAGTAAAATATAAAAATTAATATATAGAAATGAAATTAGATAATATTATCAATTAACATTTACTACACAGATTTGCATGTGTGTCAGATTTCTTATATTCGTTAATATAATTGATTTAAAATACAATACAAAATTAATGTTAATGAGGCCAAAATGAAGACGTTTCATTTTTTGTATTTAAACTTTAAACAAAATAAAATTGTTTAATATCATTTGCTAAAATTCAATGTTGCACAAACGTAATATTTGCAGCAATAAATTTATTTGCATCCGTACCAGCACAAACTAATTTTAATGCAAAAAATTCACGAATCACATAAAATAAGATTAGCAACCGTCAGCTGGGAAAAATAACTTAATGCAATATTTATAAAAATATAATAATTTTAGTCTATAGACAATACAAAATGCTTTTCACAAATTGCAATTCTCTGTCAAGGTTTTATAAACGAAAAATTTCATAAAAAATCGGATTGCTTCACTTGTTTGTTGGTAAGAAAAAAAAAAAAAAACGGAACAGATATTGAAGATTTATATTATATGAAGACTATTAATATTTTTATTTAATAGCAAAATTATTATAATTAAAGAAAGTTAAGAAATAAATAATAAATATCGTTAATTGCATATTTTGCAATAATGACTTATTTTACGAAAAAAAAGCTATGAACATTTTTTATACCCTTCACCACAGGTGGAAGAGGTTATATCTAAGTTTGTCGTTTCGTTTGTAATTTTAAGTTCTTATGATAAGAGAAGTCGATCAGACGATATCCGTTTGTCCTTCCATTTTCGTGTTACAATTAACTTTGTCAATGCATCATATTAGTCACGAAAGTTTTAAGTACGCCAGTCAATCACACACACTTTCGAAAATTTTGCTATTGAGAATCAGCAAGATCTGTCCATTTCCTTGAAGGCAGTGGACAAAACACTACGCCTGTCTCTAATTTTTTCATTAATTTTTTTAAACTTTCGTTTATTCTTTATTCACGCCATTGTTCACCTCTCAATACTTATTCACCTCTTAATAATTATTCACCACAATTACACTACCTGGTAAAAGGCGATAAAAAAGATTTCAAACAGTAATTTTATTTATTTACTTTTCTATTACTAAGTTAAGTTAAATTTTTCATTTACATATGTTCTGACTAAATAAATTTCTAAAGAGAAAAAATAAATAAAATAATAAAAATGAATAAAAAATAATAAAATAAAGTGCCAAAAATGGTGATTTTTTAAAATGTTTGTATGGGGAACCCCCCAGGGGAGTTCCAGGGATTGTGCCACTGGCATGGATCGGCCCTCCAAAGTTAGTGGGGGTCGGTCATACATTTGGAGTCGATTGGGGCACTTTACATGGGTCAAAGTGGGATTTTTCAAAACTTGACCCTACGGGACAAAAGTCAACAGTTGGGGGTAGTAGAATTCGTTTTAGAGGTATAGTTCCTCGGGCAAAGTATCTTATTTTGATCCCTAGAATACGATTTTCACTGAGCCATGGGCGATTTTTTTGCCTCTCCACAAATCGACCCGCCCTAATATCTATACATATTGTAGCGAATATAACATCTGGCAACTTCTGTTGTTGTTATTGTTGTCGATATGAGCGTGGTGAATAAGCTACTTCCACTGATGGTGTGTGTATAGAATAATACGACAATTAGCTAACAAAAGTTGAGCAACCTCAATGGCTGCGTTGGTAGAGTGCTTGCTGAAAACAAAAGATCGTGACTTCGAATGATCGCTATATTGCCATTCAAAATTAAGAAGCAGCAGTACAAATCTCCCGAAAAGGAAGCGTCAATTATTGTATGAAGCCATGGCAGATAATTTAGGGGAGACTAATTTAATATCAGAATAACAGATAATTGTCAAGAAGCCCTTTAAAATAAAAACTAAGAATGGAGCGGTTAGCCCAGGGAAGCGTAACAGCATAACAACAGTGTATTGCAGACATGTGTTGTTGTTATTAGATAAAGGGTATGACTGGCTTGGATAAAAGGCGTAGTGGAGTTGTCTGTGGATGGTTAAGGTTATTAAACAACACATCGAGTAAAGTTCATGTCTCGCCAGAGTAACACATTAGTGTAGCGTGGATGGCTGCGTTTGTAATAATAACGCATGCTTAGTAAATACCGAGACCATAGGATTCCGTAAGACTGTAAGATCAAGAAGTATAGCCAGATAAAGCCAAAAATAAAGATTAAACAATTTATAATGAGCCACAGTGGTATTTGCAATCAAAAGAATCCGTACGTTTATCTTAAATGGGAAAAACGTCACAATATAATAGAACAGTAACGTACATTAAATATTTTTTTAAAGTTTTGTTGTTGGTGTAGATAGTAATCGATATAGAAAACAAAACACCTAATGCTTGAATTTTTGTCTGTCTGTCTGTGTTTGCATCACGTTAAAAATACTGGATGGATTTAAAAAAAAATTTTGTGAGGAGGTTCCTTAGAACCCTGGTTTCAGTAAAGAATACTTTTTTTTCGTAATAATAGGTCATTTCATAGACAAAATAGCAGAGTAGTGATAGCACCTAATTTTACGGGTACAATAGTATCTTACTAAAATAGTTATCAGCAATTTTTATTTTTCTAGATGGAAAATTTTTTAACACATAACTCTGAATTTTAAGAAAATTAAAAATGACATGCAGACGAAGTCTTGGGCGCTGCTGGTTTTTTATATATGAAGTTTGACAGTAATTAATACAAGCAAAAAATAATAATACGCCTACGCTGCCACCTGGTAATTGAATCGTCTTGCCCTGGGACAACAACCCTAAGTAAATCTAATAATTTTCGCCGCTGGTTTTGAATAGAAAAACCTAATGTTAGGAAATTTTATTTAATGCCGATTTATTTGTACAAGTGATGAAAGATATATGAGAATATGAGCCGAATATAGCACCTTTGCTTATTCTTGTCTAAAATTTTTCGAAGACTATTTCTTTCTCTCCCTTACACTTCTAAAACTCAATTTCATTCTTATTAAAATTTTATAAATAATTAATTATATTCAAAATATTTTGACACTATTCTACTATGCCTTGCTTTATAAAACCTAACTAACTCTTAATACTAGACCATTATATTTGATTTATATTTTTTAATCACAAACTTTTAAAATTTGAAATAAAAAAATATATTTTTTATTTGATGCTCCTGTTGGTCCCATTGTACTACTTAAGGTGTGTGAATAATTATCACTTCATTCAAATCAAAAACCTTTTAAACGCATTTAGTGCAAGTGATTGAAAATAACAGCAACAATAAATAAATCATCAGCAATATAAGCTCTTAAAACAATTAATCTTCATTTTAAAGAGAGTTAAATGAAAAGAGAAAAATCTTATAAAGCAAACTTACCTGCGTTTCTGTTTTGCTTTTCTTTCAACGAACACAAAAAGTTATTCACCTTACACGGCAAAATTGAAAAAATAAAAAACAACAACAAAGAAATAAACACAACAATTTTTATGCTCATTCAATTAAACAACTAAAACAGCTGTTTTTGCAAAAAAAAAAACTGCTTACCTCAATGCGGCAAAGAGAGTTTACGGGAAAATATTCAATATAATAAAAAAAATAAAGTTGTTTAATTTAAAAAACCTACAGTGAACGAACTGCGGTTGCAGAGGAGTAGCTACGTCGACGTGACAAAAACAATATAAAAAAATACGAATACAAAAACAAACGATAAGTACAAAAAATCGGCACAGAGACACACATATCCAGTCAGCAATTCATTTAAGCCAGCAAACGAAAAGCAAACGAACAAAACAAGACGTTGGTTAAAACAACCGCTAATGCACTGGGAAGAAACAACTAAATGAAGCAACAAAAATACCTAACAAAACAGTGATATCTGGATGTAGGTATTTCATGCAAAAGAAAATCATGTTATTTAACCATCATTAGTAGCAAAAGATACATCACAAACACACATTCCTAATTAGTTTCTCTTGCTTTAACAGAAAGAGATACTTTTAACATGCCAACGAAAATCATATAATGTAAGATGACAGAATGTCAATAGTTTTGGGGCTCGTTCAAGAGCAGCGCTGTTAGCAGCATATGATAATGCTACAAGAGCTTTTTTCTTTAATGAAAATAAAAGAGAAAATATTTCTTTGGAACTATTTTTGAGACCGTTTTACAGGATTCGATATCATGTTATTTAATTAAAATGGTACGTTTTTACTAAACAAAAAGAAGAAAAAAATCTTAAAAATAATTGCTGTAATAATTAGCATAAAAGTTTGTTGTTTATTTGTTTGTTTGTGCGTACGTCAATCGAGCTAAACGACTGAACCGATTTTAATGAAATTTTAAGCACGGGTACATATTTGCCTGCACTGTGCGATAGTTTTATTTTCAAATAGCGGACCAGGAGAGGAAAAAAGCTTACTCCTTTTCCGATACCGATTTAAAAAACTAATTTGATTTTAATAAAATTCGAAAAATAAATAATTCATAAATTATTGTCTGTTAAACAGACTCTTTTTCCAAATCTATGATCCTGGCGAGAGCAAAAGGGGGAAAAATGGGTATTTACGGCTGCACCAATTTTAATAAAATGGAATAAGAGATAGATATTTATATAAAAGTTCCAAGAGGATATGCTTATTTTAAAAGTGGGGGAGAGAAAAACATGATGGATCGGTTTAACAAAAATCGATTTTAAAGATATTTGAAATATGATTCGTTCTCATCCATAAGGTCCAATAGGCAGAGGAGAATCTGTTGTAACTTCCATATTAATTTTTTTATTTATTTGATTTGAATATTTGCACACTGAAATTGGCAGGAAAGACCTTCGCAAGGATTTTATTCCTCAAACGATCTATCCGCCTAAAAGACAAGCTTTCTGCGTAATTCGTAGTGCGATTCACTTGCCAATCGACCACAAAGGATTGCCATTTTTGTAGTGGAACTTTTTTGGTGTCCGTAGTGTTGCCAGAAAAACTATAGGCAAACAGCTGATGGTGGAGGTGAACTAAAATTCAAATTGTGGCCAGATTGTCGGTAGGGCTGGCATGATGGCAAATGCTCAGGCTCGCCGTATGGGGTGGGGTGTCTTATCTTGCTGCGTGGATAAAAAAACGCTGTAAAGAAAAATTGATATGGATCCCGAAGTGAGTGCTAAAAAAAACCTAATATACACACACACACAAATAAATAATTGTCCCTGTTCGTTAGCCTTTATTATTGCCAACTACATCCTTGATGCAGAGCGCGTTGCGTGTACGATATTACGGTTTTCTGGAACAGGTACCCTGATTTCACACGAGCACATTCCGTTGTAGTAATCACACACCAGTGGAATATACCCCACATTGTAGCAATGCTCCAGTGAATCAATCGAGCCTTACTGTTCTCGATGAGCTCCAACTCCAAAATAGTCTTTGAAGCATTGGCTCATACATGAGAGTTGTATTCCATTTTCGGTCTGCGAAAAAAAAGAGTGGTCAAGTTGTGGTTATTCTCGTTAGGCTAGCGAAGCGAAGCTAATTAATATAAATTTAAATTTTAAATAAAACCTACAGATTTATGCTAAAACATAAAATTCAAATTTATAAACGACAACTGACCATAAATAACGAAGGAGTTAAAAATTCTGTGGGTTTTCTTGTTTAGAATTACAAATTTTGTGTTTTTGTTTTCGGTCTAAAAAGAAAAAAAACTCTCGTCTGGCCAATAAAGCTTAAGATTTTAGAATCTGTTCTTTTTTTGTCTGCAAACTCTGCGGGTAACAATTGATGAGCTGGGTAATCAGTAGAAAATTGCTATATTGATATGTTTTCCTTACGCTATTTTATCTATTTATGTTTGTTGAAAATAAAATTCTTTAACATTTTCAAAGCAGTTAAGTGAGTGTCAAGTAAATAAAGTTATTAAATTATTCATACCACAGCACCGTACCTGATATTCGATTTTACTTAAAAGGGCTAATGGGTGCTCTTTACCATTATGCAACGTTTTTGGTTGAAAGTTTTGTCCTTTCTTCTTACTTACCGCCTTTAAAAAAAAATACTATTTATGTGTTATGAATAGAAACCTTCTAACCTGCAGCTAACTTCAAGTTAATTGCTACTTAACTTTAGATAAAAAATATTTTTTTTGCATTTTTTTTGTAGGAAGTTTTCGATTAACATATGAATTTAAAATTTCTTTATTGAATTGGTTGTGAAATAATTTCTAAAATATATTTTCTTCAAGATACATATTGGATCTTTTACTTAGATATATTTTTTTTTCGAAACCCGAATTTTTTTTTAATATTTCAGATTTTCGCGACAAAAATCTAAAATTCGTTGCTTTTTTTGTTAGTGAAACTTAAAATTTTTGTATTAATTTTTGTAATAAATTTATATTTTACCTGAAAATTGGATAATTGTAGTCAACCTTTGACTTTTCTTGAAGTTTTATATTTTTTTGATTTTTAGAGCTGCAAAACAATCGATAGTACTATCGACAATATCCATAGTTTTATTTTTATTTTTTAACGAGTTTTTTCTAAAAGCGATAGTATCGGATAGCGACAGTTGCCGGTATTAGCACTTAAAAAAATTCGAAAGTACCAGGATTATTGATGGTTTTTGAAAAAAGCTATCGAAACTGTGCTTACGATGATTTCTAAGCACACTGCAGAAACTATCGAATGTGCCGACTATCGACAGTTTTGCAGCTTTAGTGATTTTTCGGTTTCCTGGAATGAGTTTACTGAATACAGTGTGTGTGGATGCATATTAAATATTTTTTTTTTTGGGTTACCAAAATCTTTTTTGTACCCAAAGACTCTAAAGATTGTAAAAATTATTTTAATAAAAATGGTAATTCGGTAGTTATACAAGATCGGAACGATAAAATGTTTGTCAGAAAAAAAAAAATTATTAGTAAGAAATTCTTATGTTTTAAACAATTACTATTCCAACATAGATTTGAAAAAGTACTCTTTATATTAAAAAAGTACTTTATTATCTAACCTGTTATAAATCAAAATTGTTGCTGTAAATATTATACTCTTCTGTTAAAGAGTTTATATTTTGTTTATTTTTAAGAGTAAAGAAAGTTTAACCTGACGAGAGAGAGTTTTTAAAAGAGAAAGAGAAGAAGTGACAATTTGTAAAACATTGTGTTGAATTTCTGTATTTTTTTCTTAATGTTGTTGGTGCAACAGTACCGTTCGTAAATCATTCGTTAAAAATGTGTTTTGCTGCTTGACAGGCATATAGTAGATACAAGTGAGTATCTGTGAGTTTATGTTTAGCAACCATATTTCGAGTGTGCTTTAAAAGCCACACATAAGTTATATTTAGTGCTTTGCAGTGCAGTGCTTTTACATTATACTTGTTGTAGAGTGTTACTAAAGACAGTTTTGTATCTTTTAACTGTTATTTAAGGGAGCGCAAATAAAATTAAAGTTTCTAAATTGATTATGCTCCGTATTAACTTCATTCCTTATAACAATTCTCACCGGTTAAAGAGCGATGTTGGCGAGTTAGTTCCAATAAAGATTTTACTGATTGGGGAGCCCGCGAGCGTATGTTTTCCACAAAAACAAAGCTACTGAGAAGTAAATGTTGAACGCGTACGTCGACAATAGCGTTGTATGTCATGTGTATGCATTGAGTTTTCTACAGATTCAGTTAAGCTGGTTGGCATGTAGTTAGACAGACAGACAGACCGACAGGCTGGTAAAGAGGCAGCAGCGTACTCAGACAGCAAGCAAACGGCACAAGCAAACAAACAACAACAGCTAGCCAACAATGTTGAGGATGGATGAATGGCTGTGGCTGTGGCTGGCTGACTGGGTTGACTGGCTAGATGGATGGAATACAACAAACTCAATAACATTTTGAGGCAGTCTTTGGCTACACTTCGTATTGAGCGTATCGCGGGTATGTTGTTTTGCGTATCGTTTGTACCGCGTTATTGTAACTCGTTGTCGGGCGACCACCAACATCATAATCATCATCATCGTCGTCGTCATTCAGCATGATAATACAACAACATTTTTATAACTACATTAAAAAAACACACATACACATACACAATTGAAAAAAAAAATTTATAAAAGAGCGAACGCTGTTCAAACTGCTGCACTGAAATAAAAAAAAGAAAAAAGAAAAACTTTAACATTTTGTTGTAAAGAAATTTTAAAACAATTCTAACGTTGTCAAACTTTAAATATCGGTTCAATATATTTAACAAAGCGGATGAAACACAATTAATTCGAAAACGGTTAGTTTTGTCATTAAAACTCAAAATATTTGAAATATTGGAATTGAAACGAAATAAAGTGTCTACAGATTTATTATTTTAGCATCAAAATGCACAAGTGCATTTGAAAATTGTAACAAAAAAAAAAAAAAAAAAGAAAAAATGAAATAAATAAATGGAGTGCATGACGGAAGTGACGTAATTTTTTTTTCCTTCCACCCTTTTAAATTGTGAATAGTTAAAAAAATATATATATATATTACAGAAAATTAAATGATGTAAAGAAAAAAGTCATAAACATAAAAATAATTATAAAAATATTACAAAATGAAAAACATAAAAAAGTGTTAATAGAAAGGAAACGTAAAGAAAATTACTTTAAAAAAAGCAACAAAGATTTAATAAATTCAGTTTTAAAATTGAACTGGAAATTTAAAAGCCAATTAAATTTTAAAAACAAGTGATTTAAAAAAATATAATAAAAATAATATATATTTATTTATAAAAAAAATCAAAAATATAAATTGTTTTTATTTGAAAAAATTAAATGAAGTAAATACTGATTTATCTGTTCGAAATAATTACAATTTAGAAATGCCAGGAAAATACTGGTTATACTATTATAACTCAGGAATTTTATGTTACAGAACCAGTATTTATAGCACCTACTCCTTGTTATAATGAAATATGAGTTTTCTTTAAAAAGTAGAAATGATTTTGTAATTAAATGCTAGTTTTTTCGCTAGCAACTGAAAGATGAAAGCGATTTAGTCCAACGAAGATGCGAAAAGGTTTAATTAAATAAATTTATTTTTTTTAATAAGTTGGAAAATGAACTTTAAGAGATATCGATGAATTGAAATGTTTTGCTTATTGTTTTTTTTTTTTTTAACCTTTTTTCTTAATTTTAAAATTTTTTTTAATAAAAAATACTGGGTATTTACCGTTATATTTCAGTTTTTAAAAATGCACGAGCTTTGCTAAACAAAATAATGTTTTTTTAATAAAATAAAGTAAAACAATGAACGCCGTATTTATGAAACAAAATTTGTTTTTGAAATATTTTTTAAAATAAAATTTTTTTACATAATTTTTTAAAACAATAATAATTAAAAAAGTTTTAAAAATATTTTTTTTATGAATACAGTCGTTAATGTTTATTATTCAACGTTTAATGGAAAACTTAATGAAATTAAAACAAACGAAAAAATTTTACCTAGATTTTGGATAAATACTTTTAAAACAGATGTTATGTTCAGTTTCGAAAGTAATAGAAAATCAAATTCATGCATTATTTTAACAATGCTTTTTACAAAATTGAGAATATGCGTAATTTTATTTTAAATATATGAACTGATGTTTTTTTTTTAAGTGGTATAAGTCCACTTCTGCTTAAACCTGTTATCAGCTAATTTTATTGAGCTATAGCGTCCTTCTCTCTATAGTTGCAATTACAATGTCAATAGAGTTCTATCTTATAAAATAAACCAAAACAGCTTTGGCTGCACAATTCTATCTCTCAAATATTTCTTTTGAAAGTGGAATAAGTCCATTTCTAATAAGTTTAATTAAAACAGTTTTCATTGTGGAGACAGCATTAAAGTAAATGACCAACTGTACACTGCCCAAGACAATTATAAAGCAATAAAGTTTTGCCGAAAAAACAGCTTCATTTTTCGATTTGTAGGAAATGAAAAGAGAAGACTTTGTCTCTCTACAAGAGACAACATTAAACAGAAAAAAATATATAGACAAACAAATTTTAAACTGCCTTAAAATTTGTTAGATGAGGCTTAAACAGAATAAATCTTACAAAATTTTTTATAAAATTAGTATTCCATATAAAACATTTTTTTTTGTTTGTAAAAAAATGCAACAACCTGAGCAAAATTAATATGTTACCACAAGACAGAGATATAATGATATAATTTTATTATATTATATACCGCCTATTTACCATAATTAATTCAATATGCCAATGTTAAAGAAAATTAAGAATAAAAAATTTTTAAATGTTGTTAAAGACATAGAAATTTATTTTAGTAAAGGTTATGTCAATAAAAATATGGACTTAAATTTGTTCCTGTTTTTATTTATTCTAAAATATTTTTTTTTTTTTTTTTTTTTTTTTTTTGAAAGTGGTATAAGTCCATGAGGAGCCAAAAAAAATTGATAATGTTTTTAAATAATTGTGGTAATGTGTACATCACTCGAATTTTTTAAAGTTGTCCAATATTTTTAAAAGATATCTCAATATATGAAAAAATGGACTTATATCACTTTCAAAAAAATATCACACATAAAGTAGTCTTACCACACATTAAAAAATGAAACTTTGTTTTTTATAAAAATTTTTACAAAATGAAAAACTGTAAAAAGTTATATAAATTACTTTTTTATGTTTTTAATTATATAAATAACATAAAAGGAAATTCGCAAATACAAATTCTAAAAGCCCTCGTACCAAAGCTTATTTTTTGCTTGTGGGAAAATTCCTCTGAAAATTTTAAATCCTTTAAATTTTTTTTAATTTTTTTTCCTATTAAGATTTTAACCATAAATCTTATAAATGAATGAAAATTGACTATTTTAGGCTTTTGGTTCATTTCTGTAGTACTGCATCCCTTTTAAACTTAAAAATTCTTTTATAAACGGTTTTATCATTTGCGAGCTTCAATCTATAAAAATATTTTGAAAGTTTCGATAATTTTATCTTATTTAATTAAAAATATCTATTTGCTTAAATTCAAGATATTTTTAAATTTGCTGCATTATTAAATTTATATATTTCGCTGTGTACAATTAATAACCCCCTGAAAAAAAAAATAGATATGATGCTTTATAATCAATAAATGTGGCAACATTGTTTTATCGTAACTGTTATAAGCCGTAAGTTTTTCAGATTGTGAGTTTCTAAAAATAAATACAGTATAACGCCACCTTTTACTTTTCTGTCTTAATACAAGGTTTTGTTTTTTTTTATCAGACAACACTAAAGAATTTAGAAATTAACGCCAGCTTTTGATTATTTGATTATAAAAAAGTTTAAAGAGTTGTTATTTTGTTATGTGTGGACTTTGAAATTAACTAAACAAGTACGCATGTATGTACGTACGCGTTATATAAATATTTTTTAAATTTTAAAAGCAACTTTTATTCCAAACTTTTTTTATTAAATTTTTCTTTTGATAAACATGTTAGGTAAAATTTCGTGGATTAAGTTTTTTTTTATTTATCTCAGGGTTTATCTAAGGGGAAAAACATAAGCCTACTAATACATATCATTCCGATATCAATGAGTCTGCTATCTATCTCTTCATAAGATATCCGCGGGATTTTGTTTTGTATGTCAATTCAATGAAAGATTCTTTATGAAAAATTAAATTTTATACAAATTAATATTTTTAAAGAAATTGTTAGATTTCACTTATTTAAATTATGGAAGCAGATTTTTTTAAAATTAATTTTTCTTTTTTAAATACATGAAGTCGGTTTTTATGGATTCTGTGAACTTCCTCTGATTTTCATTAGAATATTTTATTTTTTTAATGTATCAGGATATAAAGGGAAGGATTTTCGGTTCTTCACTACACTTAGGGAAATTGTAAAGTTGTTCCTTTGTTGTGCAGTCATATAATAAATAAATGAAATACATCCATGTTTTGACAAACTTGAGTCTTCAAATCGCAACCGCTAAGCTTCAAGCATATTCTCGAAGACCTTTCAACTGAAAAGAGTTACATCAGTTCATTTCAGGAGATAACTGTAGTTTGGAACTGACAAATTTTTAGCGATTGCTAGATTCAGACATTCAATTTGACTTTTAAAATCGCATAATCTTTTCAACACTTCCAAAGTTAAGACTTGAGGAGCGATCACACGATTGCCGCTAATGCACTGATTCGGCCCAACTTTACTGTACTATGAAGTTGTCCCAATGATATTTCCTTTAGTCACATGATTGACCCATTGTGCAAAAAACAAGTTGGCAAAAATAATTCCCGCAGCCTACCCACACGGTTGTGAATTGTGTTTATGAAAATTAGCTGTTAAGCGACATTGAAAAAATAGTGCATAAAAGTAGTTTATTCTGTAAATTGCCGCGCCCGGATTCACTATCATACTCAGTCCTAAGATGTGTCAAAAATTGCATGTATGTTCAAAAAGTATGATAGTGGGGATTAAAAGCGTATGTATGTGAGAGACTTTTTGACAGATCTGTACGATTTTATAATCTTTTGAAATATTTAACTAAATATTTTTCTCTATGCGATCAGGGTTAATTTTTTTTAGGAAGATGAGGAGAAAAAACAACAAAATATTAAAACCTGATGTTTTTTGCATCTTTTTTGTACAATAGTGTGGCACCGACGACGCCATTTTGAAACGATTTTTAATTAGGACAGAATTCTGTCAGATTTATGTGTGATTAATACGTACGATTGTGTATGATAGTGAATCCTGGCCTTAAGTATTGATATATTTTTATTATTCCTATTGTCACTTGGTTTATTATTGGGCAGTCACACGTTTGCCGCACCAGAGTTGCATTTTATTAGGCAAAAGTAGCACAATATCGACCTCGATTGCCGCTACTTGATTGTAAAATTACATTGTTGGGGCATAATATAAAACAGTTTTTGATGCATTGCGGCAATCATGAAATCCCACCTTAACAGATCAATTTAATAAATATTTGTTCCAGCTCAAACTAGACATTTAGAAGAGACAAAAATTATTTCAGTTGTAATTTATGCAATTCGAAACTTTATTATAATGTCATATCGGTAGTATTGTCATATTATAATAAAACTCTTTGTACTTGTTGTTGGTATTTTTTGAAAAATATAATAATTCATCTGATATGTTTTTGAAAAGTTGTATTAATGCCACGCCTGGGACTACTTCGTTTATTTAACTAACAGAAAAGTCTTAAAAGTAAAACGGTGGCATGTCATAACGTTCAAGGACATAATGTCCATGGAAACAAAATCTTTGGTCAGCGAAGCCAGTATTGATTATACCATAGAGTGAAAATTCTTGAGTCAGCCCAAAACCCGACTATGCAGCAAATCCTTGATAAGCAAAACTGTTGTTGTTTTAAGTGCAAACAATTTGACACTATTAAACTGTCACTATATCAATACTAAAACGACACAAAATCCCTGAACATTATGACGTTTTTCAAAGCGACGTAATGTCAGTGGACATTATTTCATAAAGCTCATGGACATTATGTGATGTAAAACCATTTTTATTAGTGTTCATTAGCATAAAAATATTTCTTTCATTGAGTTTTTTATAATTTCTATACGCTTATACTGCGAATTTATTAAATTTTAAATAAAATTTTATACTGTGTGAAATTTAGTTGACAAAGTTATCAATTAAAAGTACCCATGCCTGATTTAATTTCATGTGATTTTTTGACAGCTACTAGAATATTGTTGACTGTTTAGAAATATGTATTTTAAAAAACGGAGGATCCTGCAGGGGAGAAATTTTAGAAATTTTATCTGGCTCTTTAATAATATATTTCGTAGTTCCAATTAAAATTTTAATTGTTTCGAACAAATGGTTTTTATTTTAATTTCTGTGTTAGATGTTTTTTTTTAATAAGTAATTGCATTAAATTAAACAAGAAAAAAAGCAAAATTAATAAATTAAAATTAAAAAAATAATTTTAATATTCTGCGTGTTCAACAAATCAAAACAAATCAACTAAAAATCATTTAATCTACAAAAATTATTTATAAAAATACATAATTAAAAATAAAAATATTTGTTTCTAAATAAAAGAACCATTTAATTCAAACAAGAAAAATATAAAAAAATATTAAAAGTGGATTTTAAAAGATGTGTAATTTTAAACACTTAAAAAGGACTTTAATGACACAATTTGCGTTTAAATTCCACATTCCAAATAAAATAAAAATTTAAAAAACTGAATATTGTATTTTAGCATTTAAATATGAAACTTATGTGAAATCATGCTTTTTTAACACAAACTTTAACAAATAAGAGGATATTTAAACATTTATTTAATCAAACTGATAACGAATTGTTTTAGGTAAATTTTATATAGAAGTAGTTATTCCGGGTGCGCTTCGCTGCCCCAATCCAGCCAATTTTTAATTCGATTTTGCACGCTAATATGAAAGTTACTTGTACGAAATTTTTAAACTCTTCCCATCACAGTTCCCTCGGTAAACGACAAAAACTATTTACTTTGTGTGAGTACCACTCCCACTCTTCCAATCGATACAGCATTTCTCTTAACAATGCATATTAATAAGAAGGTTTTTAGTAAAAATTCAAGGCTTGTTGTTTTTTATAGCGACAAAATCACATGTTGTCATGAAAAGTCGCAACTCAAGAACGCGTTGACCGAAACTCGTCGTGCAAACTTTAGATTAACCATCTACACGACCATACCAACAAACCCTCAAAATTTAATTGAATTCGGTTAGACCATTCTTCAGTTATAAAGTCACAACACACAACAATTTTGTATCTTTACAGAAATTAAAGGTTTTTTTTTAAATTAAAAAAACAGAGTAGAAAATCTTTAAAACTAAAACTAAAATTAATTAATTGCAGGACTAGAAAAATACTGCTGTATTATTAGGGACTCAAGCTTCTTTCTTTAAACTAATTAAAATCAAGATTTTAATTATTCCCAAAATTGAATTTAGAATTCAAACATTTTCAAAACTTTGATACAGTTTTTTTGTTTTTAATTTTACTTACACATATTTTAATTGACTTAAAGCATAATTAATTTCAACATAAAAATGTGCTGTGTATGTGTTCAAATTAAAATAGAAAAACATTTAAAGTTCAATGACCGCCACTAAAATAAAGCACAGATAAAATGTTCTTTGTTTCTATTTTATTTATTCATTTATATACATACACAATACGTGCATAGAAATCAAGCTAATATTTATATTTTAATCAGCTGTTCTACAACAAGAACAACAAAAGACATTCTTAATTCCAGCTCATAATTTTTTATTTTTAAAACGTACCTAAAGTTCCAAGTGAGATTGATGTTTATTAGCACTTAGAAAAAAGGCTTTAAATTAGAAAATTGTGATCAAGTGTTTAAGTAAAAGGCGTTCGTATATATTTCTACTGAAATTAAATAATCTCTTTTATGAGCGATCAACGTTAAATGCAAATTCATACATATTTGCAATATGATATGGTTTAAAAATTTACCTCAGCTTCTTAAGTGTTAGGTGAAATTCCGTTACCAATGACTCTGCTCCATAAATCCAGCTTAACTTTAGGTATTTTTACTAAGAGAGAATTCTGCCAACAGAAATCCTAACAAATAAAAAACAAAATAAATCGTACATTGGTGGTCATATTTACGTTCAGATTGCCCAAAACATTTCTTTCGTACCTTCCTGATAAAATTATCATGAAAGATCTACAATTTCTTTTTCTTCTGGCTGCCATTTCACGCATTAAGTCCTCGTTCAGACATGCAATGTTTGTTTCAGTAGTTTTCTAAAATTCTCTTTTGAAATTGCATTCGTGTCCACATATTCAAATGAGTTTTCTGCAATTTCAGCCTTTATTGCTTAGATTTTGTTTTTGCTTAAGCTACGAATGACTCTCTCTCTCTTTCACCTACAATCTCAAGAGTTGCGCAACAAAAGTTGCAAAATGTGGACGGGTACTAAGCTGTTTTTAACTATTTATGTTTTCAATTATGATTTTAATAAATACAATTTTTTTTTTGTTCTTGTTCCTGGATATTAAGTGCGAATTGTAGTTTAAATCAAATTAAAAATAACAGCCAAACCTAAATTAGCGCGTAAAGAGTAAAGCAATGTGATCCATAGCTTTTGCGCTAATATGTCATATCTAATAAAGAGCGTCAACTTTGTGTCTTGAACAGTAATCTTAATTCATGTTATTATACAAAACCTGCTGTGTAAGAATAAAGAATAGATAAAACCGCTAGACTGTCCTGAAAATAACTAAATTGTCATTACTTTTCCACAATATCAACAGAAAACCAACAAACAAGCAGCCAACTTCACTTCCTAATGCACATTTTGTATGTACATGAGAATTTTTTAAAGATGCACTTAACGCTCTTATGCCCTGTTCAGACATGTTTTCTTAATTGAGTTAATTTAATTTGGTGTTATAATATACTCGATTAAGGTAGTGTCGTCTGCCCAGCTGATTTTTCTTTTTATTACAAAAACAACATGTCTTTATGTTGTTGTTTTTTAAGTTAAACGTGTCAAAAGCCGTATTCGTTTGGCCCGCCATTTTATTTTTATTTTTTGCTTATATTTTTTACTTGCGGCTTGTCAATTTTATGAATTTTTTCTTCTCACTGAACATAGTTCCCAGTAAACATACTTGTTGGCAAGGGTTGCATTTTGCAGCTTATTCAATTAGTGATGCAATTAAGTACTAATTGTTTAATTTAATAATTGACTTCTTATATGGTAAATTGAGCTCAATCAAGGCCTTAACTGCGTAAATTCCTTAATTGTGCATTTAAAGCGTATGTCTGAACAGGGTATAATTTGTTGAGAGCACACGTTTCTATTTACTTCAAACATGTCGTACAGAAGAATTTAATATAAATAGAATTTAACCATAAATTACGTCTTATGTTAAAGTGGTTAAAATTAAGCCCTAAATCATGATTTCGATTTCGTATTATGCTTTGTAAATAAATAAAATTTATTAACAGAACTTAATTCCGATCGAAAGTGGTTAAAATTCTGCTAATTGATCAAACAAAAATGAAAATTTTTTTTAAAATGATCTCAAAATTAAATTCCAAAGCGTAATAGATTTTCTTTAAAATTCTATTTTTGCGGGTTTAAAATTTACTTTGATTTTGCATTCTTGTTTATTCCTTAGATAACCCTAATAAAGAAAATTTCATTATAATAGTTTCTTTCTTATACATTTTGCAAGTTTTTTCTAAAAAACCAAATTGTAGTTGACCAATTAATGATCTATAATTAACATTTGCTGTATCATCATCATCCCAGGTCAATAAACCTTAGATAAGAAATTATTAGTTCGCTATAAATCTAAGGCAAACATAAAAATTGTTTTTGTTCTAACAATAAAAAAAACATTTTAAAAATATATATAAAGGGTGTGTTAAAATTTACTTGATATTTAAATAAAATACAGAACCTTTTCTTTATTTCTTATGATTCCTTTTATTAATTCTTGAGGTAGAACGAGGGCATGAAAAGCATATAAGGCAAATTGCCTTACAGGCATTTTTCGAAAAATATGATTTAGATTTTGAATACTTTTTAAAAAATTTTTATACTCTTCACTCCACCACAAAAAGTGGAAAAAGGGTATACCTAAGTTTCGGCCTCTAATTTTTCCAAATCATTTGGAACAATTATGTAATTCTAATAAAAAAAACAAATATATGGGGCGATAGAGCATTAAAAAATAAAAAAAAGACATCGATGAAAAAATTGGCGCTCCCCCATATTTCCGAGTTACGAGGCTCTGAAATTTCCAATTTTTTTTAAATATCAATATTAGTATCATTTTAAAGCCTTTGAAGAGATCTTTAAGGAAATACTAAAATTTTTTAAAAATTCTTAACCCATTAAGAGCCGATAACATTTTATGGTAAATTATATATATGAAGTAGCAAAAATTTTCTTATTTTTTAATTTTCTGTCAACCCAATATTTGTCTCTTTCATTGGAGATACTTCACTAAACTAGTTTTAAATGTATGGTGAAGGGTATATATGATTCGGCGTAGCCGACTATAGCACTCTTACTTGTTTTTTTATAATAAAATGTATCTTTTTTTATTTAAATTTCATAAAAGAAAAAAAAAACAATTATCCAACTTTCCATTTTATTTACTTAAGGCTTAAATTCAATAATGAACAAAATTCAATAACTTTCAACGCCAGTCATTTTTGTTTAATTTGACAAATATACAATTAACATATAAACACTTGCAAACAACAGCAACAACAACCAAAAATAAATCTATAGTTCATTGAACTGTAGATAAAGAATTAATCGGTGACTTTAAACAAAAATGCTTCTTTATGATAGAAAAATAAAACAAAAAAGACAAAAAACTTTAGTTGAAAATAAAGAAAAAGAAGAAAATAAGTCAAATTATTGTGTAAAGAAAAAATCGATTATTTATTGCAATTACCTACAAAAAAAAAAAAATAGCCAATCAAGCATTTTTTGTTTTTTAATTTCAATAAAAATTTTAAGAATTTTTTGAACTGTAGAAATTTAAAGAATTTGATATTTAAAACGAAAAAAAAGAATTCGAAATAAAATTGCACATTGTACAGAATATAACAAATGTAAAACAGATAATTCAAATTTTACTTTAAAGAAATTATGACTTTAATAGTTTCTGTCGAAGAAAATTTTTGTTGTTAGTTTCATTCTTTATTTGTTCTAACAGTCAAACAAATTTCTAGCATTTTTTTATTATTAGTATTTTAGTTTAAGTGTGTGGGTGTATGTTGTGTGTGAGATAGCGGTTGTTTGAATTAAAATAGCAACAGCAAGAAATTTCAATTCATGTTTTCCTCCCGCAAAAAGAAAGAAAAGGCCCCTGTCATACTCTTTCATTCAAACAAACGCTCACACACCCCTCTTTTTCTTTTCTTTTTTTTTTTTTTTTTTTTTTGTTCTCTCATACTTCTTTAGCACCATCGGCAGAGGGGGACTGAAAAAAAGCAACGTTAAAACAAACAAACATTAAGCAGTTTTAGTTAAATATTTATACTCGATGGGTAAAATAGTTTGTTCTAATTCCTCCCCGCAGTTGTCGGCCGAATCCTATTTCCCATATTCACCTACTTTGCTCTGCACCGCTTACATTGTTCGCTGGCTTGTTTGACGGTTGGTTTTTGGTTCGTTGTTTCATTCAGTTCGTTGAAAATATTCTCTGTTTTATACTGTTGTTAGTAGAACAAGTACCTTAACTCAGCATAGGTCATTGGTCTTTTTCGGCGTCAACGAACGACTATCGGTACTTAACTCAGTCCTATAAATACAGACACACACACAATTACACAACAATAATAAATTAATATGCAAACCTACAAACGAATATAAAATTGTAAGCTTTTAGCAGAACTTCTGCCAACGTCTGAGCACGAGGCCTGTAATGCCGACACTCTTCTATGAATCTTGTTGTTCGCTGCTTTTGTTTACGTGGGCGCTGTGTAACAATAATTTTTCTTCATCAACAAAAAAAAAAATAATAAAAAAAATAAACAAGAAAAGAAAACTACAGTGAAAACAACAACATACTGGTTTTATAGCAAGAAAACTAGTTGTAAAACGCAAGCGCAATTTCTAACGGGAGTAAAATAACTCTATCTCTGCCTCTGCCACTGCTTTTTTTAGTAGTTGTTGCTGTAGTTATCATAACATTTTTCCACATGCCGTCATAGAAGAAGTTCAGTAGAGCAACGTTTTATTTTATGTGTTTTTCCACAGACACACATTCGTTGTTGCTTTTGCTTTGTGTGTTTTGTTGTTGTTGTTGTTATTCAGCTTTTTTTTTATGAGATTTTCTCCAAATGACCAAATTTCTCTGCAAAGTTAACAGTTTTATTTTGTTGCAACAATGCAAAAAGTCAACAACATGCAATATTTATGCATTGTATGGCATTCTTTTTTTTTTTTTTTTTTGTTATTATTGTTGTAGACAAATGCTTTTCTCTTGCTTATTTGTTTCATAACTTGGTCAGATGCTTGAGAAGAATGGACGGAGCAAAGAATTGGAATTTAAAGGAAATTTGTTTTTTTTTGTCTGTGTGCAGTATTGAATTACTGAGAAGTAGGAAAATAAAAGCGAATAGCAAAAGAAGGAAATTAAAGAAAAGCACAAACATGGAAAATATTCTTTATAGAGATATATTTTTCCGTTATTCGCTAGATATGTACACTGAGAGAAAAGAACAATCACGAAAACAAATATCTTTATCAGTTGTACATAAAAAAGGTTTCTTTTTTAAAAAAAATAATAAATAAATAAATAATATTTTGTTTATGGACTTATTTTTAAACACAACTTCTTGCAACATTATTTTCTCAGTTAACAATGTAGCTGAGAAATTAATTCATTCACTTTAGAAAAATTCTTATTGTTTACACTTAACAACCGATTGAATGCCGTTTAAAATCGAGTAAAGTTATTGATTCCACTTTTAAACAGGTTGCTAATTTTGATTGTTGTAATTAAAATTTCCTAACGTTGATCAGGATATTCTATGGTCCTAATAAATTTAGTTTTGTTTAATATTATTATAATCGTTCTTTTCTAGCAGAGTAAATAAGTCAGTCAATTTATTACACCTTTCACGCAGGTGGAAAAAGGTGTATCTAAGTTTGTCAGTATCCATTTCCGACCCCGTAAAGGATATATGTATGTTCTGAGCTCTTATGCATAGTGAAGTCGATCAAATAATATCCGTCTGTCTGTCCGTTCTTTTTCATGTTGAAACCAACTTTGCCACGGCAGAGTTTTCAGATTAGGGGATTTGACCCCAATTTGGGGATTTTATTTTGAAAATGTGGATAAAAATTTCAGTTTGGGGATTGAGGATCTGTTTGAGTATAAATTTTGAATTTTGAGGATTTTTTTTACTATTGTAATTTTACTAGTTTTTCGCTACGTAAAAGTTTCCATTGTTAAAAATTATGACATGTAGGTCTCTCAGTAAATTTGAAAAATGAATTCGCCATTTTTCAATAATGAACTCAATGAAAACGAAAATAAGAAATTAAACGCAATACGAGATGCTTGAATTTATATTGAGCATAAATACACATTTTAAAAATAATACAATTTGCTGTGACAATTTTGTTCGATTTTCAGAAATGCTTCACGTGTAAAATTTTTATTAAAAAAAATACTTTTGACAACGAGTTGAAACATTTTGATTCAGAACTTCGATTTTGTTAATCAAATTACAAGATAAATTGTATTTAATAATAAATGGTATTATTTCTAGTGGGGATTTCGGACGAATTGTGGCGATAAAATTTATATCATTGGGAATACCAATCGAAAAAAATCTGGGAACCCTGTGTTAAGAAAATTTAAATACACGAATCGATTAGACACAGTTTGGAATAATTTGCTACTTATAATCAACAATATCTTTCTAATTTGTTCATCATATCTTTTTTTTTCAACTTTCGTTTATATTCGTGCAAGTAAGATTGGTAAATTGAATTATACTAGGAGGTGATACAGTTAGCTTCTTATTTATTAAGCTGGGACAACAACCCTAAGCCTTATTTAAACAGAATAACTTTATGGTAGGAAATAATTTCTTATGCCGATTTATGGTAAAGGGTATATACGATTCGGCATAGCCAGATATAGCACTCTTAGTAGTTTTTATTTTGAGTTACCCTTTGAACCAAAATGTTTTATTGCTAGCAAATTTATTAGCCCTTGTGTATATAACTATACATGCACAAGGGAAAGTGCATAAATCTTAAGTTTTCTTTTTAATAACTTAATCAAATTGAAAACTATTTCAAAAAAGAGAATTCGATTTAAATTTTGCGCCCGTTTATTAGAGAGGTCCTCCTGATTTGAAGTAAATCTTTTTCCACAGAATTATAAACTAAAATTTTATAAAGAAATAGATCTCATGTGGAAGTTGAAGACGTACATAATCTGCTCTTGCTCTCGAAAGGCAACAAATAAAGGGTGATCGCTCTTTTTTCCGTGTCGGAAGACGTTCACAAATAAATGTTATTTTTCGTCAAAGTTCTGCTCGATGCTGTTTTTTTCATTTTAGATACATTTGCACAGTTTTAAATTGATTTCCTTAATTGCATCAAGCCTTTATTGCCAGTTACATTTTTATAATTACCTTTGATTCTCTCAGTGGACACTCTTATTCTTTTACTACTATATAAGATGGTTTCACGTTGCATTGGCAAAGTGATATCGTTCCAAACATATCATACATATTTGTCTGATTAACTAATATTACACTTTTTCTTTGGGAAATTTTTTCTCTACACAACTAAAAAGATTAAATACAATTCACTGATCTGGAAGTTTCGTTTCAGAAGTGGTTTAATAGATTTTAAAAACCAATTTAGGATTGTTAACAAATTTTAAATAGTTTATTGTTAACCTGGTTAACCCTCATAATATCCTGCGATATTTTGTCAAATTTCGAAATAAGCCGGTGATGTTATCATCCTTTAGTGAATGCATAAGTATTAAAGTAAAATTTTCAAAAAACCAAAACTATGAAAAATATAAAATTTGTCTCACTGCATTCCATTTTTTCTTTTCATTCAAAATATTTTGCTCTTATTATTTATTTTTGGGTTAATTTAGCTTTTCATGCCAGTGGGCTTACACAGCGTGCTAACATCATACTCTCTTGCAGAGGGGAAGAGTATATATAAATGTATGTTGGGGTTTATTCACACGTTCGCATACATGTTCATACTTGAATGGCTGTAATATATGTCAGTGTTGCCCGTGATAAATTAAAAGAAAATCGTGAAAGAAAAAAAAGAATATCGTGAAAGCTTCGTAATTTAATAAACCTTCAAAAAATGGAGGTGATGAGTCGAAATTTTTTTAAAAAAACTCTAATCCTATTTAAGTCCTTGTTGTTAGTAGGAAGATCTTTTTTTTTTTGCATAAATTCCAAATAAACAGTGCTTATTCAATGGCCACTTAGCCAGGTTACATCATTTACAGTGTCCTCGTCAGTTTTGCGATTTTTTTTCCAAGACCAAATTTAATTGTATTGGAGAAGGCAATTGTGACACAATTAAGAAATGTATTTCTCAACGTCGATTACACCAAAACATAGCTGCAAATAATTGGTTTTTGGGGATGTTGAATGTGTGTGGTACATTAATTAGTTTCCTACTTTCTTAAAGGCAGTTTTCTATGGTTTCGTTGCAGGCGATACTAAAATGAAAACATCTTGATACGAAGTACTTTGGTATCATGCATGTAATATTTTTCTATGACTTTTGAAACAGAATAAGAGCAAGCTTTCGGCGAGTAATGCCATACTGCTAAGATCATATGTTTGTTATGCACGTTCATATCGTTTAATTTGCACCAGAAAAAGTTAATCAATTATTAATCCACCAATTCAGTTTTCGAAAAATAACTTTCTCGCTGCTTTTATCTATTTTTCGAATGCAACTCTTGCATATTTTGGAAATAAAATTTTTATACTGTAATACAGCATGTTCGACAATATCCCCAACATTGACCCCATAGACTTTTAACTTGTCCCGCAGAAATTAGAAAATCATTCAATAAAATAGAAAACCATAAAATAGACCCAAAAAAATCAGAATTTTATTTATTAGTGTTAAATGGACAGCTCAAGTTATAAAAATCACAACAAATGAAACTAAACGGCATCACTGTTGTAATCGTCTGTGCATAAAATAAATAAATCATTTTTATGTTTCTATACATACACTCTCTTACTTGTGCTCCCTCTAAAATGCTCTCTTTTTTGTTGTGTTGTAAGTTTTCTTTTTTTTATTGTAATTTGGTGGTTGCTTTAGTTGCTGGTTGTTGTTAATTTTCCTTTTAGATTTTATTTTATTTGCATCTGTGGCTGTGTGCCACATGAAAATCAATGATGACGTATACATGCGTTGTGGGGCAAATAGTTGTATGTTGATTTCCTTACAATATGCGATTAAAACAACAACAAAATTTCTAAAAAAAATTCAAAAAAAAAAAAAGGGAAAAAAGCCACTCCGTTGATTTAAGTTTATTTTTATTTTTATCATTACGTATGTAGTAGTATGTCTGTTGCTGTTTGTTGTACATGTGCATGTGTTTGTTAATATGAATGGATACCGGTATGCAATGCGGTTCACAGTGTTACGGGGTCATAAGCAATACACTAGAAAGAAAAAACAACAACAACATCAATAATTTGTACTTACAAAGTGCGCAGCAAAAGTTGTGGTAATGCAAATTACCAAAAAAAGAAATTGTAAATTTATTAAACAAAATACGCGTACTGTTTAATAGTCAAATTTGTTTATAAAAAATTATTTAATAAAAAAAGCACATATGAACAAATGTATTTATAAACTAATAAATATTAATAAATTACATCAGCCAGTGAAATATCAGTCTGTGAAATACCAAGATTAATATCCTTTGACTTCTTTTTTATTGTTGACAAGAATATTTCTTTTTTTTTAATTTGAACCCGGCTTTGATTGATTCAGTATTATAATTATAATTTAGATAATGAAATTTCCTTCTTTTTCTAAATAGTTTTATAAATAGGAAAATTTTCATGAGTACCTTGGAGAGAAATACGCAGTTTGTTGCGACCTAGAAGGAGCATTTCATTCTGCTGGCACTTAAGTTTTACGGGTCCCTTTATAATTAAGCGTAATTAATAACGAACTGAAGCCAAACTTAAAAAAAATATTTTATTTTAACTGATAATTAGCTAATTTTGAAAAAATAAAACTTTGTGTTTTTTTTTAATTACCCCGATTAAATTAATTACCGATATTGTTTTTGCTTAAACTTTGATTTTTGTCTTTGCTTAATTGTTTGCATAAAAATTTTTAGTTTATTTAAAAGGTTTGGAAGAAGTTTCCTGAAGAGCTAAGTAAGAGGTATCGAATTGGCCTTGGAGACGTGCTTTGATTCTCAATAATCCATATCTGAAATTAATTTAATCGGGATAATTAAAAAAAGGCCCAATGTTTTTTTTTTGGAAAATTAAATAATTTAATAGTCCCGTGTCTAATTAATAGCTGTAAGCTTTTAGTTTCCCAGCTCTTAGAGATTTTCTAAGGCATTAATCCGAAATATTTACGATTTAAAATCGTGACCATTTTTACATTTAACAATCAGGGACCATTTTTCCAGCACTTGACAACTGCTATAACAAAGAATTGGTTTTGCACAATTTCTTAGTACTTAAGGTTATGTAAATCAAAATTATTTTTGTCGATAAAACGCACTTGAAAAAGTACCAAAAAAATTTTTTTTTACTCTTTGTGAGGCTTTTTAAAAATTGTCAAAAGGAATAAATTTTTAAAAAAAAATCTTTTATTATTGACTTTATTAACTCTTTTAGTCTTCTAATCTCCAGGTTTATTTACATTACTAAAAAGTACCATTTAACACAATTTAATTTTGGGACTAATTTTTTATGCCCCAAAAATACTTTTTTTTAATTTTTATGGTTTTCATCGTAAATTTACATAGGTACTAATAAAAAAATATTCTATATAATGATTCCCAAAATAGAAGTACGATTGCAAAAAAGTACCAAATAAAAAAATTGAATTTTATTTTCTTGCAGATTTAAAACTAAATCTTTCAAATTATTACATTGAGCTCTCACTACTTTCTGAATTAATTTATTATGATAAATAAGGTATCACCCATTTGAATATCCTTCTGCTTCTATAAAAAATTTTTAAATCCGATTCAGAAATTTAAATTTATACTTTTAAAATATACTATTTCAGATTTACTTCTAAAAGTAAGAATTTAAAAAAGTACCAAATAATTTTCTTAAACAAGAATAAAAATAAAACAAATGCTATAAAAAGATATAAAGTAAAAGAGCCATTTTCCCTTTTTATAACGCCAAAAAATTAATTAGTACTCTGTGCTCAAAGTAGTTTACACTAAATCCTCTCTTCAATTAATTTTTTTTATAATGGCCGGAATTAAAAAAATTGATATGAAATCAATGTTTGCAGTACTGTGCCGCTTGGCATAATAATCTTTTACAACTTAACAAAACATGAGACGGTGTTAAGCCACTGGGTCATAGAACTTTTTTATTCTCCACCCATTTGCAACAAACATACATACACACATACTTCTGGCTGATACATATATTATTGCTTTTCCTATATTCTTTGTTATTTGGGGATGATGGTGGGTAAGTTCGTTCGTTAATAAGGTGCGGTAAGCAGTGGGGCCAAGTTAAAGTAATCAACCCCTTTATTCTTTCATGTTAAAATGACATTTTTTTGCTTTTTGTAGTTTTATGCTGTTTTTTATATCGATTTTTTAAGTTACAACAAACAATACAAAACGAAGTTGTCTCCAACTCACCCACAGAAAAAAGAAAATTCTAATTTAATAAGGGATTATTTTTATATATAAAAATATATTTTGCTTTAAATAAAAATTAAATTAAAGCTGAAAAAAGGACAAAACAACCAACGACTGTAGGCAAACTTTTTTGTGAAAGCGCTTGAGGCAACGAATTAGTTTTAGAATTAAATTTTCGGGATCTCGTATATCCATAACATATAACATCTTAAAAATAAAAATAAAAAGATTTAACATTTTTAAAGTTTAACGCAAAAATTTGTGTAGAAGATATAAAAGCCTCTTATTTGTAATGGCAAATGCTGAATGTGTTTCAAAAGTTTTATGTTTTCCCAAAAGTTTCATTGATAGCTTCTATTCAAACATTTTTCTTTACCAGGAAAATTTTATTTATTTCATCGACATTTATTTTTATGAATATTATGAATGTGTTTATTTAAGTTTTAAAAATTTTTACAAAATGTTTCTTAGAAAAATTAAACTAAAAACTTTACAAAAATGTCTGTGTTTTGCAAACATTAATTATGGGGACAATCTTTAAGGGCCTTTTAAAAAGGCCTTAAGATAAAAAAGAGGGTGTATTTAATTTTTTTTTTTGATTTTGTGTGGGAGAAGGAAACACTAAAAACAAAATTCTAAAACAAAAATAAAAATTTGTTTTTTATTACTAAAAAACCAATTCCACCAAATGTCTTCCGGAATAAATAGTCGTGAAATTTTCGTGTTTTTGGATATTTTGATTTGGAATCAGACAAAGCGGAGAAATCGACAAAACAATGATAATAACAATAATACAAGCAACAGCAGCAGTCATAACAGCAGTAATAACATAAGCAGCAGCAGCAGTAACAGTAACAGTAACAGCAACGCCAACAACAGCAATTTTGATATAAACTCTAATAATAAAATAACTTTGAATAGCACAGTTGCCTCAAGCAGCTCTCGTATTGACCAACAAAATCAACAAATTAATGAAGGGTCGTCGTTGTTGTTATCATCATCAGCGTCATCAACAACGTCCACGTCAACTTTGTCATTATCATCAAACTCACCATCGATACCACTAACAGAAACAGCAACAGCAACTGGAGCACCAAATAATAATAAAGCTGCAGCAACAGCAATAAAAACAAAAACAAAAACAGTGAAAGTGATTAAGTGCAAAAATACAAATACCAATACCAATAAAACTATTACAAAATTAAGTAACAACAATAACAACAGCAACAACAATATTTTAAATCATAAACAAATCAACAAAAGCAATACAGTAACAAAAACAACTACAACGCCAACAAACAATTTGATCAAAAATCAAATTGAAATTTTACACAATTTTAGCTAAAACTTTCTAAGTGGCTTAAAACTACAAAAACAAAAAAAAAAACAAAAAAAAAACAAACAAAAACAAAATATTGAAGGGAATGCATGCATGAATAAGTGACTGTAAAAAATGATTCATTCGAACAAAGAAGAAGTTATGATTACAAACAAAAGCAACAGTTAAGCAAAACCTACAAGAGATCTTAAAATTGTTTCTTTTTTTATGTCGGTCTTACAAATTTACTTTCAAAAGAAAGAAAAAAAGAAAATATTTTTTTCAATTTTGTTATAAAAAAATATACAACTAAATAATTTAAATTATTTAAGCCTTTCAAACAGGAACGCATGACAGAACAGGAGACAGCTTGAATTTGAAATGTAAAACTTAAATTTAACTTTAAATTATTCCAAACATTTTCGGTTATTTGGATTATCTTCAAGTTCGTTATTAAATTTTTCAATACATTAAATAAAATTAAATAAATTCCAACCAACCAACCAACCAAACCCTAAATAAAAAAAAAATAAAAATAATCCAAAATCAAGGCTTTAAAAATTTATAAAATAATTTAAAACAAATTTTAAGAAATTAAAATAAAATCAGAACAAGTGTCTTAATTAAAAAATAAATAATAATTATTAAATTAAATAAAGTTAAAAATAATTAGCAAATACAAAGAAAAAAAAACCCTAAAAAATCCAACTACAAATATAAAACAAAAATAAATTAAAAAAATATTTCAAACCAAATTTGTACCTATCACTTCATTAAATAATTAATAAAAAAAATATATATTAAAAAAAATTAGCTAAAATTATAAAATTATATATACAACCTTTAAACAAAATAATAGAGGACTGTGATACAAGTATTTCACATCAAATTCAAGTTAAATTTATAACAAATATTAAATATTATTAAAGAAAAAAAATAAAACGCAACAATTTATAACAATTTATAATTAACAAATACACAAATTGGCATTTATTAGCAAAAATAAAAATATATTTTAAAACCTCCTCCCCCCTCAATAAAACCAAGTGCAATGTTAGCCCCAGACTTAAAAGGGCCTTAAAAGAAAAGAAAAAAAATTAATAATAAAAAAATATTAAAGAAAACATCAAATGTTTCAAATACAGCAACAACAAATAATAATAAATTAATAATTAGCATTTATTTATTTTATACACAGACAAAAAAAAAAAAAAAAAAAAAAGAAAACAAAAAACCCATAAACAAATACGAATTGTTAAAAAATAATAAATAAATTAAACATTTAAAATAAAACTTCAAACAATTTTTTACCACATAAAATAAAATATTTAAAAAAAATTAATGCCTTAAAACAAAATCAATTTGTGAATAATATTAATAAAATAAATATTTAAAAAAATAACATTTATAGCATTAAAAAAAAAATAATTATAAATATTAAATTAAAATAAGCCAAGCAACCATTATTTAACAATTAAATAAAAAAAAAAAGTAAAAAATAAATAAAAATTAAACATTTGATTTTTTTATTTTATTATTTTATACTGAAATATTTATACAACAAAAAAAAAAAAAAAACGAAAAAAAAACGTTAAATAAAGTAAGCAAATATAATGTATACGCAACGCATGTTTGATATGTGGAACAGCGTTACATCCAAACTGGAAGCACACGCCAACACATTGGGACAAAGTAATGTACAATCGCCCGGACAAAATAATTCAAGTGGATCAATTAAAGGTAAAACTTCATTTTATTAAATGTTAAAAAAAAAACAATTTCAATCTTCGTACGGGTTAAACAATTTTTTATTTTAGAACTGTTTCAATATTATTGTGCAATATTTTTGACTGTCTGCTTAAAATTATCAACTCAAGAGGGAGGAATAAAGTATGAAGAAATTAATACAGAAATTTTATCTCTCTCTTAAAAGAAATTCCATAGTGCTGCTCAAATTGTGGTCAGATATGTAAAAAATTTTAACAAAAAAGCGTAACCACTATTTCTATAAATATATCATCAACCGTTTCCAACACGTATTATCAAAAATGTTGATTTATAATACAATAAATGTTATATTTTATCTTTTATAATTAAGACGATCATATATTTCTTACTAAGTACGAGATATGAGCAAACATATCTTTCTATAATTTAGTGGTTACATCTTTTTGTTCAAATATTTGATGTATCTGACTGTACCTTAAATTTAACATTGTTTGTTTAGAGCCTGATATATTTTATTAGATATTTTAGCTGCTAACGATTAAGCGAAAAAAAATCTTTTTTGAAACACACTATTTTTTTAACCAGTCCGTACTTAAGATAGCAACCGTCTTAAAAACATGTGTTTCGTACACTAGGTTTATTAATTACTAAAAATGACTTCTGAAATTTAAAATTAAAAGGAAAGGAATTTGATTTAAACATGCATTAGTTTAAACTATCAAGTCGTACAGTCTACTAGAATTGTGTATCATTTTTATAGACAAACTAGATGAACCCGGTGTGCTTCGCTACCACCCTCGTTATTAAATAAAATTAAAAGTATTGCAAAAATTTAATGACGATTGGTCCAGTAGTTAAGACTATATTACGATTTTTAATTTTTCTAAAAAGGGGCGGTGTCCCACCCACTTTTCTCCTGGTACGTATTCCTAATTATGCCAATACTATATGTACTAAATATCGTCGACGTAGGTCAAAAAATGGCCAAAATATGGCGATTTAAATTTTTAGGTTACATGGGCGGTGCCACGCCCCTTTGTCCAATTAAAACTTCATATAGCCTATTATTCCTTCCAGAGTTACAGTAACATGCTGTGAAAATTTCAGGAAGATCGGTCCAAGGGTTTGGCCTCCTATAAAGCACAAACAAACAGACAGACATTCATTTTTATATATATAGATTATTATGAAGCACATAAGAGTGCTACATTCGGCTATGCGGTGGAATCTTATTTAGATTTGGTACTGCATATAGAGGTATCCCTCGTTTAATGGGGTAGTTACGTTCCAGAAAAAATTTCGTACATACGAGGGCTGCTCTATATATTTCTGGCCTAATAGTGAAAATGCGAATATTTATAATCGAAAATGGTTTTATTGTTTTTCAAAGTATTCTCCAGCATGATTTATACACTTTTGCATGCGCTCAAACCAGTTGTCGAAGCACTTTTTCCACTCCGATTGAGACACCTCTAAAACATGGCTTTTGAACACTTCAACAGCTTCTTCTAGCGATGAAAATCGTTGACCACGCATTTTTTTTTTGATGTGCGGAAACAAGAAGAAGTCATTAGGTGCCAAGTCAGGGCTGTACGGTGGATGACCCATTAATTCGACGTTTTGGCCGGTCAAAAACGCTCTGGTTTGAGCCGATGTGTGTGAGCTCGCATTGTCATGGTGAACAATGATTCGTCCTCTCTTGTTGGTTTTTCGAATTTCTCCGATGACTTCAGGCAAACAAATTGTAGTGTACCACTCAGAAGTGACCGTCGTACGTTGCTCAAGCGGAACAGTCGCCACATGACCAGTTTTGCCGAAGAAACAGGCGACCATTTGCTTCGAAGTGCTTCTTCCACGAACAACTTTCGTTAGAGTTTGCTCGTCTTTGAAGACCCACACGGTCGATTGTTGTTTCGTTTCAGGCTCATACGCATAGATCCATGATTCGTCAACTGTGACGATCTTATAAACGTCTTTTGAAGCACCGCAATCGTATTTTTGCAACATTTCTTTGCACCAATCGACACGAGCCTTTTTTTGAGCGACTTTCAAATTGTGCGGAATCCAACGAGAATAAACCTTTTTTACGGCCAGGTGTTCATGCAGTATCGAATGTATGCTGGTGGAAGAAATGTCCAAGGATGTTTCTATCTCTCGATATGTCGCATGTCGATCTTGCATTATGAGTTCTCTGGCACAACAGCGGTTTGTGGACGACCTTCACGGAATTCGTCTTTGAGCGAGCTTCGGCCAGGATTAAATTCATTATACCAATTTTTCACAGTGCTATAGGATGGTGCTTCATCGCCATACAAAGATTTAAGTTCATCAATGCACTCTTGTCGTGATAATCCACGTCGAAAGTTGTGAAAAATGATGGCACGAAAATGTTCACGAGTTAATTCCATTTTTTTCTATATTAATTTTTTCAAGTCACTGTAAACAACACAAATAATGGTCGTACGTCAAAACGTTTTGAGTTAAAAAGGACAAACTTTCTAATGGAAATGTCAGATTGCACTTGGCAGCACTCAGTGTTGCCAGGCCAGAAATGTATATAGCAGCCCTCGTATACATATTTCAACTCAAAATTAAAATTCAGACTTTGTTATAAAACAAAAACACAAAATAAATATAATAAACAATTTTTGTATATAATAGATATGTACATATGTATTATTAATACATATATATTATAAAATTTAAATATAAACTGAAACTGTTTAGGATCGGTAGTAATCTATTTCACTGTCTTCAAACATTATATTTCGTGAAAAGCGTTTTAGCTTCATCAGAATATATTTCTTCTACATAGTTTTTGCCAACTGGATTAAAAACTGATTATGGGATCTTGTGATTATTTTATTTGTACATAGTCATTATTATGTAAAGATCATTATTTGTCAAGAAAGATTTCATTTCTTCAACCAAAACTAAGCCTTCTCGTATGTTCTTCAGGGTGAAATCTGGAATTGATTCACAGATATCTTCCTCCGAAGTGACGTTGTCTCTTTCATGTGCGATATTGCGATATTTGGGAGGTTGGAGATTAACTCTAATTAAAGACACGTGAATATTTTTTAATTTATTTAATTTTTATCAAAAACTTCGTGCTATTTTTAAATAATTTGCAAAATGTCGGTGCATATAAATAAATTATCGTAGTGTTTTTAATATTTTATTTTTTATCATCTTTCAACTGTATAAAAGAGCCGAAAAAAAGTCTGCCGTATTCAGTGGAGAAACAAAAATAGAATTACCGTTGGTTATTGTTGTTTTTGCTTAAACTTTGATTTTTGTCTTTGCTTTATTGTTTGGACAAAAATCTTTAGTTTATTTGAAATGTTTGTCAGAAGTTTCCTGAAGAGTTAAGTAAGCGGTAACGAAATGGCCATCAAGACATGCTTTGACCCTCAATTATCAATATCGGTAATTTAAATAATTAATTGGGATAATAGAAAATAGCACAAAGTTTTTTATAAAAATTAAATGAAATAAATTAACTCTCTTTTGTTGAAGTATGAAGCTTCTCTTTTTTTCAAATAAATTTCAAGCTCGTATTTAAAAAAAATTAAAAAACAGTCTCGAAACATACTGCTTGTAAAACAAGACTGATTATTCGCACGCTAATGAACAGGTAACTTGGACTCATTAATAATTTTCAGAGCTCGTGGATTTAAAGACCGGTTTATAAATAAAGGCTTTGTTATGTATATAAAAGCGTTGTACTGAAACTAAATCTATTTTCAAATCGCGTTATATCGAAAACGCCTTGTATAAGTACCGCGTTAAACGAGGGATACCTGTATATAATTTTACATTAATTTTTATTTTAGTAATATCTTTTTTCCACTTTTTGTGGTGAATGGTATAAAAATGGATTACTACAATTTTACTTTAAAATGCCATTGGCTCTTAATGGGTTAAGCATTTTTAAAAAAACTTTATTATTTTCTTAAAGATCTCTTTAAAATCTTTAAAATAATACCCATATTGATATTTAAAAAAAGTTGACAACTTTAGAGCCCCGTAACTCGGAAAAGATGGGCTTTGGCAAAGTTGATTTTAAGGCGAAAACGGAGAGACAGACAGAGGGCCTCGCTTAAGCGACTTCGCTATGCATAAGAACTCAGAGTATATAAAATTTTTGGAGTCGGAAATGAATATTGCAGAAATTATAAATGGAATTACAAATTTAGATACCCTTTGTCCACCTGTGATGGAGGGTATAAAAATTATAGTTTAATCATATCTAAGTACTATCATTACACAAAGACCGTAAAATATGTCGCACTGAGCATTTCTGTAAAAAACAAATGTCCGCATTCAAAAGTAGGAAAAAATTCGCTTTTAAGAAATCAACAAATTAAATCAACTTCAAAAAAATACAAATTGCAAATAAACTCTGCTATTTTTGTTTTTACAATTGTTGTTGTTATTATTAGCATGTATGTACTATATTTATTGCATTATTCTTATAAAAAAACTTAAAGGTTTGTGTGCTTGATGCTTGTTGTCTTATTTTAGTGTTGGCAAATTTTTAAATTGTAATGCCAACTTCATCATCACATATTCAAAATATTTGCCAAGTTGATGTTTTTTTTTTATGGATTTCAATTCTATAAAACGCTTTTTTGTATAAATAAATAAATAAACAACAATTAAGTAAATTTTAAATGTATTGTTGTTATGAAATTTGTTTTTATAGTTGGCAGCAACAACAAGAAACAAGACAAAAATAATATAAAACCGAAATAAAAGTAGTGAAAGTCATAATAATTTCACTGCTGGTATAATTTCTTTAAGACTTCCACATATTCACTCACAACATTTTAAATTGAAACAACAGTGGCGATTATATAAAAAAGAGCGGTGTAATTTTGTTTATAAAGTATCGAAGTTGAACAGCCCAAAATTCGCTAAAATGTTATGGTTTGGTCACAGTTTTAAATCGTTATCCCATCTCTTTTAATTTATTTCTTTACGAAGACTGTAAATTATCGATCTTCTTTATTATCTGTGGTAGCTGCTCGACTAGGCTGGTTTCTGAGCCACATATGCATTATTTCTTGCCTCAGTCTTATGCCTGCCTATGTTGGAATTTTTTTTGACAATGTCGCTTCATTATTGCACCTAAAAGCTTTAACTCCTGCAACTAGTTTAAGGTTAATAGCATCTGGACATTGTCATACATTAGCTTCATCCTTCTACACCATTAGATACTACAACGTAGGAATGCTATTATACATATGCTGCTTCGACGCTGTACACTAGACTTTTCCTCCCTTCATTACTGGACTAATAACGACTATTCTACCGCTGCACTCAATATCCTTTAACAGCTCATGGAAGTAGAATTTCAATTTTATGAATAGATAAGATTGCACTTTTGTGGGCATACTGACCCATTCCATTTACAGGTTTTTGGTGTTTGCAAACTAGTGTTCAAACTTCTTCGACAGATTAAATCGCCTATTGCCGGTTGTGTCTACCTTAATGTCTTCACAAAGTTATTAGAAATCGAAGTCTTTATTTTGCATCATGAAAAGCAGTAACTCTGGTGTTGAATTAATTTATATACCCTTCACCATCTATTTAAATCTAGTTTACTGAAGTAACTCCAATCAAAAATGCAAATATTGGCGTGACGAGAATTAAAAAATAAGAAAAAATTTGCTACTGCATATACATAATTTTATAAAAAAATATCATCGGCTCTTAATGCGTTAAGCATTTTAAAAAAATTTTTGTATTTCCTTAAAGATCGCTTCAAAAGCTTTAAAACGATACCCATATTGAAAAATTAAAAAATTTTAAAACTTGAGAGCCCCGTAACTCGAAAATTATGGGCGGGCGTGCGCTAATTTTTTCACTTTGTTTTTTACTTATATTTTGATTCTCTATCGCTCTATAAATTAGTTTTTTTGATTGGAGTTACTTCATTGTTCCAGATGGTATAAAAAAATTAGAGGTAGGCGTGGTGTTTTGCCCAGTGCCTCGAAGGACATGGACCGATCTTGCTGATTTCTAAGAACACCTCGTTCGACACTTTATCTGATCAATTGGCGTATTTAAATTTTCTGTAGCTAATCTAGTGCCTTGGCAAACTTGACTTTAATATTAACACGAACAGAAAGACGGACAGACGGTCATCGCTCAATCGACTTTGCTATTCATTAGAAGTTAGAATATATATACTTTATGGGGTCGGAATTGGATACTGTAGAAATTATAAACGGAATGGCAAACTGAGTTATACCCTTTTTTCCACTTTTTGTGGTGAAGGGTATCCCAAGTCAAAGAGAAAATTTCAGGAAAGTGATACATTGATGATATGAAATGAAAAACATTTCGAAATTAAAGACAAAGGCAGTAAGGCATGGCTTCCATAACGTTTATCGAAAAAGATTGCTCTAATTAATCTCTAAAACTACAGCCGTTCAAGTCATACTTTTGTTTGCCCATAAAAATTTGAATATCACTGCATGAAGTGTATCGAGCTAAAATTACTTAATCACTTCTCCTCGTTATTCCGTTTAAAACATTATTATTTTTTTTTTTTTTCAAAATTTCAAACTACAGCCAAAAAACAAAAATAGCAACCAAATGGTTTTCTTACTATTTTTAGTGCTGTAGCTACAAATGAAACGATGAATATAAACGTTCACATGCATCTGTAACATTAACCATATCAGTCAATATAAATATGTATGTGTGTATGTAAGTACGCATGTATGTTTTTGTATACATTTTGTAATTTTTTTTGAATAGGGAAATTAAACAAATAGTAACAACCACAATTATATATGATCTTTAAAGTCAGATAAAGAAATATTTTGTAATCGAAACATTATAAAAAAAAATTAAATGAAAGGAATATTGTAAATGAAATTTAAATAAAAGAAAAAGGTATCAGTGTTTCTTCAAGCTTTCCATCAACAAACTTTGTTCTAAATAGAGAGAAATAAGAAATTCTAACTTAAACAGTTAGTCTTCAGTGCTGGTATTTAAATATGTGTGTGGGAAAGTTTCTTAATGCGTGACACGTACATTTTAATATACAAGAATAAAGCAAAACAATAAAAAGTAAATAAATAAACAAAAGTTATTTAAAACATTAACTACCGTTAGTTAAAGCCCAACGCTATTTTATACATTTGTTGTCATTGTGGAATATTGAAACGATGACGTGACGACTGCCACAACAGCGACTGCGTTTAAAAACGAAGAAAGCTTAAGCAACAGCAGTTAACGCGTTGATAAAAGCTTGAACTTAAAAGTAAAATAAATATCGTTAAAAGCAGGCACGCATTCAGAAGAGAAAGGAAAGAAATGGTGAATACACAAAAAAAACTAATAAAAAATTTATTTTCGACACACAGAAACATACACACACATGCTTAACACAAAAAATATAACTCCATATTAAAAAAAAAAAATTAAAAACAGGGCTGGAAAATGGAGTATTTAGAATTAAATAAAAAACTATTTGTATAAAGTTCGTGAATAGAGGGAACTAAATTGCAAAGTTAATCTGATTTAATTTATCTTGACAAAAATTGGAATATATAAGAGAATATATTTTTATATATGGGGTCCGAATGACATGTTACTTAACATCCCCTTTCAATAATACTATGAGGAAAATTGTGATATTGTCTTGGCTCTACATGTTACTTTTAATTATATCAAGAAATATCTGGCATTAGGCGAATAACAAATATGCCTTAATGTTGACCTTGAGCAATTTATGCACACAAAATTGTTTTGTTTCTCTTTAAATTAAAAATATAGCATCGTCAATTTTACAAACCGTATAAAATATAGATCACATGCAAGGGTTTTCGTTGAAACTTTTTACAAACTTATCAGTGTTTAAAAATTATTGCTATGATATTATATCGCACATACCCATTAAAATTTTTGCCAAATCTATCTGTCCCCTTTAAAAACGGTTCATTATATTTTAAATTCTTTTTATTTTTAATATTAGACTGAAAAATAATTTCTTAAAATTCTAATTTATTTATTCAAGAGCTCTTTAGTGTTAAAATGTTTTTTTTTTAATTTTTCTACAAAAATAAATAATGCAGGCAATTGTTTTAGTACCATTATGCCGATAAAATTGGGTGCTTTCACAATTGTATTTCTATTTTGTTTACGAAATTACCTATTTCTACGAAAAGATAAGTATTTCATATTGGAAGTGAGGTTCTAAAAAACGTTCTCACAATATTGTGTTCAAATATATCCTGAAATTTTTACGTGATGCGAACACAGACAGACAGACAAATGTTCCAAAAATATGTGTTTTGTATTTCATATCGATTACTACCTACAAAAGCAACAAAATTTTCAAGAACTATTTCATGTACAAAAAAGACCCCGTTACAGTTTAATTAAAGTATAGATTACTATTATTATTATTATCATTGTTATTGTGTTTTCTATGAAAAGTTATCAAACATTTTTTTATTCATAGCTTTTGTAAACAGCATTGAATCATTTTTAATGTAGAATTTAAAATCCATACGACAAAAATCGAACAAACATTTTGATTTGGGCTCTCTTTTTGGCGGTTATTTTAGTTTAAAATATATAGACAAGGTATGGTTTGACTATACATTTAGCAATAAAAAGTGCTTTATTAATTTTATACTAAGAAAATATATTAGTACTGAATTTTCCATCCCTGTTTAGCAATCGCTTGCAGCACACAAACAAAAATGTGTAAAGTAAAAGTGCTGATTGTGAATTTTGGGGAATAATAGTTCAAAAAAAGTATTAATAAAATACCGCATATTTTATAATAAAATAAAAATACATACAATCAAAAATAAAAAGCAAAATATCTTTCCCTAAAAAATTCCTTCGTTGCGCTCACTCACAATCGTGTCTGTCGAAATCTTTAAAACGACAGAGAGCAGAAAACAGAAACAATATAAAAAAATTATTGTAAGAAAAGGAATTGGTAAACTTTGGTTAATACATTGTTGCACAGTGGCTTTAAATAGTAGAAAAAATTTGATAACTATAAAAACTCAAAACTGAATGAAACATTAAGCTTTTTATCAGTTTAAAAAATTGCTACATTTTTATAATCACAAATGAAAAGTTTTCTTTTTTTATATAACATCAAACACAGAATAGTTCCATTATTAGATATTTTAATTCTGCTAAATTTCTATGGCCTTTCAAACGTTACATTTCTTGTGAGAACGCAATTTTTTTAAGTGATCATATCTTATAATAACATGAACATCATATGGATAAGAAAACTGGAGTTTTTATACCCTTTACCACAAAAACTGGAAAAAGGGTATAACTAAGTTTGTCAATCCGTTTTTTATTTCTAGAATATTCATTTCCGACCCCGTAAAGTAAATATTTCTGACTTATGCATAGCGAAGTCGATTGAGCGATGTCCTTCTGTCCGTCCGTGTCAGTGTTGAAATTAAGTGTGCCAAGGCACTATATCAGCTAGAGAAAATTTAAATACGTCAATCAATCAGACATAGTGTCGAAAGAGTTGCTACTGGAAATTAGCAAGATCGGTCCATGTTCTTCGAGGCAGCGTGCAAAACACCATGTCTACCTCTTATTTTTTCATATCATTTGGAACAGCAAATACATGGGATTATCGAGAATTAAAAAATAAGAAAAAACGTCACATGAAAAAATTCGTGCTCGCCTGAACTTTTTAAATTTTTTAAAATATCAATATGGGTATCATTTTAAAGCTTTTAATGCCGATGATATTTTTTTTAGTTATTTTTTTAATTCTCTGTCACCCCAATATTTGCTTTTTTGACTGGAACTACTTCACTGAACTAGATTTACATATATGGTGAAGGGTATATATGATTCGGCATAGCCGAATATGGCACTCTAACTTGCTTAACTAATTCTTCTTCTAGAGTTAGATAAAATTAACATTTGTATGTGAAGTGTCAGACAGCAATCAAAGTGTAATTTTTTCTTCAATATTGTCAATTAAAAAAATATAATTAATTAATTTTCAAAAAATCTTTCTTCGTGCTATTTGAAGAAATATTGAACGAAATTGTATAACTCACACTGCCGTTTTTTATTAAGATTCAAGATAGAGCTAGAAATAGTGAAAAAAAGCTTGGATAAATTTAGTACCGTACAAGAACAATCAATATAAAAACTTGTTTTGTTAGGTTTAGAAAAATCACTTCATTAACAAATATTGCTTTTTACTAGGCTAATGAAATCAATTAAAATATATAAGAATTTTTTTAATTAAACTACTTATCAAAATAATGAATAAATTTTATTATCTCTCGGGCCACTGTGTTAATATATGCCACTTATTTGGTTGCGTTCTACTGGTTAAACAAAAGCGAGCGCGTAATCATTGTACATACAAAACGCACTCTCATAATTTAAGCACACGCATAAGCTCATACATACATAAGTAAAGTAATACATACATACTCACTTACTTTAAACATTTGGAAAAAAAAACTTGGGAACAAATTCAAAAATATAACAAAAAAAAAAAAAAAAAACGATGATAACAATTCGTATGGCAAAACAGGCTATTGAATTGAATTCTAACAAAAGTAATTTAGGAGAGTTCCAAAAATATGGCGACAGAAAAAGCATTACAAGCATAAACAAACTTTATTGTACACTCACTTTCAACCATGAAGTATCATGACCAGCGTTGCCGCTTTGGTCCAATCGGACCAAACTTGGTAGTTTTTCGACTTTAAAAAACGGTTTGGTAGTTTGGTTGGTTTGTTGCATTTTTTTAAATTTTTGGTAGGATTTTCTCCTGTAGCAATTTTTTAGTAATAGTAAATTTTTCACCTTAAAAATTCAGTACATATAATTAAAAAAAAATGTAACTTTGAATTGAATAAACAATAACTTTGAATAGTGCTACCACTGTTTTCAAAAACTGTCTTAGGTGAAATAAAAAACATCTCTGCTTTTTGCATAGAGATGATTAAAGCTATAACCATGGCTTAAGAAATCCGAACAATATTATGAAATTGAAATTAACAATATTTTTGAGTGAAGGTTTATTTTCAGAAGACGACATACCATCAACCAGGTAAAACCACTCTTAAAATTTTTCTTTTAAAACATTTTTAAATAATATAATACTTTTAGTGATCATTGTAAAGAAACAGACAAAAGAAAATTTAGAACCGAATGGTTGAGCGAATTTGATTGGCTTCAGGAAAGGGATGGGTGTTCATTCTAAAAAGATAAACTTCCATCTCAACAATTACGGAAAAAAACCAAATGAGTATAACAGAGTTTATGTGCAAGAAATGCATTTTTAAATTTTTGGTAGGCTGTGAACGATTTTGGTAGGATTTTTGAAAATTATTGGTAGGAAGTCAATTTCTTGTGTGGCAACTCTGATCATGACGTTTGCAGGAACAATTAAAATAAAGTAACAAACTATACTCTTTTCCACAAGCTTTAATAGAAAAAACAACAACTTTATCAACCCACTATCATGAATATTATTTAAATATTGTGCGTGAATATTGGGGATGAAAAACAAAATTTAATATCTTATTTTATTTTTATTTCTAGTGGCGAAACTTCAGATATTTTGTATATACATGCAAATACGCATGTATGCATGTAAATGAATATGTACATACTAATGTCAAGAATCTATAAATATTCTTTTAATCTTGTAAAATCGTGAAGATCTAAATGTATTTTGTATACCCTTTTTTTGATACCCCTCGACCCCATAGAGCATGTACATTCTTATACATACGGGAGTCGATTTATCGATTTTCCGTAATCGGGTTGAAATCAGTTTTGCCACGTCCCCAGATGAGCTACAGAAAGTTTATGACCATTTATCTCTCAGAAAACCTTTTTTTTTCAAAATAGGTGATATGTTTATAAAAAGTCGATTGTTTATATTTATTTTACGTCTCTCACATTTAATTGTGCTTTTTTATACCCTTCACCACAAAGTACCCTTCACCATAAAGTATATATATTTTAACTTCTTATGCCGTCCGTGTTAGCTTGCCCCGGCAAACTTGATTTTACAAAAATAAATTGAAAAATGATTGACAGATCAGATATAGTGCCGAAAGAAGTGCTTTAGGAAGTCAACATGATCGGTCCATGTCTTTCGAGACAGCAGGCAAAACACCACACCTACCTCTTATTATTTCATGTCACTTGGAAACATAAAGTAACCCTCCAATAAAAAAAAATAAATATATGGGGTGATAGAGAATTAAAAAATAAGAGAAAAAACATTAAGTGAAAAAATTGGCGCTCGCCCATATTTTCCGAGTTACGGGACTCTGAAATTTTCAAATTTTTTTAAATATCAATATGGGTATCATTTAAAAACTTTTGATGAGATCTTTAAGGAAATACTAAAATTTTTTAAAATTGTTTAAAACCGATCCGATGGCATTTTCATGTAAAATAATATACATATATGCAGAACTAAATTTTTTTTTATTTTTTAATTCTCTGTCACCCCAATATTTGCTGTTTTTGATAGGAATTGCTTCACTTAACTAGATTTATATAGATAGTAAAGGGTATATAAGATTCGGCATAGCCGAATATAGCACTCTCACTTGTTCTTAGCTATTATAGTTGCATTGAATTGTTATATTAAGGCGCGCAGTTACCAGATACTTCGAATATCACTCAACGATCTTAATTTCACCGAAATATATTTTTGCCAACACTTTACCAAAAATATTAAACTTGGCTAATCTTTTTTTTGGCAATTAAAAATTGGAAATTTCATTAAAACCAGAAAATTCTACGAAAAATTCTAGATTAGCAAAAAAATGGAATTTCACTAAACGATGAAAATTTTACCCAAATATTTAATTTCACGAAAACTACAACAAAAATTATAAGATTTCTAAAAAAATTGTACTTTCAATAAAAAAATTTTAAATATCATTCAAGACCGAAAATGCCTTAAAGTAATAACTAAAAACTATCAAAAATTAAAAAATTTTTGAAAAAACCCCACTTTCCTAAAAAAAAAAAAACACATTTATAGAAGGGTGTTTAAGATTCGGTACAGTCGAATACAGCAACATAAGCTTTTTAGACTTTGCCGCATGAAAGCTTTAGCTATCTGGTTCGTTATGCCGTGTGCGGTTCCTGAATAATTTTAATTGAAAGTTTTCCTTTTTGAAAAAAATTCGCGTATTTAAAAATGCGTCAATGACATACGCCTACACACATAAAATTTTAAGATACAAATATTTGAATTTTGAAATTAAAAAGTGTATTCTGTAAACGTCAAAGCATTGTGGATTTCGAGGTATGATACGAAAACTATAAATTTTTAACGAAACGTCAAATGCAAGAATTTTTCATTTTAAAATTTTGATGTAGAAAAGTTTAGTTTTTTCCTACTCAATGTATATTTTGACAGTAACTTTGGCAGTTTCAATATTGAATGGCCAAAGTGAGCAAATTTTTCTTACAAAACATAAGTCTTGATATTAAAATTTAATAATTTGTAACTGTTGTTTGGGTTGTGAAGCTTCCGTTCAACTTGATTTGCAAGCATTAAGCTGATCTTAAAGTGCAAGAGAAAACATACGCATAAAAAAGCTTTAACGAAATTAAAATTAGTAATGAAAATGTTCGTTCTCCAAAGTAAAATAATTAAGTTTTTAAAAACTCTGGATATTAATATATTTTTTACATTAGTTCACTTTTAAGCGTAATAAAAATTAAAACTCAACCTTTACTTTAAATATATATAAAAATTGCACTGGCAAAATGAGAAATATAGGCAACGATTTTAATAATCTCAAACATCAAAGCCGAGGCAAATAATTGTAATCAATCGTGATTCCTTTGCTTACATATCGTTAGAGCCTTAGTTTCTTCGACTAAAAATAATTTAACAAAAATCATATACAAAATTTAGGAAAGCTTTTTAAGGTTAAGAAACTCAAGAACTTAAAAACTTAAATTTTTCTACAAGCACTTTTAGTAAAATCAGTGTACGAATAATATTTTCATTAGTAAAATACTTTCTTAAATTATCGTACGTCTTTTTTTATATTAAGAGTCCTATCGTATGTCTCGTTTTAAAATTATAAAAATTATTTTCTTAACTTATTATTTTATAACATGTGCAAATACTTTTGGCGCCCTGTCAAACTGTTCAAATAAAGTAAATACTTTAAGAGCAATTATACAAAATTTTATATTTTATAAATATAATAAATCTAGAGAGAGATAAAATAAGTAAGAGTGCTATATTCGGCTAGCGCGAACATTAGATACCCTTCATCATATATGTGTAACCACATACATATACCATACTGCAGATTTCCCAAATAAAAAAGTTCTTTCTTACCATAAAGTTTTTCTATTCGAAAAAAAGCTTTTTTTCGAAAATTGTAAGTTTTGCTTAGGGTTGTGTTTCCAACTTAACTTCATTATTTTTTTTTATTATCAACAACAACCACCTGTAGGAATACAAACGAAAGTTGAAAAAAACATTATAGAAAACTTTGACATGGACATGGACCGTTCTTGCTGATTTTCAATAGTAAAATTTTCGAAACTATGTCTGATCGAAATTTTTTTTTGTACCTCATCAAGTGCCTTGGCAAAGTTAATTTCAACACTTACACGAACGAATAGACGAAAATCGCTCTATCGCCTTCGCTCTGCATAAGAAGTCAAAACATATATACTTTATGGGGTCGGAAATGGATATAGTAGAAATTACAAACGGAATGGCAAACTTAGTGATACCCTTTTTCCACTTTTTGTGGTGAAGGGTGTACAAAATCATGAATAAAAAATTTGGTTAAAGTGGCCTGCACTCCAGAAATAAAAAGATTATTTAAATAGTTACCTATAGTAAATACAGATAAATTTCAAAATGCATATTTAGTTAAATACCCCACTGTATAATGGAAGAATAAAATCTTGAAGCAACAGCTACACAATTACAAATCTATAAAAATTTAAATGATGATTATGACAAACCAGGAATAAAAATATTTCAACAGCGACGATAACAATAGCAACAATAATCACAATAATAAAAATCAGGAATCGAAGTGCAAAGCAATCAAACATTCATAACGACAAGAACAACAACAATTAATTTCTCATTTACTAAAAAAAAATACAAGCAGGCCTTCTCTTAAAAAATTACACAAGCACACACATATACATACAAACATAGTTCTTGCTTTCTTTATTTATTTATATTTTATTCGCAGTCGTCAACACATAGTAAAAGTCTAAAAATCCCAACAAACAACCAAACAAACAAACACACAAGAAAAAAATAAAATTTATACTTTTTCGGCGGTCATTGAACCCATCGCACTCGACGTTAACGTTGTTATGGGCGCAACGTTATCGCTGCTTCTTATTCTCTGTTCTTATTGCTGCTGCTCGCTTTTCGTTTAAGATTTCATTTCTTTTGTTTGACTCAGTCAGTCTTGTACGTGTGAGAACTCATAAAAGAACAAATTGATTTTATGATTTCTTTTTTCTTTCGTTCATCTCTCTTTGTGCTTTTTTAATTTTAATCATAATTTGATAATAAAATTAATAAGGAAAAAATTTGTTGTAATATTTATTACTCGCATTTGAGTTAAATTTATAAATAGATTTATTCCAGAATACAGTTGGCAATTTTTAAAGATTTTTATTAATAGTTCCTCATACAAAACAAAATTTATCAACGTATTCTAAATTTTTGACTACAGTTAGATTCAGAGAAATACTGTTAAATAACTGATAAGAAGAAAGATTTAAATGTAACCAAAAAAAATATATATATAAAATTATAAAACTCTCTTTTTATAGCCTTAAGCATATGATTGTCATTCCGTTTATATTTTTTAATATTCGTTTTGACCCTTTAATGTATATTTTGGATCCGTATATATAGGAGAGACGACTATATGGGGCGATAGAAAACCAAACCAGTTGTCGAAGCACTTTTTCCACTCCGATTGAGACACCTCTAAAACATGGTTTTTGAACACTTCAACAGCTTCTTCTGGCGACGAAAATCGTTGACCACGAATTTTTTTCTTGATGTGCGGAAACAAGAAGAAGTCATTAGGTGCCAAGTCAGGGCCGTACGGCGGATGACCCATTAATTCGATTATTTTGATTCGATAGTTTTGGCCGGTCAAAACGTGATGGTGAACAATGATTCGTCTTCTCTTGTTGGTTTTTCGAATTTCTCCGATGACTTCAGGCAAACAAATTGTAGTGTACCACTCAGAAGTGACCGTCCTACGTTGCTCAAGCGGAACAGTCGCCACATGACCAGTTTTTCCGAAGAAACAGGCGACCATTTGCTTCGAAGTGCTTCTTCCACGAACAACTTTCGTTGGATATTGCTCGTCTTTGAAGACCCACACGGTCGATTGTTGTTTCGTTTCGGGCTCATACGCATAGATCCATGATTCGTCACCTGTAACGATCTTATAAAGGTCTTTTGAAGCACCGCAATCGTATTTTTCCAACATTTCTTTGCACCACTCGACACGAGCCTTTTTATGAGCGACTTTCAAATTGTGCGAGATCCAACGAGAACAAACCTTTTTTACGGCCAGATGTTCATGCAGTATCGAATGTATGCTGGTGGAAGAAATGTCCAAGGATGTCTCTATCTCTCGGTATGTCGCATGTCGATCTTGCACGTGAACTCATGCACGGCATCAATGTTCTCTGGCACAACAGCCGTTTTTGGACGACCTTCACGGAATTCGTCTTTGAGCGCGCTTCGGCCACGATTAAATTCATTATACAAATTTTTCACAGTGCTATAGGATGGTGCTTCATCGCCATACAAAGATTTAAGTTCATCAATGCAATCTTGTCGTGATAATCCACATCGAAAGTTGTGAAAAATGATGGCACGAAAATGTTCACGAGTTAATTCCATTTTTTTCTATATTAATTTTTTCAAGTCACTGTAAACAACACAAATAATGGTCGTACGTCAAAACGTTTTGAGTACGATTATGCTTAAAAATGACAAACTTTCCAATGGAATTGTCTGATAGCATTCAGTGTTGCCAGGGCAGAAATATATATAGCAGCCCTCGTATATTTGCTGTAGAAATAAATAGAAAATCTTAAATGAAATGGAAGGTATGCCGACAGTAATGTGTGTTTTTACATGTACTAATAAGCTAAGATTATAAATTTACGCAGGGTATGTATTGCTTAGTCAATTAAAATTAAAAGGTGTCCCAATAGTAACGTCATTATCATATGTATTACTACATCCGCTGCAACAAGTTTAAAAAATCATATTAAAAATTAAAGGATTACCCATGTATGGTATGTAACCGTTTGTGTGTGAGTCATACTCACATTTGGCGTATTTATTTGTGTTATTTTGCTTTATTGTATAAAACCTGAAATTTTTTAAAACAAAAAAGATATCGAATTTCAGCAAAATATTAAATTTTCACGATAAAAAATTGTACCAAGGCAAATAAATTATAAGGTGGTAGCGATGGCGAATTCATAAGTTTTCGCCGTTAGCCCAAATATTAAACTACATATAAAAAATAGTAGTAGTAGTAGAGTTTGACAACTAGGCCACCGGCAAGAATCAATCAATTCGCCATCGCTACCAACTTCTAATTAATTCGCCTTGAATTGTACTTTCCATCAAGAAATTTAAATTTCATTAGAAATCGAAAATCCAGAAAACTATCAATAATTCAAAGGTTCACTTAAAAATTCTAGAAGCCCTACGACGATTTCTCCTGTCTAAAACTTTCAGAGACGATGTGCAGTGAAAGTACTTTTTCCATTGCGTAATTAAAGTATGACAAAATTAATAAAGTTGTCGCCTTTATAGCTTTTTTCCGAACCTTAAGTCCGCAGTCTGATAAGCTGTCCATCTGTATCTCTTAACAGTTGGGGTTTAAAGCTAAGTATTCTGTAAAATTTTTCGAAAATTATTTAGTAATTTTACTTATTCCGCTTGAAAATTAAGACAACCAGCCTGTGGCGTCAATATTTTGAAAAGACTTTTTATCTATATGTATTGCAATAATTTTTATATAGACTTTGGGCACCAATTTTTCATGAAGTAATGAAGAGAACACCATGCTTAAGTTAATTAAACTAATGTCCTTTGCGCTAAAATGATCTTTCTTTTCGAAGCGAGTTGCCCAAGAGGTTAATCTCCACGACAGTGCTGAAAGATAGTTAAACTGATATTAATAAACCTTGTACTAGCGAGAAAACTCCTCATGTATATTTATTTCTTATCGTCCAGCTTTTCGTCGTGGTGGAAGAACTAACTTCGTGGTCAGAAATGACAGATTTATTCGAACAAATCACACATCTCTCAAAATTAACAAAATTTAGTTTTACATCTAATTCTCACTTTATTGAATCGATGCTGTTTCCGAGGCGCTTCGCTACACCAATGAGAATAATCACCTTTTGCAAACAAGTTTTTTATATGAAAGTAAAACAAATTTCCTTCTGTTCTATTAATTCTCATGAACCAGGACTTATTTATCTTTCAAATATTCTTAAAATTGTGTTTTTTATTAAAATCGGTTCCGCGAATTTTTGCTCTTCCCTACTTACTCTCCCATTCCTTCCCTCTTGGAACTTCAACGTGTTCGGAGTAGAGCCCCATACCAAACAAGGTTTTTATATATTATACAATACCTATAAAGGTCCTAAAATAAGACCTGCTCAACGCCGGGTACAACATTCTAGTTTTTAAATATTTCTTTTTTTGTGCAACTTTTAATTAATTAAAATTGTTTAAAAGAACATAAAAATGGAATTTTCGTGTTCATTAGTATTTATAAATGAATATTTTGTTTTGTTACTTTTTGGTCTTGTAATTCCCCAAATAAAAAACATGTTTAGAGTCATGTGAGCAAAAGCAATAAACTGGCAGAAAAGAGCATATTGAGGAGAATATTATTTATAAACAATTTTACAATTTACAAATTTAACAAATCATTCTGTTTTTGTTGCTGTTAATTTGCGAATTATTTTGTGCGTAGCAGAAAATCTGGCAAATGTCCATTATAAAAAATAACAAATCGTTATTAATAAAAAAAACCCACAATGCAATTGCATTTACAGATACACACACTCATACACACATTTGTACTCCCCAGCAATAAATGATTTTTTCATACGCACTGTAGGCAACATTGTTTAGTGTATGTGTGCGTTGCGAGGTTAAAAAGGTTAAAAACTTTTAAGATCTCCAAAGACGAAAAAGATAAAGAAATGGACTTTGAAAAAAAAAAATCAGCAACCGCACACAATCTATTACAAAATTGTGCGTCTAAACCTACAAGTTTCTATTTTTCTTCTTAAAAACATTCATTATTTGTGATTTTGAAAAAAAAGAAAAAACATTAGAAAAAAAAATATTTCGTTTCTAACATGGGGTTTAGTGCAAAATGCCTTATTAGAGTCTCTAATACACACAGCTAAACATAGATTTTAAGAGGAATGACGGAGAGCATTTAATAGATGTGAAGTGAAGTTTGTCAGCTGCTTAAACCCGTCATCCGCTTTGATACCCCACCCAACAGCTAAAAAAAAATCACAACATACAAATGAACATTAACACATCGTCGCTTTTATACTTCTTGTATGTAATTCAGATTGTGTATTTAATTTAGTGGCGTCTATGTTTAGACATCTAACAAAAAATTCTTTTATTCTAGAAGAATGCAATTAATTTAATGGAATTGTCACAATCAAATGCTCATGAATAAAACTTATTACTTTAATACTTTATCTAGGATCGCCAGCTGTTTGAAGAGTAGCTCCAAAAATGCTTTAAAATGATCGGGTAAAGAGTTTTTCATGTATCAATTTAAATGAAATGAAAACCAAAATATTCAATATTTAGTGAACTAACTTCAACCAAAAAAGCAAATATTGGGGTGACAGAGAATTAAAAAATAAAAATTAAAAAATAAGTACTGCATTTAAAAAAAAATGTTTGTATTTCCTTGAAGATCTCTTCAAAAGTTTTAAAATGATACTTATATTGATATTTTAAAAAATTTGAAAATTTCAGTGCTCCGTAACTCGGAAAATATGGGCGAGCGCCATTTTTTCACTGGATGTTTTTTCTTATTTTTAAATTCTCTAGCGCACCTTATATTTGCTTTTTTTATTTTTTTATTGGTGTTACTTCATTGTTCCAAATGACATGGAAAAATTAGAGGCAGGCGTGGTGTTTTACCTGCTGCTGCCTCGTAGGACATGGACCGATCATCCTGATTTCCAATAGCACCTCTTTCGACACTATATCTGATCGATTGGTGTATTTAATTTTACTCTAGCTGATTTAGTGACTCGGCAAATTTTATTTCAACACTAACACAAACAGACAGACGGACATCAATCGACTTCGCTATGCATAAGATGTCAGAATATATATACTTTATCGGGTCGGATATGAATATTGTAGAAATTACAAACGGATTGAAAAATATAGTTATACCCTTTTTCCACTTTTTGTGGTGAAGGGTATAAACAGACTGACAGTAATTACAGTAAATATAATACGCGGTAAAAAAGTTTTCGATATATTAGCCTTAGTTGAGGTTAGGGATGCCAGATGTGAAATCCCAAAATCCTGAGAAATTTTAAAATTGATAAATCCGGAATCTTTAGTAAAATGACAGCAAGTAAAGATTATGTGTACAGCGACATAAATTAAAACATTAGTAGAAAAGGTCAACAAAAACTGTGACTTACGATGCCAATCGGTAATGATTATAACAAATCCCGGGTTTTATTTAAAATAGACATAACCCTATCGGACACAAATTACCTATTTATACAACAAATACTAAACACTATCCAGGAAGTACTAATAAAAACGTGGCTTGAAAATGATATTGTATGATGTACCAAATAAACAGCCAGTGACGACTGAAAGATATGACAACTGAAAAAGGGTACAAGTAAGTTTGTCAATCTGTTTGTAATTTCTACAATATTCATTTTCTACCCCATAAGGAATATCTATATTCTTGATCTTTATACAAAGAAGAGTCTATTTAGCGATGTTCGTCTGCTTCTTCGTTATGTGGTTGAAATCAGAATCATCAAAAAATTTATGACCAACATTTTCGCAGAAATAGTTTCCAAAAAGTTGTTAACAACGTAAATCCATAAATAGTGGAGATATATTAAAAAAGGGGCAGGTGGGTGCTACGAGGGCTGCTCTAAATATTTCTGGCCTATTAGTGAAAATGCGAATATTTATAATCAAAAATGGTTTTATTGTTTTTCAAAGTATTCTCCAGAATGATTTATACACTTTTGAATGCGCTCAAACCAGTTGTCGAAGCACTTTTTCCACTCCGATTGAGACACCTCTAAAACATGGTTTTTGAACACTTCAACAGCTTCTTCTGACGATGAAAACCGTTGACCACGCATTTTTTTCTTGATGTGCGGAAACAAGAAGAAGTCATTAGGTGCCAAGTCAGGGCTGTACGGCGGATGACCCATTAATTCAACGTTTTGGCCGGTCAAAACCGCTCTGGTTTAAGCCGATGTGTGAGAACTCGCATTGTCATGGTGAACAATGATTCGTCTTCTCTTGTTGGTTTTTCGAATTTCTCCGATGACTTCAGGCAAACAAATTGTAGTGTAACACTCAGAAGTGATTGTCCTACGTTGCTCAAGCGGAACAGTCGCCACATGACCATTTTTTCCGAAGAAACAGGCGACCATTTGCTTCGAAGTGCTTCTTCCACGAAGAACTTTCGTTGGATTTTGCTCGTCTTTGAAGACCCACACGGTCGATTGTTGTTTCGTTTCGGCCTCATACGCATAGATCCATGATTCGTCAACTGTGACGATCTTATAAACGTCTTTTGGAGCACCGCAATCGTATTTTCGCAACATTTCTTTGCACCAATCGACACGAGCCTTTTTTTGAGCGACTTTCAAATTGTGCGGGATCCAACGAGAACAAACCTTTTTTACGGCCAGGTGTTCATGCAGTATCGAATGTATGCTGGTGGAAGAAATGTCCAAGGATGTCTCTATCTCTCGGTATGTCGCATGTCGATCTTGCATTATGAGTTCACGCACGGCATCAATGTTCTCTGGCACAACAGCCGTTTTTCGACGACCTTCACGGAATTCGTCTTTGAGCGAGCTTCGGCCACGATTAAATTCATTATACCAATTTTTCACAGTGCTATAGGATGGTGCTTCATCGCCATACAAAGATTTAAGTTCATCAATGCACTCTTTCTTTAAGCATTTTCTAATTATGCAAAATATAAAATTTTCATCAAAAACAATACGCTGTGCGGAAAAATTGTTTTTGCTATAAAAAATATGAAATTTCATTAAAAACCGAAAATTCTTCAAAAAAAAAAATCCTAAAATAGCGAAAAATACGAAATTCACTAAATGATTAAAATTTTATCAAAAGATTTAAATTATTTAAAAAAATTATACTTGCAATAAAAAATTTTAAGCTTCACTAAAAACCGTAAATTCAAAAAATAAATGAAAATTGCGCACAATTTAAAGTTTTATAAAAAAACCCACCTTCGCGAAAAGAAAACAGGTGTATACACAAAGGTATATATGATTCCGCATAGGCGAATATAGTACATTTATTTATTTAGTACTAAAAAAGTGCATTTTTTTGGCCCTGATGGCTATAAAAACAAACCGCACTTTTCTAGATTTTTATCGGAATTCCAAATACAGACACAGTGCGTGTTATATTTTGAGATTTATTCCTTGAACTGTTATGGTCAGTTTTTTGTTTACACATGTAAATTAATATCAAAAATTTTTTTATTTTCTCTAACATTTCGTTTGGTTGCTGTAAACATTTTAGGAAAATGTTTTTTTTTTTTAAGAATTGCTTTTGTTACATTGTCAAAAGCCTTTTTCTAATTTACTTAATATTATTAAAACTGCTACGGTATTCCTTGAAATTTATTATTATTTTTTTTTAATAAAATTAGAAATAAAAAATTTATGCAATAAAATATATTTTTTTTTGTAAATATATCAGATTTTTAATTATCTACTGTATTGCTATCTATCTCTACAACTGTAAATAATATACACCAAGAAAAAATTCCAAGCCTGGTTTTTTCTACTCATCTCATTTAATTCTACATCAAGACCAGGACTGGTAAAAGACCTTTTAAAATATCTAGGTTCACTTCAAGCTTTCTACAGGATTCAAAAACAAACTAAAACTGAAAAAAACCGCATTAAATAGGTCACTGATATTTCTGTTAGCAAATTGAAAATGGCTTAAATTTTAAAACCATTTTTAAATTATTTCCGTTAAGATGCTTTTCAGCAACAACTAAACAATTTATAAGAAAAATAATGAAATTGAAAAAATTTCCATATTCCAAACTGAAAATCATTTATGACTTAAAACATAAAAAAATATTAATTAAAAAGATGTATTTGCTCTATGATTTAGTTGGGACATATCGACTTACTCTTGTAAAAGGAGTGGCACTTTTTATTTATTCTTGTTGTGGTATTTAGTTATTTTGTATAAAATATTTCTTCATCAATTTAATGTTTTTTAGGAAAAGTATTTATTTTATGACTCGAATGAATTATTATCTGTTGTATATTTTATGCCGAAATAAAAAAAATATCTTCCTCTAAACAATTTCCTCTTAATTCTAAATTAAAGCAAAAAAATAATAACCAACACACATAAAACCAACAACAATAAAAAATATAAATAAAAAACGATTTAGGAAAATTGCCATGTCTGAGCGGAATGCATTTTTCAATTCTATCGTTTCATTATTTTATGTTGATGTTGTTCTTGCTTTTTCTTCTTCTTCTTCTATAACAAATTAATGTTTTTAAACGACTCTAAAATGTTCGTATTCGTTTCGTTTTTTTGGCGAATTGTCTATGGAACAGTGCACGAGCGTGAGACGAAAACTGCATGCACTTCGAGTAGCAGGCAAACAAGTCAACAACTAAAAAAGCAGAAAAAATAAAAAAAACATGCACATCTAAATCTGCATTTGTGTTTGTGTGGATGTGTGTTTTTAAATTAGTATATGTGTCGTTGTAAATTTGTTAGAGCCAACTAACGAAAAAGTAGGACAAAGTTGAACAGACGAGCCAAGGACGGATACTAGATAGAAAACAGAAAAATAAAACAACAACAACAACAAAAACAATAAAATGGAAATACATAGAATATACTTTGTGTATGGGTGTGTGTGCAAGCATTTAAAGCGGCTAATCATATTTTTGCTGGCTTTTTTTCTCATTGTTTGTTTGACTGTGTTGTTCTTAGATGTTGTTGATGTTACTTTTTTTTGTTTTTTGCAAAATGCGTCTGTCGTATTTTTGCTGTTGTTGTTGTTGTTGTCTATATTTATATACAAAGTTAATTTTAAACAAAAAAAAAAAACTTTAAAGTTTTTTGTTTGCTTGTGTGTTCAAGTAAGTTTTGTATGTTTTTCATTTATTTAAAAAAAAAAACTTAATATTTTAAATTTAACGTGCATTTATTTACTGTTGTTGGCGTTGTTGTTTGTACTTTAAAAGTTTTTTGTTTTAAGTTATTTTTTTATTTTTCTTAGAATTTCCACAATTTTCCATTAAAACAACAATTGCATTTCGTTAAAATATTATCGTCAATAACCACTTAAATAATTGTGTATTAACAAATACAACCCTGAGACTTTTATCAAATTGTTAGAACAGTCAATGGTCAGAATTTAAAAGAAAGAAATCAGTTTAATTTAAAAAATATAATTAGTGTCATTTTGTTATTTGTCCGCACATAAAAAGAAACAATAGAGCACCTCATGTGATACTCTTCACTAGCAGCGCGACTTTTATTTTCTGTGCAACGCTGCCGAAATTTGCAGATCAATTGGTCTGTGACATTAATAAGACAGATTCAAATTTTTGTAAGAATACTAAAGATCGCCTTCACCTACCTCTCTAAGCATTTTAACAAACATAATTACTTTGATTACTACATACATTGGACCACTTGCCGAAAAATCGTATGCATGGGAGAAAGGTTCTCATTGCACTTAACAATTAGTGGGTTTTAAAACGCACGAGGCGAGCGAACATGTAAACTAGTGTTAAACTAATGTATTTTACAACAACAAGTAGACAGAATTATTAGAAACATCTTAAGCTTAGTGACACGTCAGGAAATTTCACTTATCATCTGTTCATCTGATCGAAGAAGACGATACCTGTAAACTGTGCCTGAAAGAGGCTGAGACGGTAGGGCACATAGAGTGTGAATGTCCGAGGTCTTAGGAATATAGGCAAAAGCTTTTTAAATGTGGACGCCATGACGGAGTTAAGCCTAGGGCAAGTGCTGGCAATTACTAAAAATTCAGTGATGAGAAAGGAGGGCGACATTTACGGGTTTAAAAGCTGTAATCACTGATTACAAGTTTAAAGGCTGATAGAAGCACGTGACTTAATGAAGGTAAGGCTGAGGTAAATTGCAAATCGATAGCCTATATTAATTGAGTAAGCAAAGTGGTCGAAAAGGGACCCATAAAGGCAGCAGTCTGTTTCGAAATCCTTCCTATATTCAGAAAAAAAATACTGGATATAAAACTTGAGAAGCCAAAGAGCAGGCCGCCTAAATGATAGTGATTTATGAAACCACTTGTAGAGGCAGTAAGACAAAACAAACTATTTCCCCAAAAAAAACTTCCAGTTTGGAGTCTAAAACCAATATTTGGAAATAAAGATGACCTGCATAAGGTTTAGTCCTAGAAAGACGGACATTTGTAAACTTGATTGCAAAGGCCAGAACATTATTAGCACGCGAAGGCATGAAACTACTTTAAGTGACAGTGTTATGACATGCTCGCTTAAAGATTCAGATATGAGATAATGAGTGGCCTTCTTCGATCCACAAGAAAACAGAATTTGGTGTCTACACTCAAAAAATTCTGCAAGTTTTGAATCGATATTACCGTAACTGCAGAAAAAAAGAGACAAAAACATCGAGTGAAAAAATTGGCGTTCGTCCATATTTTCCGAGTTACGGGGCTCTGAAATGTTCAAATTTTTTTAAATATTTATATGGGCATCATTTTAAAGCTTTTAAAGAAATCTTTAAGGAAATACTAAAAATTTTTAAAAATGCTTAACCCATTAACAGAAGATGGCAAAACGCTGCAAAACGTTTACTGACGGAAAGTTATACATATACATGAACATGAACCCAGTACCCCCTACACTCAGAGCACAACCGAAAATTCATAAAGAAAATATCCCAATCAGACCTGTAGTAAATTACAAACCTGCGCCTGCATATAACTTGGCCAAACACCTTGCCACATTCTTAAAAGAGAAAATAAATTTGCAGAACACATACATGTTACGAAATACACAAGACCTCCTAAACAAAATTAAGGACTTCAAAATCACTGATAATACGAGACTCGTTTCCTTCGACATAAAGGATCTATGTATACACATCAATACCCACACACGAAACTTTGACTATCCTACGTAACATACTTCCTAACATATACGACAATCAATATATCAACGAAATAATGGATATTGCAAAGACGATATTAAAACAAAACTACTTTAGATTCAACAATAACTTCTATAAACTACCTAATGGACTCGGCATGGGAAACCCAACATCCGCAATCTTCACAGAGATTTTCATGCAACACTTAGAACAACTACACATCAAAAAACTAATGGAAAAACATAAAATAACCCATTACTACAGATACGTAGACGACATTATATGCATCCTAGAAAGAGACAACGCCGAACATATTCTTATAGACTTAAACATAATACACAACAAAATCACATACACAATGGGAAAAGAGCAAAACAGAACTTTACATTATCTTGACATATCAATAACACGAGGAATTGATACCTTAAACTTTGACATCTATAGAAAACCAACCATGACAGACACAACTATACACAGCTCCTCAAACCATCGTACTTAACATAAACTCGCAGCGTTTAGACACATGATTCACAGACTTAAAATAGTTCCACTCGCTCCAGATAAATACAACAAAGAACTCGATACAATTTACACTATAGCTAAAAATAACGGTTACAACCACACAACCATCGACAAACTAGTCAGCCAATACAACAACAAAAACAAGAAGAAAGAAGACACAAACGATACAACACGACGACACATCTTTACTTACACAGGACCAGAAATATATAGATTAACTAACCTTTTCCGGAAAGAAGGTTTACACACAACATTAAAAACAGGCAACACTCTACGCAACAATCTCAAGACATCAATAGAAACAACCAATAAATTTAGCACCAGCGGAGTATACAGACTTACTTGCACCTGCAACCATACATACTTCGGACAAACTGGACGAACATTAAAAACAAGGTTTACAGAACACATACGATCATACAAAAGGAAAAGGGAAGACTCCAGTTTCGCAAAACACCTTAACACACATGGCCACGAACCAAGGGAAATAGATGAATGTATGACAGTATTACACCCAAGTAAAAAAGGACGAAGACTAGATATTCTTGAAAACATGGAAATTTACAAAACACGAACGTTTAACAGAGACATTATTAACAAACAGGTAAACACAAACTCTGACACGATTTTTACACCGCTAAAATTAGCAAAACACTCTTACAAACGAAAAACATCCACAGGCGGTCACACTTACCTATCCAATAATAAAAGACCCAAATATTAAACTATTTACCCCAATAAACAGGACAGATATCAGGGAATCTACCTGCATAATACCATTTAAACGGACAAAAATTACCGAAACCCACCACCTTTTATTCTTAACACTATCTATTCTTAACACTATCTCTTCATTTTAACAAATACGTGTCTTGAAAATGATGTTATCACCTCGAAAGCGCTCACCGAACGTACGAAGTACACAGCCAGTGACGACGGTTATTACCGAAAATTATAACAACAGAAGATGGCAACTTTATATAAAATTATATATATGAAATACTTACTTTCTTTTACTTATTTCTTTATTGTCTGCCACCACAATATTTGGTTTTGTGGTTGGAGTTACTTCACTTAACTTGATTTACATAGTTGGTGAAGGGTATAAAAGATTCGGCATACCCAAATATAACACTCTTAGTTGTTTTTAACTAAGAGGAAAATTATGCCACACACTAGTGTCTCTTCTTTATATAATGATACGAGGGCTGCTCTATATATTTCTGGCCTAATAGTGAAAATGCGAATATTTATAATCAAAAATGGTTTTATTGTTTTTTAAAGTATTCTCCAGCATGATTTATACACTTTTGCATGCGCTCAAACGAGTTGTCGAAGCACTTTTTCCACTCCGATTGAGACACTTCTAAAACATGGTTTTTGAACACTCCAACAGCTTCTTCTGGCGATGAAAATCGTTGACCACTCATTTTTTTCTTGATGTGCGGAAACAAGAAGAAGTCATTAGGTGCAAAGTCAGGGCTGTACGGCGGATGACCCATTAATTCGACATTTTGGCCGGTCAAAAACGCTCTGGTTTAAGTCGATGTGTGAGAGCTCGCATTGTCATGATGAACAATGATTCGTCTTCTCTTGTTGGTTTTTCGAATTTCTCCGATGACTTCAGGCAAACAAATTGTAGTGTACCACTCAGAAGTGACCGTCCTACGTTGCTCAAGCGGAACAATCGCCACATGACCAGTTTTGCCGAAGAAACAGGCGACCATTTGCTTCGAAGTGCTTCTTCCACGAACAACTTTCGTTGGATTTGGCTCGTCTTTGAAGACCCACACGGTCGATTGTTGTTTCGTTACGGGCTCATACGCATAGATCCATGATTCGCTACCTGTGACGATCTTATAAACGTCTTTTGAAGCACCGCAATCGTATTTTTGCAACATTTCTTTGCACCAATCGACACGAGCCTTTTTTTGAGCGACTTTCAAATTGTGCGGGATCCAACGAGAACAAATCTTTTTTACGGCCAGATGTTCATGCAGTATCGAATGTATGCTGGTGGAAGAAATGTCCAAGGATGTCTCTATCTCTCGGTATGTCGCATGTCGATCTTGCATTATGAGTTCACGCACGGCATCAATGTTCTCTGGCACAGCAGCCGTTTTTGAACGACCTTCACGGAATTCGTCTTTGAGCGAGCTTCGGCCACGATTAAATTCATTATACCAATTTTTCACAGTTCTATAGGATGGTGCTTCATCGCCATACACAGATTTAAGTTCATCAATGCACTCTTGTCGTGATAATTCACGTCGAAAGTTGTGAAAAATGATGGCACGAAAATGTTCACGAGTTAATTCCATTTTTTTCTAGATTAATTTTTTCAAGTCACTGTAAACAACACAAATAATGGTCGTACGTCAAAACGTTTTGAGTACGATTATGCTTAAAAATGACAAACTTTCCAATGGAAATGTCAGATTGCACTTGGCAGCACTCAGTGTTGCCAGGCCAGAAATATATATAGCAGCCCTCGTAATTCGAATATAAAGAAACCGAATTAATTAATTTTATTTGGAGTCGTGGGTGTTTTTCTTGCTCACTCGTTCCCATTTTCCAGAGCCATTGCAGACATTAAGAAAAGAGCCTTTAATAATAAACGAAACTGAAAAAAGCTCCTCTTTCCAGCAAAAATTTTTTGAAAAGGTAATCGAGTGTGGAATTAAGCATCTTTTGCAGAAGTACTTACCAACTAGATTGATTTTAATAAGGCATGAGACTTTTATAATCAATTACTGAGAATCGATTACATTAATTATTGTAGGAAATAATGATGATCATTAGTTTGTATTTTAAGGTATTCCTTTTTAACATAAAGAACTAGTTGCATTGCTACTTTCTTTTTTGGAAACTATTGTAATGTATTTTGTAAGCGAGGAAGAATATATGGCCATCACAAAAGTAAGTCATTATGTTGCAAGTACTTTTTAAGGTAATATCTAATTTGTTGCTGGGTTGTCTTGTATTGAAGTTAAAAATTAATTTTTTATTCGAAAATAAAAAAGTATGAAAAGTGGCTTTTTGTCGCATCATTACCGTTATTATATATGAGAATAATTCCTAGCTAATTTTAAAAATTTGTTGTCTTGATTTTATTGTCTAAACGGGAATAAATACAAATTTTATTAAAGCTATTTTTTAGCAATCAGTTAGTTCTTCAATGAGTTTTTCACATTAAACAAAGGAGAAGTGTAGAGAAGTCGACACGCTGCCTCCTCAAAGCTTACATTTCTCAAGTCAAAGAGTTTATAACTTTAATGCTTTACTAGTATTCCTATACTAAAGAACAAGCTCGACTTTTTTCAATTTTTTTAGGTTTTTATACCTTTAGAGCTCTGGCTAACCCTCCATAAAAAAACACACAACTTTATTGGGAAAAACAAGTTTTATTATTTATTTATTTTTTGTTAAAATTTCCACCAATTGCAGCAACAATAGCAACAATTTAAATTTAAAACTTTAATTCTTGTTTAGATTTTAATTTGACTGTGTTGTTATTTTTTTCTTTTTTGCTTGTTGCTGCTTGTGCTGTTTGTTGTTACCAGCGTATTCGTGTTTCGTTGTGTTGGCTTTCGGTAAAAGTGTCTCTGTGTTTGTGTTATAAACAATTGATCATAGCAAAAATAAAAAAAAACTCAAACAGTGCAACTATTAATCAAATCGCACCTCGAACTTGCAAAGCTCTTCTATGATTCTTGGTATTAATATCTTTGTTGTTGTTGCTTCGAGTTGTTGAATTTAAAGTTTTGTATTAAAGTTGTTAGAAGAAAATATAAAAAATTTTGATTTTATTCGATTTATGTGAAAAACAAATAATCATACAGGGAGACCTGCTTAAATACAGAGAGAGAGCGTGAGGAGAAGGACGCGAGAGAAAATTAGAAACAGCCAGGCAAAGTTACTGTCAGCCAAATATACATTAACATGGTTGAATACTTTTAGAGTCGTTGTCTTTGAACCGCTTGTCATTGATGGTAATTTCATGTTGGTTTGTTTGCTGTTTTTTGAAATGCATTTTGCCAACACACAACAACGCGATCACTCGACACACACACATAGGAAAACACATATTCGCACTTTGTATTATGCATTTTTTCACATTTAGTTTGTTGTTAGTTTTTTTTTGCAAATGGTAGCGAACAAATACACACACACACATACATACAATATTCTTGTATTATTATGAAATTTTGTTTTCTTGCGCAATCTCTCACTATTAAACAACTAAAACAAACCTTGTATCAGTTGGCGGGATGTTTTAAGCGATCAAGATTAACCAATTTTTTTATTCTGTTAAAAGCATTCGTCATTATTTCAATTTTTACATTGATTTTGGTAAATCAGAAAAAAAAACAATGGAAACTTTACTGAACTCAAATACAGGTGAATATTTTTGAAGTTTTTAATGATACAATTTTAATAATATTTGAAAAAGACACAACAGTATTATTTGTCTGTAGAAGAAAAACAATGGAAAATAAGGAATTTTTAATTTGTCCTTGAAAATCTCTAAGCTTTAACTAAAGTATTTTAAAATTATTTAGTGATTCGGTGGTATACGCGTTTGTCATCCATTTTATCAAAAGTTTTTCTATGAAAGATAGTTGTTTAATCGAGTCATTTAATTGATTTGTAAGTGCTGCTTTCAATGTAATGAAGAATAAAAGAGTTTGGAGCCTTTAAAAGTAATTAGACAAATAAATCGATTTTGTCTGTCTGTTTTGTCTATATAACAAAATTACTCAAGAGTTATACGCGAGCCAAGATGTCTTTAGGCATTTTGAATAATGCGTGATGAACATATGACGTCTTTTTTTCGGTTTTAAGCATATTACGTGAATCGAGTAGAGAAAATGAAAAATTTTTCAGTGATTATGCTGTTTTTCATACAATCCAGAGCTTGATTTATATAAAACGTTGACTTAGAATTACATAAAATAAAGCATATTTCTTGAATTAAGACAAATATTAAAGTAGTCATATTAGGTTCCTTCGCGGTACAAGCGGTGGCTATGGTTATAAGGTTTACGTCTGCAGGGATAATGCGGAATAGATGGAAGTGTGCTGTTGCACTCTCAACAGACGGAGTTAGATAGTCTCCTACCCTGTTCTTGAAATTGCAACTTCGCTGGCTAAGCGAGTGGAGGGCACTAGTCGACGCTTTGTATTTCACTCAGTGGAAAGACCACCGTCAGGTTAGGGCGTACACAACCAGGTACTGACTTTAATCTGTATCACCTAATTACCATTACATTTGTGAATGTTCAGTGCTACTTCTTCCTGTTTAAATGTGTTACTACGCTGATTAATTTTGAATTTTAAGAGAACAAAAAGTTCTTGATTTTTACAAAAAATAAGCCGGCTCGAAATTATCGACTAGGCCTGCTTTTTTTTTTAATAGATTTAAGATTTCTATAAAAAAATTCGTCATTAATGCCAGTTTGTTAAGCAAAATGTAGTATAACGAAATATGCCAAATTCTAAGGAACAGATTTTTGTTTGCTTTTCCCCAGTTGCTGCATACATTACTTTGCCTTCTCTTCTTTTAGTCTGATGAGCTTCTGCCAACGGTAAAATAAGGTTAGGCTTTTAGACATTTGTAAATTTATTAACAGCAATTCAGAATTTGAATGAGGCAGAACAAATGCTAGAAGTCCATAAAAACATTTTTTTGTTCGTCATAAACTAAATTTTCTGGTCCTTAATTTATTTTGCATATGTGCAAAAGCTACGACGGCAATTTTTTCAAACTCGACCATTTACAGTTCGAATCAATGTATTGACAATCCAGTAACGTACACAAAATTCAAAGATTTTATCATTTGTATTTTCCAAGATATACCAGTTTAAGTATTAACTTTGTATGGGCGTGGCACATCTCGCCTTCTCGTAAAAAATAATCTATAGTTCCTTGAGAACATACAGGAGGATACTGTAACAATTTCAACAACAATTTCCGAAAGTGATGTGATTTTCATAAAATTTTTTTCTAAACTGCACAGTGTCAATATAATTGTGTGAAACAAGTGGAAAAAAAACTATAAATTAAAGGGTGTCCGTATATTAACATGGTCATCGATATAGCTTTAGTTTTGCAACCGTAGTAGTAAGGCATTAAGAATTCTCTTGGAGTATGAACAAATATGTCAGCTATAAAAATAAATTTTAAACAATCAGTTTAGAAATTAAAGGGTTTTTCTAAATGGACGTGAATTTCAAGAATATGGTCTTATCTTTTAAACCATAAAAGGAAGGCGCTTAAAATTTGTTCAGAGGTGTACCGATATATCGTCTAAAAGAATAAGTACAAAATATTTAAATGAAATGAAGGGTATCCCAATAGGAACGTGATTTTCATAGGTATGTCCTTGTTTTTTTGAACCCAAAAAGGTTGAGATTATGAATTAACGCAGGATTTGTTTTGTGAAGTCGCTAAAAAAGCATTTAAACAAAATTAACATTAACAAGTAAGAGAGCTATATTCGGTTATGCTGAATCTTATATTCCCTTCACCATATATGTAAATCTAATTTATTGAAGTAACACAACAGATATTGGGGTGACTAAGTATCAAGAAATAAAAAAGAAATATTAAGTACTTCATTTACATAATTTGACATAAGAATGTCATGGTCTCTTAATGGGTTAAGCATTTTTAAAAATTTTAGTATTTCCTTAAAGATCTCTTCAAAAGCTTTTAAATATTATCCATATTGATATTTTAAAAAATTTGAAAATTTCAGAGTGCCGTAACTCGGAAAAATGGGCGAGTGCCAATTTTTTCAACTGATGTTTTTTCTTATGTTTTTAATTCTCCTTCTCTCCATATATATATATATATTTATTGAAGTGACTTCATTGTTCCAAATGACATGGAAAAATTGGAGGCAGGCGTGGTGTTTTGCCCATTGCCTCGAAGGACATGGATCGATCTTGCTGATTTCTAATACCACCTCTTCCCACGCTATGTCTAATCGATTGGTATATTTAAATTTTCTTTAGCTGATCTAGTGCCTTGGCAAACTTGATTTTAGTACTAAGAGGGACGGACGGACAGACTCAGAATATATAACAAACGGAATTACAAACTTTTTCCACTGTTTGGGGTGAAGGGTAAAAAAAGTGTCCTTATAGCAACATGATTTTGACTGAGCCTTATTTTTAATTTACCCAAATTATGTTTTACTATGTCCACTGTAACAATTTTAATAAATAAAATTAAAAATTAAAAGGTGATCTATAGATGGTACGGATCCCAACATATGTGCGCCAAGCTCACGATTGGCGGACTTATTATATATTCATATAAATAAATAAAATCAGACGTCAGATAAATTTTATTCAAGCGGCTTAACGGGACAGGCAGCATAGTAATTAATTAAATAATTTATTAATAAGATAAATTAAAATAAATAATATAAAAATAAATAAACAAATACATTTTAGAAAAACTTTAAAAGCGACAAGTACTCAAATTAGCGAAGGAAATTATGCTGATAATACTCGTTTAGATGATAGCACAGCAATGATGTTGACTTTATTTTATGGTCTCTCACCTCAAGTCGCTGTTTGCCGACAAATGAAAAGCAAAAGATAATGAATCTACAAATTTTTAAGCTGAACTTAGCTAAACGTCTTTCTTAACGCTTTAAAAGGCACAAAAACTACACGTTCATAAAACTTAATTTTACTACATAAGTCCCGTTAATTTACAAATATCACGCTTAAGCAAAAGTGTGCCAATGGCCTAGGGTAAAAGAAATTAATGTCTAGAACAGAAAAGAACCGTTTAAATATTGTTTGTTGTTGTTGTTTTGTTTTCCATATTTGTTAAACAAATAGAAAAGACAGACCTTATCTAAGCAAACTGTCTAGCGTGGATTTAATTATAAACCACACTGTATTTAAGTTTATCATTTTGTCAAGTAGTCACAGTAATTTTAAAAAAAGTCGCCGATAGCGCTTTAGCTCTGTAATAAATTTCTTACACTGTCGTAAATTTTAATCAACATTATTAAGTTACAGCAAAGTGCAAATTTAACAGCAATTAGGTATCGTTGTTAAACAAAAACTGGCAACATAATTCTCTTTTATATTTATTTTTCAAGTTTAATTAAATTACTAAAATATTTATACATATAAAAAAAAACAAGTTCCTATGTATGAAATGTTTTTTGTTAGTTTTTGTCTTCCTTCTTAAAAAATCTTAATTTAATTTCTTATGGTTTTAAGATTCCCATACATATGAATTAAGAATTACTTATGTATGTATGTATGTATGTCATTCATCAAATCTACAAAAGTAATTAATTAATCTTATGAAATATGCTTGATTCTCTAACATAATCTTCTATGAAACATCTACAAGAATAAGAGAAATAACTGTTTGTTAATAAGACTAAGCCAACAATTATAATTAAAAAGCAGATAAAATTTATAGACTTGAATTTATTAAAAAAAAAATAATTTCTAAAAAAGAAAAATGTTTTTTTCTTTTTATGTATTCAAATGGATGGGCATGGCATAAAAGAAAGAAAATTAAAAAAAAAGCTTGATAAGATTAGAACATACAAACACACATTTAATAACATGCAACAAATAAACTCATCATCAGCAGTCGCAAAGTGACAATATGCCGTTAAACACAAGTAACACACAGCCGTTGCAGTTAAATAATAGAAAACGCAGAAAAAGAAACATTAATTTAAAATTCTTAAAACCAAAGAGCTTTTAGTAAACATTTAAGAGCAGCCATACAGAAACCTGTTAAGAGTTATAATGTTACCAGCAACTCTTTTCATTAAACTCACCAAACTAAGATAAGAAAACAGTGATGGACTGCTGGAGTACAAAAGTACTTTCCAAGAGTACTTTTGCTGACCTGCAAACGACTTAATTATGAATTTTAAAACATTTTTTTATTCCAAAAAATAAATAGCGGCTGCAGGGCTATCTGCACTCACTCATAAAAAGTTCGTAAGCGCTCGCTACTGAAAGACCTTAAAAACTATAATATAAAAAAAATTCTATAACAGAAATAACACTGTTTGATCAGGTCGACACTCATATACAAGCATGTCAAAAATTCCGCTCGAAAGTGAAATGATTTTTCAGTTATCATCGGAATGGTTTTAGTTTTCATAGATTCCGTTCGGCTTCATTAAACAGATAATAATTCTAACCCACTTTTTACTATTATGTGTTAAATAGGACAATATAACAACAACAACAACAACAGGCTTAGCAAAACGAAAACACTTGGGTTAAAAATAAAAGAAACTTAAAATATATGAGGGTTAAATTAGACGTGCCATACCATAACGTCATAGCCGTAACCATGGACATAACCATAATCATATTTAATGCCAGCGAATAGTGGTGCCATAGCCATAAGCAACTCTTGTTTGTTTTGCCGTTTGCTACGAGAGCAGAGCAAGGAAAAATTTAAATTAAAATGGCTAAAACAATGCAGCGAACGTGAAAAAGAAGAACAAAATAAAAACAAACAGTTAATACCTAAATTCAATAGTCAACTGCATGTGGTTATGGTAAAAATCAAAATTTAATTAATATCTATGGTTACGGTTACGGTTATGGCTATGGCATTATGGCATGTCACCAATAATCAAATACAGTATTTTCCATAAGTTTGGTTTGAACAGCTCGTTTATATGGTTATGGTACAACTAATTGAACATTTATATTTGTGTTCGATGATTAACCCTTCAGAAGTGAACAAGTTGAAAAATACTTTAAAAATTACAAAAAGAAATATTCAAATATTTACATGATTGTCTGTTTAACTTTTACTTAAATATTGAAGTTATTAATCTAGAATTATTTATAATTATTGTATTCTTTTTAATGACTTTTCACCAAACTTACAACAATAAAAGTATGTCCTGCTTTTTATTAAATAGAATAATTTAAATTTTTTATAAAACTTTTATCAAAATATTTCTCTTTTTTTGACAATTAAGGGAAAAAAATATCCTTTGCTTAAAAAATCAACTTCACATAGAACATTGAAAGTTATTTTATTCCAAAAGATTTCAGCGTTTTGCGTTTACTGTCTTACCAAAATACGGAATTAATTCCACTTCTGAAAGGAATTTAGCTCTATGAAACGGCTTATAAATATGGAAACTATTGTTCAGTTTCTGCAGTTTACGTAAACAAAATGTTGTTGTTGTTCGAATGAAATCCTGAGGAAAAGAAATTTTTGAAATATATAACATTCGGCAGGATTTCCAAGAACTTGTGAAAGCTTTGAGTTTATTTATTTATTTATTGTCAAATGACAAGAAGCCCTCAAGGCCAAATCTGCCATGGATATATGCTTGGTAATATAAATTCAAACTTATTACCAACTCTTAAGGCCACCCCTCGCAAATATAAAAATGGCCATCGAGACGTGCTTTGACCCTCAATAATCAATAATGGTAATTAATTTAATCGGGATAATTAAATAAAAAATAGCACGAAGTTTTTGTGAAAATTAAATTTTAAAAAAATATTCCCGTGTCTTTAAAAAATAATATTTAAATAAGATAAACAAAAATATTAAAGTTAGTGTTTCTGTTTAGATTCACTCAAAGTGTAATTCGAACTCACTTTAAAAGACTAGCCAGCACTATTTCTTTAAACTTTTTGACTGAGGTTGATATGGTACAAAATAAGTTCAATCCTTAGCAACCCTTACAACAAAAGAGCTTCCCATTATAAGGGATGAATGAGACGGTTTTAAAAGCACGTTTATCCTTGCCGAATTTGCCAATGAAAACCTTCTCACTAGATACTTCGGGCTGCCTGTTGTAATTATCTTATAGAACAATCTCATTTTCCTGATAGATATAATGTCAATAAAATCCCAACCTAATAGTGTTCGGCTGAATGAAGACACATGGTCACGACACATGGTCACGACACATGGTCTATTAACAGAATTGCAATTTACTAATATTTATATGTATGGTTTCAAAATAAAATTCGATAACATAAAGGAATATTGGAAGGCACAACGATAAAACAAGTCTTCTTCTAACCTCAAGCGGAATATAGTATTCAACATAATAGATTCAAAAGAAAAACATATTCTAAAAAATTGTTTTTGTTTAAAATGTAATTATGCGAACGAACGAACACAATTCACGCAAACTTAACAGAATGAAGGTTGGTCGAATTGGCAGCAACATTAATTCCATTTTCTTCAATGCGCAGCATTTCATTGCTTTTTATACATTCATTTTCTATATGTCATGACAATGAGATTTTACTCGTTTTGCAATAATTAAGACACAATCACATAGATAATGATATTTTAATAAAGTTCTCCATTAAATTTGTTTTTACACAATTTTTAGACTAAAGGTCCACTGTTACTACTGCTTAAAAAATAGTTTTAAGATCTAGTGTCTGTTTCAGTAATAACTTCGTGTATCAAACGTTTATTAAATAGCTGATACAAATGCAGATCTTTTAGAAGTGGCACATTGGACATGCTAGAGTTTATAATGGTTGCAGTGTTTATTTAACCAAATGCGATTAAAACGGAATCAGTGTCTTCCTTATAAAAAACAAAACTTTCTAAATCAGTATAATTTTCTTCTTTCAGAAAAGCACATTTACGAGGATGTTTGTAATAAATTTCATCTTGAACCCACCTGCATTGTATATAATTCTTTTTTTAAAGACACTTTTGATTTTGTTCTTTATGTCGTAAAATTCTTAAAATGAAGATCTTAAATGCAAAAGGATTAAAAATATATTATTATTATTTAGTTAATGCATTATTTTATGATCGGACAAATGTATTTGTTTGGATCTGCACGTTATCCCCCTCTATTTAATTTATTGAAACAGGTAAACCCAGTATTTAATTTTAATATCAAACAAAATCGATCAGCATATAGTTTTTAATCGATATTATAATAATACTTTATAATGATTACTCTTAAGTTCAATAAAAAGTACCAAAAAAAGTACGGTTTGTGTAACTGTATCATACCTGTTTTCAAAGCAATAATACACATTAAAATATTTCTCAAATATAAATAAAACGACATTAATTCAAGAATTAAGAGAGTTTTTATTTAAGCAGCAGTCGCAGCAACACTTGCTGTATCGTTAAAAACAAAACAGCAGCAACAGCAACAAGGCAGTGCCTTGTTATATTTTGCTGCTATCGTTAACTTACATGATGGCTTTACTTTGCTCATTTATATTCTGTTGTTGTTGTTGCTGCTGTTGTTGTATCTGAATTGTTGGTTGCTTGCATGGTGCAATGAACCCAGTTCGCGTTGACCCACTTACGATGTTGTTTTTGCGATTATTACCGAAGAGCTTCTGATGAATCGGTCGTGTGCTCACTCTAGTGCTGTTTTCTTTTTTTTGTTTTTGCAGTTATTGATGTTGTTTTTCTTCTTAATTTGGCTGTATTAGTTGTAGTTGTTGCTGTTTAGTACAACTTGCTTGTGCAATCATCATGTTTTTATTTATTATTTGTTTGCTTTTTTTATTTTGCACAGTGCGGTAGAACACAGTCAGCCACTAGCATTTTACTTTGAAACTCATAACTGTTCGGCACTCACACACAAATTTACACATCCCTGCAATCAAACAAAACTTGTCATTAATGTTGGTGTGCGTGAGAGTAATTCAAAATGTGCAAACATTTTTATGTGCATTCATAGAAATTAAATTTGAACATACTTCTTCTTCTTCTTCTTTATGCAATTTGTCTGATGTTGTTGCTTGTGTGTGTGTGTGTGTGTTACAATGAACAAGTATGTACCAACATTCTTAATGTTGATGATATATTTTTCATATTAAATTCGCACTTAATCGTCCCTCTGTTGCTTTTTCTAATAATTTGTTGTTTGAAAATACTGTTCATATAAAATTAGGATTCTATTTAATGCTCTTGAAATAAATTTTGTTCTTCACTCTGAACAATTTGTTCTTTCATATTTATTCTATTTTAATTGAATATGACTGAATTTTAAGGAAGTGATGAAGCATAAACTTGTTTTTTAACAAATTAGTTTTCTTTCCAGATTTCTAAGCTTAAGGGCAGCCTGAATTTCAGGTTTCAACATCTGAATTAACTTCTGTTCGGAAAAATAATCGTGAAGACATGTATAGAAAAATTTCTAAGCAAATTTAAATTTTAATATATAGAGCCCAAAAAATAAATAAATAAAACTTAAATAAAAAAAATTTACCAAAAAATGTGTATCAAATTTGGCTGAACAGTATGTTTTGTTTCAGTTGACGGAAAAGTGCTGTTTCTGTATTACAAGCGATCAACTCATCTGAAAGATTTGTATACAAAGCGCTCAGTGTTTTGAGTCAATTCCACATAAGTTTTTTCACATGAGTTGAACGCATGTGATACAAAAATAGCACATAAATGTGATAAGAAAAATGAAAATTTTTCTAAATACTGCTATGTGACCATGTCCATAATTATTTCGTGCTCCCTTCCTAAAATCTATTTCGCTGATTTATGAAATGGATAAAGGTATATGTTTTAATTCGTTTACCCCGTTAAAGGTGGTCTTCAATTTTGTTACGATTCTGTGTCATGAATTTCTATTCAAACTATCTTTCAAATCTTATTGAACTTGGGATTTTGATCTTTGCTGAACTATTACTATTTAAGCTTTAATATACATATATACCCAAGGCATGCAAATTGCGCAAGTTTTTTGCATCGATTTCTATAATAGATGAAAGCAGTTTATTGCACGCAAAAAAATATGGTTGAGGTAACCATAATCTAAGAGCAACATACTATGGTTGCATTATATGGTTGCTAACAAAACGTAGTATTGTTACATTTGCAACCATATTGTTGTCCAAAGTATAGACATAATAATTTTCAAATATAAACATTAAACGCTGTAAGCATACATACATACATGCATATTTACTTCAACTTTTTTTAAATGTTTTGGTTCCCTTGTTATTTGTTTTTGTTATTTTGCATATTATTTTTGATTATTTATTTTGTACATAAATTTTTATTTTTTTCACTTTCTTTAACAACGAAAAACAATTTCAAATTTTAGCTACCAGAAAAATTACTAAACTGTCAAGTACTAGAACAAAATATTTTTTAGCGCAAACATTATTCTGTTGCTTTTAACCATACTTTGATTGATGATAATATATTATGGGTAAATATTTTATATTATTTTTAATAAGTTATAAAACATTGGTTGTGGTTGAAATTTTTTTAGAATAAAACCAACCATGTTTCATTTTTGATGCACAGTAACCATATAATCGTTAAAAGTTAAGTTTTGGTTAAAACAACTATAATTGGTTCTCCGCAACCATACATTTTTACAAAGAACATAGTATGGTTATTGTGACCATACCACAACCATGTTTTTTTTCTGCGTGTGCCAAATATAATTTCCAAAAATTTGTCTTACTTCGACAACAACAAAAATATTTTATAAGATTAATTTCTTTCAAAGAAAATTATTAAGTGGTTTGTTAATATTTGATCACTAATCACGTGGCTTCACACTAAAAAAGCAAATTAAAATGCGATAAGAATTCACATAAAAAGAATTAATGAAAATATGTGAAGTATTTTATTTGTTAATATATCAACCGTTATTTTTTTACTTTATTTTGTGTCCATTTTCGTAACAGTGGTAGACATATGGGAACACATTTTTAAAAGTAATATAATCTACTTACATTGCTCACGTGTCGCACTGTTCCCCGGTAGCTACTTTTTTTAATCGTGAACTTTAAGTGACATAGAAAATCAGACCTTTTTAAAAAATTCATGAATTTCCTGTACTTAAACTTTAGGATCTAAAAGCCAATCTAAGTGCATCATTGATTGATGGCTAATTGTCCAAAAGCGGGCCTTTACTTCTGTTTTACTATTCAAACTAATATAGATTTTAAATTATTATAGTTAAGATTATTGTTTTTTTATTTTACTTGTGCTTTTTAAGATTTGCTTTCTTGATATTTTTACGATAATAAGATCTGGCAAAAATTGTGTTTTTATCCGTATGAAAGCACTAATGGTGTGTTAGCTAACAAAAGTTGAGCTACCCCAATAGCTGCGTTGGTACAGTTGCTTGCTCTTAAAAAAAGATCGTGAGTTCGAGCCCACCTTCGGACATGCGTACAACGGAAAATAATAATTGTTATAATGCAATTAAAGATTAAGAAGCAGTGCAAACTTTTCGAGAAGCAAAATACAATTATTGTGTGAAGCCATGGCAGATTATTGAGAGGAGACGTATAATTCAATATAAGAGTAACAGATAATTGTCAAGACTTCCTGTACAATATGAGAAAGGGCTCTAGCTGTAAGAGCAGTAAAGTAACAGCGTAACAACAGTCAGTGTACAGCAGATGTGTGTTGTGGCTGTTAAATAAAGGGGATGACTGGCTTGGATAAAAGGTGTAGTGGAGTTGTCTGTGGATGGTTACCTAGAGTCTATATCTGTTATATTTTTGTCTTGATAAAAGTCAAATCATTGTCAATACAAAAATTTATCAGGGGGCAAATTACGGCATTCGAAATTGATCGAAATTTACATTTAAATTCTATTGAAATTTCGATCGTTATCGAGTGCCGTAAATTGCCCCAAAGTTTAGACTCCTCTTATTAGTGTTATTGTAACGTTAAGACAATCTTGCTAAGCCTCCACCTCAGACAACTTTGTCTTGATAACAAACGTCAATAAGTTGTCATTTCTTTTTATTTACTTTTTCTTATTCAACAAATATATTGCGCCAAAAAGTAATATTTATATTAATGGCAAATATTATTCGTTTTTATTGTTCTGGTTGTTAACTTTACATACATACATTCGTGTGGATTTGTTCCACATATTATAAAGGAGAAAATCTTTGGCAGAAGTCCGGCAGTGCATAATAACCTACCTTCAGAACTAAAAACATGATAATAAATAAAATACGTCTTCCCCTATACACTGATATGAACAAAAACTAGACAGCTGCTCTACCGACGTTTTGTTACGTATCAAGACAAATTTATATCAGGTATAGACTTTGGGTTAAGGTTACTAAACAAAGCATCAAGTAATTCATGTCTCGCCGGAGTAACACTGTAGTTTAGCGTGGATGGCTGCGTTTGTAATAATAACGCATGTTTAGTAAATACCGAGACCATAGGATTCACAGGACCGTAGAATCGAAAAATATAGCCAGATAAGGCCACAAAGCAAGAATACAGAATTTGCTATGAGCCACAGTGGTTTTTGCAATCAAAAAAATTCGTACGTTTGTCTAAAAAGGGGAAAAAATTAACAATATTTTAACTCTATAAAATTTGAAGTAATAATTTTGGCCGCATCAATTAATTCTGTTACCTTAAAATGCAATCATGTTGTCACTATGACATTGTTGTTACTGGTGTTTTGCCAAAGCTTTAAAATCTTTTCCTTTTAAAATTATATTTCTATTTGTAATATTTTTAATTTCCTTAAGCAAACCAAGAAATATGCGAATACAAAATGTTTAACCCAGTGAAATAATTTTATATCACACAAACATAGATAATTAATTTTAGTATGAATATTTATGTATATTTATCTATAGCACATACATATCTACATACATATTTTATTTTGTACCCACCGTGCTTCTTAATTTTAGTTTCTACTGCACCTCTTCCTCTATTTGCAAAGTTTTATTTTTTTATTTTTTAAGTGCAAAAAATAAAAACAAAACAAAAAAACGATAATAACAGCAAAAATCCAACGGTACCTAAAGACCTGCTGCCTGCATAGAAATGCAATTTGTACGAATAACAACAGCAACAATACAGCAGCAATAACAAAAACAATATTCAACTTAAAGTTTCATTTATTCAAGTTTTCTTGTTGTACGTGTAAAAAAGCAAATGTGCGTAGTTGGGGTTTTTGTTGCTGTATATTTTTTTTGTTAGATTTGCATTAGTGTTCGTAAGTTAAACAGTATTTGTATTGAAATCTTTTTGTTAATGTGTAGATTTTTGCATTAAAGCAAAGTATGCATATTGTTGTTGTTGTTGTACTTGCTGCTATTGTTGGCTGCTTGAATGGATAAAGTACTTTAGACTTGTTGTGGCTTCATTTCCAAAGTAAAGTTCTTAGACAATTTGACCCATATTTAAATACTCTACTCTATTGCCTCTGCTGCTCTACTCTAGGTTACTACTCTCACAAAAACAAAACAATAAAAAATTACAAAAAAAAAAAAAATCTAAAACAAAAATTTATTTACATATAAACACACTTTACACACTTACATTTATTCATTTAAACATGTTTGCAACTGCAATAATAATCATTTGCGCTACATTAAGAGAGAAAATAATCATTTATAAGAATGTTTTGTGTGCATGTGCATGTGTGTGTTATTTTATTATTTTGGTCATACAACAAGCATTGAAATTGTGTCACGATTTTAACTGTGTACTTCTTTCTGTAATTTTAATTATTCATATTGGGAGTATATTGCAAAAATTTACAAAGAATTTAAAATTGAAATTCCTCAAACTGATTTAGAATTAAATGAGATCTTTTTTTGTTAACAATTAAATGATTTAGATGTTGATATGTACATATGAACAGATTTTTTTTAAGTTTTGTAATATAAATTGCCATAAATATTAACAGATGTGATATAAACAAGATTTTCTTTAGAAAGGCATAATTAAGAATTTGAATTTGAAAAAAGCTTACTTTTTGGTGTTGAAGAGTTCTTTTATCGCTGTCAACTTTTTACATTTTTTTAAAAGCTTTTGTAAAGTAAGATTTCACTAAAATTCTTCAAATAAAATTTTGTTGCAGAGATGCCGTTTCTTTTTTACGACATTTACACTATGCAATTTTTCATGAAACTTGCATGGTGAGGCAGGAGGAGTAAGCAATATGGTATTGCTTGAGTTTTAAGGGGATGTTACTGTTGCTAATGTTTATTTTTAGATAACGCATAACACTGTAACTTAAATAGAAAATTGAGAGAAAAAAATGCCTCAAAAAATTGCATAGTGTAAATCTCACTCAAATCGTTTTTCTTCTTTACGTTTTTTTAAACTTTAATATTGCTGGCAAATCTTTATGCTTTTAAAGCAAATGTGTGCTCGAACATTGTTTGTTTTTAGCTAAGCGTTTTTCCTACGCTTAACTGCAAGTTTGGCCATTAATGTTCGAACATATTCTTCGTTTATTTAATTTAATTTTTTTTAAGTAATTCCTTGAACGTCCTTAAATTACTTAACACAATCTTGCCCAGGTGTCTTTAATCAGTATAATTATTGCGGCCGAATTGATGTCCACCAAATACTGAATCAGTTAATCATATTGGATTCTTCATTTCAGAATTGTGATTGAATGCTACTTTCATCTGAAGTCCTAAATAGGGTTCATCATCCGTAAAGTTTTTTTTTTATTTTCTATTTTTCAATGAATTTTTGATAAGATAAATAAACATGCCTGACGAAATTAGTTTAGCCATCTTTTAAGTTTAAAAATGATACATAGATATGTATGATTTATATTATATTGAACACTAACGTGTCGCTATCCCAATGGCAATTATGGTACCACTACAACCATCCAGTTTTTTACTCGATTATGCACATCAATATTGAAGTTACTGGTTCGAAATTTTAAGACCTTTCTTCTTGGGAGTTCCCACGTAATGACAACTTTTTACTTCGAAAGGGAGGTACCACGCCCACTGTCGCTAAGCAATTGATATTAATAAGGAATGAAATTCAAAGCTCTAGGCAAAGACTATAAATATACTAAGATGTTTCACTGCCGTACATTCTACATCCAGTGCATATTTTGTCGATGGACGTACTGCTACTGCCACTTTAAGAGTAAAATCACAAAGAGAGATTATTATTCTCAGCAAACTTGTTACTCTCATCTCACATTAATTCATTTGTATATACGTGCATACGAATGTGTATATATTTACATTATAAAATATCCAAGGTAAACAAATGTTACCGATTGTGTATTTGTATGGTAACAATATGTGTTTTGTTGTTGTATAAAAGAAATAACACCGATTTACACCGAATATTAAATTCATTTATTATCAATATGAAAATTTATTATTCGGAACCTTTTCGATTTTAATTTACTTTACTTTTTTAGTTACTATATGTTTGCTGTGTTTTTGTATACTGTCTTTTTGTTCCTGTCTTTTTCTTTTATTGATTCAATAGAGTTCTTATTTAATCAATTTGGCATTTGATATAAGACTTTTAAGTTTTCTATACAAAATTTGGGTAAAATCCACTAATGAGCTAAAATAGCAGTAGTGAAATGGCCATATGAATATACTTTATATAGTAATTCATAAAATGTATAGTAATGCCGATTTCTGTAACATTTTTTGTCAGTTGTTAGTATTTTCAAGTAGAAGGTTTTTACGGAAGAAAATTTTTGAAAATCCTTCCAGAAAAGTCGAAAATTTGAAAAATTAAAAAATTGGTGATTTTAATAATTTGTTCAGGATAATTAGCACAATATTTTTTAAAGATAATAAATTTAATTTAAAATTCCCGTAATTTAATTTTAATTATTAACTTGCAAGTGCCCATATAAAAGGCATAAATAAATTATCGTGGTGTGTTGTGATATTTCATTTGTTGTCTTAATTTTCTTTTTCATCATCTTTTAAATGGATAGAAGAGCCAAAAAAAAGTCAGCCGAAAAAAGTCATTATAGAGTATATAAAGAAAAATAAAATCAGGTGGCAAATTACGACACTCGATATCGATCGAAATTTCAATAGAATTTAAATGTAAATTTCGATCGATTGAATGCCGTAATTTGACCCCAGTGTTGATAATTGTTGTTTTTGCTTAAACTTTGATTTTTGTATTTACTTTATTGTTTGAACAAAAAATTTTAGTTTATTTAAAATGTTTGTGAGAAGTTTCCTGAAGAGCTAAGTAAACGGTATCGAAATGGCCATCGAGAAGTGCTTTTACCTTCAATAATCAAAATCGGTGATTTTAATAATTTGTTCGGAATAATAATATTTTAAAGATTAAAATAATTTTTTTGTACAAAATTTTGGGTGAAATTATTTCTTAATGGCTTTCCAAATGAAAAATAGAAAGTTCTTGGTGTAAAATATGGAAAATTTCGATATTTCAACGATTTTCTTGCTATTAATGCAGAATAATAGATATAATTAAACCTTGACAAATTCTGACATAAACATCGGAAATGTATATCCGTTCTAAGAACTATAAAAACACGCATAAAGATCTTATAAATACTATTTTGTAAAAACAGCAGCTAAAAACATAAAAAATATATTACGAAGCAATGTGCATAATGTACTAAAATTATTATGTCTGGTTTGACGAGAATAACTCTTGTCACAAAAAACAGGTTGGAAGTTCCGAATTTGCTTATACTTATGTTGCTAAGAAAGAAATGCTCATGGGAAATACATGAGTGTAAAGTAACAAGTACTGGGAAAGTCTAAATTTTAAAGCGCCAGTAATTTATTTTGTTTGGCAATTTTAATTTATAAATTTAGCTATTAAATTCATATTGAGGTTTATATAGTGAGGTTTATATATATTATGCCTATATGCAGGTTAAATAAACTTAAAAAAAATTTAATAATAAATATACATAAATAAGTGCCTTATTTTATTACCATTGTTTAAAATTTCTTAAAAAACATATTAAGTATCTACAAGGATAAATGCTAAAATAATTACTACGTAATTTAGGGTATGATTTAGGGTATGGTTCGGTTTGATTATGCATATTTTTTAAAATACACAAATAAAAATATATAGTTACCCTACAATAACAAGAGCAGTCATATAGTTTCGTTTTTAAGCTTATTTTACAAACAATTTTTAAATAAGTAGGAAAAATAGAATTCAGAAATAAAATTTTATGAAGCACATTCTTCTTTATATGTAGCTATGAAAGTATGTATGTACGTTTCTATATGTTAAATGTGTGTTTTGGTCTCTCAATACTTTCCTTTAACAAAACATTTCTTATGAACATCCACACACATTTTGAAACGCATGTGTGTATGAATCTGTCTTGTTTACAAACTAATATTGTGCTCTCTTGAGTTTTGGTTGCGCTCACAGAAATTTTTTCCCTCTTATCTCTTACCCCCGCTACCATGAAACTGTTCATAATTTTTGATTTTTTAAATGTTCAAAGTGCAACATCTTTATAAATTTATTGTCTTTGCTCTAGGTCTTATTACTCTAGACACAGTTTGATAATTTTTCATTTTGTATGGGAGGTGCCACGCCTACCATTTCAATTCAGGCAGTTTTTTTTTCCAGTTGTATACATTATTAGCAAAGTTACTTGTGCAAAATTTCAAGATTTTAAGTGTCACGTTAACCAGAAAAATAAGTATCAAATTTTACCAACCGTATATCTGACAACAAACTGTGCAAATTCCACAAAGAACGGTCCACTGGTGTAGGTAGCTACAGCTTTCCGACAAATAAAGAAACAAACACATATTGTGCTTTATATTTCAAAGTCCCACATCCAGAAAATAATAAAATAGTTAAAAATGCTAGGAGTGGACACGTTAGCATAATCACGGTTGATAAGCTTGTCGTTATTGGAACTGGTATTGGGACTGGGTTAATGAGCTACATTCAAGAAAGTACAACAAAGTTTCCCGTGTCAAGAAAAATATGAATAATAAGAAGAAAAAAACTTAAAATACTCAACTATGCAATTAACCGCTCAGTAGATTCTATTAAAGGATTTACAATGTCGTTGTTTAGCTGTCCATTTTTTTTACTTTTCTTTTTTTTTTTTTTCTTTATACAATTTAATTAAATCTTATATTTAAGAGAACAACAACAATTTCTAATGCCAAATAACTGCGCTTTATGCATTGACCTAATAGATATAAGCAATTAGAAAACCCACAGTTAAAAAGACTAGAAAACACATACTATACGCGAATGTTAAAACAAGAATTAAAGAAAAATTTATTTTAGCGGTAAATTAATTATTTTATTTCACAAATAAACTCTACACAAATGACTAACGATTCTTATTCGCAGCATAAAAAATGGCATCTATGCCACCAGCAGAAAAAAAAAACCAACCCAAATAGAAACTCTACTAAACACACACACGCAAATCAATCAATCAAACATAAAATATTATTAAAAAAACTAGCAGATATTAATGGATTTCTCGTAAAACTGTGTTAAACAACAGCCAAAAAAAAAATTAGATAGAGACAAAATTTAAGAGAAAACTTATCAATTTTAATTAACAGTTTACAGTTAAGAGTACATTTAACAGTATAGAATAATAGTAGAGAAATCTATATTTATTTTAAGTTTATAACAGAAATACACTGTAAAGTGTAAAGTAACAATAAATATTAATCAAACTGTAATATTAATAAATAATTGTACACAAAAGAATTATATTCTTTAATTATCAAATTTATATCACATGTGTGCTAATGCATTTGAAAAGTAAGTTAAGTTATATTACAGAGCATTTATTAACAGTTTCACGGTTAAATAATTGTTACTCTGTTGAATTATTAAAATTAAAGAGCATTTTCTATACAAAACTTTTCAATGAGATGGAAAATTCATAAAAATACTCTTAAGAGTTTTTATAGGGTAATTTCTTTGAAGTTTGATTATATATCTATAAAATTAACAAAAAATTATAATTTTAATTTTCGTTGAGCAATGTATCGAAAATGTAAATAAAATATAAATTGTAATATTAAATTGCTACTTTAATCTCGAATAATTATTTTAAGTTTAGCAAAAAGGATTAACAATATTTTTATTTTAAAAATTGACCTCTTGGGCTTGAAATAATTAGAATAAAAAATTAATTACAAAAGTAAAAAAACAATAATATTCCAATTAATATGTTTAAAATGATTTCATTTTAAAGAGAATGTAGTGAATAAGATTGTTGCTAGCTCTTCGCAAAAATTTAAAAAATATAACATTATTTCAGTAAAACTTTTAGTAGTCCCGTCATTGAAATTCTAAGAAACTTTCCGATTTTCACTATTTTGCTTTACGGAAACAACAATAATATTATCGCGTGGAAAGATAGTTTTTTGTGGTAGTGTTTTACATGTTTTCAAATGAACATCCCTCCTGTAATAGTCTAAACAGTGCTTTTTTTCTGTAACTAGAGTGAGAAATTTCTCACAAGAGTAAGCTACAGTAAATAATGAATTTTATATTATAAAAAAATAAAGAAGAAATAATAAGAAAGTTACTCTGCTAACCCTGCTTAAAACAAGGAGAAAAAGAACATGTAACAAAATTTCTCACTTGAATTACAAAAACGAGGCGCACGATTGAGAAGCTCATAATAAGAACTACCAATCATGATTGATTTTTAAAGATCAAGGATTTGGAATTATGGAAATCCCAGAATTTATTGTAATGCCGAAATCGCAATAATTCCCAGAATTTCTAAATGTTTTTATTTTTTAATGCCCAGTATTTTTTGCTCCCGGAAAAATAACTTCAACAAATAATTGACGGCTTGTTGTCTAGCAAGTCAAGCGATTTATTGTATGAGAAATTTATTATCAAAAAAGTGAAACCGTTTAAGGAAGTTTGTTTAAAGTTACTTTTACAAGATTTTTTCCAATAATGTTCTCACAACTCATGTTGAAGTTTTCTGTATTTCATTTCTTGTGTCACTTTAAATAATGCAAAATGACCTCAAGAAAAAGAGCGAGGTTGAGGCCTCAAAATTTCCGAGAAATTAGAAAAATTGAAAATTAGCTTTCAATTTGGATTGGAAAAATTACCCAAATTAAATTGGAAATTTGAAATAACTTTTAATAAATTTTAGACCAAATAAACCCTTAGAAGTCATATTGTAGTCTACAATACTTTTAAGGAAATACGGACCACACATAAATTGTATGAAAAATAGTATGCAGCGCACTGATCCACTTTGTCGGACTAAATGTGACGACTGTGTTTTTAAAACAAACAATTCAACTAGAAATGGGCTGCTTCAACCGTCATAATTTCCAAGTAAAAATTAGATTTTTCTCAAGTTTTTAAAAGTTATAATTCTGTTTTTCGCTCAAGTTTTGACAAGCGTTAAGAAATGTCAAAAGTTTGGACAAACGTTTAGAATTGTCAAAATATGTATATTTAGGAGTCTATAAATATTAATTGCTTGAAAACCGGCGGCCAGTATGTACATATACAAATAAACAAACTGTTTAAACTTGTTACAATTGAACTCAAAAGCAATAATCTTCGAGAGTTTAGCGTTTTGCGATTAAAAAACACGCGTTTAATCGTATGTATGTATGCATGTATGTATGTATATTTTGCATTTAAATTTTTTATACCCTTCACCAGAAAAAGTGAAAAAGGGGTATAATTGAGTTTGTCATTCCATGTGTAATTTCTACAATATCCATTTCCAATTGAGCGATGTCCGCGTGTCCGTCCGTGTTTCACAAAAATAAAAAATAAATAAATATGTCAATCGATCAGATATAGTGTCGAAAGAGGTGCTATTGGAAATCAGCATGATTGTCGCATGTACTTCGAGGCAGCAGGCAAAACACCACGCCTACAACTAATTTTTTCATGTCATTTGGAACAGTAAAGTAACTACAATCAAAAAATAAATATATGGGCGATAGAAAATTACCTAATAAGAAAAAAACATGAAGTGAAAAAATTGGCGTTCACCCATATTTTTCGAGTTCTAAAATTTTCAAATTTTTTTAAATATCAATATGGGTGAAATACTAAAATTTTTTAGAAATGGTTAACCCATTAAGAGCTGATGGTATTTTTATCTTAAAGATTCTATGTATATGCAGTACCAAAACTTTTTTTAATTCTGTCACCCCAATATTTGCTTTTTTGATTAAAGTTACTTCACTAAACTATATTTACATAGATGGTGAAGGGTATATAAGATTCGGCATAAACGAATAGCACACTCTTACTTGTGTTTTTTTAATAATGAAATGATAATTATTTTTTAATAAGTTTGTTTGACATTGGCAGGTGTCATGGATCATCATTGAGCTTTGAAAAAATCTGCATATTTTTAAAAACTAAACAGCAAAGAAAACACCCTTTATTAATTTTATTTTTTTTTTTTTTTTGTTTGATTGTTTGTTTGTTTTGTTCAGGTTTTTCCTTTTTCGCCAACTAACAACAAGAATGAGAAAGAAATTTATTTATACAGTTCTTTTACATTTCTTTTCTTTATAGTAGGATTGTGTTGTTGTTGTGGTTGCCGCTTTATGTTCATTTAGCGATGATATGGATGGATATTATTTCACCGAGTAAAAGTTCATTGACACTTGTACACTCGTCATCTGTCACGTTTACACCACACGAAACAAATTTCTTTCTTTTTTTTAAATATATTTTTATTTAATTCTTATTTTGGTGTTGTTGTTATTTTTTTATTTACGAAATATTTTTATTTATTTTAGTTTTCTTTAGTTTTTGTAATCTATTATATTATTTCTTTTTATGTTGTTGTTTTTGTTGTTTTTTTGCTGAGATTGTTGAGAACAAATGTACATATGTATGTATGTAATTTCTGTTAAAATAAAAATTCATTACATTTCATATTAATGATGCGTAAGAAAATATGATTGCAGACAACAAACAGTGTTGAGAGTTAAGGGAAATTTGGTACTTTTTCTTGTTAAAAGTTTTAAACAGCTGGAAATTTATCTAAAAAAAAATTAATAAGCGAATGCAACTTATTGCGAAACAATTTATGAGAAGGCAAAAAATATTGTAAAAATTTAATATTAAAAATACAAAATACAAAAGTGAATAAAAATTAATTATAAAATTTTTAAATGATGCTTCTCTTAATAATATCTTTAAAATAAAATTTAAATAAAATATTTTGATGTATTTTTCAATTTTCCTTTCAGCTCAAATTGAAATAATACCATGCAAAGTATGTGGTGACAAATCATCGGGTGTTCATTATGGAGTTATAACCTGTGAAGGATGCAAAGGTTTCTTTCGACGATCACAAAGTTCTGTTGTTAATTATCAGTGTCCTCGTAACAAGCAATGCGTTGTTGATCGTGTTAACCGTAATCGGTGTCAATATTGTAGACTGCAAAAGTGCCTCAAATTGGGAATGAGCCGAGATGGTGAGTAACCGGCAGCCATGAAAGTTCTTGTGTTTTTTATTTTTGAAACCACCCCTTTTGGCCAAACAATTCAAAATTATTCTAATCATTTTTTTGTTTTTGTGTTTTTTTTTTCGTATCGATATAATTGCAGCTGTAAAATTTGGTAGAATGTCTAAAAAACAAAGAGAAAAAGTTGAAGATGAGGTGAGATTTCACAGAGCTCAGATGCGGGCTCAAAGTGATGCGGCACCTGATAGTTCTGTATTTGATACACAAACGCCGTCTAGTAGCGATCAGTTACATCATAGCTATAATGGGTGAGTGTGAACACTATTTTTCTTCATTTTTATTATATATGAGTGATGATAAAGTGTCTTTCATGTTGTGAAAGATATGAAAATAAATTGAAGAGTTTTTGATACAAAAATGATTGAATAGGATTTAAATGGGCTCTTTATCTGAATATTTAAAAACGATTTTTTTTAACAATTTCCTGGTTTTGGATACAGTTCCCTCTTTACGTCGAAATCTACTATACTTTTGGTAAACACGCAGTTCTCACTACAAGCTTTTGCGTGAAAACTATGTTTTATTGAATCTAAATTTTTTATAAAAGAAATTTTGAATGGATTATAGAAATGGCTTTACAAAAATACTTTACAAAAATATTCCATTACGACACTATTCCTATTTTAGTGTGAACGCTTTTATAGAGCGCACAGTGGTTAGAAACGATTTATTTTGGACAAATGTATCTCATGAACTACTGAAGCTATCTTAATGCAATTTTTACGGAGGCAAAGCAGAGATATTTCTGAGTAGAAATGCAAATGGTCGGCCACCCAGGGAAAAAAGAGGGCTTCTAGGTATAACCCCAAAAAAAGTTGGGTACCTCGGGTATAAATTTTTTTTGGACATGACATAAAAAGTTTGATTTTAGCTAAATGTTAAGATTCTTTAAATTTACTTAGACCTGTAAAATATTTGTAAAATATGTACTTATATGTGCAAGTTATCTCTTTTAGTTTGGGAGAAAATTGGCTTTGAATTATTTTTTTTTTTTAGTTTTTGGCCGACTTCAACGTATAATTTTTGACTTTCTGATATATTCTAAGTAAAATTTGGAATAAAAAATTTTTAAGTTTTATTTTGATAGTCTTTTTCCTTACAAAGTTTCAAGCCTCTAAATTGACAAAATGTAGCTTCTTTTGTACAAAAAAAGGACAATTTTTTGGAATACTTTTTCCCCATTCCGGGAATTTCTATGTTTAAATAAAAAAGCATTAATTTGATTAAAAGCTCTTCTATTTAATTTAATTTATAATCTCAAAATTTCGTACGAGTGATTTTTTCAGTTTTTGAGGTAAATGTCATTTAAAAAATGAAGCGCAAGAAAATCATTGTGGTATGTTAATCTAGAAGTCATACATGTACAGTGGTGGCCATATCATATGCAACTAAGATATGGTTTATAATAAAATCCCTGGAACTTTAACCCGAATACCAAGAAAATTAAAATTGAGTTATGAAATCAAAGATTATTTATTTATAAACCAAATTTAACAAAACAACTTAAACTGGACTTAATTTTTAAACATATATATTTTTATGAAAAAACTCAAAATACGTTTAGCCAAAACAAATGCAACTTATAATAAAAGCTTAAAAAAAAACTTAAAACTGAAAAATATTAATATTTTGTCGCAAAGCCAGAACAGCTGCGCAGCGACGTGGGATAGATTCTATTAAATTGCTTACAATAGAATTGAGTTCCACGCCTCTTTAATTTTTATGAACAACTCGTTCATATTTCGAACATTATCACGATCTATTCTCCGATTAACAATTTCCTAAAGGTTCTCAATGGGGCTTAAATCAGGTGATTGAGGTGGCCATTCCATAACAGTAACGTTTTCTTCAGCTAACTATGACTTTACCACTCTTGATGTATGTTTTGGGTCATTGTCATGTTGGAAGACCCAAGCAAGTGGCATTTCCCATTCAGCATATGGAAGCATATCATCTCTTAAAATGCGTTTATACATGTGCTGATCCATTATGCCATCAAATCGGAACAGAGGGCCCACTCCGGTGGCAGAGAAAAACCCCCACACCGTTACACTGCCCCCACCATTTTTCACTGTTTTGGTGCAGTATTGAGATTTCAGCCGCGTATTTAGTGGCCTCCTTACATAGCGCAAGCCGTCACTTGCGATTATATTGAATTTAGATTCATCGCTGAATAATACACTTTTCCATTTGGAAATTGGCCAACTTAGATGGTCTATAGCAAATTTTAACCACTTCAGTTGGTTACGTTTTGAAATAAGCGGCTTTTTTACAGGACGGTGCGCTCGTAAGGAAGCATCTACCACGCGTCTACGGACACTTCTGGCAGCTATTGGTAATTGGAGGTCTTTAACTGGTTGCGAAGATGTAATAAAGGGTTTTTTTTTACAGTTTGAACGATCAAGTTATCTGTACGTTGACTTGTGTGTCGTGGACGTCCTCCCAGATGGACCACAGAAACTGTTTTTGTGGCTTTATACTTATTTACTTTTCGTGATATTGAACTTTTGTAAACTTTATATTTTTCAGATAATGCTGCTTGAGACATTTCTTTGGAATAATCGTCAACAATGCGTTTTCTTAATTCCAAACCGAAGTTATTTCGAGCCATTTCTAATAGGTGGACTGTGATCGTAATTAAAGTTTTTTTTTGTTTTGTAAAATATTTTTATTTTAATTTACTAAAATCACTTTTCAACACTTAAAATACCAAAAATTTTCAGAAAACGTAAAAAGACATGTGATCAGAATAACGGTATCTTCAGAGTTGCATTTGTTCCTTAGAGTTGCATTTGTTTTGGCGAGGCGTTTACCGATTTTATCGATAAAAATGACACCGAAAGACAAAATATGAAATATTATTGAAAAACTTACCATTATTGTGTCAATTGAACTTTATACATGAAAAAATTCAACGGCTGACGTAAGTTTTAAATTAACCCTTATCGGTCGTAAGTCACCTCTGACGTGACAACAGTACTTTTCTGCAACGGTCGTATGGCACGTGTGAAGTGACAAGGCGAATTATGTCGAAACATACTGTCTATTGATGAGATTTGTTTTTAAAATGCATTCATTTCTTCAATTTACCGTTACCATTTGAAAATACGTATTTACCGTTACCGTTTGAGCATAAGAATCTTTTCAGTTTGTCGTTATCAGCAGAGCATTTAACTTGTGCAATAAACTTTCAATTCTTTTTTTTTAATGTCTGAATTTATTTTTTGCCCATAAAATGAATAAAGAAAATATTATAAATATCAAAGAAATTTCTGAAAGTGATTTTAGCTCTAGTGATGAGTTTAGCAATAACGCTTCGTTATTTTCTAAGAAAAGAAGAGTTATAGTTCCTATACAATACTCAAGTTCATGTTGGAGATTGCTTAAAAAAATACCATACCTTACAAGTTTATAAATAATTATCAGAAACTCAGACATGTAGTAGTTGTACAAAAAATAAATAATTTGTAACAAAACTGAAAAGAAATGAATATAAATGTGTAATAACATACTATTGTTTTTTTTTCATATTTGTTAAAAATAACTACAACCTGGTGAGAATCAAACGTGTGAAAAGTCGCGTCCGATAAGGGTTAAAGTAAAAATTATGATAACATAATTGCCCATAACGAATTTCAGTTGCATAAGATATGACCACTACTGTATATGGAGCATATATATATATATTATATATATCATAAGATAACTTGATATATATAATATATTATATTATCCATCGGCACTTGATGGATGGGTTAAGCATTTTTAGAAATGTTAGCATTTCCTTAAAGATCTCTTCAAAAGCTTTAAAATGATACGCATATTGATATTTCCAAAAATCCCTAACTCGAAAAATATGGGTGAACGCTATTTTTTCACTGGATGTCTTTTTCTTATTTTTTAATTCTATATCGTCCCATATATTTATTATTTTGATTGGATTTACTTTATAGTTCCAAATGACATAAAAAAATTATATTTCGAAATTCCGTTAAAAAATTTTAAATTTATTTTCACTTTGTTTTCAAAAGCTCCCACTGTCACACGTTTAGTGTACAGCTAACATATTAGATTTACGACAACATCAGTGTGAGAACTCAAATGTTTGTGTCTGATGTAATGAATAAAGAATAAATTTTTAAATGTAAAAGGAATATGACGAGACAAGTATTAAAAAAAATCAATTAAAAAAGGAAATATCTTATTTTCATTCATTATACAATTAACAAAGGAAAAATGTTGTAGGTGTTTCATATTTTTTTTCATATAATTTTAGAACATCAACTCGTTAAGTAAATTGTGTTGAAATAGGACTCCGAGAAAAGGTTGGAAAATGGAGTATTCTTTAAGAAAACAATTTTTTTTGTATTAATATTTATGTAACAGATTTAAACCTTTAATTTTTTATGACTCAGAACAAAACTATTTATGTATTTTTTTATTTATTTTTTAAGATATGGCTATTCAAGTAATGAAGTCAGTTATGGCAGTCCTTATGGATATTCAGCATCCGTAACCCCGCAACAGACAATGGCGTACGATATATCAGCCGATTATGTCGACAGTACCACATATGAGCCACGAAGTACAATGATGGATCCCGAATTTATCAGTCATGGTAGTATAAAATCAAAAAAAAAAAACAACAAAAAAAAACAACAATTACAACAAATTATTATATTTATATTGAACACTCAACAATTTATGATTTAATTTTTTTTTTTTACTTTTAAAGTTTTTAATCTGTTAACAAGATCTCATAAAAACCTCTAATCCTTTTTTTAACAACAATTCATCAAAACATCAAAACCTTAAAATCATCATTAAAATTATCTCATTCATGATATTTTTTAATAATTTTTAAGCAAAAACAAATTAAGACTTTTCTTTTGATCAATTTTCTTTTTTTTTTAATTGAAAGCATTAATGCCAAAATAATATTTTGTTTTTTTTTTTCTCTTGATTATAATGAAACAGCAGATGGTGACATTAATGATGTTCTCATAAAGACTTTGGCGGAAGCACATGCAAATACAAATACCAAATTGGAAGTTGTGCATGAAATGTTTAGAAAACCCCAGGTAAAAGATGAATTTATACTTTTGAATTTTAATTTAATTTAATGTTAATTTCTTGTTTTATTATTATTATTAACAGGACATCTCAAGAATACTTTATTATAAGAATTTAGGCCAACAGGAACTGTGGCTTGACTGTGCGGAAAAGTTAACTCAAATGATACAAAATATAATCGAATTTGCCAAATTAATACCCGGCTTTATGCGTCTAAGTCAGGATGATCAGGTTAAATTTATACAAAATAATCTCTTGGTTGTCTTTATTTTAAATTTAATTAATATTCTCTCAGGAAAATTTCACTTTCATTATAATTTGGCATTGAAGCCAATAACTTTATACTTTTTCTTAATATTTATATATACCAAGCTCCTGAGCACGCCGTCAAATTGAGGTTGTTTTAAACACTTTCATGAGCAGCAGTAATTTTTTCAGCCAATCTTGCAGTACTTTGTGCTTCATGTTTGGGCTTTTGACCTACAGACCCTCTTTCTTCGAAATCATTCACTAAACGATAAATAGCGCGTTTTTTTGGCACGTTTTAGATCTCAAAATTGTACGTAAATTTCTCATCGTCACAGCAATCAATGCTTGGTTTTTATAAAATGTTTTAGCGATTAAAACACGTTGGTTTATCGAATATTTTTCCATAATAATTTTGCAACGTGTCTACTTAACGATTGCCAAATATGAACTGTCAAGACTAATGTTTACCAAATTGGCGGCAAAACAAAGTAATATAACTTCCCGCGGATACACTGTACTTAAGCCCATGAGATAAAGTCATTAAATCTGTCAAACGTGGCATGTGTGCTCGAAAAGTAGAATAGTGTGCATTAAAATAAGACAGACTTATTGACAGGACTCCTTACTAAATAATCCTTAAAAAAATGAAAAAAAATAAAAGTTTCAAAGTGATATTTTATTTTCAAACACGAGTTTTCAAAAAAAAAAAAAAAAAAAAATACTGATTTTTAAAATAAAAATTATTTTTCAACTGAAATAGCTAATTAATTTAGTTAATTTTTAAATTATTTTTTTTTTACCTTTATATTTTCGATATTTTGCTACTCCTTTGTGAAGCATCATCAGAAAAAAACAAATATTTATAGTCAAGCGTATTATATATGTCGTCGTCAGTAATGGTTTTATAGAAGTCACCGTCGAGAGCAACCGATTACGGTTACTTCTTATTATGAAGGGCTTTGTTTTAGTCGTCTCATTTTTTGAAAGCGACTTAAACAATTTATAACAGTTAACAGTTTATATTTAAAAAAATGTAAATAAAAAAAATCAAAATAACCACTGAGTAATTTTAAACATTAATTGCTGAACTGAAAAATAGGCTCCAAAGCAAGCAAAAGAATTTTGAAGAGAAGCAACTCCTAGCAATTTTAGAGTAAAAAGACTAAAATAACCTTTTGTATTATAATAGGAACTTTGTTTTTACTTATTTGGCATCAAAATTTTTATATAGGACCCCTCCTCACAGCCACTAACACTTGGGAAAACCCCTTTTTAAAAATTTCAATTTAACTTCAGCTTTCTTTAGTTTTGTGGAGTATCCCCTTAAAAATAATAAATACGGTGGCTTGTCACAATCCAAGCTTAAGATCATTTTCAACACTTAATTGGTACGAGCCTTTTACTAAGAAATGGAATGTTGTAGCCAGTTTTATTTTGTTGGAGTCGAACGTTGATTGAACCACCACCCCTCTTTTGCCAAAACGCATTTAAAAGCTGCTTTGTTCAAGCGAAAGAATTCAACAAATCTGTTAAAAAGTTCAATAAATCCTTTTCCATTTTTATCGCTTTTTACGTAGTTGATATAAATTTTCTTTGAAGCCTCAGATTTTGTTGACATTCTTCACTATTCTGATTTTCACTACACAATATACAACTCAAAAACTCAACTTTCTTAGTTAATACCAATTAATGGTCGAGGCGGTAGAGCTGCACAACTATCGATAGTCGGCACATTTGATAGTTTCGATAGTTTGCTTAAAAGGCATTGATAGTACAGTTTCGATATCTCTCTTAAAAGCTATTGATACTATCGATGCTATCGAATTTTTTAAGAAGCTAATTCTGGCAACTATCGCTATCTGATACCAACGCTATCGAAAAGAAACTATCGATAGTCAGCCAAAAATATAGTACTGTCGATTGTTTCGCAACTACTCGTATAAAGTCACCACAAAGTCGCCGGCGACATATGTATATGATAGGGTTGTTTGCTTTTCGTGATGATGCTACACAAAGGTGTAGTCAAATGTCTTAATAATTCTTCTTAAAGCTTAACTTTAAATCTTAATATCTATGCAAAAAGTAAAAAATATTCAATATTCACCCTCAATAATCAATATTGCTGATTTATTTAATTGGAATAATTAAAAAAATTGCACAATGTCTTTTTGAAAAATAAAAAAATATATATATTCAAGTTGTATTATGTTTGAAATTTCGAATATTTTGTCGAAATGACACCTTGATATTCAAGTTTACTGTTCATATATCACGATAAAATTAATTTTAATATTTTAAAAATTTTCAATGTCATAAAAATCATTTTATTTTTATGAATTTTAAATTAATTTCGAATTTTCGAAAATTTTACTATCAAGGACAATTTATTAGTGAGAATATTCTTGTTTTGTTTCAGAAAATTACTCTTAGTAAAGACTGTTATTCTAAATTTGGTATAGTTGTGAGCAAGGCGAATTAATTATAAGGTGATAGCGGTGGCGAATTCAATTCTTTTACCATGTATTTTAACTGTCAAACTCCATATATAAAAAATTTATCTAACTGTTATACAGATTTTTTATATATGGAGTTTGACAGTTAGAATACCAGGGAAAAGAATTGAATTCGCCACCGCTATCACCTTGTATTTAATTCGCCTTGGTTGTGAGAATTTTGTGTAATTTTTATAAAAGGAATCAAGGCGAATTAAATACAAGGTGATAGCGGTGGCGAATTCAATTCTTTTCCCTGGTATTCTAACTGTCAAACTCCATATATAAAAAATCTGTATAACAGTTAGATAAATTTTTTATATATGGAGTTTGGATTCGCCACCGCTATCACCTTGTATTTAATTCGCCTTGAAAGGAATTTTTAATTCGTTTTTGTGAATCAAGTATTTATATCGTAATTTTGAATTTATTTTTTCAATATTAAAATTTTTTGGACATTTGAAGACATTAACTACCATAAAATTTTGAATATTTTAACAAATTTGAATTTAGTTTTAACCTTCGAAATATTAATATTTACAAATGTTTATAGTCATTTTCGAAAAAGGTTCGCTTAATTATCAGGATATTACTTTTTGCGATCAGTAGACTATAGATTTCTGTTTAAAAATATTTTTTAGTAGAGAATCGTTATCGCCTGACACAACAGGTTCTAATTGCTTCTAAAGAATTTGTAATTTTAGTAAATGTATGCATTTCATAGATCTATTTCTTAAATAATAATTCTAATTATAAAAATTTTCCTGGGCTTATTGTTTTAATTTTATGTTAAAAATTGTGTTTTTGTTTTAATTTTTTATTATCTGCGAATGTTGTTTTATTTTTTGTCTTTCTTTTTTGGCATCTTAAGATCCTACTGCTTAAGACTGGTTCATTTGAGCTGGCGATTGTACGGATGTCACGTTTGTTGGATCTCTCGCAGAATGCGGTGCTGTATGGTGATGTTATGCTGCCGCAGGAAGCATTTTATTCATCAGATTCGGAAGAAATGCGACTGGTGTCACGTATTTTCCAAACGGCTAAATCGATAGCTGAACTTAAATTGACTGAAACAGAATTGGCTCTGTATCAAAGTTTGGTCCTGCTGTGGCCAGGTAAAGAAAACTAAACGACAGTTATTTTTTCTATCAATATTTTAAAATATAGAAAAACTTTAAGAGCCAACAAAAAAAATGCTTGGAAAAAATTTCTATTTTTTCCTTCAACACTGAAAAATTAATTTTTATTTGACAGAGCGTAATGGTGTACGCGGTAATACGGAAATCCAGAGGCTTTTCAACTTAAGTATGAATGCAATTAGACAGGAGCTGGACGCCAATCATGCACCACTCAAGGGTGATGTGACGGTACTCGATACACTACTCAATAATATTCCCAACTTCCGGTATGTCTGTCTAATACATTTTTTCTTTATATTTTTCTGTAATTTCATTATAAAATTATTAATAAAAAAAATACGTTTTGCAAAATTAATAGTGACATCTCCATTATGCACATGGAGTCGTTGAGTAAATTTAAACAACAACATCCAAATGTGGTATTCCCTGCCCTGTACAAGGAACTATTTTCCATAGACTCACCCCAGGATCTCACATAACAGCAACCGGTGTATGATGATACCACCACAACAACCGACCTAGCAGTCGAAACTGCAACACCAACAACCGCTTTATCATCATCAGCAGCAGCAGTATCAGCAGCAGCAACAACAATAATTACAACATCATCAGCTAACACAGCTTTAGTAGAAATCCCTCAGACGTCATTAAATGAACACCATCATACAACAACAACAGCAGCCACAATTTCAACAAGCAATAACAACATCAATGCATCTTTAGCATCGTAGATCAAAAATAAGAAAATTAAATTAAAAAATAAGAGAAGATCTTTTCTAGATTAAATCTGAGAAAAGATAAATTTTTTGCTTCTCTTACTAAATATTATAAGAAAAGCAAAAGCAACAACAACTACAACATAAGCAGCAGCAGCAATGTCATTAATCAACCTTCAATTCTAGTGCTCATTAAGCAAACAGCAATAACAACAAATGGTAAATGGATGAGGGCATAAGTCATCGGTTCGGGTAGCGTTTCATTTTTATAATTAAGTTTAAAAAATAACAACAACAACAACAAAAAAACAAAAAAAAACTAAAAAAACTAAAAAAAATCTTTTATCAAAAGAATTTCACTCACTATTTATCCTTCAGAGTGATTAAGACTTATAATTGTATACAACAAAAACAAAAAAGAATAAATATTTAAATAGATTCAAAAGATACAGTTAATCACACTCTCTCACACGTACACGTACACACACAAACACAAAACAAACACACACGTACGTAACTTAATTTCCAATCTTTTAACGAATCCATCATCATCAAAAACATTTCATTTCAAAAACTAATTCTCAGCAAAAAAGTCTTTGAATAAAATCGTAGGAACAGAAAAGCATTTTTCCTTAAAAGAAAAACTTAGTCTTGGGTAGAACGAATTACCTGCCCCCCTCCACACATTTTATTAAACTCGAATATGAAAACTGAATTAGTTTTTAAATTTAAATAATTTAAATTCTGTTAAATAAATTTAGTTTCAAATAAAATAAATTTTTTATTAAAAAAAAAACAGAAAATGTTAGAAGCTTTTTTTTAAATAAAACTTTAAAAGTTGCAGTATAAAGAAAAAAAATGTTGCTAGCTTTATGAAGCAACAAAAGTTGCTAATCAAATGTTGCAGGTGATTCCTTAAATCGTTGGCTTCTGTATTAACTTTATTTATTGTAGTTATAAAATAATAAGGTCTTAAGCTTAAAATGGCATTGCAATTATTTTCAAATATTGCTTTATTAGATTAAAAACTAAGGTTTTAAGTCACAAAATACCATACGACAAATTAAGTGACATTAACAAGCGAAGTTACCATATTTGAAAAAAAAATTTAAAGTGTTATTGTAAACATTTTAAATAAAAAGAATTTCTGGAACTTAATCCTGTTCAAAAGCAGCAATTCTTTAAAGTTACGCAACAGTTTTCAATTTGAAATATAAAAAACATTTTCTTTTTTATTTAAAGGGTTTCCATAAAGGGCGGTTCAGTATCAGCTACTTTCGAAATTAGTTTTTTATTTGACTGACCTTTATACCAGAACGTCGTCAGAATGTCATTTTCTAGAGTTCAAGATTACGTGGTATTCACAGTTTCTTGGTGCAATCCAGTTTTTTTATTTACCTACAAAAGTGTCTAGTAGGATTAAACTGCACAAACTGGGTAGACGGTGTGCTTCATACCCGACAAACATAACCTCAAATCTTTCTTATAACCGTTTGATACGTGAGTTATAGCTGCGCGTTGTAAGAATTCCAGATTTCCTGGGTAAATATCATTCAATTTTAAGTATAAGTAGACACCCCATCTGGTAAGCCTTGGGTGTTAGTATAGCTCTGCATATAAAAATAATTTTTGCTGCTAGAAAATATGTTTAGAGCAAAATTTGGATGTGCCGCCCAAATGAGTGATTAAGCAATCGAATTGACGGAGTTGGAGGCCTCTGACTGTTAACATCTACTTGATATATATGAGACTGATATCTGATTCCGTAACATTTGATCAATAATCACCCGGCCGTCGTTACTTCTCCGTGCTGTAATGATACTTGAGCTATTGTCCCACTGTGCATTTCAGTAAACTAGTCGAAATATTGGCACAATAGCTACTGCGACCTAATTATTCCTGTTTGTTGGAGAATTAGAGGTTAAGTACAATCCACGTTTTTTTTGTCCTGTTTGCAACTGGAATGCCATACCGTCAGCTTACGCCCTCTGGAATCAACCTTCGCTAACAGCGACGACTACAAGTTCCCATAGTTTTCGATGCAGCTGGTTTATGTGTCACAAGTTGTGCATTTAATGAAGATATGGAAATTATTTTCTTTCAGTAGTGAAATCCACATAAACTTTTCGATTGGTGTTGCCATAGCATAGAAATGGGAAAGGAAGAAAGGTTCCTCTTATTCATTTTAAAACTATAAACATTCTTTCACTGGTAACGTTATTAAAACAATCTCGGATCATTTTCCTAATTGTATGGCAATCGTTAAAAGTTTTCTATCAGTTTTATGACATGAAAGTCTTGCGGTATCCATTTACACTGAATGCCATCTACATATGATACGAATTTTAAGGAGTCTGCCAACAGGAAATCGCAATTTATTATATATAATTAAATTGGCGGTAATGATGTGTCATGCAACGAACTCTACACAAGTTTTTCTTTTTGTTGTTGCTGAAGGGTCAATGAGTTAGCTAAACCAAATAGCTTTTTGTTAGCGTCAAATGAGACGAGAAATTGGCTCGGTCATTAAAATGAAGAATTTTTAGAATTGACCCTTAGCAGAACTTGGAATATTAGTGGTCGATTTTTTCCCCATTAATGTGGTTTAAGATTAAGATACTCCCTGTTTACGGTCCGAAATCGATAGACATTTTTTTCGAACTGATACATAAGCGATGGATGCGTTAAATTTCAATAATTCGAAATGTTCTGGGAATACTGTGAATTTTGGTTGAACATTTTCGTGGACCAATATGCATTACTGAGACTGTCAGCTAAATTTTATTTGGACAGTAAAAAATAAAAAAAAATCTTTAAAATTCTTTTAGGAAAATTAACTGACTGCTTTAGCGAAATTATATTTCGTAAGATCAAGACTAAATGAATAAGATATTCCATTTGATAACAGGTCTCATGAAAATTCATTATAAAAATACACTTAAAAATATATTGAAACTAAACTTTGATCTATAACAACCTCAGATGCAACAAAAAAAAAAAACAATTGTGCTTTTATTCAAAATTTTATAATTATTTTTCACTTGCTTTTAAAATTATTTGTCTTTTAAACTGCATGAAAAGAAAAAAAAACATATTTGAGGTGATCATAATTTTATAAGAAACATGGTCATATATGATTGTTTATTGAAAAAAACATTATGACGCCTTTCTGATAATCATTTTATTGTCTAAAATAAAAAATAACTAAATTTATAAAATCGCTTACAGCACACGATTTGTAATCATATTTTTACTAATAATAATCATAATATAGTTACATATGTTCAGATTTTAGTCATTTTTGAATAATTATATAATCAAAATTGATTTAGTAGAGGCATAAAATACAGGAGTGACTTTTTATTGTTTTTTTAAATATTTATATCGTCCTTGAAGAATAAGCAAAACCCTGAATCGATATGAAAACTTTTAATCGATGACGCGAACAATAACTTTTTGATAGCAAATATTTTTTGATCGTTTTTTCTTCAAATATTTAGAACAACACTACAACAGCCGTTTTTGTAATGCGTTTTAAAATAATTAATGGTTGTTAATTTTATGCAGCAATAAAATTATGGTTGCACTTAGTTTCAACATAAATTTTAAAGTTTAAACAAGAATATTGTTATTGTGATTAAAATATTTTAAAACTATATTTCATAACACAACCAGTATATGATTGCAGGGACCATAATATGGATTAGGATGATCATATTATGGAATAACCATGTGTTTTAACCGTATGTGAAACAAAATCATAAAAGAGAGTCTTATTACCGTCTTCAGCTCTTCGTTGTACGTTTCAAACACCTGTTTGATCTTTAAGCAAAGAATGAATGGAGAAAAAATGGATTGAAAATTTTCAGTGTGAAAATAAAACAAGGAAAAAAATACTAAGGTTTCACAGTAAACTTTTAAAATTATAATTTTTTTTTTAATTCAAAATTAATTTAAAAGTGAATTTAAATTTAATTAAATTTTTTGTAAATTCTCACAAGATATTAAAAAAATCAGGAAGCATTTGGTGAATAAACAAATACATTTCTTTGGTTAGAAAATTTAGTAAAAGGGCAAAAAGTTATAATGAATTGCAAACACGTAACCTGGATTCATCATTCTTTAAAATTCTAATTACGAATAAAATTTCTCAAAGGATAAAATAAATAAATAAATGTGTGGCAGAAATTCTGAAAATAATAATGACATCTGAGACTTACTCTACTACAAAAAGGCAAAATACTTTCACAGCAACCATTCATGAGCCTCACAAAAAAAAAATGTCACTTCACATTCATTAAAAAAAAAGAAACACACACACATAATTTTATTAGGTAACATACCCATACCCCTACACCTACACACACATACCCATACAAATATACATTTTTAATTACAAGTTTAAGTAAAATTGTGAAAGGGATACAAAACTGAAAACAAATTAAAATAAATTAATTAAGAAAAAACAACAAAAAATTTAAACAATTTAAAATTTAGATTTAAAAGAAAATAAAACAAAAAAGAATTTTTTTATTAAAAAAAGAAACCCTTTTTTAAAGTTTATTTGTTTTTTATATAATTTTTTTTTAACATTTTTGGCCTTAATGCAACAACAAAAAAGATTAGTTTAAATCAAATTTATTAATAAATAAAAAAATTATATATATTTAAATTAATATTATATATATACAATACATACATACATATATTTACATTTACAATGTATATGTAAAAAAAAGAAGAACACAAAACAAAAGAAAATTATAGAACATGCATTATTAATATTAATGTTATCGTTTAACAATTATTAATCAATTATTTAATTAATTGAATGAATGAAAAAATTTAATTCGTTGGAATATTGAGTGATAAAAAATGTGCATATGTAAAAATATGGCAGGGGGTAAAGGCGAATGTTTACTGCAAAAAAAGTTATTTTTAACTTAATAACCTGTTCAGACATACGCTTCAATTGTGCAATTAAGGAATTTACGCAATTAAGGCCTTAATCGAGCTCAAACTACGTTATAGGAGGAAGTCAATTGATAAATTGAGCAATTAGTACTTAATTGCATCACTAATTGAATAAGATACGAAGTGCAACCCTTGCCAACAAGTATGTTTACTCTGGAACTATGTTCAGTGAGAAGAAAAAATTCATAAAATTGACGATCCGCAAATAAAAAATATAAAAAAAAATAATAAAAAGAAAATGGCGGGTTATATGAAAATAGCTTTTCCAAGTTCAAAGCAACAACAAAAAGGCATGTTGTTTTTGTAATAAAAAGAGAAATCAGCTGGTCACACGACTTTACCTAGTAAAATAAATATGCCTAGTGCTAATTGAAAAAGCTTATTAAGCTTGTGTGAACACCAAATTAAATTGCGCAATTAAAACTAAATTGACTCTATTAAGAAAACATGTGTGAACAGGATACAACAGCCTTTTTTAAAAGTTAAATAGTTTTAAAATAGAAAGTTATAGTTTGTCATGCTATATGGTTTTAATAAAAATAACGACACAATTCATAATCTACTGTAAATTACATGTTGTATGATATACAACGGAAGTAAGCTTTTGTTGTAAAAAATTTTTAGTTTAAAAGCTTTATAATAAAAAGTAATTTCGTTTCAAATTTTAATAAATGTTTACGCAAGACAATATTTTCTCTACTTTAACATCTTAATTGTCGTCCTTAGAATTTCAGTTAATATTCGTTTATCTATTATGGTTTAATAACTCGTGTACCACAAATACAATAGGTTGTGAATTAGTAATTTATTGAGAAAGGTACTTTTTATCTGCTGCAAACAAGGTTCAGTTTTTAAATTATTTTTTTTTTCTTTATTTTGTTTTTATATAGAAAGCTTTTTTAAAGAGTTAAAAACTTCGATAAAAAATACTTTTTTAACTTGCTTAAGAAAGTACAATCTTCTTTAACTTAATTCTTTTAGGTGTTATTTTCTAAAATGTAAATAAGGTTAAGGTGAAAAAACATTCTTAAGCATGACTTTTTTTTGAACAAATTTATTTTAAAACTTTTTTAATTTTTATTTTACATGGCATGATTTCTTTAAAAGGCAATTTTTTTATTTTAGAATTTTTTAGTACTTCGTTGGTACTTTTTTCAAAAAAGTATTTTTTTGCAAAAGGTACTTTCTTTAAAAGTGTCTCCTACATACAATTTTTTTTCTTTACTTTTAAAAGAGTAGTTCTCTTTTAGGAAACTTTTTTTTTGGACATTTGCCGAAATTTTCAAATTTTTTTAAGTATTTTTTCTAAAGTCATTTTCATTTTTATTTTAATTTCTAAATTTTATTATAAAAGTAAATTTTTAATTCTCTTCAAATAAATACTTCAAACAACTCCATAATAATTTTTTTTTTAAAGCCACTTCTTTATACAAAATATACACATATTTGCAGCCACTTATTTTTTTCGCACTAGAAATACATAAATAATTATATTTTGGTACTTTTCCAACTCAATTTTGCTTAAAAAATTTAAGGAACCTTTAATAAAAAAAGTTTAGAAATTAAATTAGAAAATGAACCAAAGCCGAAAAAATTCAATTTTAATTCAGTTACAAGATGACCCTTTTAAAAAATAAAAGTGAAAAGGCATTTTTTCAAAAAGGTACGTTTCAAAAAATGAAGTTTATAAAAACGGTTATTCAAGAAGGTAAATTTCAAAAGCTTTTTGTAAGTTTATAAAAAGAGCTTTCTAAAAGATACATTTTCTTATAAAAGTCTGTTGAATAAAACATACTTTTCGTGAAGCATCTTTCAAAAAAGTTTATTTCTTAAACGACAGTTTTTTTATTCATGCACTTTTAATAAAAAATCACTTTCTAAAAAATGGTAAAAAAGGTCTTGAAAAATTCTAAAAATTTTTAAAATTATTATAAAATTGTTTATAAAATATGCAATTAAAAAACTCCATTTTTTTGAATTAAAAAGAAAATAAGTTTTAAATAATTTTGCAGCGTGTTTTTTGCTTAAATAATTTTTTCATATGATATTTGATCATAAGTACTTTATCAAGTAATTATTAATTTCGAAACTATAAACTGAAACCCTCGGATGGAACATCGTATTGTTAACACTCTTACACACATACATATATGAACCGTTTATTTTGAAAGTGGCCTAAGTCATAAAAAAATAAAGAAAGAATTAAATGTTAAGAGCTGCTCTGATTTTATTCTGACCGAAGTTTTTATTGGGGAATACGCACCGAAGATAGAAGTGCAAGTAAGTCTTCTTGAGATTTAGTTTCAATATTTTTAAAACCTTTAAAATGCAATCCTTTCATCATCATCAGCTTAAAAGCAAAGTGACTTATGCCACTTTTAAAATAAACGGCTCATATGTACGTACATATTTTATCGCTCAATAAAAACCAATAAAATAAATAATGAAAAAAAAAATTAATTGAAAAAAAGATGTAAGAAATACCAGATAAAATAAATAAATTAATTAAGGAAAATTAATAAAAAAAGAAATATAAATAAATATATATATTATTGTTAAAAATCTATTTTTAAGTTTTTAGTAAAAATTAATATTGAGAAAATGGTTAATACTTTTTTAATTAGCATTATTATTATTATATTATAATTATACTACAATTATTATTATGATTATACATACAACAAAACATAAAACAACAACAAAAATAAAAAGAAAAAGGAAAAAAACACACACACACAAAAATGGAAAAAAGATTTATTAAAAAGAATATTATGTTGCATAAGTAAGAAGAAGAAAAAATAAAGGAAGTAGCAGTAGGAAATAGGAGTTGAAGGTATTAAAAAATTAATAAAAACAATAATAATAAAATAAAATTGCACGCTGAATTTCTTTCAGATTTAAATAAAATAAAAACCCAAACATTTTTTTAATAATCAATAATGAAAAACAAACGACATCAACATTAAAAAAAAAATAAACAAAAAACAATATTTTGCCTTTTTATTAAAACAAAGGAAAAACTTCAGATAAAAGCAATAAACATATTCAACCTTTCACACACATAAACAGTGAGTGAGTGAGTGGCGTCCTAAACAGTTTGAAACCAAATCACATTTTCAATGACCGCTATAATAACATTATTGTAAAAGGGAGTTTTTAATATTTTTTTAACTTCAATTGGAAATAAACAAGAGACAGTTTTTTCGGAAGTGAAACACAGTAAGTTTTTCAATAAAAGAGAAAGACCAGCAGTCCACTGATGTTGCGTTAAGAAATACTTAACTGTTTATAAATTCTACGTTTTGTTTCCTCGAGGGGAGGTAGAAGTACTGGGTGAACTAAAATAGATCACCAGTGTTATGTTTCGCAGTGATTTCCACTTGCCGAAACCTTTTTTTAGCATTGAGTTTTCCTAACAAACAGTTAATATCCAACATTGTATCGCTAATTATTGATATGTTTGCCTCATTATAAAGCCAGACAGTGATATAAATTCACATACAAGAATCTTAGGCTCCTTCAGACTCATATCGGGTGTTTTTTTTTTAATCCGATAGAACTTTAGCTTGTAAAAAGAATACAAAAAATTAAATGTAATGAAGAATTTTTTTGACGAAAAATGGCATTAATATTTAAAAATGATTTCGGGCATATAGCCACCGCACCTGCTAATGGCGAAGCACTTTTTCCAGTACTGCTGGCTGTATGTTACCAATAACACGAGCAATGTTGGCCTTCAAAGCATCAATTGTTACTGGTTTATCAGCATAAACCAGTAACTGCACGAGCCCAATTGACAGGACCATTTCTCGAAATCAACTTATCGCCAAGTATTGATTTCAATAACTCTGTGGTTGCAGTCGCCGTAAGGCACGTAGCGCCATCTATATTTTCAAACAAAAAATTATTAATCATGGTGCGGTAAAGATCTCCTTTGATCGTAACGTGAGATATGGCCTCATGTTTGAAGAAATAAGGTCCGATTATGGCATCAGCGTGTGAATCACACCAAACGGTGCATTTTTCTGGATGCAATGGAGTATGTAGGGTATTTTATGGATTGGTATCACTCCATATGCCGCAAATTTTCTTATTAACAAACCAGTTAAGCCAAAAAAAACCTCATCCCCGACTACAGTTTAGCGATAAAACAACGGGTCAGTTACTAACAGCTCTAAAGTCCAATCAGGATAGAAAGACGCACATTTAATTCCTGCACCAGCTGTATCTTATACGAGTGTCTTTGCGCAAAATTTTCCACGAAGTGGACAGACAAAGCCCCAATTCGGGAAATTTGAATATTCATTCACACTTGCGTTTACAGCAGCAAAATTCTCTTCAGTACGCACATTCCTTCGACGTGTTGCTGTTAATGCATCCTTTAGAGAGTATGTGGCACGAAATCTATCTACAGTTCGACGGATGGCTTGCTCAGACGGACGATTATGTACACCATAAAAATCACGAAGTCGTTTGTAAGTTGCTTAAATTGATGACTGATTTTCGAGGTAAATTTGTATGATTTGATAGCGTTGTTCAAGCGTGAGTCTATTCATAATGATTTGCCAGAGTTTACTGAAAATAATAAGAAAAAATATTTCATCCATATTTAATTTATAGTGTCCTTTTCTATAGTTTCAAGTTCTATCATGCTTAAAAAAATCCTTCTTTACCTCATGTCCTGTTATTACTGAGAGTTATTTTTCATTTGTGGTTCTGTGATTAAAGGATTTTCTCCACCAGTTGATTTTGCTTTGTTTGCTTTTCTAGAATTAGGACTCTTTAAATTTCTTTCCCGATCAAGCCACAGTTCCTTATCTGGCGTTAGTTTTGCCTTATGTTCTTAAGCAGCTGCTACCAATCCGCTGACACTGTGATTATTACACATTTATTTCTTAGATGAAAATTGTACTGTGAGAAAAAAGTCTCTATTTTCTCTACCCATCTTCTTTTTTCAGTTGAGTTTTAAGTAACACTTCTTGCAGCAAACATCGATACTTTATACTATCAGCTAACGAAGTAATAAAAAAATACTTGGTTACCTCACTAAAGGAAGCGAAAGAAGGCTTGTCTTTAAAGCCAAGTTAATTACACCTTCGTATGGGAAGGTATAAATTATTTTTAATTTTGTGAACCAACATTAGCTCTTCTTTCTTTTGATACTCATAAGTTGAGTTAAGGCTCGAAGGACCATAAAATTAAGTTTTATTGCTATTGATTTTTATTTAATTTTTATTGATGAAGTTAAAAGCAGTAGCTCTTCGGTTTTTATAAATATAAGGAAAAATATTAAGTTAAGGTTCGAAAAGAAAAACACCTTTTTAAAAGATTTAAATTAAATTTCGAGCTGTACCAGTTTTTTTATAATTGACATAAGCCAACACTCTTATTATTAGAGTTTCAAAAAATATTTTTTAATTATTACTAAAAAAATTTATTTTTTGTCAACATTAATGGTTCCAATGATTGCTTCGTTTGGACTACAATACAATTTGATTTCAAGTTAATAAATATTTTGCATTTTTCTTACTTGAATAAAAAAAAAATTGTGATCCTTTAAGACGTTTGTTAAAAGGCGTTCGTTTCAAATGTGATTTCAGTTTCAAAAGTTTTGAACACCACTGACTTAAAAACAATAAATAAAAAGAAATTTTTTTATCTCAAAAATATCAATCAAACTTTTCATCGATTCATTCATACACATCCACACACACACACTCAAACACTTGCATACAAAGATCTATCTGTTTCTGTCTGTTTTTAATAGAAATTGCTCTGCAACAAATACTCAAGAAAATAAATTAATTGTACAGGCAACACATATTCATACATACAAATAGACCTTTGAATAACTTTCCTATTATCATCCAATCAAAATTCCAAAAATAACAATAAAATAATAATTCAATACCAAAAAAATATTATAACAATAAAACAACTCAATTATCTTTTTACAGGTTTTTTTCTTTGAATTGTTTAACAAGCTTTTTGTAACTTTTCGTATGTATTAATTTCCTATTTCCTGTTTTGTTTTATATTAAATAAATATAAAACTATTTATTTTTAGATAATATATATAACAATTTATTTGGCTCTCTTTGCTGTTTCTTTTTAATTTACAATAATTTATATTTCTTCATTAATGATTATTGTTTTTTAAGCTTTGTTGCCCATTTTTACACATTTACGTTAAAACTAGGTATTGTCATATGCAGGAATACCTTTTAAAGCCTACAACAACAAATAGCAGCACTACAGAAATTATTGAAGTTTAAGCAGCCACTGTTTTTTTTGTTTTCCATTAAGGAAAATAATTGTTCAACTCACAACCTATTGTAAATTGTATGTTGTATTATATACAACAAGATTATTTGTAAATGCACTTTTTAAGTTTCTATTGTTAAACTTTTAAAGATGTTGAATTTTTTAAAACAAAAACAGTAAATTTTAAATTTAAATAGAAAATTAAATTTATATGTAAAAAGGTGGAAACACTTTTTTCTTTTTCTTTTTCCCTCTTATGAAATTCAGTAAACATTTTACAAATATTGTATGTGTTGTAGCAAATATTTATATTGAACTAGATTGTGAGTTCAACAAATATTTCTACTTTCCACTTATAAATAGCAAAAGGAAAAATTAAGACGAATTTATTTTATAAGACGATCGATTCAAATGATTTCATTGTATTCTTATTCCGAGTTTTCTATTTCTTAGAGATGAAATAAAAATTAAATGTAGGAGAAAGGGGCAGACAGAGATTTCAATAAAAAATATAAACATTTAAATAATATCCTGAAATTCGTATGAAATATATTCCAGTTTAATGAGAAATATCTGGAATGATTTATTAAGGATTTAATCAAAATGGTCTATTTTTGTTCTACTTTTATTTTAAGAAAACTTTTTAATTTTTTTTTAATTTCCTGACGCTTTATCTATATGACATTTGGGTGGAAAATAAGTTTGTAGTCGAGTCATTGATTCGTGTGTGAAAGCACTTAATGCAATAATGGAAAACCGCTTGCTGATTTGTGTATTTATTTTTTGTTATTATTCGTTCCTATTGCCGTTGGCGTTGTAATGTGATAACACCGTTGTCATTTTCGACATTCGTCATAAATATATCAGTAATCTCACTTTCGGAGCGAAGATAGCAACGACAATAAAAAAAATTCTCTCTCTGTCGCCATTCAAACGACCACAATTAAATAAATTAAAAAAAAATTAAGTCAAATTTCATTCATTTATAAGATCGATGCGTCAAATCCTGGTTGGAAAAAAAAATAAAAAAAAAAATAATCACATGAAGACAGTGCGAAACATGGCGCATCGCATCAATACCAGGTGGACGTGATGGCGAATTCATCAGTTTTCGCCGAAACGCTAAATGTCAATCTCCATATAGAAACAATATGTATAATTTGTTTTAATATGATGTTTGATATTTGGCCTTTACGGCGAAAATTGATGAATTCGCCATCGCTTTTACCTGGTATTGATACGCCGTGGCTCAAAGTTTTATTTATTTATGTATTCAATATAGATTGTAAGCCCTATGGGCCTAATTAATTCAGTTAATTCAGGAGCAAAAAATAATGACTATTTACAGCCTGTTTATAGAACACGTCAAGAGCGAAACGAAACCGGATGACATATAAACGAATACGTAATAATTAGCATCCCTGTAACACGTTCCGGTTTTTTAGTTTAACTTACGTTGTGTTTCGTATAAGTAAATGTTGTGTCAAATCGAAGTATTGCCAATGTATTAATTAATGTTTTTTATTTTGTTTTTTTCTTATACATTTTTTGTTTTTGCCTTAAATGTTGGTAGCCCTGCTTCGGCGCTTAAGAAGAAACAGCTCAGTTAAATGAACAAAACAAAATTATCAAACAATCAATCTGTGAAACAAAAATTTGTGAATATAAACGTGTTTAAGCAATACTTGTAAAAAAAAAAACAACAAATTTTTAAATTGTGATATTCTTATTATATGTATGTATGTATAATACTAATATATGTTTTTATTAGTTGGGCATTTGCCCAACAATATTAACTCCTGATGAATGGTTTTTTTCTTCGCTCATTTTCGACGTGTCTGACACTAATATGCGCGTTACATAAACTAGAAACAATTGAAATTTTTTACGTTTTTTACAAAAACAAAATGATATTCACGTTTTAAAAACCCAAACATGGGAAACGGTAACGTTTTTGTGCGTCTAAACGGCAAATTGTGTTCTGTAAACTAGCTGTTAATGTTGGCCTGTTGCAGCCAATTATATACGATCAATAATTAAAAATTTTCTATTAACCATTTCCTAAACGATGAGATGAAATAGGAAAAAAATTCCGCTTACGGAAAAAATCGCAGAACGCTTGCTAGTATTATTGTTGGCGTTATTGCAGACTCTCGTACCTTGCATTTCAGTTTATTGGAAGACATTTTTATTAAGTCTGAATGTGTTCACAAATCTAATGATACATACATATGTACATATATTTACAAATGGTTTTATAAATAATCTGGAACGCTCTGTAGTAGTAGCCTTCATTGTATATTGATATCCATACTGTCATGATCTTCACTTGAACTTGAAAAATATGATTTAGTACTCCACATGTTTTGTTAAATTTTACAATATAAATAACAAACTTTTTAAAAATTTACAAAAGTTTTAAAAACATTAACATAAAAAATGGTAGTGCTACCACACTTTATTAATTTGTCTTTTGATAACAACACTTCTTCGTTTCAATATATTTCAAGCATACGAATTTAGGAACGAAGCGATTATAAAAACGATAATAACATAGAAACTACTTAAACAACTACAACGCCAACGGAAATAGGGCCGATTATTATTATTATTATTATTTTTTTTTTTTTTGACAGAAACTCTCTTCGTCGTTTGCTCAGGAAGTAAGAGAACTGTTAAAGCTTTAGCTTTTCTGGGGTACTATTTTGCCACTTTCTATATTTTTTTTTCTTCATATGGCCCGGTCTAATGTGTTTTGGTGAGCTTGATTAAACTATTTGCAGTTATTATTTATACGAAATATTCAACATAGACCAGCAACGAACTACAAATAATAACTGACGAGTTTACTTTTTGTACATATAAAAAATGAATGATACATCGTGAGATGTCTTGCAAGAAGGTTAATTTAATAAGAAAATCAAAAATACACGCCATCAGTTCAAAACAATACGAGAAAATGTCATGAATATATAGTAAAGGGTCATTGTATAAATGTGTCTTTGCCTCTTTTATTTAGCTGTAAAAACCTTTAAGATTCTTTAAAATTAGGATAACAGAGCAGAAATGTAAAAAATGGCGAATGTAAAAAAGTTTCTTTTTTCAAAGTTTCGTACGTGGAGAAATGAGGAATGTAATGCCCAGCAAGAAAACTCCAAGAGCGCAGTTTAATAATCGAATACATTAATTTAAATGACTGTACGCGTAAAAAACCAAACTTAATTTTGATTATTTGATAAAAAATAATTTTTTGTGTTTCTTCTTTTATTTATTTTTATTAATATATTTATTTAATTTTTAAGCACAATTAAATAAATATATTAATTATTAAAAAGGTCAAATAAAAACTTTATTAAATTTATTTTGATTATTAAAAATTTACGTTTTTTTAAATAGTAACAATAACACCCACTTGAATGCACACATATATGCAATAATATTTACAGTCTTGTAAAGATTATTTAATTTTCTGTATTTATTTTTTTTTCCGGTTTTTGTTTTTTATTTTCCTTTAAAATAAATTTTCTTATAAAAATTTTCTCCTCTCTATCTACGCTTTTGTATGGGTAAAGTAAATACAACAAATAAAACACTTAACAACAAGTGTCTGTCTGTCTGCTAACTATAAAAGAAAAATATTAATAAACAAAATAGCAACACAAAAAAAAAAACAAAAAATAAATAAATAAATTTAAGAAAACTTAATAAAAAGTTATAATTAACGAATGAATTTTTAATCACTTATTTTCTAATATATTTTATATTTAAATTCATAAAAATAATAATCAAACAACTGACCACTCACTACATTTATATACACAGTTACTTTTGAATACACACACATACATCCATCTCCTCATAAAAACACTCATCAAACAAAAACTATGAAAACTCTCTACATAAAAAAAAAAATTAGAAATATTTTGTGTTTGCGTTAGATGAGTTAATTAATTCGTTTCTTTTTAAATTATTAAATTTTATCATTATTATTAAATTTATAAATTGTTTTTTAGCTAAACCAATTTATATATTATTATACATATATTTCATAATACAACAACAACAACAAAGAATGCATATTTAACATTTAAAGAAAAAATTAATAAAGAAAAATAAATAAAAATTCAATTTATTCTTAACAATAAACTGTATCTGAAAATAAAGAAAAAAAAACAAAAAACCAACATCATAAATTAAATAAAAAAAAACATGTAAAAAATAAGGTGTTTTTTAATTTTTGTGGAAGGGGTTGGAAGAAAGGACAGCAAATCTCTAGTCTAAATAAAAACAACCAGCCAAGACCATAGAAAATACGCTGTATCTACGACCTTCTTTTTCTAAGGCTGCGTTAAGATTTAAACCCGAATCAACTCATATCCACCATGGCTACAGAAAAGTTTATTTTTTTTTTTATTTAAAATTTTGTAATTGTTTTAATTATAAACTACCTGAGTCGTTGTTTTCTAGGCGGCTGCCATTTGAATTTACGCAAAAAAAACACTACCGAAAAGTCAGGACACATTTTCTCTATTTTATTCATAAGTATTCAAATTAGTAATTGTAATAATTGTATCATAAACATTTATGCTGGCGATTGCATGTACTTTATATTGAGTTTATGCTAAAGGAATTTACAAAGGACAATTATATTTTGGTAATTATTTTTTTTTTTTTCTACAAACGACCACCAACATTTTTTTTCTTTTGATTATTTCCTGAACTTAATAAGAGCACTTAAATATTAACTGGGATTAAACGTGTTAGACTGCCATTATTTAAGTTTTGCTATAAATGTTTTACTTATTTTTTGCCATTACTTTCAGTCATTTACAAAATAATTATAAATGTTAATATTTAACCGTCGTTTAATTCTGATATGAAAATCTACCCCTCGTGCTATAAACTTTGGCTGAATTACTGAAATATATTTGGAATTATTAAAACAATTCCAGTTTTACTTAAATATGTAAGTCTCAATAATTGTTAATTATTTGATTTGTTTAATCTTATTTTTAAGGAAGAAAAAAGCATTTCATTGAAATATTGCGTCATTCAATTTTTTTGCTTGATTATTAAATTCGGGTTTCTGGTGCAAAAACTCGACATAAAAGGTAGAAAAAGATTTTTCTGAACACAAAATTTCTTAAAACTACTGCAATTATTATTCTTATTTTTTTTCTTTGTTTGTTTATGAGAATCTGTAAATTAATACACGCTCAACGTTCAGGCACGCTCACGTCAAACGAACAAAAAGTAATAAAAAAAACTACAACCTTTAAACACAATCATGTAAAGTCATGTAACTCACGCACAAAAATATTTCTTACTCACATTAATTGATTTAAAATAAAATATGAAAATAATAATAAAAAAACGATCATTCGTGAGCGCTTGTGATTCAAGTGAATCACGTGGGGGGTGCAGTACGAAAACAACTGTAGCGATGGCAAACCAAAGAGCCTTAGGCTTTGAAAGAGTGACTGATTTCAGAATATTTTTTAAAAAACATCGAAAAATGTCCAATGCTAACCTACATCGAAATTGACGCTTTAATTGAGAAATAACAATTTAAAAAAAAAAATCAAAATTTAATTTTTTAATTAATCTCCATTTTTATATTTTATTTAAACCCTCTTGAAGTTGATTTAGTAGTAGGTTTGGTTAGGCAGGCAGCCGTGTTGCCACAACCCACTTGGTTCCATTGATTGGTCCCTTTCTGTTACCTGCTGTCAGAAAGGAGAAAGAAGAAAAAACAGAGAGAAAAGAGTAAAGCAGAGTATAGAAAAAGAAATGATGATAAGGAGAAGAGAAGGACAGAGAGAACAACAGGTGTGAAATTATGGAGAAGGTCCGAAGAGAAGAGCCCGCTAAACAAGGACCGGCGGCCAAAGTGTTCGCTCATCTCCTTGAATGAGTCACAATGTCCGGTTGTGGGCCAGTAAACCATACACTGCCCCTTAAAAAAGGAACTGATCCTACCTGGACCCAGTGACGATATATCAGATAGGTCCCCGTAGTACCGCTGACCGAGGTATATCAGCCGAGGTATTCTCCCAGCATGGGTCCCAAATGGACGGCGCCCAGTGACCGCAGCCACCAAGTCACTCAGTCTAATCCTCGGTAACTGCAGTAGTGCAGCCGCCCTGCCCCGATCCATAAATGGCCAGATTGTACTAGCGGAAGAACATGTCGACTATTTAGACCATCTAATCTGGGCTAGCCTGTAGAGAGCAGCGTCGATGCGCTGTCCGCAAGCAGAGGTGTTAATTTTGTCCCGCCTTTGCCAGTTCATCGGCATCATGGTTGCCCTTGATTTCAGTAACAAAAAAAAATTAAATTAAAATAAAAAATTTCTTGATCTTCAGTTACATAAATTATCTATAGACTTCAAGTAGCTAACTCTTTGGTCTACTACACTGTGACCATTTAGCACAATTGTCACCATCAACTCAGATCCATGAAATAAAAAAATATTGAAAACAATAAAAGTTTGTGACCTGCAATAAAAACGTTTGCTTCAGTTAATATTAACAAAATTGAGTGTTTAAACACATGGAGAAGCACAACAAAATAGATATAAATTTATTGTTGTTAATGCAGGATTTATTAACAACTCGAAAATATGTCACCCAACTGGTAACTATTGTTAATAGGAATTATTATTAGTTTTTTCTTGTTGTTTTTTTTTTCTTCTTCATGTTTGTTTATCACTCCAATTGTGTAAACGTGTTCTGTTGTTCATAACGGGGAAACAAATGCCAGCCAATAATTTAAATCATTAAAGTAAATGTGCTTTTTGATTTTTCCTCATGAAACAAAAAAGTGCAACGATTAGCAGGTCCGCAAATAACATTGTTATCCTGACCCACTATTAAATTTTATTGATTGATTAATAAAGAAAAATTGGAAGTAAATTGAAAAAAGAAAAGCAAAAACCAAAATGTTATTTAAAGCGGTTAGCTAAACACACCTACATTTCTTTTATGGTTCCACTTCAAGGCCCCAGTTGAGTGTGGATTTGTAACACCGGAAACAAAAAATATTTTTCTATTTTTGTGGCCAACCATTTGTAAACTATTTGTGTTTTATGTGGAGACTACATTTTTATTGTCTTGTTTAAAGCTTTTTTTCATGGATTTGTTATGAAAATTGATTTCTTTTTAAAAGTTAATTGATTTTATATAAAAAATATGTAATAAATGCATTCAGTTCATACTTTAATGCTGTAAAATAATATTTAATAAAAATGAGCCACTAATGATGATGATGATAAATTACTATACACTCAGAAAATGAAAGTGGTAAAAAATATATTAACATATCGCTGGTCTCATGTAGAAAGGCTCTAACTGTCATAATTATTATATTAAGGGAGAAAGTAAAAATAAAGTAAATAGAAACTGTATTTATTACAATGTAATATTTGAAATGTAAATGCTTGTAAAAACATTCACGAAAAAACGTAATTTCCAGCGATATATCTCTCAGCTTGGTGGTTGTGGATTTGGTTGTGACTGAAATTCTAGGTCAGAGATGGGCAAACTTTCTGTAATGCGGACCAAAATTTAAAACAACCTAACTTAAGCGGTTCATCAAAATTGGTTTTGTAAGTAAATGAAAATTATATTTTCATAAAACGGTAAAGAGAATGCTTTTATGACATTTTTTCACTTTGATGTCATTTTGTCATTTAATTGTCATTGAATTGAGGACACAATTGTTGATCTTGGAATTGATGATAAAATAAGCAAAATATTCATATATTTTTGTTTTTCGTAACTATTTTTAACGTAACTTTTTTCGTTATGATTTTTGAAGATTGTTTTATATGGTTGTTTTATATCTTCGTTCGAATATAGGAAAAAATAACAAACTTAATAGGAATCCTAAACAGAAAGTCTTTTATCACTTGCATTTTTTTGTTGTTGTTAGATTTACAACTTTAAATATATTCCATATTTTATTCCATTTTTTCTTAAGCAATTAGGGTTGCCAGATTTTTTTGCCGAAATTCGCCAAAATCAGTGTCAAAAATCACGAAAACCATTTTTTTTTTTCTTTGAGTCTATAATCACCCTAGCAAGAATATATTTTCCCTCGAAATTTTTTTCCTTTTCCCCAAATTGTAATCGTGAATAATACACGTGAACAATTTTTCACGTAAACAAAATTTCTCCTTATGGTGATTGATTTTTTCCCTTGAAATTGTTTTACTTTTCCCTTAGATTTGTTTACTTAAATTTTATTGGGGAACTGCTTATATTATGCCAGTTTTTATATGTTTTAATTAGAATATTTACATTAATAACACATTTTTTAATTTAATATCAGTTACTGCAGTGCAGACTGACATTATGCTCGTCAAGATGTAAAACATCATGTCATCAGATACAATAAATTGTTTTACTGAAATGGGTCAGTAGCAATGTCTAGGGTAGGTAGGCAGGCAGCCGTGTTGGCACATCATATTTGGGTCCATTGATTCGACCTTTTGTGTCTAGGGTGATTTCAAGGGCTTTTAAACGTCTTGCACGTCACGTTCTTGAAAAAAATGTTCTCTGTTTTAATATCTTCTCATCCTGCAAGAACACAATAGCACAAACCATTAACATTTATAAATTTTTTATAACTTTAAGAAATTTGGAATATATTTTTTTCTATTTATATTTTCTTCTTTTAAGTTTTTATTCAGCATGAATTGATAGCGGGAACAAACGTTTCTAAAAAACTCACAATAGCAATTTTCCCTTCATGGGGAATAAAAATTTCATGGGAACAAAATTTTCATCAAACTCGCCAAAAATAGAAAAAAATGGCCAAAATATATACATACGTAATTTATGTTTTATTAAATAAAATATATAAACTAAATATAATTTAATTAAATTTATAAAAAATGTATAACATATAAATTGAGGTCTGATTAATAAAATAATATATAATAATAATAATCTTACAACAGTTTTGTTATATTTCTAATATGCTGTATACTTTATTCTCAAGACATTCGTCAGCGTCCGTTTCTTGGAATACATTGTATGCGAATTAAATATGTTATGCATTTTTTGAGAAGGTATAAAAGAAGTGCAGCAAACGCTATCTATATTCGTAGAAGTTTTAACACGCCTATTTCGCAGGCGAATCTTAGTCGAATTCATTATGGAAAATACTCTTTCAATGCAGTCATTATTAGTTGGAATTACCAGAATATAAAGTACGGCCAAAGGAAGTTCCTTAAAGTACCTGTACGTACGTAGAGAGAAACCTAAGCAAGAGGATATATTGTAAAAATATCCTTTTCCATTGTCCACTATAACTTCTACTCTTAATATGCCTCAGACTTTTTTCTTATGTCTTTTATAAGTGACACCAAGCGACCGATCTGCGCAATTCCCTTTTACTACTGAACTTCCTTTAAACCTTTGATAAATTTTTATATTGTATTGTATTGTATTGCTCTTTAGATTTTATAAATCAGAATAACAATAAACAATTGGCATTTAAAAATATATGAAATATAAAACTTGAAAATTGTACCAAACAAGTCATTATAGTACCATTTTCCTTTTTTGTTTTGGAATATACAAAAAATATTATTATCCCTGAGGCAAATGTATATGTGTCATTTACATACATAGCTGTAATAACATAGTGTAAACTAAAAGTAAATAATACCGACATAAAATTAACATACGAATTTTTTATATCGACATTTGTCAAGAAATTTAAATGCTTATCAAGGCATGTAAAAATCGCGAATAAAATCGCCAGATACTTTATAAGTCGCCAAAAAATCTCCACGTCACACAGAGGAGTATTTGACCCAAAAAGCGTCACCAAATCAAAATTTAGTTCGCCAAATGAGTTTTAAAATCGCCACGTTTGGCGAGAAATCGCCATATATGACGTCACTGCCTAGAATGTTTGTATTAATAATATTTAAAAAATGTACCATACTTTGAGGCACTATAAATTGACATAAAATTCAATAATTTAAGTACAGCAACCACAGACTATAATATAAATAAAGTACTTTAGACAGTTACGTAAGCAATCATTAGTTTTGAGTGAGAATAAAAAGTATTTTGATTCGGTGGCTTATGTAAAGCCTATCAATTACAATTCCAACAATCTGCTTTGCCGAATAACCACTACACACCTAAAAAACAGCATTCAATTGCAAAAACTTCTGGTGGACTTCTTTGGTTGCATGAATTTTTGGAAAAATTTTTTTAATAAGTTCCCTCCCGAATTTTTTTTAATTTTTTAGTTACACCAATGATTTTTTCCTATGTTTTAATTAAAAGAAAGAGATTCTGCTTGAATGGGAGTTCAATTAGCTAAATTTTTACTTTGGATAATCTCAGGATGGAGTGTATCGAACTTAAATTGCTTCGTAAGGACTTCTTTAAAATAAAGAAAACAGAGATTTTTTAATTTAAATAATTTGAAATTTTTTTATTTACTAGAGGTTTAGAGAAAGCTTTCGTTATGTGGCATAAAAAATAAAATAAAATTTAAATTCTTTTATTTAAATGCCGTACTGCCAACCCTGCATTTAATCGGAGTTATTTTTCTTGGTCAAGCAACACAAATTGTAATGACTTGGGCGTATGTGCTTAAAAATTTATCTTGCTTTTAAACTTGAAATAAACATAAATTGAAAAAAAAAACAAAAGAAAAGAAAAATGAAGTTTGTTGTTATTTTGGACTGAGTGCATGTCTGGAATGGAGAAATTGGCTCAATTTATTTATATGGGTATTTACTTGTTTGGTAATCATGAAAAACCACAACAATAATAATAATATTTAAATTTACATACTATTTACTATTATTGTTGTTGCATGATTATTCGTTATATAATATTTAAACGAAAATTAACGATCACACGAGCATCAGCTGCACCACTTTAAGCAGCAGCAAAAGTGGCAGTGGCAACAACTAACATACATTATTTCGTTTATAACAATTTTGATTTCTTTTCATTGTTGTTATAAACAAATATTTTATGGCTTTTTACAGTAAACTGGAATGTTAAATAGTAGTTTGAATAAAAATATATTTCAAATGTTACTGCTACAAATTTATTATGACCGGATGTATTTTTTGGATTTATTGTTAGTTTTTTTCCTTTTCTGCGGCATTTAAAATGTGTGTTGTTTTCTGTTAAAACTAGAACACACGTTTAATTCCCATTTTATTTTTCTGGAGTTATTTTATTAAAGATTTTAAGGATTTTTCATGTAATAATTAAATTTTATTTGTAAACGGAAGTAAATTTATTGTGAAGAAAAAAAAATTAATTTCAAAAATTACTTGTTACAACAGTTGCTCGCTGGTTGCTGGATTCAAACGCAGACACTCAAAATCTACTTTTGTTAAAATGAGGAAGTTTTAGCTGTTGGAAATTGTTTGTATTTCTTTTACGAAATAGACATATTTGCTTTGGGGGTATTTTGCTGCTTTTGTAAAATAATTATAGAGACAGAGAGAGCGAGAGAAAGAGAGTTATAGCTGATTTTATTACAAATTAATGTATCTGATGTTTAAACTTGTATATTTTAAATTACCGGCGTTGTTCATGGACAATGTTGTCAACCAAAAACTTTTAAAATAAAATAAATTTTTAATCGTTGTTGTACCACAACAAAAAATAAAGTGTGTAGTAAAATTTTCAAGTCCGTAAATCAGTTTGCTAAATTATTTTTAATTTATATTGTTAAGTTTCGTTTAAAAATTTTAATAAAACATCTTTACATTTTTCTTCTTCTCGCCTCGTCTAACAGAATTCCAAGACAGAATTAAAAATCGATTAGCATAAAACAAATTTTCTAAAAGCAAATGTTGTCGAATTTGTTCCATCCGTAGCGCAGTTAGTGATTATCAAACTGTGCTGCGTGTTAAGAGTACGACGGTTGGGTTTCGAAATCGAAAATCTTGTATGTTCTCGTATGACTTCCTTTTATCCCAAATCAAGTACAAATCAGTTTTTGAAAACAACTAGGAAATATTTTAAACGTGAATTTTAAAACTAAAGCCAAGTACTCTGTTCGACTTTGTGAAAATGTTGAACAACATGCATTATTTCGCTTCGGTAACAATAAAGCCGTTTAGAAGATAATTGTCGTTTTTATCACCTTTAATAAAGCCATATTGATTAGCAGTGTTTTAATTTTGTGTGTCTGGAGAAAAAATAAAAACTTACTAAAAACGAAGAGAAATAATAATCATTCAACTCATTTTATCTTATGGGATCTATTCCATATATCGCTGGTCTCATGTAGAAAGGCCCTAACTCGATTTTTTACGAAATTGAAATTTAAATGAAATAGTATCAAAAATACCGGTTTTCTAAGCATTTGCATTTTTAAGATTACATTGTGATCAATACAGTTTCTATTATGTTTTTACCTTCTCCTGTAAAGTTACTTATATGCGAGTTAGGGCCTTTCTACATGAGACCAGCGATATGTTCTTTTTTAAGGCAGAACAGAACAAACTTAAATGAAAAACAAAGGAACTGAAAAATGGTTGTCAAAAATTCCGTACGAAAAAAGTACTGCTTATGATATTTTGTAGTTATAAAACATGTTGCCAGAAATATTTTTCACTTAAAAAAAACATGCTGCAAGAACCATTTCGCGTCTTTTTCACAAACAAAACCTAGCACTCTGTTTGATTTTGCGAAAAATTGATCAGCATGCATTATTTCGCTTGAAAAATTTGATAATAAGCTACTAATGCCAACACAGCATTTTAGAAAGTAATTATCGTATTTATCGCCTTAATGAATTCCACATTGGCTGGAAAAAACTTTACTGGAGCCGAAGAGAAATGAATACTCATTCACCTTATCCAAACTTATGGAATTTATTCTATACATACAAAAATGTTTTTGTTTTTTAATTGCAGTAATGAGCAAACGATTTTCTACTTTAATAAATTAATTTTTGTCTTTTTCTCTTTTTAAATGTCCACTTTTTTAATTTTTCTTTTATAAATTTTTTGAACACAAAAAAAAAATAATTAATTTACTTTATTCGTGCTTGATTCCTTCATATATAAATATTTCATGATATTCTCAAGAAATATTTATTATTTTACACTAAACTTTAAAATGAAATGTATTACTGCGGGGAAAGCATATCCATATGGCCATTTCACTACTGCTCAAATAATAAATTTTTCATTTTGACAAAAAAAAAAAAAATAATAATAAATAAAGCAAACGGTCTGAAAAAATTGTGTTTAAAAATTCCGTACGAAAAAAGTACTGCTTATGTTATTGAACAAAAATGTTGCCAAGAACATTTTTAGTTAATAAACATGCTGCGAGAAACATTTCGTGACTATTTCACAAATAAACAGAGTACTACTACAGCAACATTATTTCTTATTTATTTCGCAGTAATTTTTTATATGGACTCTGATGAACAGAGTACTATGCTTATAAAAAAACACCAAAATGAATTAATAATAAAATAAAATTTGAAATAAAAGCACTAATGCTTAAAAATATTATTTCTGTTAGTTAAATTGAAAACTATTTTTACCTTCTTTCGCAATTATTTCAATTTTTGCATTTTAAATTGCCTTCCTGATTAACCATTTCCGAAAAACGCTAAAGAGGCATTACTTTTTTTAATAAACTGCATTATTAAGAGTATGAAAAGTAAGGCAACAAATATGTAGACGTAATACAATTAAATGTCATAAATAGACAACTTTATTGCAGCACTTTAGGCATAATGTCATGTTCTTTTAATATTTTTTCTATTGCTTCAAGCAGCCATTGCGTTAACGGGTACAAAACCGGCAACCCTGTCATTTCTTTACAAACAATGTTGCTTGTTTTTTTCTTGCAGCTCTATTAAATTTTGTGATTCAATGGATAATGTCATTTGGTGAAAATTTGAAATTGTAAAGAAAAAAATTAAATTATTATTACCGGTTGTAAAATACCTCATTGTATGCGAGTTTAATGAATGAACATATTATGTGCAATTAGTCATATAACAAAGTTCATTTAACTCTGAGGAGTAGAATTTCAAACTTTTTATGACTTAAAAAAATTACGTATTGAGAAAGATTTAATTTATTAAAATGAACATCATCACCTGGCAAATAAAATTTACGCCTTTTGCAAATTTACGAGAGGTTTTAAAAAATATTTATAAAGTAATTTTTGGATTGTGTGTGGACTTGGCCTAACCAAATTAAAATTGATTAATTATGAATATTCTTCGATTTCTTATTTATGGGTCAATGGATGATGTTTACAATGAAGACAAACAAAAGCAGATAGATGCGAAAAATGGTGCAATACATTCTGCTTGCTATTTTTTGCTATTTTATTTAAAAAATACCGTAAAAACTTTGTAAAATAATTTTACTTTCTTAATAAATTTAAAAATTAATTCATACGTCAACTTAAGCAATAATAAGGTTAATAATTTTGATGATAATATTTTGAAAGTTTAACAGCCTGTTTATAAACACGTCAAGAGTGAAACAAAACCGGATGGCATATGGACGAATACGTAATAATTAGGATCCGTGTAACACGTTCCGGTTTTTTCGTTTAACTTACGTTGTTTCGTATAAATCAAGGCGAATCAATTATCAGGTGGCAGCGTTGGCGAATTCATTATTTTTTGCTGGTAGAAACTACTTTCAAACTTAATATATAAAAAATATACACAGATTTTTTATATATGGAGTTTGGCAGTAGTGTTCATGGCGAAAATTAATAAATTCGCCTAAGCTGCCATCTAATAACTGATTCGCCTTGGTATAAATAAAGGGCGGTTTACATGATCACAGAAGTCTTACGACATGTCAAATTTTTGTGCAGAATAGTACCAGTGGGATCGTCTAAACTAAATAAGTAATGAATCTGCACAAATTGAGAGAAAATACGGATGAAAATTTGACAGTCGTATGGCTCTCTTTGTTTTTTGAAAATTTTCAAAAGACAAGTACGAATCATTAGATCAGGGATGTATTTTCTGCAAACAGCTATTTTAGTTTTGGTGCGTTTTACCCATACCAATTGTGTAAACGCAAAAATAATCTGTCGTAAGATTTTTACTCCCAGTTTTAAAATACGGATGGAATTTGATAATATTTTCTCTTGGATTTTACGTACGTAAAGTCGTACCGTCTAAACCCCCCTTAAATGTTGTGTCAAATCGTAGTATTGCCAATGTATTAATTAATGTTTTTTATTTACTTTTTTCTTATACATTGTTTGTTTTTGCCTTAAATGATGGTAGCCCTGCTTTGGCGCTTAAAAAGAAACAGCTGAGTTAAATAAACAAAACAAAATTAAACAGTGAAGTAAAAATTTTTATCTGCAAAACAAAAATTTGTGAAAATAAAAAAGTTTAAACAATAGTTATAAAAATAAACAATAATTTAAATAAATAAATAAATACAAATAAATGTTTTTATAAGTGAAAATGTTGTGATGGGCAATTGTCCAACAATATCTACTCCTGACGAATTGTTTTTTTTCTTCGCTCATTTCCGAAGTGTCTGACACTACAATGCGAGATACATAAACCTGAAACAATTGCTATTTTATACGTATTTTACAAAAACAAAATGACATTCGCGTTTAAAAAAACCAAAACATTGGAAACGATAACGTTTTGGCCGTCTAATCGGCAAATTGTGTTTTGTAAACATGCTGTAAGTTAGTTAGCAGCAATCTTAAATCAAAAACTTCAAACAGAAGCCGTGTTTGATGTCGACTGGCATAAATTCTTGGATTTTGTACCACCGTGCAATGCCAATATGCACTCAAAGTGTTGAAAAGATATTCTCGAAAAAATTGCTCTTAACAATCTATGGCCATTGCGGCAGATAAGTACGTAACAGTATCTTTCTTTGCTATGATGAATCTGAAAAAAGAGAATGTTAAAAGGTTAATATTTTTATTGGCAAAACATCTTACGGACGCCTGACGAGTTCAAAGAATAAATAGTAATTCTAAACATAAACCATTAAGGGAGCTACAAACACATAAAAACTTACAACAAATTTACACAATATGCTTCGTTTGTTACTGACAGTCTAAACAAAATTATTAAAACCTGCAGCGACATACAGCAAAAATACTTGTAGCAAATAAAACAACAAAAAGGAGTTTAAATGACTGTGAATATTAGCATTGAACCATAACCGTTTTCATATTGCAATAAAATTATTTCGCTTAAATATTTTGTTCATTTCTTTCATTCAAACATAACTTTTGCACGGTGACTCTAGTAAATTATGATTATTCGTGAGTTTTTTGTCTTTGTTTTTTTTTTCAACTTTAACTTCAACTTTAATAGCCAGTGCATCAGTGCAAAATATTAAAAATAACAATAACAATGACAACAGCAGAACTTGCAACTATCAACTTAAATAGAAAAACAATCTCGTAACTTGTTTTTACTTTTGCGGTAGCGTTTCTTTTGTTTCATATTTAAACGCTTGCAATAACATCAGTACGCTGGTAATAAAAACGGAACTTGGCCTCACAAGGTTGTTTGGCAAACGCAATTCGGATAAAAAGAAAAAGATTTTATTTTATTTTCATTTTATTACATAAAAATGAAATTTCCCAAAGGAGTAAGTGTTTTTAAAAACCAAAATTTAATTATTAATTTAATTATGATCACACAAATGGTTGAAGTAATAATAATCCTTGTGATAAGAAACTCAAAAAAATTGTAGTGATTCGTGTAATATTTGAAAATAATTAAAACAAGTGTTTATAAATTTTGGAAAAAATTCATTCAGATATATAAATAGAAGTGAAAATGATGTGGGTACTTGCCACAATTCTACTTTAAAGTCCAGTAAAATTTTTTTACTAAAAAATAATTCCATGAAGAATTGTAACTTGTAATTTTTTGGGCAAATATTTTTCATTTTAATACCATTTTAATATTTTCTTAAAGAACTTTTTTAAGAAATTAAAAATCTTGATGTTTTATCATGTGTAAAGGAAATGGTGGTGCCCCTGTAAATGTTCAAAATTTGTTTGTCAATATTTTTAACTTAATAAACTTTTAGTTTAACAGTGACTTAGATCTTAACAATCTTATGAATTTGGCAGATTATATTTTTTGAAACCTTCAAAAGTTTTACCTGTGATACTGTTCATATATAAAGAAACTGATGAGTTATTTTTAAAATCATTTCCCAAAAATTTTAAAATATTTTTTAACACACAACACTGTTAAGTACCAAAAATAATAAGATTGAATATCTTTTCTCTCAAAATATTTGCCCTTTTCTAAAAATTGCAATCATGAATAAGTTTTCGTGAAAACAAAAATTTCATTCATCGTGAATAATTTTTTCCTTCGAAATTTTCACTTTTCTGAACGCTTAAATTTTTCTGGGGAACTGCATATATTATGCAAAGTTTTGTCTTATAGTTAAAATATTAAATAAATTAGCAAATTTTTTAATTCAAAATCAGTTATTATAAAGCAGAGTAACATTGTGCTCGACAGGTTGCATAACAAAGAGATCTATCTATTGCCTGCAAACTTGTGAAGATTTCTACAGAGTGTAAGAAAGAGCACAATACAGCGCTTTTTATTAAAGCTGCCATTGAGTGGAAACACAGAATTCGTCTTAAATTAAAAATTTTTTTATTGAAATGTGTCAGAAGTAAATTCTTACATAACTCTAAGGTATTAGATGCGTCGTATAAACTCCGACCAAAAGTTTAATTATCCAAGAAAAAGAACTATGATAATAACTTCAAAAGTAAAAATTTTACGGATAAAAATTTAACAATATTTCAGTTTTAAAAGCGTTTTTTACGGTTTATATTTTTTTGCGTGTTTTTGAATCTGGCAACACAGAGTCATATCAAGGATTCTATTAAAAACTTAAGAGCTTCCGGAAAACTTAATTAATGCGGCTTACTTCTATACTTATTTAAATTTCTAAAATGTTTACTAATACCATGTTCACATTACAATTCGAATGACGTTATTCGCTCTCTGAATGTCTTGTGCTATTTTAAGTGTTCACATTGCATCTAAGTAATTGGGTTTGCAAGTTGTTGGTTTATTTCGTAGAAAACACGTTGGACTGTAAAAAAGTTTTGCCATTTTATTTTAAAACAACTATTCAATTACTTTACTTTATTTGTGCTTGATTCCTTCAAATATAAATATTTCATGATATTCTCATGAAATATTTATTATTTTAAACTAAACTACAAAATGAAATGTATTACTGCGGGGAAAGCATATCCATATGGCCATTTCACTACTGCTCAAATAGTTACTAAATGTTTGCTGTGTTTTTGTGTAGAACATTTTTGAGTTGTTATTGTCTTCTGTCTTATTGATTCAATGGAATTCTCATTTAATCAATTTGGCTTTTGATATAAGACTTTCTGTTTTTCTATACAAAATTTGGGTAAAATCCACTGATGAGCTATTTGAGCAGTAGTGAAATGGCCATATGGATATGCTTTCCCCGCAGTAATACATTTCATTTTGTAGTTTAGTTTAAAATAATAAATATTTCATGAGAATATCATGAAATATTTATATTTGAAGGAATCAAGCACGAATAAAGTAAATTAATTGAATTTTAAAAGATTCCGAATAATAAATTTTCATTTTGATATATTTGCATGTGCACCTTGCTTATTAATAAAAATTGTTTTTCAATTTTTATTTTTATTTTTTCATTGAATCTTTCAAATACATATGAATGGTTCCCAATGGGATCCCTTATGTAGAAAAATGAAAGAAAAAATAAAAATAGTTACTAAATGTTTGCTGTGTTTTTGTGTAGAACATTTTTGAGTTGTTATTGTCTTCTGTCTTATTGATTCAATGGAATTCTCATTTAATCAATTTGGCTTTTGATATAAGACTTTCTGTTTTTCTATACAAAATTTGGGTAAAATCCACTGATGAGCTATTTGAGCAGTAGTGAAATGGCCATATGGATATGCTTTCCCCGCAGTAATACATTTCATTTTGTAGTTTAGTTTAAAATAATAAATATTTCATGAGAATATCATGAAATATTTATATTTGAAGGAATCAAGCACGAATAAAGTAAAGTAATTGAATTTTAAAAGATTCCGAATAATAAATTTTCATTTTAAAACAACTATTTTGCTTACCTTTTTTTAGTCTCTTCCAGTACTCTAGCCGTAGATAGTAGGCGCCTTGACATTACAATTTTTTTATGATATTTTTATTTTTATAATATATTTCTTCTCCATATTTATTTAAATTTTTAATGTCCAATATCACTTTTTTATTTGTTTACCTTTTATTATTGTGACAGTTGTTCAGGTAAAACTTCGATAAAAATTAGATATGACACTGATTTTTTCGTAATTGGCGTGTTAATTCAAACTCAATTACCTACAAAATTTGTAATTCGCTCTCAAAAATTTGTATGGGGAATTACGTTATTCTGTTGATAATTAGAGGTTGAATTACGAATGGGAGAGCGAATTACGAAAAAACGCTGCAATGTGAACATGGTATAAGAAAAAAATTATTTACGAATGTGTGCGGACGTTTTTTAAGAAAAACAGGAAAAATTAGATATCAGCAGAACGTAATCCAGCATTTTCTGTTTCGCTACATTTCTTATCAGCATTTTTCTCATCTATCGTAGGTTGTATACATTGTAAACATCATCTATTTAACCAACTAATTTTGTAACAAAGCATATGAGGAATATTCTTAACCATGCAATAAAATTTTGGCTAGACGAAGTCCACACGCAACCCAAAGCTTTATTTCGTTGTTCTCCCTTATAAATCGTCACACATATATTTGGATTTAATTTTTACTAACCTTCGGTTGAGCCACAAATTCACCTTTTATTTTTTATTTCTGCTAATGTCTTATTTTTCTTGGAAATAATATTTATTTTATAATGAAAATTAAATAATAACGAACCTTAGCCGAATTAATTAATTCATTTGTTATAGTTTATTTCGTATAATTATTTTTTTTACCTTTTTAAGCACTAGGTCAGTTAATAAATAAAAAAACTAAAAATATTGTTTATTATTTTTTATTTATTTTTTCCAATATTTCGCCACAGCGTTGGGTGGCATCTCCAGGAAACAGGAAACAAAAAATATCAATAGTTAGATTTTTTTCAAAAACAATATTAAGTTGAAAATATTTTTTTCAAATATTGAAAATATGAATAAAAAATAATAAACAATACGAGGGCTGCTATATATATTTCTGGCCTGGCAACACCGAGTGCTGCCAAGTGCAATCTGACATTTCCATTGGAAAGTTTGTCATTTTTAAGCATAATCGTACTCAAAACGTTTTGACGTACGACCATTATTTGTGTTGATAAAAGTGACTTGAAAAAATTAATATAGAAAAAAATGGAATTAACTCGTGAACATTTTCGTGCCATCATTTTTCACAACTTTCGACGTGGATTATCACGACAAGAGTGCATTGATGAACTTAAATCTTTGTATGGCGATGAAACACCATCCTATAGCATTGTGAAAAATTGGTATAATGAATTTAATCGTGGCCGAAGCTCGCTCAAAGACGAATTCTGTGAAGGTCGCCCAAAAACGGCTGTTGCGCCAGAAAACATTAATGCCGTGCGTGAACTCATAATGCAAGATCGACATGCGACATACCGAGAGATAGAGACATCCTTGGACATTTCTTCCACCAGCATTCATTCGATACCGCATGAACACCTGGCCGTAAAAAAGGTTTGTTCTCGTTGGATCCCGCATAATTTGAAAGTCGCTGAAAAAAAGACTCGTGTCGATTGGTGCAAGAAATGTTGCAAAAATACGATTGCGGTGCTTCAAAAGACATTTATAAGATCGTAACAGGTGACGAATCATGGATCTATGCGTATCAGCCCGAAACGAAACAACAATCGACCGTGTGGGTCTTCAAAGACGAGCAAAATCCAACGAAAGTTGTTCGTGGAAGAAGCACTTCGAAGCAAATGGTCGCCTGTTTCTTCGGCAAAACTGGTCATGTGGCGGCTGTTCCGCTTGAGCAACGTAGGACGGTCACTTCTGAGTGGTACACTACATTTTGTTTGCTCAAGTCATCGGAGAAATTCGAAAAACCAACAAGAGAAGACGAATCATTTTTCACCATGACAATGCGAGCTCTCACACATCGGCTCAAACTAGAGCGTTTTTGACCGGCCAAAACGTCGAATTAATGGGTCATCCGCCGTACAGCACTGACTTGGCACCTAACGGCTTCTTCTTGTTTCCGCACATCAAGAAAAAAATGCGTTGACAACGATTTTCGTCACCAGAAGAAGCAGTTGAAGTGTTCAAAAACCATGTTTTAGAGGTGTCTCAATCGAAGTGGAAAAAGTGCTTCGACAACTGGTTTGAGCGCATGCAAAAGTATATAAATCATGCTGGAGAATACTTTGAAAAACAATAAAACCATTTTTGATTATAAATATTCGCATTTTCACTATTAGGCCAGAAATATATAGAGCAGCCCTCGTATTTTTAGTTTTTTTTTTTATTTATAAACTGACCTAGTGCTTAAAAAATTGGAAAAAACAGTTTATTTCGTTTTATTGTTTTTTTTATTAAATTAAGATGTACACAGGATGGAGTGGCGTATGGAATAGCCCATTAGGTCCATTATGACAACAGCTTTGATAGCATATACGCATTGTTTGGTCGATATTTTCCGTGATCATTTTTTTAAAAAAATCCAATAGTTTTATATTACACGATCTAGATGGCCTTAAATTCATCACATTCATAAATTAAAACGGCAAAAGTTTGGCGTAATAATACTTAAAGCCCGAAGTACACATTAATTAATTTTCGACAGTTTTGAAGAATAACAAGGCGATCAAGCAAACATAATTCATCTCTCAGAATATTTTGGCTTGCCATCGAGCTGCCAATATTTCTGATATATTGTTCAACAATAAAACACTTTGCTATGCCTCATAGTTCGTCTTCTCCACTAGCTGAAACTGTCAGCTAAGAACAAATGGCGATAAATTCAGATCATCTGTGAATTTTGCGACACCGTTTATTACTACTTTATTCGAACAGAAAAATTTATAGTAATCTAAACTTGAAAGTAGGTCAGGAAATTATATGATGAAGCTGGTCATGGTTAGTCTAGCGTTAAAGAAACCCCTGTTAATGTCGTTAATGACTTAAAACCCCACTTTTATCCTTTTCAAATAAATATTTAAAGTTTTTTAAAAATAAATATGTTTTGCTTATTTTGTTTTTATAAATTCATTTAAATCTAAATAATAAATAAAATAAAAAATTAACACTTTTAGGGAATTAAAAAAGTATAAGAAAACGAATATATTAATTTTAATTTTTTTTTTTTAATTAAAATTTTTTAATAAAAAGTCGTTTTGTTTAATATTAAAAAAAATCAATAATTAACTTAAAATTTAAATTTTTCAAAAGAAATCACAAAAAGCTTTTTTGTTAAATCAAAGTTACCATATTTTTATCATGCCTAAATAAAAGCTTTTTGCAATAAAAGCTTAACTGCTTGCAAACAATTTGTATGTGTGAGGATGTGTATTGGTTTACGTTTGCGTGTGCAAATATAATTGAAAAAACTGTTTCAAATTTAAATTGAATATAAAGTAAAAATTGTTGTCTGTTTTTTTTTTTTTTTGTTTTTGTCTTTTGCAGGTTATGACATTCTTGTGTATAACAACATTAATTTTAGCCCTAACAACAGCCTATCCCTCCAAGGAAAATCTCAAGTAAGTGACCCAAGAATAAAACAAAAAAATTTCTTATTATTTTTCAATATTTTATTTGCTTGTTAATTGATCATTAACTTTCTTAGAATACGAATACACATACCAGTGAAACATCACACGCACGTCCACACTAATACAGTAGTAAAAAAGGTACCACTGCCCGTTCCAGTACATGTCAAAGAGCACAAGAAACATGAGGAGGAATACAAGGAATACAAGAGAAAATACAGTGAAGAGGAGTCTGAAGATGACTTTGAAGGTTATGAATATCCCAAAAAGAAACGAAGACATCCATTTATATGAAAACAGTTTATAAAACTTCTTTCATCAAATTTCAAAAACAATAAAAATAATTAAGTGCAATAGAAAAGAAAAGTACCAAAACAATTAATCGATCAACCGTTATTGATAGAATAAGTTAATAAAAGAAGGTTGCTTGTTAGCAATAGAAAGTTACTTTAGTCAAAAATATCTTGTTGTTTTTTATTTACTTTTAAATTATCTTTTTTATATTTGAAATTATTTTGTTTTTGCGACTGTTAAAGGATGTTTATAAAAAGAAATGAATTTAATAAAAGAAACCTATTATTTTTTTTTTTATTATTTTGTGGAAAATTTCGTAAATCCTGCTCGAGTATAAAATAAAAGAAATACTAAAGAAAATTTTAAAACAAAGGAATAGTTTTGTTTAGACTTCAGTTTGTTTTTTCTGAAGTCTTGTTAGGATGGATAGTAGTTATTAAATTTGTAGTTAGTTAGTTAGGAGTGGCAGCCTCTCACGACGAAGCTCACTTGAGCACAATCGAATGGCCCGTTGTGATACCACAAGGAAGACGGCGTGAATCCCCTTACCCAGCCGAGAACCATGAACATTCCCGGATGAACTTCGCTATGTCCCCTATAGAGTGAGATGATAGCTCCGTACGAGTTCCGAAGAAAGGAGAGCCCAGAATTCTTAATCTTCTTCGAGCCAGGGATGGGCAATGGTACAGGAGATGCAGTACGGTCTCTTCCTCATCCTCCGAGGTACTGCTGTGTCTTTCAGCATGCCTGCCGATTAGACAGTGACCAGTAAGTACCGAGACCGTGACACTTATGGATTTCCTGTTCAGTCCGAGCAGCTGCCTGGTTCGCTTGAGGTCCAGTGTAGTCCACAGTTGTCTGGAGACACAACAGGAACTTTCCTCTACCCATAATTTGCGAGCCAAATGGAGGTAGTTGTTCTTTATGGCCTTTTTCACCGTTGCCAGAGGAATTTCAACGTCTGGTAACGGGGAGAGGTTAGAAGGCAATTGTAATTAATGGAACATATTTTGTGATTTAGCACAAACTATCAATATCTGTAAATGTTATGTATGAGGTTTCTTTCACAATATTTTACAAAATCTCATTTTTATACATATTTTACCAGAATATTAAAATTTAAGCAAAAATCAAAAAAAGTTAATTCAACAAAAAGCACAAATAATCTACCCAAACGTAATTTCAGATTTCACACAAAATTCCAGAAAAAACCTTCACAAAAAGGATCGAATCGCTTAAGCAATCCAAATGTCACCGAAAAAGCAATAAGTTATCGTAGAGTAGAAGTCTACACAAAATCCTAAATTATATAAAAAAAAAAAAAAAAAAAAGACGGACAAATTCTAAACAAGACTGCCTTTACTGTTTAATTATAGTTTATATATTTTGTTGAAAATTTATTTTTAATAGCATCAGAGAAATTTAAAATTTGACAACGTAATTGTCTAGTCCCTGCACATCTGGGCCGATTGCCGATTAACGATTTACACCGCTGGCCAAATAGATTCACTTAAAATTTGAAACCTCTATAGTGAAAGTAAAATCAGGCTGTGTTGCAGTACGTCAAAATTGAATACCTAATAAGAGCTAGTTTTCAAATTAGTCCTTTTTCTAATTCAAAGATTTTATTGCAATTTTATCTGGTAACTATGTTTTAGAAACTCTTTGTAGAGAAACTTCAAAACTTTTTAAACAAAATCGTTGCGTCACAAGGTTGCTGATATTGATGATGCTCACAACAGCAATTTCCTCACCCGAAAAAGCAGAAATTCTTAATTCAGGCTCATATTAGATAGAAAAGCTATATAATGAGGATGTATAAATAAGGTGTGTTTTTTTTAAGCGTGATAAAATTTGATATTATAAAAAATAACTCTAAATTAAATTTTGATGAAAAACTTTTACTCATTATTTTTAGTAAACTCTGGCAAATCATTATGAATAGACTTACGTTTAACCAACGCTATCAAATCCTTCAAGTTTGCTTTGAAAATTAGTCATCAGTTCGAGCAACTTATAGACGCCACATTGTGTTCAGCGATGCGGCTCGTTTTTAGTTTAACGGGCTTATTAATAAGCAATATTGTCGCATATGGAGTGAGACCAATCCCCAACAAACCCAACAGACTCCATTGCATCCAGAAAAATGCACCGTTTGGTGTGCTTTACACGCTGGTGGCATCATCGGACTTTATTTCTTAAAAAATAGGGCCGGATCTTACTTTACGGTCAATGGAGATCGTTACCGAACTAGATTTATGATCCTTTGTTTGAAAATATTAATGACATTCATCCGGACGAAATGTGTTTGAAACAAGATGGCGCTATATGCCATACGGCAACCGGAACCATCGAGTTATTGAAATCAAAATTTGGCGTTAATTTGATTTCGTGAAATGGACTTGTGAATTGGCCTCCAAGGTCGTGCGATTTAACACCTTTCGATTATTTCTGCGGGGCCACGTTAAGTCATGGTTTATGCTGATGAACCAGCAACAATTGGCACTTTGGAGGCCAACATTGTTCTTGTTGTTTGTGACACACGGCCAGCAACACTTGAAAAAGTCGACATCCAGAATACGCTTCGTCATGAGCATGGTGGCCATATGTACGAAATCATTTTTAAATATTAATGCCATGTTCTGATCTTTCGTATAAAATATTATTCCATACAATTTAATTTTCTGTCTTTTTTTTACAATTTAAAGTTCTATCGGACTTAAAAAACACCCAATATATCCGCTTGGAAAATGCTTAAGTTCAAATAACTGCGAAATCGTCTTATGAGTACCAAACAAAGCGTGTTAATAAAGAGTTGTGGATCAAAAGTTTTCCAATAAGAAAATAGAAAGATTGGTTGAAATTTATTTTTCAAAGATATTACAATTAGAACCTTCAAAATGTTTCCCTGCTATTACATAAAGTAAACGAAGACGCAAAATATTTTTAGAATAAATATTCCCTCAAAGGCTTACTGCCGCTTAAAATTGTAATGTACAGCAGCCCCCTTCCCTTTTTGACAAGAAAAAAAAAAACACCAATTTACCTGACAGACTGTGTTTATATTTTTTTCACCGCCTTAAACATTTCATTTCCTATTTAACCCCATTTCCAAACCCTTAAAAGCATGTGTACATCAAATTGTAATGTAAAGTATAAATAATTGAGTCTTTCCTAATCCTCTTGCTGCTTGTTTTGTTTTTCCAAAAAAAAAAAAAAAATCCTTCTGTTACTAGAGAAAGTGGTTTCCATGAAATTAAATTCTTGAATAACATACACAAACATGTTGTTGTAATATGCAATGTAATAATACTTCAAAACCTTTTTATAATTATAAAAACAACAATAACAAAAAACAACAGCAGCAGCGAGAGCTTAAAGAAAGAAAAAACTGTTGATTCTTGAGTGCGTTCTTCATTAAATACTTGTTGTACGAGTGTAATTCGCCACTTGAGTGGATTTTAGTTCACCCCATTATTGTTGTTATTGCTGCTGGCTGTTTGCTATTGTAACTTTTTCAAAACATGGCCGTAAGAAAATAAGTAGAAGTCTTTTTTTATTTGTTTTTATTTTGAATGCATTCTCACATACATTAAAATGAAAAAATATTATTCGTAAACATTTCATTTGTTCAATAGGTATTCTTCAATTATTTTTTGGCCTTTAAGAAACCAAATAATCTTTAGTATGAAAAATAAGATTTAAGGTAGATATTGTATTTAAAGTCTGGGAAGAATTTTGTACGGAGGGCACCACGTCCTCTAAAGGGTGTTTTTTTAAGCATGCTTGAACTTGAAATTACAAAAAATAACGCTAAAAATTAAATTTTGATAAAAAATTGTTTCTTATTATTTTCAGTAGACTCTGGCAAATCATTATGAATAGACTCAACTTGACAACGCTCTCAAATCATTCAAGTTTACTTTGAAAATCAGTCATCAATTCGAGCAACTTATAGACGCCAAATTGTGTTCAGCGATGAGGCTTATTTTTGGCTTAACGGGCTTGTTAATAAGCAAAATTACCGCATATGGAGTGAGACCAATCGACAACATACCCTACAGACTCCAATGCATCCAGAAAAATGCACCACTCGGTGCGGTTTACACGCTGGTGGCATCATCAGACCTTATTTCTGCTAAAATGAGGCCAGATCTCACGTTACGGTCAATGGAGATCGTTACCGCCCCATGATTAATGATTTTTTGTTCGAAAATATGGATGACAGTGATCTGGATGAAATGTGGTTTAAACAAGATGGCGCTATATGCCATACGGCGACTGCAACCATCGACGTATTGCAATCAAAATTTGGCGATAATTGATGTCGAGGAATAGACCTGTCAATTGGCCTCCATGGTCGTATGATTTATCACCTCTCATTTATCTTCTGTGGGGTCACGTGAAGTCAATGGTTTATGCTGATGAACCAGCAACAATTGACGCTTTGGAGGCCAACATTGTTCGTGTTATTCGTGATATACAGCCAGCAATACTAAAAAAATGTACCTAAAATAAGACGTCCAGAATGCGCTTCGTCATGAGCAGCCACGCTGGCCACATGCCCGAAATTATTTTTAAATATTATCGTTCGTTCGTTCGCACAAATACAAATTCTAAAAAATATTTTTTGTTTTAAATGTAATTATGCGAACGAACGAACGATTACGACATCTTGAAACTGGTATTTAATGCCATGTTCTGATCTTTCGTATAAAGAAAATTCTTCATTACATTTTAATTTTTTGTGTAATTTTTTACAATTTAAAGTTCTATCGGACTAAAAACACACCCGATATAATCATGCAGTTCATATTGGAAGTTTTTTTTTAATATTCTTGAAGTCGTAAAAGAAGCATTCAAGCGCCTGAGTTTTCTAGAACGCTGTAAGAAATACCTCACTCCATCTGATCTTCTCGCTATCTATGAGACCATTATGAGGACAAAAGTTGAATTTATCGGTGGTAGTAGTGAATCCAGTTCTATTGACTCACTGGAGCATCGAAGCAATGTGGGATATGTTTTACAGTTTTATCGTTACTACAAAGGAATGTGTTCTTGTGAAATTAGGGAACTTAATCCGGAAAACCGTAATTTTGTACGCGCAACACATTCTTCATAAAGAGCGCATCTCTCTGTGGTTGATTGGCCAGTGAATCGCACTACGCGAACAGTTCGTATGTGAATCAACTTTTTGCGCAGGTCTTTCCTGTCAATTTCAGGGTGCAAAGATCCTCCTTCCCATAACCTAATTTCCTAGTTCTGACACAATGCGTTGCATAAAATGGCGCTTGTCAAGATTAAAGACTTTAGCAATAGCAGATGCCACGACAACCTAGCGTTTGCTCAAAGCTAAAGAATTTTTTTTAAGTCCCAAAACAAATTCTGGAAAGTTTTTGGAAGCGTCTACTGTAGTATTTTTTTTTTGCTTCCCTACCAATGGACCATCCTAATATCGTTTTGATAAGTAAATATAAACAAGTTCAGGTGTGAATGTGATGATGTAAACAAACTGTTCGAAATGAGAGCAAAAACAAATACGAACATGTAAACTCATGTTTGCACTTGCAAACGCTTTTCTAAAAACTATTTAATTTTCAATACGTTTATTGGTACAAGAAAAGTGTATTTCATTCTATTGCCACTGGAACTGCCGCCGCTGTTAATGATGGCGATGCTGTTTTACTGTTCGCTTATTTAACTCAATTAATTAATTTGTTTATTAAATCGTTATTTTGTGTTGTTTTAATTTTAATACGTTTTTTTCAATATTTTTTTTTAATTCGATATATTTGTTTATATTTAGCTTCACTAGCACTTTAATAAGAGAAATATAAACAAATAAAAGATGAAAAAACTGAAATTTGTTTTTGTATATTTTATTAGGATTTGTTTATATTTAAAATGATATTATTACTTTTAATGTCTTGCAAATGTTTGTGATAACAATTATTATTATTATTATTTTTTAAATGATTATTTTGCAGTGGTTGTTGTTGTTGTTCTTGTTCTACAATTGTTGTGAAGAATCACATGAAATGCATTTATATTATTGATTGTAGTTAAAAAAAATTACAAAGAGATTAAATGTTTCATTAAAATTTACAAAATTACAATTTTGTTTTAAGCTTTACTTTAACATGAAAATTTATTATTTTGAATATTTTTATGTTAGTTTATGTTTCTTGCACTTAATTTCTTTAAATATAAATATTTTTTGATATTCTTATGAAAAATTTATTATTTATATTTAAACAAGTTAAGCTAAAATAGACTTTAAAAAAAAATCCATTTTGACCATTTACGAATTCATCCGATATTTTTTTCTGATCGAAAACTAGCGATAATATAATATCAATTATAGATTAAATTAAACACTTTCAGACTTGAATTAATTTCCTATAATTCTACGGAAAGCTAGGCCGACAGACTTCGTAACGTCAACTAATTGGGTAAAATAGAGGAAAGTTACTGATTTCATTAAATTCTTTTCGTTCTATTAAACCTAAAAAAACAAGTAAGAGTTCTATATTCGGCTATGCCGAATCTTATCACCATCTATGTAAATCTAGTTTAGTGAAAAAAAACTCCAATAAAAGCAGTAAATTTGGGGTAACAGAGAATTAAAAAATAAAATTAAATTTGGTAACGCATAATATAATTTCGGCTCTTAATGGGTTAAGCATTTTTTTTAAATTTTAGTGTTTCTTTAAAAATGTCTTAAAAAGCTTTAAAATGATACCCATATTGATATTTTAAAAAAAATTTGAAAATTTCAGAGCACCGAATTGGGCTAGCACCAGTTTTTTACACGATGTTTTTTTGTTATTTTTTAATCCTCTTTCGGCACATACATTTATGTTTTTTTAGTGGAGTTACTTTATTATTCAAAATGACAGGCGTGGTGTTTTGCCATGTCGAAGGACATGGACCGATTATGCTGATTTCCAAAAGCACCTCTTTCGACACTATTTCAGATCAATTGACATATTTTTTTTTGTAACATCATTACTAACGCGGACGGATAGACAGATAGATGGATATCACCCAATCATCTTCGTTATGCATAAGAAATCAGAATATATAATATTGTAGAAAATACACACGGAATGACAATTTTTTCAACTTTTTGTTAAAAATGATAAAAATAAAAAAAGTCCGCATGGTACAAGTTATCAAATCGCCTAGAGCATATGCCAAATTGTCAAATGGCGCCATCTGTTAAATTTTTTCGAATATTATTTTCTCTCAAATGCCCGTATAACTTACGAAAAAAATCGCGAAAAAAAGTGTCAAATTTGGTTCAGTCGTTTCCAAGTTTTAAGAAGAAAACATTGATAGCAATTGCAGAACCCGCCGTTTTGGTTGCTGTGTGTTTTTGATGAATCCACGGTTAGGAAACGGCGCAAGAACTCGTCCATATTGTGGTTGACAAACCCCAGATGCTCTTGCTAAGTTGTCGTAGATTCTGCGTTTATGAACGATTACAAAATTCACATTTTTTTTAATTTCTCCTTAAATCACGCGTAAGTCTCCTATCAATGACTGCGATACAAATACAAATTTTGACAGCATTCAAGTGACATATGTTTGTTGACAGGAACTGTGTTATCATGTCAGTTAAAGGGCGGGAAGTTATTAACATTTCCTTGTACTTTGCTATTTAATTGTGATGAATAATGAAAATATTAAATTTGAACATCCGGCTAAAGAAGTAAAAAATTTCAAAAAGATCTTTAAACACTTTTTTCATAAACTATTAACACAATTAAAAATTTTATGATATTTATGACATTTTAAAACATAAACATTTTAATAAGCATCGCTTTATTTAATTGCAATCATAAATCATATTATTTAATTATTAACAAATTAAAAGCAAATCAATTCACTTTTTTAATATTAATTGTTGTCGTAAAAAATTATTATAACTTATTTAACATAACCGTAATTTTATGGTTGTTATAACAGTTCAGCCCCCTATTTACAAGCAAAAAACACAACAACAACAACAAACTGTTAAAATAAATATTTTTTTTTCAATACTCGTAAAGCTTAATTTCAACCAAAAAGTAAATAAATATAAACACCTTTCATATACGTATGTACGTCTTCCCTATTGAACACTACTCGTATTGTTATTAATAATAATAAAAATAATATTTATTGTGTAAACAAACCTTCAGTCGCACCTACAATCATACTTTACTTTCAAATAATTTATTGTTCACAAGTGAGACAGTGTGACTTGTTTCTAAAGGAGCCAACAAATTTTGTAAAACAATTAGCTGCACCGAGAAGAAGTGAACAGAAGGATGGAGACAAAGAAAAGAGACAAAATGAATAAAAGCACTTAAAATAATTTATTTTATATTTAATTACTGTTTGTATATAAATTATGTTAATTTTGTTAAAAAATTGTTAGTTATAGAAGCAAAAATAATTATCTTTCTTAATAAATAAAAAATACAAAGTAAAATTAGCACTTGTTGCAGCAACTATCACTTGCTCAATAATACTTTAACAGTTAAGAAAAAAAAATCTATGGGCCAAGGGAATTGTAATTAACAGGAGATTATTGAGTCGAGTTACAACATTTAATTCTATTTTTAAAGTGTAAAAAATACTGTGATAATAAGTTTAATTTAAATTTTAAATAACTTTTTGTTTAGAACAAAGATTTATGTTTCTTTCTTATTTAAAACTTAAGGTACGTTCAGATTAGTCAACTATTTGACTAAAAAGACGTAACCACTAAATTATAGAAAAAATCTTTGTCTTTCTTAAATACTTTTTAAGAAATGTAAGATTCTACTCAATATTAAAGGTAAGATATCACATTTATTGTATTATAAATCGTATAAATAAATAAAAAATAAAAAAAAAGATATTACCCTTTTTTGGTCAAATATTTGACTAATCTGACCGCACGTTTATATGTTGCAATATTAAGCTATCGACATCGACATCATTTCTTATAACTGAGCTTGCATGGGCCGGCGACACTTTAATTTACAATTTTCTATAAAGCAATATACATGTCAGCGTTGCCAGGGGAAGGAAAAAGTTACGTTTTTCTTTCAAAAAAGTAAATATTTTTTATTAAAAGTTAAATATTAAAATTTTCCTTAAATAAATAGTAATTAATGTATTTTATATAAAATATAGTAAAAAGTTTTATTCCATATTTCATGGAAAATAACAAGGCAACAAATTTATCTACTCAACATAAACAAAACGAATATAAACAAAGAAAATTGGATGACAAAAATGTCATACAAATAATACTCATGAGGATTTAAATTAGGACTGAATACTAATATTTCGGTATAAAAAAGTGCATTCTGTCACCATTTAATAAAATCAGTTAAAGTCGGATTTTTATAAGAAATCCGTTTTACATTTTTCTTTGAAAAATTGAGCTTCGATAGAATTAACTCTGCTAATTATTTTAAAAATACCGTTACTGAAAACAAATTTTAACCTTATTTGCTTAAAACTTCAACATAAAATTGTTGCCAGAAACATTTTGCTGTTTCTAAACATAAAGAAAGAAACATTTCGTGATTTCTCGCGAATTGAAGAGAGTAAAATTTTGGCAATGTTATTTGTTTTTAGCTAATCACCCTTATTCTGCGTTTTCGATTACGTTCCCGCATTCAGTTACCCTCGAATCGGAAAAAGGTATTCTGACAAAAAACCTAATCGAAAGAAAAAGAAGAAGAACGGTGTATGTTTAAAATAAGTTATTTTTTGTGAAACGTGTGAGATAGAAACAGTAAAAATAAACAATTTTGTAATAAATCTTTAAAATTAGTGAAAAAAATCTATAAATAAAATTCATAAACAAATAAAAACTAAAGTTTGTGAAAACAATAATTAAATAAAGTTAAGAACAACAATTAAATAAGAAAAGAAAAAAGTGTCAGAACATACATATGTGAGTAAGTGGAATTTGTGGTCAGAATATCAGTTTGAAGAATCCAGCCGCGCCGGAGTTGATACTTTAATTCTTTTACATCGTTGCGGGCCAAAAAAATTATTTTTCTTAACAAAATGGAATCAATAGCAGCGGCGGTATTGTTGGAAGAGGAAAACAACGCACTCCAGAATGCAGAGTTAAGAATTGAAAGGCAGAGATTGAGAGACAATTGTAATCCATTCGAGATGACTCATAAATTGTGAGTCTTTTGTTTATATACATACTTATATGTGAAATTATTACTTTAGCTTTACAGATTTCAAAAAAACTTTCGCCTGAATAAAGACGCATTTAAATATGTGTTAGACACTTTTGCTGCAGAAGCGCACTCAACGACATAACATCTTCGTCACCATTAAACCGAGTTGTAGCTGCTTTGAGGTTTTTTGCTGAAGGAAGCTACCAACACGGAGTGGGTGCAGATTACAACGTTGGGATGGCTCAGTCCACGGTGTCAAAATCATTGTCGTTTTTCCTTGACATAATGCAGGCGAAACTGTGCTCGCAATGAATAAAATTTGACTGAGGAGGAAAAGGCACGGGCAAAACAAGATTTTTATGCCAAGGCTAGCTTTCCTGGGGTAACATTAAGCTTAGCAGTTTTTCGTACTGCTGAGATGTTGTTGTTTTCGACCTTTAAAAATTAAAGATTTAAAATTTAAAATAAACAAAAAATGGTTACAAAATAAAATTATTGTATTTTATACTTACATTTTTTTAGTTTTACCCTTTTTTTTAAAGAACTCCAACAATAATTAAAAATTTTCCGTTAGCACATACACAACTTAGAAAAACGTAGCTACGATCGTAATGCAGAATACACACAATCGAAGAAACAAATGGAAATGAAAAGAAACTGAACACATAATACCAAAGTTGCCAAACGGAGAAAATTTCGATCTGAATCGAAACGCAGAATAGGGGTGAATATTTTATATGGTGTGTTGACTGCATTTGCAAGTAACCTTTGTTATTAAAATTGAATTGATATGTTAAGAAAGGTTGATATGTTAAGAGAGATTCTTATATAACAAAATTATACTTGTTACGTGGAGCCTTCAAAAGTTACAAAAAATGTGCCCAAGCGGCAACACTAAGAGAGAAGCATTTGCGTAGATAATACTGTCTGAGTCTCCTCCATAATTTATTTCTACTTATTAAATTTATAATATACAATTAAGGGATATGGCCACCTCTAGAAAAAATGCTACGCTCGTTACGCTAATGGGCCTGTGACGGATAAAAATCTTACATATCGCTGGTCTAATGTAGAAAGGCCCTAACTCGATTTTTTACGAAATTGAAATTTTTCGTGATTCCAATACATTTCGCACAGATACACCTTGTCACAAAATTTGAATGCAATAGTATCAAAAATAACGGTCTTCTAAGCATTTGCATTTTTAATATTACATTGTCATAAATACAGTTTCTATTATGTTTTTACCTTCTCCTGTAAAGTTACTTATATACGAGTTAGGACCTTTCTAGATGAGACCAGCGATATAATAAAACAGTAACAAAGTCATTTCATTTTAAAATATATTTTTTGAAAAATTTGTTGTTGGTGTAGATAGTAATCGATATGGGATATTAAACAAGTATTTTTGGAATTTACGTCTGTCTGTCTGTCCGTCTGTCGCTGTTCGCATCACGTGAAACTACTGAATGGATTTGAACAAAATTTTGTGAGGAGGTCAATCAGAACCTTGGTTCCAATATAGAACACTTTTTTTTTTTGTAATAATAGGTCATTTCGTAGACAAAATAGATATAAAGTTATGAAAGCTGCCAATTTTACCGGTATAATGGTACTAAAACAGTTGTCAGCACTTTTTATTTTTGTAGATGGAAAATTTTCAACACCATCTACAGAACTCTGATGTAAATATTTGAAATTACATTTTTCTAAATTTGAATTTAAAAAAAATTAACAATGACACGCAGACGAAGTAGCGGGCAGTGCCAGTAAATAATATATTAATTGGGTCAGATTTTTACTCTTTGATTATTGAACGCTAAAAATCATGTTTCAGTTCATGTTTATATTTTGAAATTTGACGAATCCCTAAATTTTTAATCGAGTTACCGATATTTTTGTAGTTGTATTGTCATTTTAAATTGTGACCATGTAAATCTTTAGATAAGTTATTTTTTATTTTTACTTACCCAGGCGAACATCAACCATACCTGGATCAGTTCAAGATTAAACCATTTGTTAAAAGCATACAGAATCCAAATGTTAAATATGCGGTTTATAGTTGCAGAAATCATCCTTTGAATAAACCATCTCTTACGCACTGGCCCAGAGAATTGCAAAAGTCAAAACGAAGTCACAAGTGTACAAGGTGCGATGTCTCGAGGTTGATACGCATAAGGAGATGATCGAGGAGAGAAGGAATAAGTCTCGAGACAAATGCTTTAACTGCGGTAAGGTCTACCTGTACTTCGCCAGAGAGGGACAACAAATCAAGGGAAGGAAACAAGTCCTTACCAAAGACACAGGAGCATCTCTGTCCATAATAGACCCCATTTAGTAAAAGGAGCAGTGGAATCGTTAATCAATGTACAGCTGCACATCGCTACTGGGGATTCAGCCGCTGTTTATGGAAGAGTCTCAGAGTTGGATTTATTATGTCACAGTGTGATATTTGCAATAAAAAGAACCCGTTTGTTTGTCAAAAGGGAAAAAATATAACAATATTATATTGACTAAGCATTTTTGTTACCCTTGGATTATGCCTTGTCTTTGTAATCGATTATGCCTAAAATCCCTACCAAACATGTGATCTCCGTAAAACTTTAAATGTATTAAATAAAATGTTCTATTTTTGTTTATTGTGAATTATGTTTTTAACAAAAAGAAAAAAAAACAGCGTGGGTTGCATGTAAAGGATAAAACTTTAAACAATAAAATCAAAAACAGAAATGTTTTCAAAAATAACTAAACATGTGAAAATTATTGGCCGTAAATATTTCTAACGTCACAAGCCCATAGAGAGAAGATTATGACGTGTCATGAACAATAATAAAATTATATCATTTATATGTTAATTTACTTGTGCTTGATTCCTTCATGAGAATATAATGAAATTTTTATTGCTTAAAACTAAAAAATGAAATGTATTACAGCGGGGAAAGTATATTCATATCGCCATTTCGCTACTGCTCATATAGCTCATCAGTGGATTCTACACAAAGTTTTTATAGAAAACCTAAAAGTCAAAAAAAACAATAAAAAACTCAAAAATCCTTTACACAATAAAAGAGTAACCATTGAGTATTTATTTTTATATCAAATAATAAATTATCATATTGATATTTCATTTAATTTAGAAAGCATAAATATTATTGGTTAATTGAAGGATTAAAAAAATATTTTACCAACAGAAAAATAATAATAATGCATATAATATGGGTTCGTAATTCCACCTCAGACATGAATATCGTCAAGCACTGACTGCAGCTTTTGCGTATTGCAATATGTTTGCAGACTGACTTCTTTTTTTTAAAGAGAAGTACTGAAGAAGTAATGTAAATTCTGAATATGTATTTATACCATTAAACAGAAAAAGACATTTTTATTTTTTGATTGCTGCAGGGGTTGAACCCAGGCTAAACAGATTTGAAGTCAACGTGCTTACTACCATGACTACAGCAGCCTTAATGAAGTTGACACCCCAGGGATATATATAATCCGTGAATCATTTCAATTATGAAATTATACATAAAACACATCCAGGCCGTATAATCCTTAATTTTGCTTATCAATAAAGTCTCCTGCTTTAGGTGCGATTAAAATCTATCTCAATGAAATTCAGCTACTCAATTGCAACTTAGACTATGTTTTAACAAACGTGTGCAACTTAGCTTCCCATCCACTAATTTTCAAATAGGTTTTAACTTTCAATATTCGACCTGACATTGTATTAAAATGTTTAGTATGTTTTTATTTCTGGCCCGAAGAAGCGGAAGCATTTTTTCGTTTAATGCTCTCTTTCAATAAAACATTCACGTTGGAATCAAATATGCAGTGATTATTTCAACAGTTCTTCTGATACTGCAAATACAAAGAATGGCCCTGGTAAAATGGATATTTGGCTTTGCCTTCGGTTTCTTTAATTTTATATCCTTTAGTGTTTCTTTCCATCATCCTTAGCAATTCGGCGCAGAAACGGTTTCTTTTTGCGATGAAGAGGCAGCATTTTGACGCATCTTGGTGCAGAACGTTTCTCATCCCATTTTATCTGCTTTCAGTTTACTAAGAGTTTTTTTAAACATTCGACGATTCTTGCTTAAGCTACCACTAATAGCTCTGCAGGGGCTGCTTACCACGCGCAACGGTATACACTTTTTTAATTAGTTCAAACAACTTAGAGCAAAATGTTTTTACTACAGCATAACTCTTATACATTTTTTTCAAAAACAACCAACAACAACAAAGTCAAGCAAAAACAAGTTAGAGAGATATTAAAAAAATTGGTACTGCATATATATCTTTACAAAAAAATGCTATCGCCTCTTAATGGGTTAAGCATTTTTTGAAAATTTTAGTATTTCCTTAAAGATCTCTTTAAAAGCTTTAAAATGATACCCATATTGATATTTCAAAAAATTTGAAAATTTCGGTGCCCCGTTATTCGGAAAATATGGGTGAGCACCAATTTTTTCACTTTGTATTTTTTTCTTATTTTTTAATTCTCTATTGTATCAAAAAAAAAATTTTTTTTAATTGGAGTTACTTAATTGTTCCAAATGACATGAAAAAATTTGAGGTAGTCGTGGTGTTTTGCCTACTACCTCGAAGGACATGGACCGATCATGGTGATTTCAAATAGCACCTCTTTCGACACTATATCTGATCGATTGACATATTTATTTCTTTTAATTTTAACGCTAAAGGGTATAATAATGCAGTAAAACTTTTGCGATTTTTTAATACGAAACTGCGCTCTTTGTTTTTTAATTTTCAGAAACTGTGTTCTTTACTTTTCAACAGAATGACATGCATATTGATTAAGAAATGTAAGTGACACGTGCGCAATTAAGGGTGAAACCATGGGAATTCTTGCATAAATACAAAAAGGCTTTTCCAAAGGTTTCTATGTTCATTTTTAACAGAAAATATAATTTTTATTTATAATAATGCTAATTCGTTAAAGGTTTGTACGAACACCACAGCAAAATACCATATGTGAAATAGTAGAACTTTACTGTACTTGAAACTAAACAAACAAAATTTTCAAAAAAGTTTAAAATTTGAATATTGTTACTTTTACTTATTATTTATTCTGTTCATAATTACTTCCAAATCAATAAATCATAAGAAAACTGCAATAGTCTGTGAGTTTCCCTAATATAATTGCAGCAATAAAAATAACAACAAATCGCCTGCAAATTAATATGTTAGAACAGTTTGTTGGTATGAAATTCATACTACGAATGTATCAATGAGTCAACAAATACGTCATAAGGGCAAACAAACACACATTTTTCCCAACATGTCTGTGCTCAACTTGCCCTTTACAACGCCATCGAGATGTAAAAGAATTAAACTGTTTTTTGCAAATAAAAATAAAGTTGCCACATTGAATTAAAGCTTTTAAAAACGACACAAGAAAAGCTTATAGAAATGCAAAATTTTTTTAAGAATCTTTTTTATTGTTGTTTTAAAATTTGATTTTTATCTTAAATTTATCGTTTGGACAGAGACCATTAGTTTATTTAAAACGTTTGTGAAAAGTTTCGTGAAGAGCTAAGTGATTGGTAGCGAAATGGTCATCAAGACGTGCTTTCACCTTTAATAATCAATAATAATTTACTCGGGATATTAGCACGATAATTTTAAAGTTTGATTATTATACCTTCACACCAAAAAAAGAAAAAGCTTGTATCTAAGTTTGTTATTCCGTGTGTAATTTCTACAATATTAACTTTCGACCCCATAAAGAATATATATTCTGACTTCTTATGCATAGCGAAGTCGATTGAGCGATGTCCGTCTGTCCGTCCGTGTTAGTGTTAAAAAGTAAATATATCAATTAATCAGACATAGTGTCGAAAGAGGTGCTATTGGGAATCAGCATGATCGCTCCATGTCCTTCGAGGCAGCAGGCAAAACACCACGCCTACCTCTAATCTTTTCATGTCATTTGGAGCAACTAAGTAGCTTCAACCAAAAAAATAGATATATGGGCCGATAAAGAGTTAAAAAATAAGTAAAAATATAAAGTAATAAAATTGGCTCTCAGCCATATTTTCTGAGTTACGTAGCTCTGAAATTGTCAAATTTTTTAAAATATCAATATGGGTATCATTTTAAAGCTTTGAAGAGATCTTTGAAGAAACACAAAATTTTATTAAAACTGCTTAACTCATTAAGAGCCAATAGCATATTTATGTAAAATTATATATTTGCAGTATCAAATTTTTTTTAATTTTTCAGTTGTCTGCTTTTTTGATTGGAGTTTCTTCACTAAACTAGATTTTCATAGATGGTATATAAGATTTGGGAGTATAGTATTCTTTCTTGTTTACTTTTATTACTTTTTTATTTCAATTGAAACTACGACTGGGGTTTAATAAATTAGATTTACTTTACTGGATATATAACTTTGTGTTTGAAACTCAATTAATTTTAATGTAGCGTATCTCATCGGAAATCATCGATTAAATCTACGATATGACGATTAAAATGTAAGATGCAATGCTCAGATTTTTTAGAGGCAACCACGGTCTTAATAAAAAGTTTAGAGATTTCAGTTCTGCGTAAAAACTTCGAGTAAAAATAAGTCATCCGTTTGTTTGTAAAAGCGTGTAAAAAGTCTTCTGGGATTATATTCCTTACGAATTTCATTGCCTGTAATTAATAAAATTTGAAAGTATTAGAATAAAGCAGAAACTTATAGAATACAAAGACGGTAATCTTTTGCTATGTTTATGGGTTTGTATTTGGTCTTTTGAAGAAATTTTGGGCTAAAAAATTTTTTGGTTCTGTACTTTAATTCTTTAAGAATATGAAAATAAAAAATATTTAAGCATTTGTAATATATTTTGAAATATTTTTTTAACTAATCTATACATATAAAAAACTGTAACGGGGTCATTTCTGTACATGACATATTTTTTGAAAATTTTATTGTTATTGTAGATAATAATCGATATAGAATACAAAACATCCATTTTTGGAGTTTTGGTCTGTCTATCTGTCTAGGTCTATATCACGTAAAAACTACTAGATGTATTAGAACAAATTTTTGCAAGGAGATCCTTTGCAACCTTGGTTCAAATATAGAATACTCTTTTTTCCTAAAGTTAGGTCATTTCGTGATAAAATATAGATACAATTAAGAAAGCACCAATGCTTACCGGTATAGTGGTACTAAAAGAGTTGTCAGCAATTTTGATTTTTGTAGATGGAAAGGTTTTGACACTGTGTACAGAACTCTAGAAAAAATAATTTAATTTGAATTTTAGGAAAATAAGAAATGACAAGCAGACAAAGTCGTGGGCACTGCTAGTCTTTAATAACTGATTAAAAAATTTTGTTTCATATAAGGAAGAAAAAAAAAAAGCAAAAAAAAAAATAATATAAAAAATTTCTTTCAACTGCCGATCTTTGAAAAGAAAATTTTTAACATCTTTTCAATAGATATTGAAAGTTCGAAAAATGTTATTGTTAAATTATACATTATAAATGTTTTTATATTTATTTGGCAGTAAGCCCCAATGTGCAGTGTTATCACAGCAGTGAAAGTAAAAATATCTTGCATATATTTATTATACTTTTGTTTATTTAACCTTTGTAAAATGTATCTTTTTAAGCTTTTACATTTTGCGCAGGCAACAGTATGATTTATTATTAATTTTTGCGTGTTTTTCTGTTTATACTTAGACAGGTGGCAGCATTGTAAAAACAGTACGGTGCGGATGAATACTATCGCACATTTTATTTTTCGGATTGTGTGTTTAGTACTGAAACAACCGGTGTTGTGACGAGTGTAATTTGGAGCTAGTATCTCTTGTACGCATTATATTAAGTGAAAATTATTTTACTTTAGAATATATTTCATAAAAAATATATATAAATTACTTTTGCTTTAACTCGTAAAACACCGTGGTACGCCTAATGAGTGATTAAAAAATTAAGCAAAAATTCAATGAAAAATATAAAATTTAAAAACATAAAAAAGCTTTAACAAAAACGGTTTTTATTAAAAAAAAAAAAGGAAAAGAAATAAAGACGTTTAAGCATAAAATACCAAAAGAAAATATATGGAGAAAAATTAAAAAGAAAACTACAGCAATAACTGCAAATAGTATCCGCAAATTAAGACTAATAACAACAATTAAAATAAAAACGAAAGCACAGCAGCAGTCTTAAAGTAGAGTAGTAAAACCAAAGTACTCAACTTTATAGTATGTACTCCCATTGAAATGAAAAGTACTTGTCGTAATTATAGTTGTCGCACTCTCTGTGGGTCATACAACCACCATACAACACAACACAACACACAAATACAATAAGAAACAAAATTATTTAGAACGGATGAGAGTGAAACAATCAAACAGGCAGGCAGGAAGGCTGGCTGGCAAAGCATTAGACCAAACCAACCTTAAACATCATTATCATTTTCATAATGTGCTCTACTGCCGAGACTAGGCCAGGAGTACGATTAACAGTAAATAGATTCACATTTTAACTTGAACAACTGAAGAAAAAGGTACAAGAACAAGAACAAAAACAAATATTAAAACTATAGCAGAAATATAAAGAAAAAAAAAATAAACAAAAGAAAGAAACATACACGAATAAAACAAAGCAAACGAGGAGACAGCTAGGCAAATAATAATAATAAAAGACATAGTAGAACCAAAAAGCACATTCTTAAATGAAGAACACAACGGCACGGGACTCCGAACTAATTATTTCTCGGTTCCTAATTTTTTTTAATACTTTTTCGGGAATTTATAAGTAATAATTTGTTTTTTTGTTGCATTGGGTTGTGTGTTGTTTGAGTATATTGTTGTATAATTTTATGGAAATAATAGCAACAAAAGAAATTAAAAAAAAAAATAAAAAATAAATAAAACAAACGGAGACATTTATTTCATCCCAATGAAATATGTTTAATTACCTCAAGTTTCTGTGAATATTAAAGAAAAATAAAATCAGATCAAAACAAATGGACCACAAAGAAAATAATGCAATCAAATTTATTTAAAATAATTTAACATAAAATAATTAACAAAAAATAAAAAAAATTGAATAAAAATCTTTTCTAAACTCACCTACAAATCTGTGTAATTAGAAGCGTGTGTAAGTGTGTGTGCGTGTGAGAATGTGTAAATATGTCTATAAATTTACCGTTCTAGTTTAGCAAAAATAACAAAAATCAAATAAATCTTTACAAAATTATTGAAAAATTACAACAGAAGTAATAAAAAAGTTTAACAAAGTTTTAGTAATAAAAAAAAAGAAAAAAAAACCAAAGAAAGTAATCAAAGGAATATTAAGTTAAAACAGGACCATTTTGTCCGACTACAGAGGTAAAGTGTAAAAGTAAAAGTGTTTATTAGTAAGAGAGTGAGTACGTGAGTGTGTGTAAGTGTACACGTGTAAGTAAGGCGGCGGAGATGCTGGCGCCAACCACTGTTAAAGTTGCGGGAGGCGTCAGTAACAACAATAACAAACTCAACAACATAATGAACACATGTTCAGCAGCAGCAGTAGTATCTCCCACAACAACAACAATAACAACAGTTCCCGCAACAACAACAACAACGAAACAACAATTGTGATAAATTAAATTAATTTTTTTTCTTAAGTTTATTTAAGGGTAAGTGAAAATATAACAAAAAAGAATGCCAATTTGGCTAGAAAAAACTGCATTTAAATCTCTGTCATATTCTTTAATCTACAAAATTATAATTAAAAATTTGTTTTCATCCTTAATCGCTTCACCCTTCTACTCTTGCTAACGCAGTTTTTTGAAAATAAAGACATCAATTAAAATTAAATATTTAAATTATCTTATCATCGAGCAACCACCCACCCACTCAACTGTTTTTGTTTTGATCCATCGAATTAAATTTAAAATGGCAAATAAACACACAACAAAATCAAAAAATATTTGTATTTATATCCGCTGGCTTATCTTCAAGTATTTTTGTTGTTGGTAAAAAGAAAAAGTTTATGCGAATAGGAATTTAAAAAGACACAAAAAAGTGTCACAGAAATCTGGAATTAAAAAGAATTTTTAATAAGATTTATTTTTCCGTCTTCCTTTGCATATTTTCAAAGATATTTGATTTACACAATTTTGATTTGAAATGAAAATAATTTACATAATTCTCTATGGGAAATTTATGCTAATTGTGGAAAAGTTACTCGTTCCACTTTTTGTGAAAATAGAAGTGGTACAAATGATTATGAATCGTGACTGGTGAAAAAGGTTTACATCACGTATTTGGTATAAAAATTAAAAAAAAATCGTACTTTTGGGTGGGATCAAACTGATTTTGAGGTGTAATATATTGTATAATTACTCTATTTGACAACTTGCAACTTTTTCGTGACTGTATTTTTAATATCATTATTATTATGCCTTTTGTTCACTTCAATATCGTAATTATTTACTAAAAGAATAACGCCATTGATATGTTTTGCATTAGTTGTCTTGCCTCTAGGATCATTAAACATTAAGTTAAATCTTCAACAACTTCAGGTATTTTCAGTTTAATTGTTGTTGTTTTGTTCAACCGTAATCAAATAGCAAATCAACTTCAAAGTATTACATTAAATCACTTAAAACTACGGTTGCCAAATGGCCTTGACTTTGCTTGATTTACAAAAGACTCTAATGGTTATTTTTAAGTTCGATTTAAAACACAAAAAAATATTTTTAATAATTTGTCATGTCTTGTTAAAAACGAATGAACATTTCATTAAAGTATGATGTTGATAATTATTATTTTTTTTATTGGAATGTCTTTCGCACTTTAATTTTCCAAATCATTTTCTTAAGCCAAGAATGTTTTGATAAATGTTAAGCTTTAAAAAAATCTAAATCTGGCAACCCTTAATTTTTAATTCTGGCAACCCTAAAATTATAAATTCAACAGTCGTATAATTTCCTTTGATTTTTAGAGATTGGGTTTAAAAATATTAAAATTATTTTCAAGGCTACTTAATAACAGTATAGAAAGTTGCCAGATCAGTTGAGGACCTTAAAATTTTCATTTATTTTTTTGTTTTTCATATAAAAAGAAAAGAAAGGAAATATTCTTTCGACGATAATAAAATCTTAAATTTAGAAAAAATCTTTTTGATTCTTTACTACGTGTTCTTACTTTTAATGAAGGTACCATAAATACATAAAACAAAAATATACAGACAAATGTAAATAAAAATTAACAAGTAAATATAGAAATCAAAAATTTTATTTAAACAATTTTTATATAATAAAACATGATATTCCCGAGCCGCTTCGCTATCCCAATAAAAATAATCGTATCACGACCAATCTTTTTCTGTCTATTGGACCCCATGAATGAGGACTTATTTATCCTTAAAATATTCTTAAGATTTTTTTCTTGTTTTTGTTTTTTTTTTTTTTTTGTAAAATCGATTTCACGCAATCAATCCCTGCTTTTTCATATTTTTTAACTGTTTAAATTTGTTTAAAATCGGTGAAGCCGTAAATGTCCGTTTTAGTCATAACTCACGAACGCGTCGACCGATTTCGTGTTAAACCATATACACAACCATACGGATAAACAATAAAAAACTTATTGAATTCGATTTAATCGTTCGTCGCTAATCTGTTTCTGTATTTCGTTATATTTAAGTTTACTTTTGAAAGTATCCGTTCAACGTTTGCAGATGAACTTTTTTTTTTTTTTGAAAAACTTTATATTTAATGCAAACTTCGACAAAGTTGGAAACATTACCTCACTATCCGATTTATAAATTTTTGAAATTTTATGCCAAGACTCTTCCACTGTAACATTTTCTAAATTATTTAAGTCTATGTGGGGGAGTTCTCTAAATTCGTCAACCCAATTTTTGTATCTCAAGGTCTCAAAAAACTAAATTACAAAAATCTTCAATTTGGGGAAAAAATCTTCAAATCTTATTTTGATAAAAAAAAAATCTTTGAAATAAGTGTAAAATCTTCATTCTGTCATTACTGTCATATACCCACAACTGTTAAATTTCTTGTTTCGTCTATTTAAATTTGGTGGATACAGTTTCTCGGTTTGATAAACTTCGGTTCCATTTGCTTACAATCATTCCTTGCACATTGTACGTTTCTAATTTTCGGTTCTGTTGCCTTAAGAAAAAATTATGTTCCTTTAGAACAACAAAGCTAGCAAAATATTTTTGCCTGCTTTACATTTAAAGCACTGAATTATGCCCTAACGAAATCAGGGAGCATAATTCCGCTACCCATTTATTTTTGCGTTCATACGATTTTTCTTAAAAATCAATTGAAATTGGCGATTGGTCAGTAAAATCTGTGATTTGTTACTTCATATTTGTTCGCACGACTAATTTGCAAGAAAATTAGATGGAATACTGTCATACTTAAAAAACTCACAAGAAAAAATATTTTTTAGTTGCCTACACTGGTACACTACTCATACAAATGGAACTCTAATCTTAATTTTGATTTACCTTTTTCATCACAAATCTGAGAGTGACTCACAGCACTTTGCATTTTTGCGACCTTTCTCCTCACTTTAGTTGTAGCAGGATGCAAATCAAACGTCCGTAAAAACTATACTTGCGACAAGTGTTGCCAGGAAAAGACAGGAAAAAGTTACGCTTTTCCTTCAAAAAAAGTTACATTTTTTCAATAAAAGTTACATTTTGAAATTTTTCTTAAATAATTATGTGTGTGAAGATAAATACGTAAAGTTAATTATGTTTAAAAAAAAAAGCAGCATGCGATAAATTTTTTCTCCCATACATACAGTACAATTTGTATAGTAAATTCCGGACTTTTTTTTAACAAATACGATAACAGCGACAGAACCCTACGATCTCGGAGAATCAAACTTATGGGAAAATCATGTGTGTGAAGAAAAATTTTAAAATTTTTAGCTTTGCCACAAACCTTTTAATTTAACAGAGCTCTGTTAGAAAGATAACATAGCCCTGTTAAAGGAATAAAATGCGGTCTATGCATCCAAACTGTGAATTTTATGGAAACAACGAAATATGGCAAAACCAAAATGATTGGGATTTGCTTACGAGGTGTCCTTCTATAGTTCTCCATACTTAAAATATTTAAAAGCGCGTGTTGGAACGGGTTTGGGCACTTATATTTTTAATATTTGTATTTCTCTAAGGGATAACCCCATTTTTATGGAAACAACAAAAGATGGCAAAATCGTAATAATACAGAAATGTGTGTGAGGCATTCCTCTTAAATTGTCCATACTTGGAAGTTTTAACAGCGCGAGTTGGAACGGGTACAAACATTTCGCAAGTTTGAACAGAATGCTTGGTTTCCCGCACAAAATGCAGCTCATATTATTTTACAGTCGGAAAGAATTATTGCCAGAAACACTTTGCTGTATCTAAACATGAAGCAAGAAACGTTTCGTTATTTCTCACGCATTAGACAGAGTAAAACTAAGGCAATGTTATTTTTTGTTTATTTCAAACTATTTTTTATATGGGATTTTGGTTACGTTGGGCATTCCAAAGGTAAAAAAAAAAAATGTAAAAAAATTAACCAAACGGCAACACTGCTGACGATCATATTTATCTCTTCTAGTTCCAGTACATTCCATTGCTCATTTGCATTGAATTTGTTATCATGTGTTTTTCTATTTAACGATGTGCATCGAAAATAAACTATATTTTTTTTAACACATCAAATGTTTTTAAAGAACAAAGGCATTGAAAGTGCAAATTTTATATGAACCATTCTTTTTAATGTTTGTTTTGAGAAATATTAAAACGAAATTAAAAATTACTTTGTAGTCATTTAAGTAACATTTCAGCTGGGAACAGATTGATATTAATGATTTTGAAAAGTTTTTTTTTCAAATACATTTATTTTAGTGAATAAAGAATGATGCAGTTTATTTTATTTTAAGAAACTTGAAAATATAAAAACTTATTTTGTTGGGAAATTCTCATGATTTTCTGAAATATTTTTGTGAATAAAATCAATGGCTGTCTGTTGTACAGGTATTTTAAAAAATATGTGCAAAATATAACGATGTAGTTTTTAATTTTGGTTGACTTATTTAATAAAATTAAATGCAATTTATATTTTATAAGGGAAGGTTTATAACCCTTTAATCTTAAAAACTATAGAAAGAAAATATTTTTACCATTACTTCGGCCATAATGGAAAAGACCTTAAAGCAAATTCATTTTAATTTACATTAACTTTTCTTTAAGATGAAGCACCTTAGGAAGCGCTGACATACTATTTATCATCATTCTATGTGTTGAAATTTGAAATTATGAATGTTTCATAGATTTCATTAATCATTTTATAATTGTTGACAAAAGCAAAATATTTTTTTTTTAATTTTTATTTTTTTTAACCACGATTTGAACCATTGATTTTATAAATGAATGAAATTTGACTTTATTTTCGGATTTTTGGTTCTTTTTAATTAATTTTCTAAACATTTTTAGAAAGAAAAATTATTTACAAATGTATGCGGATGTTTTCCAAAGAAAACAAGAAAAATTAGACGCTATCAGAATGAAATGCAGCATTTTCTGGACCGCCACATCCTTCATCAGCATTCTTTGCATCTATCTACCTTATGTTATGTACATCGTAAACATCATCTATTTAACTAACTAATCTTAATGTTAAATTTGGTGAGACGAAGTTCACACACAACTTAAAGCATTTCTTTGTCGTTCTCTTTGTAACTCGTCTTGTACATTTGTTGTTGCTTTTTGTGCTAGCCATTGAATAGCCACGAAATATATTTTTTTTAGTTTCATTTTTTTTTAATTTCATTTGTTTTTTATTTGTTTCTTATTAAAAATAAGCAAAAGTTTGTTATAAAAACACAGAAAAAACTCATTAAATCCAAAAAGGTAAGCTGAGTCTTGGGGTTTGCGTTTGGTCCTTTTTTTAATCCCTATTCCTTTTACATCGATGACTCCCATTTAATCTTCAACTTAAACTTTTGACTTTAGTGATTTTTGGCTGTCGACTAATAATTAAAGACTTTCTTTCTTATTACTTACCTCTCTTAGTCAGTAGTGCTTAGGACGAGCGTTTGTGGCTTCAATTCTTAGTTAAATCTACCTGTATTTGTCTAATCTCTATTTATTTTGATTTTGATTTAATGTACCTGTTAACAAAAAGAAATTATATGATGTTGTTTTTGTTGGTATCACATACGAGAAGGTTTTATTTCCAAACTTTTTAAAACTTTTTAATCTTTGTCTCAATTATTGGAACGCAAGCAAGTTAAACTTTCCTGTTAGCGTAAAGAACAGCAGATCAGTTGTTCCCCAAGCATGGTCCATACATAACAACAAGCTTCACTTGGCGACGCATTCTTAAACTTATAATTTTTTTACAAAGTGCAATTATCTCCAACTAACATTTTAAGTGCAGCAACACCACTACAAAACCGGCTGCTGCTCGCCACCACCAGGAAAATATAATCATTCGTTCAAAACTAAAAACAAATTTAATTCGCAAAGCAGCAGAAAAATGCCAACAAAATGAATAACAAAAACAACAATAAAAATAAAAACAGACATTCTTTGAAAAACATTTGGAAAGGACAATGCAAGCGAAACATGATTTTCATTAATACAGTCAAGTCCCAGCATAGCGAATGATATAATAACAGACCCATTCGTTTTAGTGAAAAATTCGTTATATAGCAAAGTTTTTTATTTTAATTATTTATTTTATATAAAAATAATTATATTTATTTAAATTGAATGTTAAAAATAAATTTAATTAAAGTTCTATTTGCAAACCTTTTTGAACAGCATCTTCTTTTATTTCTAGAAAAAAAAATATTTACCCTTATTCTAGTTGTCGACGACGTCACATATCAACGTTGATATGTGTCGACGCATTCGATTTGTTGCTTCTCCTTTTATTTGAAAAAAAAAAATATTCACCCTTATTCCAGTTGTCGACGTCGTCACATATCAACCTTGATATGTGTCGACGCATTCAATTTACTATTCTACTTGTCGTTATTGACACTAATCGATTACTGCTCAAATATTTTTGTATTCTATAACAAATGTGACGACTATATTGTATTGACGTGACTCTGTTATTTGTCGACGCCTTTTTTGTAACGACAGGAAGTGATTCAAACCAAACATAACATTGAAAATGTAAAAAAGTGAAGGTAACAAATAAAAATCAATTTGAAAAATTGGTGGAAGAGTTGCAGAAGAATCCATCTCTTGTACTGCGTTTTCGCTCCATGCAATTTTAAAGAAAAATGGGAAGAAATTGGAAAAATTCTAAATTCTCTTCGTCCGCCTAGAAGATGAGCAAATGGATGGCAAAAGGTAACAAAATAAAGAATCGAATAGGGATTTATAAAAAAGTTTTTAAAATTGCTTTTAAGGTATGGCGAAATTTAAAATTTAAAGTGAAAAAAAAAGATGGTTGCTAATTAAGCGGAGTGTAAGGCCACTGGCAGCGGAATGTTTAAACAATTTTCACTTAGTCCGCTGGAAGAAGCTGTGGCAGACCTTCTTGGAGAAAATGACCATGGCCTTCTTGAAGAAAATGACGCACAGCCAGGAACAGGCAAAACATATGTAAACACTTGCAATCCGGCAAATTAAAAATATTGCAATTCTGCCTTAAAAGTTTTCTTTCCAACACAAGCTTATGTTTTTTCGAGCTTTCATAATTAGTTAAATCAAAATTTTCTTCACTTATAGAAAACATTTTACCTTAAAAGTGTCAAACACAAATAAAATTTAACAAAAAACATAGGGATGTGTATTTTCATTTCATTGAAATCGATAAGCCGTCGACGTTGTCACAGGAATGTTATAGAATGCAAAATTTGTATTGAATTGACGCAGACATTGATACATTGATACGTACTAAAACCACGACGTCGACAACTAGAATAAGGGTGATTACTTTGCTGACTCCATTAAATGCACTTTTCTAAACATTTAAATACTTCGGCATGTTTTATTTTTGTTTCGTTATCGGTCACTTGAACTACAATTTCTACACTATTTCGTTCATTCTCACCGTTTTCTTCGTCTGACATAAAATTATCATTTTGTTTCAAAACATTTAAATCTGCTGCGTTAAAAAAAATCTAGAAAAACAAAATATCTGAATGCATGTAAATAGAAAACAACGAAAACTAGGTGCTAAATTTTCTTACATTTGGAAAAACTGTGCTCAATAGTCAAAAACCATGTCGAACAGAAACGAATTCAGCTCCTTCTAAAATTCTTGCTAAAGGTATGTCATGCTCCTCATCAAATTTTAAATATTTGCTCCAGCATTTTTCAAATGATAGTTGATTAATAATTCTCCAGGCGAGTGCAATCATACACGATGCATCATAAAGGTCAAGATTTTTTAAAAACTAACGTCATCATTGATTTCAGAGGTTATAAATTTCGAAAGCAGGCTATTTCTCTTATGTAATTTTATTAGCCAAATCGCTTCATAATCCATTGGTTGGATACTAAATATTACATTAAGTGGCATAAACATTGTCCATATCTTTTCATCTCTTGTATTTTTAACCAGTTCTTCTGCAGGTGGATGGCTGGGAGCATTGTCTAGAAATAACAAAGCTTTAAGCGACATATACTCCATATGAAAGAGTTTAAGTTGTTACTGAGAAAGATGACAAAATACTAAAGGTATGATAAGAACTATTATTCGCTTTTGTCTTTCTTTTTCTATTAAAACACGTGTGTGTTTATTTTTTCAATCATTCGTTATATCGCAAATTTGTTATAATGAATATTTGTAATACCGTGTGTTGACTGTACATAAAAAATATTTAACAGACTAAAAACATATACAATAAACATAATTTAATTTCTTTTACATTCTTTGTAGAAAAATTTTTATTATTAAAAAATACTTGGTTCCTTTTTTTGCAGCCAGCATAATATTTTTAGGAATAAAAAGAACAATTTATTTCTTTTTTTTTTTTTTTCTTGAGCTTGGAAAACTGTCCGTTTTAATTATAACATTTTATTACGATTGCATTTAATTAAAGAAAATATATCTGTTGACATTAATTATACGCATTCATGTTCCAAAAAATGAATTTTAAATGTTTAAGTTAAAGGCAGCCAGGGATGTCAAGTTGTGTATTAAGAAGAGCTTGAATTTAAAGTTGTAAAAGAAAAACAGTTCTTCTCTAAAAGAAACTATTGATTATAAGAAATATAATACTAATTTTTTTAATTGTGCAATAAAAAAATTATTATTAGTTAAATGTTTCCTTTAATAAATTACAACGAAATATCATTACAATTAATGTCAGCCAATTGAGGTACGAAAAAGGAAGTGATCATATCTCTACATCATTCAATATTGAAAGGAATTTTCTGCACATCCTTGTTTTTAGAGACATTGACAGTGAGTTTCACTGCAGGTAATGGCTTGTGAATATTTTTCTGTTTATTTAAAACTAATAAAAATTCGGTTCGTTAAGAAGATTTGGGGATTTTTTAATCCCCAAAATCACTGTTTTACCTGTAAATAAAGAACATTTTTTAGAAGGTATTTTGAAAAATTGCTCAAGTAACTTTTAGAGCCCCTTTAATAAACAACACTTTTTTAAACAATTTAAAACAAAAAAAATATTTAACCATTTTTTTGAAATAAATTATAGGTACTTTTTAGAATATACTTTTTCATTGTACTTTTTAGGTACTTCTCTTTTAGCCATTGTAAATATAAAAGGTATTCTTTCAAAAAGCAATCTTTTTACCCGGTACTTTTTTAAAGGTACGTTTTTATAAAATTACTTTATAAAATATTTTTCAAAAGAAAGGACTAGAACTGGCGATAATTCTGATTATTATCACAATTAATAGCGACAATCTGTAAAATTTCTTTTATTCAAAACATCTTGTATTTTTTAATTGCAATTTGGTAGAAAACAATCAATTGACTCTATTTAGGTACTCTTTTGTATTTTCTACATCCTCTTGTTAAAACATTAAAAGTATTTTTACGTATGTTGGGTTATTAGAATTAACATGAATTGATTAATTCTAGTTTTATAATTTAAAAATTTTTTAAACATGCTATTTATTTCGGAGTTAAAAGAATTTAGTTTAGATACTTTTTCAGGTACTTTTCGGAAAGGTACTTTTTTGAGGGATATTTTTAAAGAAATTACTTTTTTAAATACCATAAAATTTTTTTAATAAGACCTTTTTCAAACAAAGTACTTTATTAACAGGGAAATTTTAAAAAGTTTTTTCAATAGTCCAATATTCTTCTTGCAGTTAGTTTAAAAATTATTTTTATAACCTTTACCACAGGTGGAACGGATGCATATTAGTTTGTCATTCCATTCCCATAACGTATTTGTACGAGTATATATTCTTGACTTTACACAAAGAGAAGTAATTTAGCGATGTTTGCCTGTTCGTTATCGGGTTGAAGACAAATTTTACCACATCTTCAGATGAGCTGCAGAAAATTTATGACCACTACTCCTTCAGACATAGTTTTCATAGTCCATAAATGGTAGAAAAAATATCAAGCACCTTTATTTTTTTTAGGTTTTTCGCATTTAATTGTGCTTTTTAGGTTGGTTTTTTTTAAAGCATTGAAAACTAAAATTCCAGAAAAAAGCTATACATTACCATTAAATCAAAAAATATTAGATATCACTAAATATTCTCCAAAAAATTTAAATTGAGAAAACTGAAATTTCACTAAACGATTAAAATTTCATCAAAATATTTATTTTCACAAAAATTTTCCCCAAAAAAATATGAAATTTTATACCAAACTGAAAATGCACAAAAATTTAGGAGAAGATTCGCCACAACCGAATCAGTAGAATTTAAAAGAAAAAGTCATCTTTAAAAGCGCTCATGGTGGGGACACCAAGAGTCTGTGCGGAACTAACCTAGGTGCAGACGAGGGTCCTCGGGGGTATAGGGGGAACCAGTCCCCCGCTGTGCAGGCACTGAAGCTACATAGACAGTTGGGTACTGTCGAAGGATTTTACCAGTTTCCTTAAATGATAATAATGCATGAATAATAATTGCCTAACTAAACTGGCACCATCGGAACCGGTAGCCCGTACAGAGAGCCGCCCATCCTTGAAGCCGGTTATTGGTGAGGTCCCTTCGGGGTACACGTGGTAGTTGTGGTTAAATTAGTCTATTTCTGCGGGTCTGGCGTGGAATAGATGAAAGTCTGCTGTTGCACTCTCCACAGAGGAGTTTATGATAGGCTCCGACCCTATAGCAAGGAGTAGATTCATTGTCCTGCAAGCCATGGTCTTAAAATTTCACAGAATAGTAGTTTGACCACCGTCTGATATGGGCTTACTGCCAGGTACAGACGTTAAACTAATCACTTATCCTGTACAAAAGCACTGAAAAAAAGTCAGCCGCATACAGTGGATAAAGAAAAATAATATCAGTGTTGATTATTATTAATTTTTTTTTTTTTTTGGCTTAAACTTTGATTTTTGTCTTTACTTTATTGTTTGGTTAAAAATCTTTACTTTATTTAAAATTATTTGTGAGAAGTTTTCTGAAGAGCTAGGTGAGCGGTAGAGAAATAGCCATCGAGATGTGCGTTCACTCTGAATAATCAATACTGGTGATTTTAATAATTTGTTTTAACGAATTAGCACGATATTTTTAAAGATCAATTAAAATCTCATTTAAGATCTAAATCGATAATAAACAAAAAATATATATAAAATAAAAATGTTTAGGAAAAAACTATTCTTATTTGTATGTAATTAACTTATCGCTTTACTGTGATTACACATGCAAATAAAACATTTTTTTTTTAAATTTAATTTAGTTGGTATTTCATGTCGAAAGATTCTGACTTGATTTCAGTAAATACATATCTTTTTCGTTAGTTTCAAAGAGATATGACGTCAAAAAATTTTTTTCTTATATGTTTGGGTGCTATTAACCATAATCTAAAATAAATCTCTTCTACTGCCCACTCAGTCGTCATTGTATTTTAAATACTAAACTGCTTGCAATTTCGCCTGCTGCCTGTTTAAAAATATAAAAAAAAAATTACAATGAAAACGCTAAAACTACAAGGTAAAATAATCCATCAAATTAAGAAAAATTATTTTAAAAACAATTTCAAAATTATATATTTTTTCTTCAACTTTTTTTGCAATTTATTTGTATTTACTTTTTAGTAAATATATTAAAAAAAGCTTTGAAAGAAATTGTATTTGTTTGGAAAATATTGTAAAAGGTTACAAGTTCATATAATTGATTTGACACATTTGTTTTGAATAAATATGATTGCTTTTCCTTTATATTCGATTGGAATTACTTTTAAAAATAAAGAAAAAATTGTTAATGTTGTAAAAGGCTGTTATATATTAACAACCAGCTATCATTCACAAACAGATAAAACGCATGATTTGTTTTGGAATAAAAAAATAACTCAGGTAAGAGTGCTATATTCGGATATACTGAATCTTATATACACTTTACCATCTATGTAAATCTAGCTAAAAAAATAAATATTGAGGTGACAGAGAATTAAAAATTAAGAAAAAAAAAATTAAGCGCTACATAAACATAATTTTACATACAAATGGCATCGGTTCTTTATGGGTAAAGCATTTTTAAAAATTTTTAGGATTTCCTTAAAGATCTTTTAAAAACCTTTCAAATGATACCCATATTGGTATTTTGAAAAATTTTAAAAGTTCAGAGGCCCGTAACTCGGAAAATATGGGCGAGCGCCAATCTTTACACTTGATATTTTATTCTTATCTCTTAATTCTCTATCGCCCCATATATTTGTTTTTTTGATTGGAGTTACTTTATTGTTTCAAATGGCATGGAAAAATAAGAGCTAGGCCTGGTGTTTTTCCTGCTGGCTCGAAGGACATTGGCCGATCATGCTGCTTTCCAATAGCACCTAATTCAACACTGTGTCTGATCAAGTGGCATATTTCAATTTTCTCTAGCTGATCTAATGCATTGGCAAACTTTAAATTTCAACACTAATACGGACGGACAGACGAACATTGCCCAATCGACTTCGCTATGCATAAGGACTTAGAATATATATACTTTATGGGGTCGGAAATGGATATTTTAGAAATTACAAACAGAATGACAATAACCTTTTTCCACTTTTTATCGTGAAGGTTTTAATAATAAGAATCCATTTGTAAGGAGAAAAATATTTATTCCCCCAAAAGGTACTTACGTTTCTCAACCCTTCTGAAAGTGGGTGTATGAGTCATTAAAAAAAACAATGTTGAAAATCTTGTGATAGTTTTAAGGCCACTAATAAAAATATATAATTTTAACGTTGTGAAGGTTTTACTTTACATAAATGAATTGAAATTATTCTGGCTTTAGTTCATTTTTTAATTTCTAAAAACCTTTTAAGAAAGAAAATTTATTTTACGAATGTATGCGAACGTATTCCAAAGAAAACATGAAAAATTAGACGCTAGCAGAATGGAGAGCGTCCGCATACATTTGTACGAGTAAAATAAATTTTCTTTCTAAAAAGATTTTTAGAAATTAAAAAATGAACTAAACCCATAATAATTTACTTCAATAATGAGCATCAACATTTATTAGAAATATATCAAAAGCTCGGAAATGAACCCAGACAACTTTAGAACTTGATAAGCCATTAGAGATGCCACGTCAAAAAAAAACATTGCCCCAAAAATTTATCAGAGTTGTGTTTCAACTTTACAAACATTTCCGATTTTACAAATTTAAACAAATTAAAAGTACAAAAATTAATAACGTGCGATTAATCAGCATTCTAATTAATAAAATTTTTAATCAATCAATTAACACTTTAATAAATAATATTCTTTACTAATCGCTTAAAAGTTATTTGAATATTGTTTACTTTTGTTCTTGATTGACTGATAAATTCGAAGCGTGAATAATTCGATTAATTTATCTAAATTAATTGATTAATTTATCCAAATTAATTTTAATTGCGTTTTATTTATTATCTCTTTTATAAATACAAGGCGGGACAAGAGTATTATTAATTGTTGGCTTTTATTTTATTAGAAACTAAAGCAACTTGAGAACTAGAGGAAATTAAAAAATAGGTATCGATGTTATTAAAGCTATGAGAACAAATATGGAAGTAACTAATTAGATAAAATAATTAATTGTCAATTTCATTAGCATTGAATGATAAACAAAAACATTAAATGGAAATGCTTTTTAATAATTTAATGCTTTTTAATAATTTATATTATATATATATATATATATATATATATATATATATATATATATTTAGTTATAACAGTTACAGTTATTATCGTTGATTAAATGGTTTCAAACCATTACCATTATTAAACGTCATTCCTTCTCTTATTAAACTTAATTACCACCTTCCAGTGTAGTAGAACATTATTTTAAAATGCCACTCTTGTCACAAAAATTTGGCGAATATATATGTTCGAACATTTTTCTAACATTCTTGCGTGTTAGTAATAGGATGACTTTAAGTCATAGACAACAAGTTTTACATACAAATTATTAAAAAACTTTCTATATAAATCCCTCTACGAAGTGTTGCAGTTCTTTTCAAAGGTTTTGGTACCACAAATTCATTTTCCATAAAAACAATTTTTTATCCAATTGTAATTAGGAAATTGCATTAAGATTTATAATCATCAGTAACACAACTACAAATGAAAAAAAAATCATTAGCATTAAATGGTAGTTGAAATTCTTTGTCGTTATCAATTCTTTAAATAATGCCAATCATATTTCAATGGTAATGACAAAATCCTAAGTACAAATTAAATATTTTTAAAATTTTTTTATTATAGAATTTCGGTTTTTGGGATTGAGATCGAACTTTTATATATTCTATAAATGAGCACATATTATCTATGAGCTTAAAGTTCAGTGCAGGGTTCCCAGATTTTTTTCAAATGGTATCCCCAAGTTAATAAATTTTATCCCCACAATTCCCCAAGAAAATTTTCAAATATCCCCAAAAATTCCCACTGCAAATAATACTATTTATTAATAAATTTAACTAGTTAAATTGATTAACAAAATTAAAAAGTTCTAAATGAAAAGGAGTGGGGAAAGTGGGGAATACTAAAAATGCGCGGAATCGATTTCAACAAAAACCAATTTTAAGAAAATTTGAAAGATGAAAATAAGAAAAATAAGATACAATAGGCAGAAGGAAATCTGTTTTAAATTCCAAATTAATAGTGGTCGTGGTACGATTATTCTCATTGAGGCAGCGAAGCGCACCGGAAACAGCTAGTTCTTAATAAAAATTCAAGCACTTGGTATTGCATTTTATTTGTTATTTTGGTTTTTATTGAGTTCATTGTTAAAAAAAGCGAATTATTTTTTAAGTTTACGGAGACACTTACATGTCATAATTTTTAACAAAAAAGTAACATTTATTTAATAATAGTAAAATTACATTAACCAAAAATGGAATTAAAAAAAATTTCCGAAAAAACCTCTTTAAATCCCCACAACGCAAAATATATGCTCAATAAAATCCTCAATCCCCAAACTGAAATTTTAATCCCCATTTTTAAAATAATATCCCCGATTTGTGGATAGATCCCCTAATCAGAGAACCCTGCCCCAGGGTTTCAAATTATCACTGATTTTCTTTAATTAAGCTCTCAGTCGCATAGCTTAAGAAAAAAGCTTTTATTATTAAAATTCATATTGTTTAATAAATTTATTATTTAGAATCTTTTTTATAATAATTTCCTTTAATTGTGCTTGATTCTTCAAATATAAATATTTCATGATATTCCCACGAAATATTTATTTTTTTAAAGTAAAATAAAAAATGAAATGTATTACTACGGGGAAAGCATATCCATATGGCCATTTCGCTACTGCTCATATATCCACTGATGAGCTATATATGATAGCATTAATTTCGAAAAAATTTTATTGCAAAGATGCCTTATTAATTTTATATTTAAACATTAAACATTAAAAAATACAAATATTAAATCAATTCGTTGCTATAAACTTTTATAATGCTTTAAGACTGCTCGCATATTTCATTTCTTTATTTCTTTATATATTTCTTGCCAAAACCAACATCATTCTGAGTACGATAATAATCTAAAGATTTAAGCTAATCCAATTTGCAAAAACAACAACAATACTTGCATTAGGGGGTAACAAAATAGAGCTGCTATCTATCACAGTTGGTACAAAGGAAAACTTCAATTCCCTTTTGCAAAGTAGTTTTTGTAGCCAGAACATTATTAAAGGAATTTATTGTTTATTTATTCTCATCAACACATTCCGACTTAAAGTGTAGAGTTATTTTTAAATATGAACTAAAGCAAAAATAGAAAAATACCAACATCACCATCATCAGCGAAAAGTAATAAAACTATAGTAAAAGAAAAGAAACATAAAACGCAAAATCGTTTACTGATAACAATAAAATGTGCGGTTGGAGCGAAACCAACAAAAAAAAAAATAACAAAAGAGCATTTTGTGGAATTTCCACATCGTTTTAAATATATTTTTTGATTAGAACAACTACAAAGTTGCTACTTTCGTCTTCAATTTGCAAGTAGTCACAGTGATAGTCATAGCAATAGTCAACACTTATTCACATCCTTACAGCGTCAACATCTTTAACAAAGAAAAAAAAATAATTTTTTTTCTATTCAAGAGTTGAAAAAAACGAAAATATTTGTTACGTTGAGAATTTGTGCCATTTGCATAGAAATTTTGTGAAATTGAATGGAATATGTAACAGCTTTAGAATGTCGGTTGCATGGTTGGTTGTTTGACACTAAAACTCATCAAGCTCTTGTAAGAGCAGAAATACTTTAATTTTTATTTTTTTTTACGGTTTGCGTTCACTATGGCCTACACCACTATAAAAATTATACGTTGGTAATTGTCGTTTGTAACTTTTGCTGAAAGTGTGTGCTTTGCAATACGCACTTCTTAGGAAGATCTGTGTGGAATATTTTTATGTTAATCGTTCCAGTGAGAAATTTGTTGCATTTGTAGTTTTTAATCATGACAGTTGGATAGAGAGAGAGAGCAAAGCGATAGAAAATTTGACATATTTTTTGCGCCTTAATCTCGGCAATTTTTAATAGAAACGGAATGTTTTCTTTAGGGCTCCACATTTATTCGAGAGCTGTCAAAGAGCATCCAAATAGTGTCGCAAGCTCTTCGTAGAAAATATTAAAAATAAAACCGTTCTTACGACTCATGAATCAACCAACCAAAAAGACAACCAAAAAAATGTGTGGCTTTCTTCTTCTGTCAGAATTTCGTCTTCTTCATCTAGCATTGCCAGAATTTTGTTCTAGTCGTATCCAGCAGTTTTTACTTCACACGAACAAAGGCAGACAGATGGTCGCACATACAAAATTCAAAAATATTTGTTTTGTATTCCATAACGATTATGATTTACAACAACAACAAAATTTACAAAAAACATTTAATTGCAGAAATGATCCAGTTACAGTTTTATTGTTAAGTTGACCTGATTAACAAAATCGAAAAGTTTTGAAACAAAATGTCGTATCTCGTAGTCTAGAGCAATTTTTTGGTACATATTTTTGGATTTAAACGTTTGAAGCACTTCTTAATATGGAACAAGAGTTTTACAACAATTTAAAAATGCCGTATTAGGCATTTACACTATGCAATTTTTCATGAAACTAGCATAAAATTTTTGTTTTTTCGTGAAGCAGGAGGAGTAAGCAATATGGTATTGCTTGAGTTTTGAGAAAATGTTACTGTTGCTAATGTTTACTTTTAGCATAACGCTGTAACTTAAATAGAAAATTGAAAAAAATGCCTCAAAAAATTGCATAGTGTAAATCTGTACTTTTTTAAATAATAATCGAGTTTTGCATTTTATTTCTTATTTGGATTTCATTGAGTTCATTGCTGAAGTCATTTTCTAAATTTACGGAGAGACATGCCAGTCATAATATTTAAGAATTTTTTGTTTTATTCTAGAAAACTTATACGTTGCAAAAAAGGAAAATTTATTTAATCATAGTAAAAGTATAAAAACCGAAAACATAATTTTTTTAAAGTCCCAAAAAAACTTTTCTAAATTCCCAAAATGCAAATGAATGCCCCAATCCCCAAACTAAAATTTCCATCCCCACTTTAAAAATAAAATCCCCAATTTGCGAATAGATCCCCTAATCTGAAAACACTGTCTTTATTTACTAAAATTGGTTAAATATACTATTTTAACTTAGTCCTTTAAAAACCATATAAGCGGTGTAATGCTAAGCGTACAAATCATTCTCCATTGCGTAAAATCACTGGAATGATAATTGTCAAAGGTAAGGAGTTTTTAAAAATGGTTGCTAAAATTAAAAAAAAAATGTATATTAGATTTTTAAAAATTCAGAATTTTCAAGCTTTAAACGTTATTAATTGCCTTAAGTTGTAAAAATCTAATTTAAAACTAAAAATGGTAAATCGACCAAAAATTGCATCGCTCTTGGAAGGTCAGAAAAGCGGGAATGTTAAGCCAGATACTTCTCTTCAAAAATAAAATTTCATTTTAATCGGTCCACCCAAATTTTTTATCTCATCTCACCTGTGCAATGCTATTGTAGAGTTTTCAAAAATGGCCGATTTTTAATTTTGAAAAATATTTGACTTTTTTAACTGAAAACAGTAGTGCTCTCAAGGTGCTTTATTAAGATTGACACATCCATCTCATCTAATTTTGTTACCAGCGAAATGGCGAATTCGCCTGTGATTAAGGAATTTCAGATACGGCAATTTCTCGCCAACACGGCGATTTTAAAAAAATATTTGGCAACCTAATATTTGGTTTGGCGACGTGGCGATTTTTTGGAGAATTATAAAGTATATTTTTGGTGATTTTTACATGTCTTGATGAGTATTAAATTTGTTTCGACAAATGTCGATATAAAAAAATTGAATGAAGATAACGTATCATTTTTCCTTAATTTCAACAGCGGAAAATGATAAAACAGCTCAAAATTCGTACGTACAATGCGCTCTGCATTAAGAGTACATCCCTTTGTGGCCGATTGGCCAGTGTATTACACTACGCCTTACAGAGGAAATTCGTTTTTTAGCAGAACGGCAGAGGTCTTTCCTGTCACATTCAGTGTGCAAAAATTCAAAACAAATGTCCACAAACACTACTCCCTCTATTCCCCTTTAATAACCTAATTTTTTAGTTCTGGCACAATGCACTGCATAAGTAGGATTCAACCCCTGAATTCAGGTCCTAATTAAAAAAAAATGTCGTCAAGTGCGTTTCTTAGCTTTTGGAACGTATGCGGCATTTATAAACCTTTTTTTTTATTTAATAAAATATTTTTTATATTAAACAGCGGAAATTTTTTTTAGTTATCTTAATTTTCAAAAAAACATTTTTCGTGCTATTTTCCCGATTAATTATTTAAATCACCGATATTAATTATTGTTTGTCAGAAGTTTCCTGAAGAGATAAGTAAGCGATAACGAAATGGCCACCGAGACGTGCTTTGACCCTCAATAATCAATATCGGTGATTTAAATAATTAATCGGGAATATGGCACGAAAAAAAGATTTTTCGAAAATTAATTAATAAAATATTTTTGATAAAATATTTGTTCGTATTTGTCTGAAAAAATAATTTTTACTTCGTGTTCAAACTTTATAAAGCAATTGCTAGTCAAGGCGTAGAGTAACATTCGATGTCAGAGTATTGTCTTGATATCGTTGTTAAAAGAATTATTTTAACAACGATAGCATAAAAAAGCAAGATAGCTATATCGACGGTCCAAACGAGAGAATTAAATGACTTTATAAGATTTTGTTTATTATCATCGCAAAAAATTGCTAGCCTGGACATGGTGTAAAAAACAATTGCAGAGTTGTTTAAATAAATGCATTTTTAATAATTCTAATATTATTATCTGCTTTTTATAAACCATCCTTTTCCAAAGAAGGCAACACAGCTAACTAAACATACAAATTTTATGCCTGTAACTCCTGTTTAAAAAATAAATAAAATAGTTGAAATACAGCCACTTAATTTTGGGGAACCATCCATCCACACGTAATTGCTATTGGCAATAAGCAAAAGTAAGTAAAACAGATCCTAAATAAAAATACTAAAAATATGAATATAAAAATATAATCCTACAAAGAATATTACATTAATATAGAGAAGTTATTAAAATCAATATCAAGAGATTTTTCCAAATAATAAATTTCAACTTAAAAAATCTCCTAAAGATATTAATGTCGCAATATTTAACAATAAAATGGGAACTTTTCTAACTAAACAATTTCGTGATACTGGCAACTGATGAATGAAGGTTGTCACATGGTCGGTTAAGTACGATAAAATGTTCTAATTTGTTTAAATGTCAACACCGAGTATAACACACACACACACACTTGCGCACCCATTAAAACCCAATTGAAAAGATTTCAAGTTAAATGGCTTGAAAATAGCTTGAACTCAAAATAATAAAGTTAAGAGGAAATGTCACAGTTAGTTTCTCAATTAAACCAGACTGTAAAATCATGGCAGATTTTCTGTTTAAATTCAACTGCGAAAAAAAAAGTCTACTTAGACACTGACGAGGCATTAAATTGTCTTGTAAAAATGACTGCATGAATTCGCCAAAAAGATGTTTGCAAAAAACAATAGAGAAACAAAATAAAAATACAAATTGCACACTCATCCCGTAATAGATGCTACAAGAATTAAAACAGTCAATTACACACACACACACATACATACCGAACTACCCACACAACCGCAGAGACACATTCTTACTATTTAGCGTGTATGTGGTCGTTTTAAGCTTTTGCAAATGAATTTCCTTAAGTGAAATTGTTAGAAAATTAAAGTTATCGTTGCTGTTTTAGCTGTGGAATTTTATAAAAGTTCTTAAAAATTAAAAAAAAAAATATAAAAATTTATAAAATGAGACATCATCACTTCTCACTTAAATTTTTTTCAGGTTTTTTAATTTGGAGGAGTTTTTTTTTAAAAATATTCTCTTATTAATTTTTCTTTGTTTTAAAAGAATGACAAAACTTTGTATAACTAAATTATATTCATCTAGCTATTCCCGGGGCGCTTCGCTACCCCAATAAGAATAATCGTACCACGACCACTCTTCCAAGCATGTTTTTTATTTAATATGGAATTTATAACAGATTTACTTCTTCCTATTGGAGCTTATGAGTCAGAACTTATTTATCTTTAAAATATTCTTAAAATTAATTTTTGTTAAAACCGATTCCGCGCATTTTTTTCTCCCTAATATTTTTTAAATAAGCATACCCTTTTGGAACTTCTAAATAAATATCCATCTCTGTTTTAAATTTGTTTAAAATCGGCGCAGCCTTAAATGCCCGTTTTAGTCATAACTCACGAACGCGTCGACCGCAAACTTAAAATAAACCATCTATACGACCATAAAAACAAGCCCTAAAAATTTAATCGAATTGTGTATTCAGTCGAATTGATAGCCTCGTTCGTTTTTTTTTTTGAAGCCGGTTAAAAAGGAAGACTTTTAAGTCGAATGCAAAATAAATTCAATAAATTTTCTAATATTAAATATAAACTGCCGTATTCATAAAATATTAAAATGGATTTGAAATATATTTTGGGACAAATTTGTATAAAAATTTTGTCATAAAACACATTTGAAAGGTATTTTATTCTTTATGAATATGGATATCGTTTTTGATGTCTTTATTTTTTGATTTTAAGAAAATAATTTACTATAAATGATATTGTAAATCCGGGCCAAATTTTGTTAGACGTCGAAAAATTGTGCGAAAGTAAATATGACGTCGTTCTACTATTCTTCCTTTAAATGTAAAAACCCGGATTTTTCTGTCTCAACGAGTCTTAGAAAAAATACATTTTCTTTTTTATTACACGGAATTTTATTACTTTTAGGGCTCGTTACACAAAATTGTTTTCGTCACAATGTGTGCCCGTCTGTTACTGCACTCAATCTCTGGAACCGTGTGACCACGAGATCGTTTTTTTGTTCTGTTTTAATTTTTTGTATGGAAGATAAAAACGTTTCATTCTTGTTTGTTTGATCAAACTACGCTGTTATGTTTCTATCCTTCATTGGTCTTTGCTAGTTCTCTTTAATGTGATCGTTTTTTTCAGTTTTTACTTAAAATAAGATTTAACGTTTTTTGTTTCTTTTTTTTTAATAATTATTTAAGTAATATTTATGAGTCATATCATAAAAGTTATGTTTCTATGTAAGTGTTCCAAACATTTATCAATTTTGCAGACCAAACTACTCTCTCGTTACTTTTTTAAGAGAAATAGCACTTCAGGCAAAAATACCTATTTATTTATTTTTTTGTGACTGTGCTAAATTCTTTAGGAAAGGAATAGATGAGAAATAAAACAGGTGGGGTGAAAGGATAAAGATATAGCCGTTTTATTACTTATTTTACTTCGCCGGTGGAATATGCTATAAAGAAGTATCGGCGAAATAGAAAAAAACATTTCTTTTATTTATTCGATCCCCGCAGGGGTTGACCCTGGCCAACCAGATTTGTCACCAGCGTGCTTACCATCATGACTACCGCAACCTCAAACCGTTCATTTTTAGTTAATTTTTTTACTGCGAATTTTCTCTAGCTCATCTAGTGCCTTGACATAGTTGTTTGCAACACTAACGCGGATGGACAGACGAACATCGCTCAATCGACTTCAATATGCATAAGAACTAAGAATATATATACACTTTATGGGGTTGGTAACAATATTTTTATGATTATCAAGTCGTCTGAATGTTTCTTTTTTATGTTTGTGCCCGTTTAAAAATCAGTTCATAATTTTAAAAATTAAAGTGTGTCGGCATACAACAATCATGTTTTTTACGTGTATTATGAGCCGTAAAGGGTACCTCTTTAACATTTAAAAACTGCGTATCACTATAGCTGCTATTAGCAAAAAGAAATTAAAAAATAATAATTAATAATATGGTGTCCCCATAGGAGACGTAAAATGACCTATATGGGTGTATCTTTTGAACCGTTGTAGAGAAATGCTTGAAAATTAGACAAAATGTCGATTATTATGACAAGTATAAATATTCAAAATAGAAATTGAAGGATGCTCCAATAATTCATTTTATTGAATGTGCATGGCCATACTTTTGAACAGTTGTAGACAGTCGATTAAAATTTACAAGGAACTTGTATTGCTCAGGCCGCTATAACAATATAATATAATACATAATGTGAATTTGAAAATTAAAGGGTGTTCCAATGGTTAATGTAATTTGATGTATATGACCAAACTTTTATTAAAGTCGGTTTTTTGCAAGAATTATTATTTAAATAAAATTAAAAATTATAAAAATTTTTGCAAGTGTGTTGTGCCTTTATAACTCACGAACGGTCCATCCAAATTCGAATAAATATTTAGGGTTTGTTCGTATGGTCGTTTATCTAAAGTTTGCATGAAATCTGCTACGCACCACGGCTAAACGACTGAACCAATTTTTAATGAAATTAGAAAGGCGGGTAGATATTTTAACTTATGGTAAGACAGGGTTAGTTATATTTTTATACAGGCGACCAGGAGGGAGTAAAAGATGAAGCGAGCATTTTCTACATCTGAATCGATTTTAAAAAAGTCTCGGATCTAGAAACCCATCCCAACAAATTGTACTCCGACCACGTACCAATTTCTTTTTACATAAACGAACCAATACCAGAATTTGTTAAACTTTTTCCAGACTATCTTAATGCCGATTGGGAACGTTTTAGAAGTATAGTCGACGTAAAAATTAATTCTTCCGTAATTTTATCTTCTAACCTAACTCACCTTAATGCGGACGAATCTCTTCATGAATTTACTGCTTTGATATCTGACACTTGTTGTTCAGTAATACCAGTGCGCACTTTTAATAATGGAAATCTTAGAATTTCTGAACAGTGTAAAAGATTGATCTCCCAGAGGAACCTCTATAGGAGAAAATTTCAACGTTGTAACAACTATAATGGTAAAATATTATTTCGGGCTATAGTGAGGGAATTCAATAAATTGATCTCTTTCCAAATTAAATTATTAAGAAATGAACAATGGAACACGTTCTTATCTAAATTGCCTAATGGTAGCAAGAATTTCTGGAAGATTACTATACGTATTAGAAATAAATCCAGCCGGATTAACAAATTGATCGTTAACAACCAAGTGATAACAGACAGAATAGATATAGCTAATGCTATTGCTGACCAGTTAGAATTAGCTCATAACACCACCACAGACTTGAACAGTTCTGTCGAGAGTAAGATAAATTTAATAGTTAGGAATATAGAAAACGATAACTCTCCCAATCGGGACTTACGTACTCTCACTAGCTATGACGAGGTTTTATTTTTCATAAAAAGACTGAAAAATCCAAAGTCCCCAGGTTTGGATAAAATTAGTAACATAGTCCTAAAAAAGTTGCCAAGATCGGCTTATAATTTTTTGGTTACGTTTTATAATTTTTGTATCCATAGTTGCTATTTTCCAATAGGGTTTAAAAAAGCTAAAGTCATTCCTATTGCAAAAGTAAGTAAAGACCCAAAACTTGCATCTAGTTACAGACCAATCAGCTTATTGAGTTCTTTGGATAAGGTCTTCGAGAGAATTATAATGTGTAGACTGAGTACTTTCGTTGAAGAAAACAATCTACTACATACCTGTCAATATGGTTTTAGGAGTCAACATTCTACTTCTCATCAACTGAAAAGGGTGGTTAACATGATAAAGGCTAACAAACGCAGACGTTACTCCACTGGAGTTCTGTTTTTGGATATAGAAAAAGCATTTGACTCGATTTGGCATAATGGATTGATATATAAGCTCCATAAAATAAATTGCCCGTTGTATATATTAAAACTAATCAAGAGTTTTCTCACGGATAGATCTTTTGTAGTTGAAACCGAAGGAGTTCTTTCAGATGAAAAACGAATTTTGGCAGGAGTACCTCAGGGTTCTGTTTTATCCCCATTACTTTACAATCTTTACACCTCTGATTTCTCAATACCTGCAGGTAATAATGTAACCTTTTATGCCGATGATAGCGCTCTCATTTCGCAAGGAAAGGTATCGAACACTATCATAAAGCGTATGCAAAAAGTTCTTACGTACGCGACTAAATATTTTTCGAAATGGAAAATCAGGATCAACAGAGAGAAAACTCAAGCCATTCTTTTTCCTTATAATAAATCACCTAAAAGAAATCCTACACTTAAGCTATTCCTGCAGGGAACGGAAATTCCGCTTCTAAATTCAGTTAAATATTTAGGCGTAACTTTAGATAGAAAATTGAATTTCAAAGAACATTTAGAAAATACCTGCTCTCGAGCAATTCGTTGTGGTCGAGCTATATACCCTCTTGTCAACAGAAAATCGAAATTAAGTATCAAGAATAAACTACTCTTATACAATTTATGTATCAAACCTATACTTACATACGGTTGTGTCGTCTGGAAACATTGTGCGAATATCCATAAGAAACGTCTCCAAATAATTCAGAACAAAAATTTAAAAATTATATATAACCTACCAAGGAGATTTCCCACTATTAATCTTCACGAAATATCAGGTCAAAAGACAATTAAAACATTAATCGATGATATGACTGTGTCATTCTACAGTAGATGCAGAACGTCAAATTTTGGACACTTGAGAAGTTGCAGGACATAAGCTAAACGATTCTATACTCAGATATAGATTCTGCTAGCTCTCGTACACTAAACCTCTCATAACTCTTCTGTGATTTTAGATATAGGTTTTTTCACTATCTTTTTCCTATATATTAGAATATTTTAGAAAAGCTTTATAAATAATGTAATTTGTATATATTTGCTGTAATATCATTATGATAGTAACTCAAAAATTGTACTAGAAATATAAAAATTTAGCCTTATTGATAGTAAATAAATAAATAAAAAATAAAAAAAAAAAGTCTCGGCTAATCGATTTTAATGAAATTCGAAACACAGATAGTTTCTTATCGATCTTATCAAAATCAGATTCTAAAGATATGCATTTGAAATATAGTTATATCCTGGTCTATAAGATCCTAAAAAATTCTCACGTATTCGCAGTGGCTACAAAGCCATAAAAATAAAACCCTGGCAACGCTGGGTACAGGATAAGTGATTAGATTAACGTCTGCCAGGTAGTAAGCCCTTATCAGACGGTGGTCAAACCACTATTCTGTGTAATTTTAAGACAATGGCTTGCAGGACAATGAATCTACCCCTTGCTATAGGGTCGGAGCCTATCATAAACTCCTCTGTTGAGAGTGCAACAGCACACTTCAGTCTATTCCACGCCAGACCTGCAAAGATAGACAAATTAACCACAACCACCACGTGTACCCCGACGGGACCTAACTAATAACCGGCTTCAGAGATGGGCGGCTCTCTGTACGGGCTACCGGTTCCCATTGTGCTAGGTCAGTCAAGCCGAATGTTATACACACTTCGTTAAAATGCTTAAAGACATAATTTGGTTTACAAATAACGATAGAATATTTGAATTTAATATATGAAAATAATAAACAGCTCAAGAAGGTGATATCTTGAGCTGGCTCTTGAGAGCTCTACTATCAAATATTTACCCGACTTTTTTCTCATAAATATTAAATTTCCTATTTAAATTTTCCTTGTTATTCTATAATAAAAAGTCACTAACGCCTAGTGCCCTTACAATCATTATAAACTGTTCACCACTGAATGTTGTCTGATCTTTACGTGCGAACAAAATAGTAAAACCCAATAATTTATTTTCACTAAATGCAAAAAAAAACCAAATTAATAGTTTCTTAAATGCCATTACAAAAACAAAAAAAAAATCGATAAGCAAAAAATATATAAATAGCTTTAAACCACAAAAACAAAATAACAGTAGTTCATGCGATTGCAAAAAAAAAAAGAAATATGAAAAAAATTATTGCACAAAATGGCGTGTTTTTTTTTGTTGTCTTCTATGAACTTTTTATTAGTGTAGTGTGTGTCTTTAAGTATGTGTGTTTCATATTCCATTTTTTCATTTATTATTAAAATTTTTTCGTGAATCAAATTATCCTTTTGAAATTAAACTTTTTAAATTTATATTTTTTTTTTCAAAAAGTTTGAGAGGGAACTTATTGTAAACCTATAATTATATTTAAGTAGTTTATAACTTAAAATGGCCAAATAATTTACTTGTTTTTTTCTATTCAACTTTCTAAATTTTATTTGAGTTTAGGGAAGCCACTGGACGGACATACACATGGACATGAGCCAAATAAATGTGATTCCAGGCAAGAATATAAACTTTTTTGATTTTTACTCAAGAAAATTGCCAAAGTAAGCAACGATTGTAACATGATGAATAGAACTAGAAATAGAAAACAAAATGATGACATAAAAAATGAGAACAAATTGTAAAATGTTTGAAAAATTATTTTTTTATTTTTACAAAGGACTTCAAGAAAAAGTTAAGGAAATTTACGTGACATTACATTTAATAAATATCATTTAAAAAGTAATTTTAAAATTAAACTTTATTTTCTTTATTTTGTTTAACAAACTATTCAAGTGTAGGAAAAATTCTATATTTTTTTTTAATTTAAATTAATGCGATAATTAAAAAAGAGCTAAATAAGTCCACGTGTTCATAATGAAATTTTCTTTTCATAATTATTATTTGATGTCAGTCCAAAACGTCATCTATCAAACCTGTCAAGTAGGTTAAATGGTATTCACGACTTTCTGTTTTAATATTTTCAACATGCAACCTTTTTTTGAGGTTAGAATGAAGCTTTTCATAAACTTTACTTTCTTGCATTTTTTTTATCTGTGTTTTCCACTCAACTTTAGTCAACTGTCAATTAGCAATTAAAGCAGTTATACGTTTTTTACTCTTCCTTGGTTATACGAGGATAGTTCAGTATGTATATTTTAAAAATCATACAGATCAATAGAAAAATGACGCAGAATGAAATTCTGAAAATGACGAGTTTTAAAAGATGCCCATTGGCGTTGCTAAGTTTATGCACGGAAGGTAAGGTTTGTTTAAAAGAGGTTAACAATTAATAATATCGGGGTTTTCAATAGGGACGCTACGAAAGTAAAGCGACAGGGACAGCAAACGACGCCATATTTCTTGCCGCTCCTTTGACATTACTCTTCAGTAAGGTTTGCCATTTTATGATAGATAGATATACGAGCCAACAACGAGTCGAAATTATTAAAATTTACTACCGATAATTTACGAGCTTTCATCGAAAAATCATCTTCAGCGATAAGGCTCATTTCTGGCTAAATGGCTTCGTCAATAAACAAAATATTCGTTATTGGTTAAGCAGCAATCCACACATACTCCATGAGTAATCATTGCATTCCGAAAAAATTGCGGTTTGGTGTGGTTTATGAGCCGGCGGCGTCATTGGGCCGTACTTTTTCTGTGATCATCAAGACCGGTACGTTACCAAATATTTTTGGCCCCAATTGGATGATACGGACTTGGAGGAGATGTGGTTCGAACAGGACGGCGCCACAAACCACACAGCGAATGTCACAATTTATTGGAAACCAAGTTTGGAGAATGTGTTATCTCACGAAATGGTCGAGTCTATTGGCCGCCTCGGTCGTGCGATTTGACGCCGTTAGACTATTTCCTGTGGGGTTACGTCAAGTCTATGGTCTATGCCAAAAAGCCATTGATCCGGACGAAATGTGGTTTCAACAAGATGGCGCTATGTGCCATACGGTAAATGCAACCATTAAGTTATTGAAATTAAAATTTAGCGATAAGTTGATTTTAAGAAATGATATTGTCAAGTGGCCTTCAATGTCGTGTGATTTGACACCCGTCGATTATTTCCTGCGGGGCTACATAAAGTCGTGACATACAGCTAGCAGTACTTGAAAAAGTTACCCAAAATTGGATGTCCAAAATGCCCTTTGTAATGAGCTGCCGCGGTGGCCATATGCCAGAAATAATTCTTAATACTAATGCCATGTTTTGATCTTTCGTATAAAAAATTCTTTATCACAATTAATTTTTTTGTGTTAATTTTTAAAGTTCTCTTGGGCGTAAAAAATGTCGTCTGTTGATATAAACAGACGGCCGGGCCAGACGCAGAAAAAATGTTTTCCCCAAAATTTATTCTTTCTTACGGAATTCATGCGTGACCTCTTTTCCTCTCCGTCAAAGGGCTATAGTCCCCTTCAGAAAATAAGCTCTTTTTTGCTTAAAAAAACAACTTATGAAGAAAATCAGCTGTTGAATTTTTCCTCAAATTTTTAGCTTCAAATATTTATTATTGAGAGACTGCCGAGTTGCTGTGCACGAAGAATTTAATAGGACTTTGATTAGTCATTTTAAATGCGCATAATGAATTGGGTATAATTAGTTGTTGGCAAGATGAAAGCTATAAATTTAATCGTGGGTGTTCGACTTATATTACTGATAGCGACGCTGATAAATTTCTTCGCTTCTAAAGTAAGGGCCTCAGATATATAAATATTTCAATGTGTTCTATTTTTTTTTCAAATTCTTATAAATAAAATAGTACTAAATTTTCCATCCCTGTTAAATAACATATTTTAAGGCTTTGTAATTACTAGAGAAAATATTTTTTTTTATACTTTTAACATAAATTACAACAATAACAGACATAACTAAAACAACAATATAATACATAGAAAGAAAAAAGTAAAAGGCGATTGTAAGTAATTGCAAAAGAAACACAGAGTTGAAATTTGTTACGTTCAAAAGAAAGCGACACTGAATTGCGGTTATTGTCGGGCTGGTTGTAAATTAAGGAATCACAATATTAAAGCTGGATATCTTTTTATTCTGAACATTCATTTTTTGCAGTACATTAATGCTAAATATTTATTATTTGTATATTTAAAAGGTTTTTGTTTTTTTTTTTTTTTTGTTATAAAATATGAGACCTAAATTTTATTTTAAACGTTGTAGCCTACAAATGAGAAGGTATAAAAATATACAAGAACTAGTAGTCTTATTTTCTACAACAGACTGGTAGAAATAGTTTTATTATACAAATAAAAATATTTGTAAAACAAAACAGAAAAATCCATAAACATTTATGCAAAATAATTCGTACAAATAAATTGTTTACAAGTCTAGACAAAAAATGAAAAGAATATTGGTGCTAAAAAAAGCCTCTTGCACAATATGCTGCGTAAGCTTCTTTCTATAATTTCAAGGGTCTTGTTCAATATAAATTGTTTACAAGTTCTTCAATTGTCACTAAATGTTTAACATTTTCAACACACAGACACACATATACAACAAATCGTACACACGTTCGTGAACACATGTGCAAAAAACTTGAAATCAATATTATTGATTTGCCTACCTGTTAGTTATTGTTTTCTTTTCTTTTTTATAATTTTTTTTATATTTCACTTATTTATTTGCAATTAAGTGTTTATTTTATACTTAAATATAATAATAAATGCCGCAGACAACCATGCAAGCTTATGCAAAAAATATATCACAGCAAACAAAATCCTAACCAAAATTATAAATGTAAATATGAGAGAGAGACTTAACTGATTTTTATGAAATTTTGCTCAGACGTTTCAAGTAGGGTAACGAAAAGGACATAAGTAGTTTTAATAATAAATTTTCATATTGGTACTGTAAAAAAACAAAGTGAACAAGATATAGAAAAATAACTGTTAGACATTAGTGTAACAGACCAATATGACTTAAAACAACTAATGCCGAGCATACTTTCAGGCGTTAAAATTAAAACTTTTATACATATTAGCTGTGTTCCCTTACTTTTTCGGTAAAGTTGGGGCAAACGAGAGTAATGAAAACTTACTCTCAATTAGGGACTAAAATGTTTAAAAGTACGGAAACACTAAAAACCAAATTTTTTAACCCGAAAGAAATTTTCAATTTTTTTTTACTTTTTTATGACAAAAAACCATTTTATATAAAAAAGGCGCCAACAAAGTTCAAATTAAAAACGTTATAAAAATACTTAAAAATGGAAAATTTGGAAATATGTTGTTCTACAGGCATTAATAATTGCGTAAAAAATGGTAAGTTAAAATAATTATTTATGAGGAAGATTTTTTTACTTATTTAAATTTTTGAAAATTTGTTTGCTGATAATTTCAATTGTTTCCTTTATGCAACAGCTGATTGACATACAATTTTACCAAATCAGCCCGAAGAAAAACTGCGGGCTGTTTTGGGCAGAAAGAAGAAGAATATTATGCTCTCAAATTCTCTGTCACTTGCCCAAACTTTGTGTACGGGAACGGTTTTGGCTTAATTTGGGAACCCGCGGGCGCCCAAAGTAGAGTACGGGAACAAAGCTATTTAGAATTTTGGAATTTTAGGACATATAGGAATCTCAGAAGTATCAGCAACGTTATTAATTCCGTTCTTTAGAACTGTTTAGTGCCTATTCAGAAAAATGAGGAGCTGTAAGGATTTCATTAATTTAGAAGATTAACAAAATGTTAGTACATTTATTAAAAAAAAACAGGCGTTATTTTGTAGGTTATGGTACTTATTGAAATTTAAAAGTTATCAATGGTGTATAAGTGGTAAAATTTAATGGAACATGTAAAAAAAAGACGCGTTTAGACACGCGCTAAAAAAACATATATAAGTCGAGATAAATAGTAAAAAAAAAACGATACTCATAATCGAATTCTGATTCAAATACCTTGAAATATGATTTGGAAGAAGCTGTGTAAATATTAGTGACACAAACAGAGGTAGATTTTGAGTTCAATTTTAGAATAATTTTTTGTTTTAAAATTAATATTAATTGAAATGACTTTTATCATTATTTGTTGGCCACTTCGACCTTGGATAAACGTAGAATAATTAATTTTTGTCGTTAACTCCCTCACCGTACACGAGCTATATGGTAAATGCCACGATTCTTCAATTATTTTTGAAGCTCTAAAGAAATTAAAATTTGAGAAGGCACTTCAAATGAACTTTTGTTGTACAGAGATCATCTGTATATGTCTCGTGTCTTTTTGCATCTCATCAGCTTTTCAAGCTGTGAAAGATTTTGTTTTAGTATTAATAAAAAGTTTCGCTTTTAGGGGATTTAAAATAAAAAATTTTATTTGAAATAAGTAAATTTTATGCAAAGAGATGGTATCAAAAGTACGCAAAGAGACGAACAAGCCCTTGGTCTCGCTGCCTCGCAATAGTTTTCTTATCTTTGGCTATTTTAACATTTTTAGTCGGTACGCAACGATGATAGTAGCAATGACAGTTGAATTGAAATATAACACTGGCCAACAAAAAATATTCTTGTAATGTTTCCCTTACTTCATGAGTCAAATCTAAGTTTGGGTTGAATAAAACGAAAATAACAAAAAAAATTTTTTACCTCTAGTTTCTGTGTTACACCATGGGTCAAAATATATAAAGTTTACAAATTGGGGCAAAGCTATAAATTTAAGGCTATAAGTTCATCAAAATTGTAAATTAATTTTGATTCATTAAATAGTTGTTTAGTTTTTTCAAGAGTTGAAAATTAATGGCATAATACTTGGCAATTTTCATTTCAATTTCAATTTTATTTTGGTCTGTTTTTTGTGAGTTCTGAAGCAACCCTACACACCAACAATAGTCTGCAAGCATTGATTTATTTCAACGCCCCTGATATTTTTGTTCCATTACAGAAATATCCTAATGGAATCTCTTACCGTGTTCATCACTGACCGCATCACAACGAGATGGGGAAAAGTCTAGATGAGAGTGGAGACAATGAATTTTTAGAGACATGCTGCATTCAAGTTCATGATATTTTTGTGGAACTATCCTTACCAAGTGGACATACTTATCTTTGCTTTTGTTCCAAAAAAAACTTAAATAACTCCCTTGAACGCATTCCAAGGTTCATTTTCTTTCCCCTTCAAAACTGTCAAATGCAGGATCCTTCAACAAAAAGACATTCCTTAACTGTTGCATCACTTAAGAAAGTAAATTATTCCTCAAATATCTAAAGGGCTCTCTCTACTTCTTTGTTTATGCCTTTGACAAAATTTTTTTTATAACACCGAGTTTTATATATAGTGGTGGAAGAAATATATATTTCGGGTCGACGAGAGGCTGGTCAACAACATTTTTTTTCACTAGGATTAAGATTTCTTGCTGGCCAGTCTGTTTAAGTGGAATCTGATTTCCTACCCCTACTGTCCCACAAACAAAAGCAGCAATATTTAGTATACCTTTGTTGCATTCCTAAAAGTATAGACATGACCGTTAGATCACCACAGATTTTCGACACGTGTTCGAGGGCTTTCATGTTTTCATAAGTCTCTTTCATATGAACTGCATATCCAACGGAAGACGAAAGTTGGGCATGTAAAAAGTGACATGTTGCAGTATCTTGAAAGCAAGAGCTGGTTAGTATTTTTTGAGGTGTTTTTGAACCTCAAGGGGTGAAAATATATAACAATAGGGTATTTTTAGCGGCCGAAACATATTCATTGTTGGTCACTGTATTTTAAATCATAAAATTCGTGTGGTAATCTGTGAAATGATCTGAATAATTGGATCTATTTTCTTATTCTTTAAAAATATAAAATGAAAATAATTAAATTTTTGAAAGAACCATGTTGTTTCATTTATAATAATCCTATTAGTTTATGAGGAGATCTTCCATTTATTTCAATTTGTATCCATTTCTGTTACTTCCAAGTATTGAAAGATATTTTAGGTTATTCTTTATCCTTTAGGTTTTCGTTTTATATTTTTATATGTTTTATTATTATTTATTTTTTTAGGAGATTTTTTTTTTTTGTTGGGAGGGTACGTTTCAGTGGTACAACTGGAGTATTATACATGCTGTGGTATTAGTTTTTTAGCTTAAGGGTGTTAAAATAGCATCATTAATGGTAATCCTTGGTGTGTAACATTAAGGAATCATTAGAAATTTCAGTGCTTTTATTTTTTTCCTAGTATTTCTATAAGAAGATTTATTTAAACACAAATCTCTAAATTGCTAGTTTAATATTTAAGCATAATTCTTCTCAAATAAAATAAAAATAAATAAAAATAAAAACTGAATAAATAACAATCTCACACTGGAGACTGTGAGTCTTGTTACTTTAAATTTATATTTTAGAAATAAAAAAATCACTTTTATTTAAATTGTCACAACAAAATACACTCAATCATGGCACTCAATCCGAATTGTTTTTCAATGTCAATTTGTTTTAATGAAACTGATTCATCTTAAAATAGGAACACAACAATAATCCAATGTAACAGCATTTTTAAATGTTTGGAAAACCCACAATACGATTTAAAAATAAATTTCACTTTAATACGACGATTGCAGTGCTGTTTTCAATTGTATTTTTGTTTGTTTTTTTTGTAAGAATTTTGATAAATTTGAGAAAGTAAAACTGTGCTAAGCAAAACACACTAACGTTTATTTGAATACGATTTTTATATAAACAAATCTTTTGAACAATATTTTTTACATACAAAAGTAGACAAATTATTCAGATTCAGTTTGGAATCAAAATTATCAATTCAGTCATTAATTAATTATTCAGCGATGAAAATCATTTTAGAAATTTCCGATCCCAACAGATCCTATGGACTCCATTACATCCAGAAAAATGCTCTGTATGGTGCGGTTAACACGCTGATGGTATCATTGGACCTTATCTGTTCACAAACAAACCTTCTTTAAAATATGGAAAATATGGATCCGGGCGAAATGTCGTTTATTTCTAGCTGTCGACCTCTCAATTGTCCCTCAAGGTTGTGACCTTGATTATTTCCTGTTTGACGACACCTGAAGCCACTAGTTTATACTGATTAACCAGCAAATAATTGACGCTTTGGAGGCTGTCATTGTCCGAGACAAACACCCTATAAAGAACAACCGCAGTGGTCATATCAAATCAGTTTCAAATTTTAATCCCATTTTTTGGTTTTTTAAATAAAAAAACAAATTTAAAATATAATTTAATTTTTGATTTTAATTCTCACAATTTAAAGTTCTATCGAGATTAAAAAGACACCCTTTACATTGCGATGGAAATGCTTAGAAAAAAGGTACTCAATCAAACAAATATTAACATATGCCTTAATCAAGTGAACGGTAGTGTACTTCAATCCAATTTAAACTACAGTTTGCATTAGAAAATTTTATATTTTGAGGAAATCTTCAAAATGTAACTAAAGAAACATAAACTTTTATTACATAAGAAATAAAACAAAAAATACATTTCCACAAAACAAAAAAACAAAAAAATATTTTTTATTCAATCTCCGCTTTAAACATTTTATTGTTAAATCAGAATCATAAATAATGGATGATGATAGCGATTAATCTGACATTGCAGGACTCATTAAAACTGACAATTTTAAGACAATTTCAATTCTAAGTGTAAAAGGATTTTGTCACACAAAAGTTTAAATTCAAATAACTTTGTTTTACAACATCAACATCATTTTCAAATTTAAACAACAATACTTTTATTCAGGATATGGTGGTTGCAAGTAATTAGCTAATCAATCACCACTCATGCTGAAAGTCAAACAATTTAAAAAGAAGAGGGGGCGACAACAACATAAAAAGCAAAGCAAAACAAAACTCAACAACAAATGAAGCGTTGCACTTTCTACTTAATGACTCTTAACTGCTGAACAGAGAAGTATAAATTTAAAAAGCGAAAGATAAATTCCCTAATGTTTATTTCAACATACATCACTTTTAATTATATCAAAGGGTTTCATTAACATAAAGCAGCAGTATTATATTTTTTAACTTAAAAAAATTTTACATTTAAGTGACTAACCGAATTTAGTTCTATAACTTTTTTTTTAACTCTATAAGAAACATTAATAACTTTAAATAAAATAAGACTCTGCAAAAGTCTTTAATATCACTGGATTTACTTCTCTTTTATAAAACCTGTCATGCAACTTTTCATAACTCGATTGATGGAATCAGTTATTTTTACATGAAAATAAAAAAGCAAGTTAGAGTGCTATTTTCGCCTATGCCAAATCTTATATACCCTTCAGCATCTATGTAAATCTAGTTTAGCGAAGTAACACCCATCAAAAAAGCAAATATTGGGGTAACAGAGAATTAAAAAATAAAAAAAATTTTGTTACTGCATATATATAATTTTACATAAAAATGTCATCGGCTCTTAATGGGTTAAGAATTTTTAAAAGAGTTTTAGTTGTTCCTTAAAGAGCTCTTTAAAATGATACCCATATTGATATTTTAAAAAATTTGAAAATTTCAGAGCCCCGTAACTCGGAAAATATGGGCGAGCGCCAATTTTTTCCCTTGATGTTTTTTTACTCTTTTACTCTTTACCTTTTTCCACTTTTTGTGGTGAAAGGTATAATAATAAACAAAAACTAATACGGAATTCATAGCAGCGGTGCTTAATGCTCTGCACAATGATTTAACTGAATTTAACCAAATTCAGTTAATTCAGTGGGCGGCCAAAAAATGCCCGATCTAAATGAAGTCACAGTCATATCAAACTTCGATTAGACTGACACCTGGTTAGATATCTGTGCAATTTTCACGACAAATAAAACGATTAAAATTAATTGACTTATTTTTTTGTCTCCAAATAGACTGAAAGCACTCAATCGACAAAGATTTGAAGCGTCTCCTTTCAATAGTTGGGAAACGTCTTTGAAATACGAGGGCTGCTATATATATATATATATTTCTGGCCTGGCAACACTGAGTGCTGATCTGACATTTCCATTGGAAAGTTTGTCATTTTTAAGCATAACCGTACTCAAAACGTTTTGACGTACGACCATTATTTGTGTTGTTTACAATGACTTGAAAAAATTAATATAGAAAAAAATGGAATTAACTCGTGAACATCTTCGTGCCATCATTTTTCACAACCTTCGACGTGGATTATCACGACAAGAGTGCATTGATGAACTTAAATCTTTGTATGGCGATGAAGCGCCATCCTATAGCACTGTGAAAATTTGTATAATGAATTTAATCGTGGCCGAAGCTCGCTCAAAGACGAATTCCGTGAAGGTCGTCCAAAAGCGGCTGTTGTGCCAGAGAACATTGATGCCGTGCGTGAACTCATAATGCAAGATTGACATGCGACATACCGAGAGATAGAGACATCCTTGGACATTTCTTCCACCAACATACATTCGATACTGCATGAACACCTGGCCGTAAAAAAGGCTTGTTCTCGTTGGATCCCGGACAATTTAAAAGTCGCTCAATAAAAGGCTCGTGGCGATTTGTGCAAAGAAATGTTGCAAAAATACGATTGCGGTGCTTCAAAAGACGTTTATAAGATCGTCACAGGTGACGAATCATGGATCTATGCGTATGAGCCCGAAACGAAACAACAATCGAACGTGTGGGTCTTCAAAGACGAGCAAAATCCAACGAAAGTTTTTCGTGGAAGAAGCACTTCGAAGCAAATGGTCGCCTGTTTCTTCGGCAAAACTGGTCATGTGGCGACTTTTCCGCTTGAGCAACGTAGGACGGTCACTTCTGAGTGGTACACTACAATTTGTTTGCCTGAAGTCATCAGAGAAATTCGAAAAACCAACAAGAGAAGACGAATCATTGTTCACCATGACAATGCGAGCTCTCACACATCGGCTCAAACCAGAGCGTTTTTGACCGGCCAAAACGTCGAACTAATGGGTCATCCGCCGTACAGCCCTGACTTGGCACCTAATGACTTCTTCTTGTTTCCGCACATCAAGAAAAAAATGCTTGGTCAACGATTTTCGTCGCCAGAAGAAGCTGTTGAAGTGTTCAAAAACCATGTTTTAGAGGTGTCTCAATCGGAGTGAAAAAAGTGGTTGGACAACTGGTTTGAGCGCATGCAAAAGTGTATAAATAAGAACTATAAAAATTTTTTGTATTCCACTTTTTGCCTGCAAACAGAAAGAAAGGACTCGAACAAAAAATATTTGAAACGTGTCTGCTCTGTTTCGAAAAAAATCTTATAAACGGAAGAAGAAGAAAAAGAAGAAAAAAGAATTAATTTAAATAAGTTTTGTCCCATTTTTTACACTTTATAAACCACCCTCGTACTTTGGATAATCTCAAAATATTTGTTTATGTTTTTGTATAAAGTTATGTTCGTCATGTTTCAATTATTATTTCTTTTTTTTTGAGATTTTCTTTAGAGATTTCTTGTTAAGAGACCAAGAACTAATTTTTATCTCTGATTGTGTGTTGTTTTTGTTTCTTTTGTTACTTTCTTAAAAAACACCTTAAAGGAATATTATTTTCTGTACTATTTGTAGTACAGCAAGGCTAAGGCTGCTGTAGTTATGATGGTAAGCACGTAAAGTACTATAAATCTGGTTGGCCTGGGTTCAACCCCTGCGGCAGTCAAAACATAAAAATGTTTTGTTTTCTATTTAATAGTATAAATACATATTCAGAATAAACATTACAACATGCAGTACAGACGGTACTTCTTCGTAGCATATTCGCCGGCAAAGTAAAATAACGATCCATTTCCTAAAATTAGTGTAGCACGGTTACACAAATTGCTAATTATTGCCGAAGTACTACTTGTCTTTAAAAAAAAATAAAAAATACAAAAACAATAGCACTTCAGGCCATTTCTATTACGTCGTTGGAAGACCTGCTCGTCGCTGAAAATGTTGCTTGCGTTGACTCTCTTAAACAATCTCACGTTCGTTCCTTAGAACTTTATATACTGATCTTGTGGAAATCGTTTTCTTACACCTAGTGGCTTAAAATCTTTATAACATTAAGATTTTTTTTTGTGTATAGAAAATAATTAGGGCTGTGGCCTAGCATGACTTTTCAGCAAGTCGGCTTGGTACTCTAATATAAAAAGTCATCTAAAAAATGTTGGTGTATATAAACTTTTGCTTAGCACTGTCATGCTTTAAGATTTTTTCTACAACTGCAAACGTCGCTTTAAAAATACTTTTAATTAATTGGAAATGAAAAGTAGGACGGTAATGTCAGCTTCCTAAAATGACAACCTGCATATTCCATCACATCTTAACATCCAAATGTTTTTTTTCGTGCTTCTTAAATACAAAAAAAAAAAAATGAAAATGTTTTAAAATATAAAAAAGAATCTGTAAAATATTTTTTTGCTCTATTTTAGTTTAGCAAATAACAATTACTCGTTTATTTATTTAGTATTTTTAATCAAGTAACAAATGCTAATAGAAATATTTTATTTAAACTAAAAATTAAAATTATTTCTAAATTGTTTTGTTGATTTATTTACTTGAAAATTTTTGTTAACAAATATTTTTCCATTTGAGCTGATGCAGCTAAAAAAATTTGTGTGTTGCAGTTTTTTAATTTTGCTGAAAAATAATTAGAAACAATTAAAAATGCATGCAAAAATTTTTTAATATAAAAAGAGACGAGCTCAACAAAATAAATTATATTTCATGACATTAATTTTACTGAACAATTTTTTTCTGTAATAAAATTTTAATCTTTTCATTTTAATTGCTTTAAAAATATGTATGTACATATATGTATGTTTTTTAATTTATATAAAGTTTGTGATTAAAATATTATTATTATACTCTGGTAATAAACAATTTTTTGTTTAATTATTTATTTAAATAAAAAATTATAAAATTCTAATAAACTTGGCAGTTTTACAGTTTTGAATATTTTAATTTTGCTAGACGCCACAAGAGCTTCACCACTGATACATACGCAAACTTTTTTTTTTAAAAGGTTCATGATTATTTCAAGTAAATGTGATTTGACGCAACTTTCAACTTCCTTCTGTAGCGCAGGAAGAGTGCTTGTGTTGCAGACCTTTTTACGGAGCTTTGACTTCTTTGCATAATTTGCATAAGTAAGTCATTTTTATAGAAGTATCATCTAATGATGATTCCATTTCAAAAGCCGTATTTAGCAGCGACAAGTTGTGGATGTATTTGATCTCTGTAAACTTTAAATGACATAGTTTTGACGATTAACTAAGACTGTAATTTATTTTCTGGATCGCAATATCCTTCGGTTAGTATCAACCAGACTTGTTACTACTCTTTTTACAATTCATAAAATAAAATAGCAAACTTAAGCCTAACTAAAAAAAATTGTATAAATGTATTATTTTTTCTCAGCCTCTCAAAACTTAATTAATTAGGACTGATGTATATTTTATGTAACGAAAACGTTTTAATAATGGATGTTTTTTTAAGCCGCACAAAAATTTAAATTGTAAAAAATAACACAATAAACTAAACTGTAATAGAGAATTTGTTTAAACGAAAAATCGGAGCATGGCTTTAATATTTAAAAAAGATTTCGGGCATATGGCCATCGCAGCTGCTCATGGCGAAGCGTATTCGGGACGTCCAATTTTGGGTCACTTTTTCAAGTACTGCTGGCCGTATGTCACGAATAACACGAACAATGTTGGCCTCTAAAGGGTCAATTGTTGCTGGTTTATCAGCATGAACCAGTGACTCACATGGCCTCATAGGAAATAATCGAGAGGTGTCAAATCGCATTACCTTGGAGGCCAATTGACAGGCACGTTTCTCGAAATCAACTTATCGTCAAATTTTGATTTCAATAACTCAATGGTTGCGGTCGCCGTGTGGCAATGTTACAAAAATTTCTTTTGAATGAATCGAAATTAATTTTGGCTTTACTTTATTTATTTTAATTTCTAAAAACGAGATACAGAAATACTTTGGTTTGTGTGTAAACTTCGTCTAACCAAATTAATATTGATATGAGTACTAATCGTATTCCTATTTACAAAATTAGTTGGTTAAATAGATGATGTTTACAATGTATACAACCTAACCTAATGCGAAGAATGCTGATGAAGCACGTAGCGGTCCAGAAAGTGCAGCATTACATTATGCTGGTGTTTAAATTTTCTTGTTGTCTTTGGAAAACATCCTCATATATTTAAAATTACAATAAATGAATTAAAGGCGAAATGAATTTCGATTCATTTACAGTTTAAATATTAATTTAATAAAAATTAAAAAAAAATTCTTTTTTAAGACATTTTCTAATTAAATTATTTTATAAACAAACGGAAAACATAGATGTTTGACTAATTCTTGCTAGAAAAAATTTTACTAGCCAAAACTTGCGACATATTTACGCTTTTTTCCTTGCAAATTTTTAGAGTACGTGAAGACGTTATAGTAAAAGTTATCAATGTTTAGTAACAATTTTAAGTTACTAAACAGACCTAAAACTTTAAAAATAAGTTTTATTTTCTTAAGAAGAAATAACTATTATTTTTCAAGCAAAAAGAATAAAACTTACAAAATAACTTTATAAATTTAATCAAATGGAAGGAGCAATATAAAGGACTTTTTTTAAACCATTAAAATTTTTGGTAGTTTGAAATTAATATTATTGCTTCTAACATAAAACTTATCACATATTGTTAGGGCATTTACGTTTTAAATACGATATAACAAAACATATGGTTATAAGAACTAAGCAACCAAAGAACATTCATTCATCCATTTAATTGTCTTAATATTCTTGAACATTTAACATGTATAGACGAGTAGAAAAAAACCATCATAATAATCAGTCTTACAACTACATAACTAACTATTTACGTAACAATATATGTGCGATATGGCGGCTATATAGCAAATACATAGATACACATTCATAAACACAGATATATGTTTTTGCAGAAAAACTGCTAAACACACAAACATAAATCCATACTTAAACAAGACAAGCAAGTCGTTAATTATATCAAGGAAGGTAAAATATCAAAACAAATGACTTTGCAGTAGTAAAAGTCCCCTTTTGGTAGGCGTACGACACGGTACGACATTTAAAACGGACACAAATTCAATTTATTGCGTGTTGCTGTCTACTAAAACAAACAAGAAGAAGTATAAAATTATAACTCTACAAAAATCTTTAAAAGAAAATTTTATATCAATTTAAATATTAATTGAAATTACAAAAGAAAAAAATATAATAATAACAAAGAAAAGAAAAATAATAATAACACACATACTTATACAAAACAAAACACATGGATAATTTCTTACACAGGTAAAGATAAACAATTACAAGGAAAGAGAGAGTAATCAAATGTAACTGTAGTGGGAAATTTTAACAAAATTCGCCATATAACTAACAGCACCAAAAACAACAACATTAAATATTGATAAAAAAAATCACAAAAACAAAAAACTCCTCTCAATCCCAACTGATTAGCAACAAAAATACAAAACACAAACTCACCAAGAAACCAAGCATTTTTTTCTCTCTCTCTCTCTTTATAAAAAGGATAATAAAAACAACGACAATAATAACAAGAAATAATTGCACAAAAAAAAACAAAATTCATTAAAAGAAAAGCAACAACTAAAACAACAATCAGTCATCAAAACAATAAATAAGACTAAAGTGCAAGCAAAGTAAAGAAAGGGATATTAAAGGAAAATTTAAGAAGCAAGAAAATTGAGACAAACAGGCAGACAGACAAACTGACAAATAAAAGGACGGAAGGAAATAAGTTTTGTGCAATTGAAACCTTTATAACCTTTATAACATTTTTGCTAAAATAACAACTTCCTAACAACACAAACAACAACAACGACAACAACTACTACAGTAATAACATCGCCAACAGCTTGACAAGTGGTGAGTGTGAATTTCATACATATTTCAATATTGACTGCTTTACCTTTTTTTATGTCTTCTTCATTTTCCATGTCTTGTAATGTTAGAAAATCTAATAGTCACATTTTTTATTTGTTCTTCATATGATACCTGTGTTTATTATGATTCTATTATTGTGTTTGAGTTTAACAGTTTGTTTGCCCAGCAATCATAAATGTTTGTTTTAAAAATAACATTCACAAAAAGCGGAAAAGGGTTATATCAAAGTTCTTCATTCCGTGTGTAATTTCTACAATGTCCATTTCCGACCCCTTTAAGTATATATATTCTGACTTCTTATGCATAGCGAAGTCGATTGAGCGATGTCCTTGATTTCACAAAAAAAAATATGGCAATCAATCATATATAGTGTCGAAATAGGTACTTTTGAAAATCAGCATGATCGACCCATGTCTTTTGAGGTAGCAGGCAAAACACCACGCCTACCTCTAATTTGTTCATGTCATTTGGAACAATTAAGTAATTGAGAATTAAAATGGAGAATTAAAAAATAAGAAAAAACCATCAAGTGAAAAAATTGGCGCTCGCCCATATTTTCCGAGTTACGGGGCTCTGAAATTTTCAAATTTTTAAAAATATCAATATGGGTATCATTTTAAATGCTTAACCCATTACGAGCCGAAGGCATTTTTATTAAAAATTATATTCATGCAGTACCACATTTTTATATTTTTTAATTCTCTGTCACCCCAATAGTTGCTTTCTTTATTGGAGTTACTTCACTAAACTAGATTTACATAGATGGGGAAGGGTATAAAAGATTCGGCATAGCCGAATTTAGCACTCTTACTTGTTTTTTTTCTAGGTTTGAGAATAATTAAAAATTTGTTTAAGATTTATAAATTTCATAACAAAAAGTTAAAGCAAAGTTAAGGCAAATGTGACATGTTTCTGTTTCAAACGTGTCTCTCGAATAAATTTCAAGAGGGGAAAAAATGAAATTTATTTTTTTTTTTCACTCCTATTCTAGCTATCGTAGTTCGTAGTAGTTGTCATCGATAAAGTTTTATTTGTAGAAAATGCTTGCCCCACTGTAAATGAATATTCTTGTGTCAATTAAACTTCTTAAGCACGGGAACGCAGATTTTAAGTTAGCCTACGCTACAGTAATTTTTGTAAAAATTTCACTATTTGTCGTCTAGGATAAATCGAATTTCCAGTTCCTTTACCAACAAGCTGCTTCAAAATTATTGCTAAATGTTCGATTTTCTCAAGACCCTATTTACAAACTTTTCGCTTATCAGATTTTTTCTTTGAAAAAAATATGGTAAAATACGCCCAATGGAGAAATAAATTTACCCTAATTTTTAAGCTTCTAATAATGTTTTCACAGTTCGAATCATGCTTCTAGAATTCATTCAAATATCGGATGTTTTTATAAGCCCGATAGAACTTTAAATTGTAAAAAATAACACAAAATATAAAATTGTAATGAAGAATTTTTTTTATACGAAATATCAGAACATGGCATTAATATTTAAAATTATTTCGGGCATATGGCCACTGTAGCTGCTCATGACGCATCCAGAATTAATAATTTTGGATCACTTTTTCACATATGCTGGCCATATGTCAAGAATAACACGAACAATGTTGGCCTCCAAAGTGTCGGTTGTTGCTGGTTTATCAGTATAAACCAGTGACTTCACGTGGCCCCACATGAAATAATTGAGATTTGTCAAATCGCACGATCTTGGAGGCCAATTGACAGGTCAACTTCACGAATCGGTAACGATTTCCATTGACCGTAACGTGACATCAGGCCTCATTTTTGCAGAAATAAGTTCCACCAGCGTGTAAACCAAACGGCTCCTTTTTCTGGATGCAATGGTGTCTGTAGGGTATGTTGTGGATTGGTCTCACTCGATATGCGGCAACTTTGCTTATTAAAAAACCCGTCAAGCCAAAAATGAACACCGAACACAATTTGACGTTAAAACAACGGTTCAGTTAGTAACTGCTCTTGAGCCCAATCGGCGCAAGAACGACTCAGAACGAGTCTATTCGTAATGATTTGCCAGGGTTTACTGAAAATAATAAGAAAAAATTTTTCTTCAAAATTTAATCTTTAGTGTTATTTTTGGAAATTCTGGAAATTCCAGCATTTCTAAAGTTTTGGCTCATATTATGAAATTTCATTAAAAAAATCTCATCTTTAAAATACATACAGATTTTGACAACGAAAATCCAATTAAAATATACTGTTGAATATGAAAATAAACAAAACTAACATATAAAGAGATAAATACTCCATAACACTGTACAACACACCAAAAAATTACAAGGTCCGGGCTATAAATTCTGATAGAGGAGGCAAAAAAAAGATATACGTGTATCGGCGTTTTGAAAGTTTACATCTGGATTTCATTTGAGAGGGGGTTAAAGTTTCCCAGCTCTGGCACATTCTTATTGTTAAACAGCATAAGAAACCATGTGACCCTTACATTTTAGGTAAAAAATGTGTTCAGCAAATTTATGTAAAATGTTACGGAGAACATTTTTGTAGAAATGTTAACCCTCTAACTCCTCAAGATATGGGTCTTTTTTGTCCTTCTTTTAAAAAATAGCAAAAAACACTATTAAAACAGGGTTTTAGAGGGTTAAAATGTTCCACAAAAATGTTACCCGTTAAATTTTACTATAAGTCCCTGAATACACCAAAAAGGAAAATTCAACCATAAAGTCAGAAATAAGACGCAACAAAAGAGAGCTTAGGGTTAATTTCGCATTTATTAAGAATTTTGTTCTAAAGCAAATTTGGATAGCATCAATTACATTTTTTTAGCTTTAGGCAATTCAACTTCATTATCATACAGTGTCCAGCATTATTCAGCGATAAGCGAATGAATGCTTTCACCTTTATCTTACGAAAATTGTTATTACTTACTGCCCTTTTATAAACCAGATTTTATTACGAGTGAAAAGGGATAATAATTGTGGTTTTAAAAAATCTGTTTTAGAAAAAACCAATTCGAGAATGTCCATAGACAAAAAAAAAACAGGTAAATAAATATATAAAAAAAATTTCATTTGAAAATTAAAAGGAAAATGTTTCATTTAGAATAACAAATTTGAAAAAGCAATTAAATTTTATGATAAATCAGGGGTGGAATCGTTACATCCGTGTTCGTATCGACAATCGTACGAAAAAAAATTACGTGATACGTTAATCGTATGAACTAAATGGCATTATGGCATACGATTGTAAACGGATCGTAATTTTTTAAATGAGTCACAATAGTTTTGAAATTAAAATATTCTAAAGCTAAAGAAAGAGTATTCAGGCTGGTCAGTTTATCAAATTTTGTTGTTTCCAAAGGTCAAAACCGATTTTTTGCCTATAGCACTCGATTCAAGGACTGCTGCTTCAATTAACACTTCTTCACTTGGCACCAGCAGCTTTTCTTCATAAAGGCTTCCTTCATTCTGGTTTTTCAATTAAAAAAAAAAAGCTTTTTTCTTTGCTTGATACCTATTTTTGATCAGCCAAAATTATAAATATAAATATTTTCTTGCAAAAATATAAATTGCGAATTTCCTATTTTAAAATTATAACATCATTAACTGGTGGTACTAGTGCGTCCATACATTTGGAAAGCTCATCCCATAGTCTGTTAGCATTAGATTTTAATATGCCCAATTAGGAAGCATGTTTTTTGCCAAATTTTTGTGTTCATTCATGAATCTTAGATTTAACTTATTGTAATAATAACTTTATCATAAACTAAAATTAAATTTGTTTAATTCGCACTTTTTTTTAGCGAATTTGTTTCATTTTTCATCTTATTCGAACTAAGTTTTGTTAACGTATGACAGTTCGTAAAAAATGTACGTTCATGTATACGATAACGTATGTTATAATCTGCGTTATTGCTAATTACCATCCGTTAACGTATGTCATAATCCGAAAAACGTATTTTTACGATACGTGTTGTACGTTCACGGATGTAACGATTCCACCCCAGGTCAATTTGGATGTACAAAATAATGTAATTAGTAATTGTGGTTGTTAAAATTCCACAATAACAAACTGTTAAACCATTTTTACGAGTCATATTTTAAATACTTGAAAAAGCTTTAAAATATTTTCTATAAATTATTTTAGTGTTCCATCAACGCGGCCATTCCTTCCATGATTGGCAACTAGAACGATTAACGATGGTGTTAACCATATTATGCAAAGACTTATTTTACTAACAGATTAGTAATGATAATTTCTACATACAATTTACATTTAAAACAAAAACCAAAAAAATTTGTTTTCAGTTCCCGTTTTGGATATAAATTATGTGAAGAATACTTAATTCTATGAAGTAGTGTTCCTAGGCATTTATTATATGAGTATTCCCCTTGAATCTGTATTTTTTATAATCGTAAAATAATTGTTTTCAGCCAGAATAATGATTAAACAACACCTTATTGAGGCCATAAATACATTTTCAATTACTTCGCAAAATTATTTCACCCCTTAAAGATTGTAAATAACAAGTAAGAGCGCTATATTCGGCTATGCCGAATCTTATATACCCTTCACTATATAGTAAATGTAAATCTAGTTCAGAGAAGTAATTCCAATAAAAAAAGCAAAAATTGGGGTGACAGAGATTAAAAAAAAAATTGGTACTGCATATATATTATTTTACATAAAAATTTCATCAGCTCTTAATGCTATTTCCTTGAAGATCTTTTCAAAAGCTTTAAAATGATATCCATATTGATATTTCAAAAAATTGGAAAATTTCTAAGCTCCGTACCTCGGAAGATATGGGCGAGCTCCAATTTTTTCACTTGATGTTTTTTTTTCTTATTTTTTAAAAATGCAGTTTGGTATTCCTTTGCGGTGGTTAGATCCAGGTGAACATAATGACGCTACGTGCTATGTGTGCCAAAATATTTCCATATTAAAATTGAATAGATATAGGCGAAAGAGTTTTGTATTCAAAACTGTGCCATCAGCCATGCTGCGATTTCCGCATTCTGACGAACTCCCAGTACCTGTGCTACAACTTCGAAGTCCTAGTCATTATGTTGATGGAACCATCGCTGAAACAGGAACCTTTTATTGCGTTCATATGTCAACAAAAATTCATTTTTTAAATTCCCATATGGATTACTTTGAGAACCAGTTGTCAACAGAATCTGATGAGCATGGTGAAAAATTTCATCAGACATGCGCACCCATTGAAGAACGCTATAAAGGTAAAAGCATTCATTCGCTTATCGCTGAAATATGCTGGACATTGTATGATAATGAAGTGGAATTGCCTAGAGCTAAAAAAAATGTAATTAATGCTATCCAAATTTGCTTTAAAACAAAATTCTTAATAAATGCGAAATTAACCCTAAGCTCTCTTTTGTTGCGTATTATTTCTGACTTTATGGTTGAATTTTCCTTTTTGGTGTATTCAGGGACTTATAGTAAAATTTAACGGGTAACATTTTTGTGGAACATTTTAACCCTCTAAAACCCTGTTTTAATGGTGTTTTTTGCTATTTTTTAAAAGAAGGACAAAAAAGACCCATATCTTGAGGAGTTAGAGGGTTAACATTTCTACAAAAATGTTCTCCGTAACATTTTACATAAATTTGCTGAACACATTTTTTACCTAAAATGTAAGGGTCACATGGTTTCTTATGCTGTTTAACAATAAGAATGTGCCAGAGCTGGGAAACTTTAACCCCCTCTCAAATGAAATCCAGATGTAAACTTTCAAAACGCCGATACACGTATATCTTTTTTTTGTCTCCTCTATCAGAATTTATAGCCCGGACCTTGTAATTTTTGAAAAAATTTGATTTTTTTGTACAGTGTAATGTGCCTTTAAAAACGTAAACACTTAACTACGTCATCAAAAACAAACTACATGTCATGTCATGGTAAATTAGGCCAAAGGATAATTTCATTATAAAGGGTGGCCAGATAACAATGATAATTTTTTTTTTTTCAAATGGAATGTTTCAGCGGCTGTCGAAGTAAATTTTCACATTTGGCTCTTAAAATATTCGGAAGGTTTGGGTATTTCGTTTTTATACCCTTGACCACAAAAAGTTTATAAGTATATTCTGACTTCTTATGCACAGCGAAGTCGATTGAGCGATGTCGTTGTTTCCGTCTATTCGTCCGTCTTAGTTGAAATCAAGTTTGCTGAGGCACTAGAACGGCTAGAGCGCCAATCGATCAGACATAGTGTCTAAAGAGGTGCCATTCAAAATCAGCATGATAGGTCCATGTCCTTCGATGCAGCGGACTAAGCACCACGCCTACTTATAATTACTTCTTATCTTTTCGAACAATGAAGGTACTCCAATCAAAAAAAAAATAAATAAATAAATAACTGTATGAGACGATTTAGAGAATTAAAAAATAAGAAAAAACATCACGTGAAAAAATTTCCCTCGCCCATATTTTGCGAGTTACGGAGCTCTAAAATTTTCAGTTTTTTTAAATATCAATATGGGTATCATCTTTACGGAAATACTAAAAATATTTAAAAATGCTTAACCCATTAAAAATAAGAAAACCACCGGCGTCCTTGGAGCTAGAGACCGTCTGAACTCATACCGCATTCTTTACTGCATTTGTCGTAGTGTAACAGCACATTAATTGCAAGCGGTCTTTCCGCGACTTTCATCTAAGCTACAGTAACAGGGGCCGTGTTTCCTTTAGGCTACCGGCTTCTATGGTACCAGTTGATAGCTGCTGGTTAAATAGAGCAAAAGTTTTAAGCCGAGGCAACAAGGCAGGAAGGAAATTATCTGTGGCTTGTCCATGACAATATTGAAATATTCCAGCTGTTGTTCAAGAAAGATGGTGTTACATGTCATACAAGTTACTCATGGTTCAAAGTTGCGAGGAAGAACTTGGTGTTCATTTCATGGCCTTGATTATAATTTCTAAGCCCTAACAAGCCAACTTCTTTAGATGAGCTCATGTTTAGTATTCGAGATTCTATTGAATGCAAAATGCATCACATAAAGAGAGAGAGAGAGAGCCATCGAAAATTAATATGAGGGTTTTAAGCACTGCCAGCATGGTCGAAGCTGCTACTTGAACTTCAATATATTTCATACTCATAGACATCACCCTTTATTGCCTTCTTAAAAAAGGCTAAAAATAACCTGAACAGGTTGTTCTTGAGCTAATAAAAGCAATAGAAAAAAAAAAAACAGCAAAATAATTTTTTTTACAATTTATTCTTCATAAATGTCAAGTTATGAAAATAATGTCATACATATTTCAACAGAATTTATTCATTCATTGATATGTACATAAATACATGTGTATATGTACGTATACATACTTTCAAATGTATTTAAAATTTTACGAAGTATTTTTGTATTCTTCTACACATGGAAACACTTTGTAATTTTACACACACACACACACACAAACAAACTTGCTTGCATACGCACTAGACTACAAGTGCAGGTAAATGCAACAGGAGATAGTCCTTAAGTCGAGTGTGCACTTAATTTTAGTTTTAAATTTTAGATTAAGATTTTCTTTTACGGTAAAACAAAAAGATGAAAGAATGATAAAAATACCAAAACTATTCACAATATACGCCAAGATTATATGAATATATATTTTCTCTAAATTATATAATTAAAAAGAATTCCTTATAACATATCCAATTGAAGCCCCCTGTTTATTTCACATTTATGTCAGTACGTAAACTGTGGCAATGTGAGGTCATTGCTAAAGGTAATTAATGGTTGTAAGTACGAGCCCGTAAGGGAAACATTCTTATAAAACAACACCACAGGACTGTACAAACATATTAATTTGCCCATTGTACTCAATTTCCTGTTGAAATATGTATGTTCATATTTTATACGAAATAAAAACTTCAAGATTATCAAGAAATGTTTTACTGAAAAATGGGAGAAAAATAAAAGAAAAAAGTGACCTTCCTTCTTTGCCATTTTAATAATGAATAATTGAAAGAACTAGAAAATTATATGAATGTTTTTAATCTTTACTTTTTTTATTCTTAATTAAATTTGAAACAAAAATCTGTAAAATGTTGTTTCAAAAAACTCTTTGCAATTCTAAAGGAAAACTTGTCATTTGGAAATAAATATTTGGGTTTCGCTATTGCATAAATGAATTTAAACGTGACCTTATATCCAACTCATTAAATGTTTTTTGCTTCAGACAGTTACTTTGGAAATTGAATAGTGAAAATCGCTCAAATTAAAAAAAAAAAAACAAGTAAGAGTGCTGTATTAGGCAATGCCGAATCTTATATACCCTTAACGATCTATGTAAATCTAGTTTAGTGAAGTAACTCCAATCAAAAACGCAAATTTGGGGTGACAGAGAAATAAAAAATAAAATAATTGGTACTGCATAAATATAATTTTTCATAAATGTGACATCGTCTCATAATTGGTTAAGCATTTTTTAGTATTTTCTTAAAGATCTCTTCAAAAGCTTTAAAATGATACCCATATTGATACTCCAAAAAAAATTTAAAACTTCAGAGCCCTGTAACTCGGAAAATATAGGCGAGCGCCAATATTTTCACTTAACGTTTTTTTCATATTTTTCTATTCTCTATCGCCCCATACGTTTATTTTTTTTTTATTGGAGTTAGTTTATTGTTCCAAATGACATGTATAAATTAGAGGTAGGCGTGGTGTTTTGCCTGCTGCAACCTTTCATGCCATTGATTCTACCAGCTGAATCCGTCCAAAGAATGTTACACTAAATTCAACCAATATGAGACATTTCCTGCTTAATGCTAGACTTAGGAACACTATACGTTGTAAAATTTGTCGTTAATGCTTTTGGTTTTTTTATAGTTCCGAAAACAAAGTCTAAAACTGTAACCCCCTTGTTTTTCTCATAATGTCTGTCCGTCCGTGTGTCACAGCCCTCTATCTCTAGAACCATAATAGGTAAACTATTGATAGGAAATGTATTACTATAGCCGCCATAACAATAAACACTAAAAATTATAGGGTGTTCCAAAAGTGACGTGATATTTATAAAAATATTGTTATTGTTTGTAATATGCAGACAGGTAAAATTATGTATGCTATAGGAACAAGTAGAAAAAATAAAACTTTAAATTAAAGGGTGTCCCAATATTGATTTGATTTTCACTCAAATATCTTTGGTTATTCAATCATAGTAGGCAGACATTTAGAATTCACACAGAGTATGTACAAATCTGTCTGCTACAAAAATAAATTGTAAATAATAAATTTAGAAATTAAAGGGTGTTTTCAAAAGGTCATGAATTTGATCTTATAAACCGTTATACGAGTATGCAGACGTTGAAGTTTGTACAGAGAATGTACTGAGACTATAAATTTACGCTGGGTATGTATTGCTAAGTCACTATAAATACAAGTATAACAAATTAAAAGGTGACGTGTCATAGTGTCCAAGGACATAATGTCCATGGACTTAATGTCGCACTCAAAAGCAACACAATGTCGTTTTTAAGCACTTAAAATAATAAAGGCTTCGTTTTCCAAAGATTTCTTGCATAGGATTATCTCCTTTGCGGTATTACAAACACCGGCTTCGCTTACTAAAAATTTTTTGCATAGCCGGTCTTCGGTCGATCGCAAGAATTTTTTCCTCTATAGTATAACCAACACCGGCTTCGTTTACCAGGAATTTTCTTCAAGCCAGTCTATAAAAACGTTGTATCTTTCTTACATATAATATACCTATACTATCAACGTAGAGTCGTTGATCAACATTATGTCGCATTGTAGTATGACATATGTCCATGGGCATTATGTCACTTTCTGGTGCGACATATTGTCCGTAGTCATTGTGTTCTTGGACGTTATGACATGCCACCAAATTAAAATCAAAAATTTGTCCTAATAGTAACCTTATTTTCACAACGACTTATTTTCAATTTACCCAAAGTATGTACTACCATGTCCGCTGTAAAAAGTAAACTAAAATTAAAAATTACGGAACCCTTCGTGTATGAGTGAAACTCATACCTGGCGGATTTATTATTAACATAAAACATATCGATCTAAGGTGATATTTGGAACTAAGTAATCTTGGTATGCCTTAAGCTTAGCTCAAAACTTCAGCGCTAAAAGGTTTCGACACTTTTTTATATTATTTTATTTTATGTTGTCATTACCATCATCAGCAAAGATTAAAGAAATTTACAAATAAAGTAAATTGAAAAGACTTCCCTTTAAACTCCTGTTAAAATTTTACCCTACATTTTATTGTTATTTACTTTAGAAAATTATTTAATTTAATTTAAATCATTTAATAAATTTGAAAAATTAAATCATATAAAAAATATTTTGATAACAGCTTGTTAAAATTAAAGTAAAACTGATTTACCTGAATTGATATTATTTGTTGTCAAGGTCGAGTACAAAAAATACAAATAACTTTAGGACTAATTATGGCATCCTTTTGCTTATATTTTTATGTCAATTCTTAACGAAGCAAAATGTCAATCATTACTAATTTTTAGTTTAAAAAGGTAAGTTTTTTGTCCTGGATTGTTCTTCAGTTTAGATTTTTAAATAGTCCCTGCGTAGTTCATACACGTGTCAGACTTGTTATTAACTAATACAAAGTTACTCTGCACAAAGTTCAAAAACTGTTACCCTTTTTAATTAAAAATCATAATCTGTTAGAAGAATGTCGCAGCAGAAGGTAAAGTAAGAAATTTGAAAAAAGTAGACGATACAACTTGTTAGAGAACTGTTCATCTCTTTTTTTATTTATTTTTCTTTTTTTTAATGTCAGTTATTACTAAATTTAATAAAATTGCCAAAACCATTTTTCAATTTAAAATCCTACTTTTTAACATTTCAGTTCAACGTTCCTTTATATTAAATATACAATAATGAAATGACCTGCTCAACTGCGATAAATGGAAACCACAGCTTTTAAAAACCACCTTTAATGAAATAAAAATAAACGACATATTGCTAAATTAGCAAAGCAAACGTAGTAATACGTAAAATAAAATAAAATAATTCATGGTGCATTTATATATGATTTTTATCGCTTAAACCATTTAATATCCAACACTTACAATTTCATTAAGGTTTTATCAAGATACAAACGACAAAAAAAAAACGTTCATACACTGCAAACTTACGTTTAACGCTCCGATAGAGACACCAACATTTCGTAAAAAAAATGTGGGGTGTAGAAATTACTTTTTTCACTCTAATTGATTTTTTTTTATTAACTTTTTGTTCATCTATTTAATAGCAGGGTATTTTTCACTACTAAGCGTAGAAAGCATGTCATTAGGCACATTAGTTTAGGAAGAAACGGTTTCATTTTGACATACACCACTTAACTAGTCCAACTGATACTGTCAATCCAACTGTAGGCTCTCGTGAATAGTAGTAGACTCATCCTGTCGCGTGAGGATATCTAGACTAATACATGATAATTACAACATGTAGGCTATCACGTTTGCCCCCAGAAATTTTTGTCTCAAAGTTTAAAGTGCCGGACAACCCCAAAGAAGGTTAAAATTAACTTCCTTCTTTTCATGTACCCGGCAACCACGACAATGCCTATTTTAAGGATGCTCAACAGTTTCGATATGCATAAAACCTTGAAGAATATTTTACTACAAATTGATTTTCATAGAAACAAAATAATGCTTAGAAAGTTCATTTAAATATCATTCACATCTATATAATCCGGTTTTTAATTTAAGAGGTCTAATTCTTATGTTACAAGCTCTCTGTGAAATATGGTGGACAGTGGCAACGTTTCCATTTATATCGGGAGTTTTTTTTTTTAACCCGATAGAACTTTAAATTGTAAAAAATAACACAAAAAATTAAATTATAATGAAGTATTTTTTGTTGTTATAATTTTCGGTAATAACCGTCGTCACTGGCTGTGTACTTTGGATGTTCGGCGAGCGCTTTCGATGTGATAACATCATTTTCAAGCCGCGTTTTTGTTAAAACTGAAGAGATAGTGTAAAAAATAGATAGTGTAAAGAATAAAAGGTGGTGGGTTTAGGTAATTTTTTTTTGTCCGTTTAAATAGTATTATGCAGGTAGATTGCCTGATATCTGTCTTGTTTATTGGGGTATATAGTTAATATTTGGGTCTTTTATTATTGGATAGGTAAGTGTGACCGTCTGTGGGTGTTTTTCGTTTGTAAGAGTGTTTTAGTAATTTTAGTGGTGTAAAAATCGTGTCAGAGGTTGTGTTTACCTGTTCGTTAATAATGTCTCTGTTAAACGTTCGTGTTTTGTAAATTTCCATGTTTTCAAGAATGTCTAGTCTTCGTCCTTTTTTACTTGGGTGTAATACTGTCATACATTCATCTATTTCCTTTGGTTCGTGTCCATGTGTGTTAAGGTGTTTTGCGAAATTGGAGTCTTCCCTTTTCCTTTTGTATGATCGTATGTGTTCTGTAAACCTTGTTTTTAATGTTCGTCCAGTTTGTCCGATGTATGTATGGTTGCAAGTACAAGTAAGTCTGTATACTCCGCTGGTGCTAAATTTATCCGTTGTTTCTATTGATGTCTTAAGATTGTTACGTAGAGTGTTGCTCGTTTTTAATGTTGTGTGTAAACCTTCTTTCCGGAAAAGGTTGGTTAATCTATATATTTCTGGTCCTGTGTAAATAAAGATGTGTCGTCGTGTTGTGTCGATAGTTTCCTTGTCTTCTTTCTTCTTGTTTTTGTTGTTGTATTGTCTGAGTAGTTTGTCGATGGTTGTGTGGTTGTAACCGTTATTTTTAGCTATAGTGTAAATTGTATCGAGTTCTTTGTTGTATTTATCTGGAGCGAGTGGGACTATTTTAAGTCTGTGAATCATGTGTCTAAACGCTGCGAGTTTATGTTGCGTAGGATGGTTTGAGGAGCTGTGGATAGTTGTGTCTGTCATGGTTGGTTTTCTATAAATGTCAAAGTTTAAGGTATCAATTCCTCGTATTATTGACAATAATAAGAGGAATTGATACCTTAAACTTTGACATTTATAGAAAACCAACCATGACAGACACAACTATCCACAGCTCCTCAAACCATCCTACGCAACATAAACTCGCAGCGTTTAGACACATGATTCACAGACTTAAAATAGTCCCACTCGCTCCAGATAAATACAACAAAGAACTCGATACAATTTACACTATAGCTAAAAATAACGGTTACAACCACACAACCATCGACAAACTACTCAGACAATACAACAACAAAAACAAGAAGAAAGAAGACAAGGAAACTATCGACACAACACGACGACACATCTTTATTTACACAGGACCAGAAATATATAGATTAACCAACCTTTTCCGGAAAGAAGGTTTACACACAACATTAAAAACGAGCAACACTCTACGTAACAATCTTAAGACATCAATAGAAACAACGGATAAATTTAGCACCAGCGGAGTATACAGACTTACTTGTACTTGCAACCATACATACATCGGACAAACTGGACGAACATTAAAAACAAGGTTTACAGAACACATACGATCATACAAAAGGAAAAGGGAAGACTCCAATTTCGCAAAACACCTTAACACACATGGACACGAACCAAAGGAAATAGATGAATGTATGACAGTATTACACCCAAGTAAAAAAGGACGAAGACTAGACATTCTTGAAAACATGGAAATTTACAAAACACGAACGTTTAACAGAGACATTATTAACGAACAGGTAAACACAACCTCTGACACGATTTTTACACCACTAAAATTACTAAAACACTCTTACAAACGAAAAACACCCACAGACGGTCACACTTACCTATCCAATAATAAAAGACCCAAATATTAACTATATACCCCAATAAACAAGACAGATATCAGGCAATCTACCTGCATAATACTATTTAAACGGACAAAAATTACCTAAACCCACCACCTTTTATTCTTTACACTATCTATTTTTTACACTATCTCTTCAGTTTTAACAAAAACGCGGCTTGAAAATGATGTTATCACATCGAAAGCGCTCGCCGAACATCCAAAGTACACAGCCAGTGACGACGGTTATTACCGAAAATTATAACAACAGTTTATTATATACTGGCGGAATCAACCCAATTAATTTAATACCGAAGTATTTTTTTATAAGAAAGATCAGAACGTGGATCGGACACATAGCCACCGCGGCTGCTTATGACAAAGCTCATTTTGAACGTCCAATTTTGGGTCACTTTTTCAAGTACTGCTGGCCGTATGTCACGAATAACACGAATAATGTTGGCCTCCAAAGAGTCAATTTTTGCTGGTTTATCAGCATAAACCAGTGACTTCATGTAGCCCCACAGGAAACAATCGACGGGTGTCAAATCACACGACATTGAAGGCCAATTGACAGAACCATTTCTCAAAATTAACTTATCGCCAAATTTTGATTTCAATAACTCGATGGATACGGTTGCCGTATGGCACATAGCCACATCTTGTTGAAAGCACATTTCGTCCGGATCAATGTCATTCATATTTTCAAACAAAATATTATTAGTCATGGTGCGGTAACGATCTCCATTGGCCGTAACGTGACGTCCGGCCTCAGTTTTGAAAAGATAAGGTCCGATGATGATACCAGCGTGTAAACCTCACTAAACGGTGCATTTCTGTGGATGCAATGAAGATTGTAGGGTATGTTGTGGATTGGTCTCACTCCATATGTAGACATTTTGCTTATTACCAAACCCGTTAAGCCTCATCGCTGAACAGAATTTGGCGATAAAACAACGGGTTAATTACTAACTTCTCTGAGCCCAATCGGCTTAATGATTTGATAGCGTTTTTCAAGCGTGAGTCTATTCACAATGATTTGCCAAAATTAACCGAAAATAAAAAGAAAAAGCTTTTAACTAAATTTAATTTTAAGTGTTATTTTTTAATTTCAAGTTATATCATGCTTAAAGAAACACCCTCAAAACTGCCCATACACGACATGTTTTTTTACATCTGACATGTCAAATTTCCCGCTGTTAAACACACATATGTCGTGTAGGCCTGTTGAAACATTGCTTCTGTAAAATACATGTGAAAAGTCATCTGACAAAATTTCGTTTAGAATGTGTTTTATTTTGATCTAACAAACCATGTGACATCAGCTGTTTTTATAATTCTAAAAAAGTATTGCCAAAAACCTATGCCGTATGAAAATAATCAACGGCGGTTGACCTTTGGTGGTAGCATTAGCCAGCTGATGGTAATATTTTTTACAATCAAAATCTGAAATTGCTTTGAACTATTTGATAACAATTATGTCAATTCTATATCATTATTCAATGCAAACTGATCTTGTTCTTATTTAGAACAAAAAGAAAATAATTTAAATAAACAAGTCTTCAGTAATTCCGTAACGCACTCATAAATATCTTACGACAACTACAACCGGACGGCTTGGATATCTGTACAGTGAAAAAATTTAATTTGATCATCTGTTGTAAACAAATTATAATTATGTCAGACCTAATTATACAAGTACGTTTGTGACCAATTATTAAAAGTCTTCTGTAAACTACCAATTTAGAATCACATGCAGAATTACATATGACTCACTCAGTTAAAAAGGCAAATGTAAAAAACATGTCATTTATAGGCAGCTTTAATTGTGTTGTTTTAAAAAATAGGGACTGTTTTCTATTTTCTTTGGGCTTTTCTATCAAATTTTTGTTCACCCCGAATCGTTGCTTCCGTAGGTTGTCAATGTTTACACCTAGAAGTGTCATCAGATCATAGTGCTTTAAAAACAAACCTTGCCAAAAAAATTAAGGCTATTTGTTCTCAATATTGTCACATTATAACAGAGTCAATCTCAATTGAATTGTATTGTTACGTTTATTCGATTAATAAACGTTTGTTTTATTAAGTCAATTTATTAAAAAAAATAACGACACACTACTTTTAGAGCTTTAGTTAAACTACATACACACAACAGTTAGACGATTACTCACTTATTCTCGTTTATAATACACGATGGCAACTTTACCCACTTAAGTAACGGATAAAAACTGCTTTATCACATATTCACACCGGATCTTAACTCGATGATCGCATTTATTATACAAGTACGTGTGTGTTGGTGGTCATAAATATTTAGGTGTTAGTCGGTGTTGGTGTTCGATTGGTTGTGTATCTTTTGTTTACTTTTCGTTCTGTGTTTGTTGCTTTTATTTTGTGGTTATAAAATTTTTTTGGAAACTACTTGATTTGTTAACAAACACAATAGGTCATTTCGTTTTACTTTCTAAGTAACTTAAACTAATCATCCTCGCACCCATATAGTTTCAAAAAGAGGGTGCAGTACACGGGAAACAATTCAATAACTACAGGAGGCCTTTCCCAGGCGTGTGATCTGTCATTTTGGTATCTGTCTCTTCACGCTATATATTGTACAGAATTAGTTTTGTAGCCAACCGGGCATCATATAATAGAAGTTTTCTAAACAATATTAACTTTGTTAAAAAAAAAATAGTTTGAAAAATCTTTTCACTGTAACACAGTTAAACACTTCTGCTTTGTTACCAAATCCAACAACCTTAAATAACCTTAAAAAACTTTCATAAAATAGCTGTAAATGGTTATTAAAAGGAACTACACATTTTATTAAATTTCTAAAATAAGGGTGTGTTATTTACTCTTTATAAGAATATTTTAAAAGTATCAAACTGTAAAAAGGTCAAACTCATTTACCCACTAGAGAACTGGGTAGAAAAACATTAGAAAAAAAACAAAAAACCACAACCAACTAAACACCAACTTGATTTAAGCACTGGTATATAATTTTATTTAAATTATAACTTTTTAAATGAAAACAAAACATACAATTGAAATAACCACACCTGGGACTATTTCATTGGCATTGAAATTTCATTTTATTTTTTTTATGATAAAATGTTTTATAAAATATTGCTTGGTTAAAATAAAAAATAAACTTTTTTATTAAAAATATTGTGATTTGCGAATAAATAAAGTTCTCATAAATTTCTTTAATTTTTAAAAGAGCTATGTGTTAAACCTTCTTAGGAATTGGATAGAAAAAATGTACAGAGAAAGTGTCGCCGGGAAGGTATACACTACTTTTATTAAATAAATTTTTTTATAAAATAAAAGAAAATTGTTCTTATATTGATAAATTTTTTATTTAATTTCGTCAATTATGTATGGAATACAATATCAGATAAATGTCCGCCTCTCTTAGTCGCACAAATGCATATTTTAACTTAATTTTAACACATTTCCCGCATTATTTCATTAATTTGATCACGAATATTTTGTTTGAGTTGCTCAATCGTTTGTGGATTGTTTGCATAAACCCTGATCTTCAAATATCCCCATAAAAAAGAAGTCCGGAGCAGTCAAATCAGGCGACCGTGGAGAATAATCAACATCATCATCTGACAGCAATTCCATCACAACCTGGCTGCATGTGATGTAGCACCGTCTTGTTAATCATGCCCAAAGCATGCAGTTGTGGCATTCAAAAGTTTTCAATCTTATCACGATATCGCTCCCAATTACCATTACGCCGTTTTATTTTTAAAGAACTAAGGTCCAATAATTCCTCCTGATCTAATGGATGCAAAGGCGACTGGTAAATAATTTGAGGGTTTTCCATTGCCCCATTCTGTTTATTCATATATTCATCCAAATTATAATGTGCCTCGTAACTCATTATGATTTATTCATGAAAAGCGGGTTTGTCATGGGCGATCTATAACATCCTATTGGCATATCTAAGGCAGCGTAAATGGCCTTGTAGAAAAAGATCTTGTGTCAACTGAATCTTAAATGAAAACAAATGCAAATCCTTGTGCAGAATTGTGGCCACAATTGTTATTTAAAGACCAAGCTCCAGTCCTGAGTATTGTGTCGAATTTAGATTGATGGATTGTTTTGAACACTTTCTTGAGCAGCAGCTGATCTTGCAGTACGCTGAGGTCTATGCTTGGGCCTTAAACCTACAGATCCTCTTTCCTTGAAATCATTCACTATACAATAAATAGTGTGTTTTGTTGACACGTTGTTTCTCGCAAAAATATTACGTAATATTCTCAACCTCACAGTAATCGATTTTTGATTTCGGCGCCAAAACAAAAGTGGTAGACTTTCACGGCAGACACCCTGTAGATATATCTCATTTATAATAACCTATCGACTGCAGGTTATTTTTATTTTAAAACTATGTTGCAGCGTTTCTGATATAAAGTAGATGCATTGACTTAAAGCAGGTGAAGCCATTTTATTTATTATTTTACCAAACTAACAATTTTGTGCTGTAGGCAAGGAAAGAAGGCCATGTACAAATAAGAAAATTAAGTGGTACCGCAGCGGATGGGATTTGAACTCAGACCATTAAAGCAATCTTATGCTTAACAGACAATGTTGTAACTGAGACAATGTTGTAACTGTTTGAGCATCCTACTTTTGCTCTTATTAGCGATAGACAGTTAAGTGCGGAAGCAATGATTATGAGGCAATACTTGCAGAAGCTTACAGCAACATTGTGAGTATGGTTACATGTTGCTCTCCGTTTATATTCTGAGCTACTGGCGATACAATTAGGCAAGGTCGTAACTAATCTAGAAAAGACAAGCATAAAGGTTCAATTAGACGTGCCATAACCATAACCATATAAAACAGCTGTTCAAACCAACCTTATGGAAAACAATGTATTTGATTATTGGTGATGTGCCATAATTCCATAGCCATAACCGTAACCATAGATATTAATTAAATTTTGATTTTTACCATAACCATATAGATCTGACTATTGAATCGAGGTATTAACTGTTTGTTTTTTTATAATGTTCTTATTTTTTACCTTCTCTACATTGTATTGGTGAGTTTTAATGTATACTTTTCATTGCGCTGCTTTCTTAACAAACGGCAAAACAAAGAAGAGTTGCTTATGGCTGTGGCACCACTATTCGCTGGCAGTAAATATGTTTGTGGTTATGGCCATGGTTACGGCTATGGTGTTATGGTATGGCACGTCTATTTAACCTTTATGTTGGAAATATTAATTTTAAAAGGCACCCTGTGCGGTAAATTTTATATTGAGTGTATAGTCCATATCAAAAAGGGGTTCCAATAGGACTTGTAATAAAGCGATACACGCAATATTACTGCTTTTATGGTTAATTTTTAAACAAGTTTTAGTAGCACAGGTTGTCCCTTGGAACTTATTTTTTCTATTATCCAAAAAAACTTAAAAACAAGCATTAACCATAAAAAATTGTTTTATAAACTATTAATTAAATTTAAATATGGAAAAGTTTACAAAGCAACGTATTATCGAATTCAAGGGGACAAAATCTAAAAAAAAAAATAAAATTAGAGCAATAATTTAAAACGAGAACAATTTAAGCAAAAATTGTGTTCATTATTTTGAGTTTAATGCCCATAAATTATGTAGATACTGAAAAAGTAAATCTAATTAATTACTCCCATGTAAGAAAAATGGTAAATGTTGTACTTGAGTGCAAATAAAAACATGTTTTTAAGTGTTTCAATTCTGTAGTAAATAACAATTTATCATATAAAGTAGAAGTAGCTAAAGTGATAATAACAGTCTAATGCTATTTAAAAGACTAAAATCATAAATAATTTAAAAGTTTAAAAAAGTAAAAAAAAAAAACGGATGTTATTGGGATACTTGAAGTGCATAGGGCAAAATAATAAAACTGAGTTTAGAGCAAGAAAGCTGGGTAATAAAAAATCACTAAAAAATTTTACAATTTATTTATAGGGTAAATAGCGAATATTTAATATCATTTTTGACAATAGTTTGCAATGTCAATGTGCTTTAATTTCTGTTGCAGAGAAAAGAAGATCCAAAGAAGCAATAAATATCTGAGATAATTATAATTATTTTTTTCACTAGCTTCTGGAATTTTAGTTTAGCATTTACCTTATTCTCGTCTTGGGCCCATTTTAAAGAAAAATATATTTCTAATATTCTAAATTCCAGTTTGAAATATACCACTTTGCACGGTGGAGTATTTGGCCAACAAAATGAAAACACACTGAAAATTCACACGTTTAAAGGTTATGTATGTTTTACCTTATAATGCTTCGAGGGGCAGCGCTATGATACTGTAAATTAGGACATCTTGTGTGTAAACTAAGACTGTGGGAAAAAGCGTTGCCATATCGTTGTCGATTTTGCAATTGTTAAGAATTTTATACAGCGCATAGAAACATTTTAATTAATATTCAGATTAAATAATGTCCAACAATTCCCAAAAAAAAGTTTAAAAAATATCTAAGAATTTTTTTTACTGTCTGTAAAATGCACACCAATTAAAGATAAATGCTCCAATGAGCATATGAAAAATGCTTAAATTTTTTTACTTCATTTAATTCAAGACAGAATTTCTGCTTTAAAAATGTTTTTTGCTGCAAACTTCGGTCTATTTCACGCAACTTTTCTTAACTAAAAATGACAAAAATTATATATTTTAGAACTCAAGAAACTTCCGTGTAAATTCAAAAGACTAAATTCTAGAAAAATCGGCAGAAGAGATTACAACGTAAAAAAAGTAAAAGTAGGGATCGACTAGAATTATCGCCGAAACTTAAAATTTTTTAATTATAATTTTTTAATGGAGTTTATTTTTATACATACGAGATTTTTCCACTTTTAAGCTTAATGGCGCCACAACGCTATAAGGCTCAATATCAAAAATTAAGTGCTGGCCATTTTGAGATAACAGATTTATTTATTTATTTTTTTTCACAGATTTTTAAATTCCAAAAATTTTTAACTATGAAAATTTAATTTGATGCAAAATTTTGATTTTTTTGAAGTTATACAAACTTTTCTAAGCAAGTTATTTAAGTTAGAAGAAAATAATTTTAAACATATCATACATACTATTTGCTATTACTGCAAGAAGCTGTAAATATTGATTTTTATTCAATTTATTTAGAACAAACGAGTTATTTAAAAATAAAACGTGTTTTTGAACATGATCATTAACCTTGAACTTTACAAAACTAAATACAACAAAAACAAAATTAGAAAACCAAAAGCACAAGACGGTTCCAAAAAATTCAATTAATTAGTTTTGAAACATTGATCTAACAGAACGCTTTAACGTCAACAGAAACGGTTATCGTAATTCTTAGTTCGTTTGATTTTGATCGCATTTGTTTACGTTACTTTTTGAAACAAAAAAATTTTACAATAAGTTTTTGTAAACAGCAACGGAATGTAAAATGTTATAAAAAGACTATTTAATGTGTAGGAGGCAGCAGGCAAGTCGTTAAACGCATTTGAATTTCTAAAACTTGTTTACATATCGACATTTTAGTGCATCTTTATTTCAAGTTAAAATATTTAAAATAAAACCAAACAAGTAAGAGTGCTATATTCGGCTATGCCGAATCTTATATACCCTTAAACATTTATGTAAATCCATTTTAGTGAAGTAACTCCAATCAAAAAAGCAACTATTGGGGTAACAGAGAGTTAAAAAATAAAAAAAAATTTGGTACTGCATAATTTCACATTAAAATGACGTCGGCTCTTAATGGGTTAAGCATTTTTAAAAATTTTAGTATTTCCTTAAAGATCTCTTCAAAGGCTTAATAATGATACCTATATTGATATTTTAAAAAATTTGAAGATTACAGAGCCCCATAACTCGGAAAATATGTGCGAGCGCCAATTTTACCACTTGATGTCTTTTTCCTTATTTTTAAATTCTCTCTCGCTTATCTAACGCCTTGGCGAACTTGATTTCAACACTTTCACGGAAGGACAGTCGGACAGACGGACATCGCTCAATCGACTTTACTATGCATAAGAACTCAAAATATAAATGCTTTATGGGGTCGGAAATGAAAATTGCAGAAATTACAAACAGAATGACAAACTTAGTAGCACCCTTTTTGCACTTTTTGTGGTGAAGGGTATAAAAAATTACACATTGACCGATCAAGCAACTGACAACGTAGCACGTCTAAACAAATGCAGCCTATTTAAATTGTAATCATAGCAAGAATCGTCATTATTATTAGCGACATTCAGCAATAAAATTAGGCCATAATAATACTCTGCACACAGTGGGGCCCAAAAACAATTTATTAATTAAAAAAAATATATCGATTCATTAAAAATCATGTTTTTGCAAAATATTCATTTGCTAAAACTATTTTTATTTAATAAAAAAAAACAGAAAACCGCCTAAAGATGCCCTTTTAAATGTTTTTCCTACAACAAAATAGAAAGATGACTTCGCAGTGTGTCACGTAAAAGTTAGACCACAAAATTTGAAAAATGTGGAGTAATGCTTTTTTAACCTTACGGTAGAATCATGCCAAGGGAAAAATGTTTTTAAAAATGCTCGTTACCTGGTGGCATTTCTAACTCTTATTTAAAGGAATTAATCTATTTGTTCAAAGTTCTAAAGACCAAAGAAAAAATTTTTTGAATACCAACATTTAAAAAGTGTTTTAAAAGAAGAAGAGAGAATGGAGTTAATTAATTTAGCAAACTGAGTTATTAAAATATCTACTTGAAGGTTTTGACGATTTTTAACGCTTAATTATGTAAATGTGTTTAAAAAAATGTGGCAGCCTTTGCATAAACTTCTAGTTGTAACCATAATGAACAAAATATTGATACATCCAATTTAATATTTTACTTGTAGTTGGCTGAAAATTAACAGTTCCATTAGATTTTACTGGAATTTATAATTTAAAAAAAGTAATAGAAAAATAAACCTAAAAATTAAAGGCTGTCTTCATAGGTGACGTAAGTAGACCTATATGGGCCTATCTTTTGAACCGTTATAGACAAACGCTATGATCTTTACAATAACAAGTATAATAATTAAAATTATAAGTCAAAGAGTGCCTCAATAGTTTATTTAATTTGTGGTATACAGCTGTACTTTTAAACAGCTGTAGAAAGATGTTTGAAATTTACAAAAAATCTGCTCCACAAATAACATGAATTGTCTTTAAATATGGATAAAAATCTATATAAATAGAACCTTCACCTCTTTTTAAGCCGGTGAAACACTATTTAACAAGAAAAATGAACTTTTTTTATAAAAATTTATCTCAAGTAAAAGTTTTGAAATTATTTCTAAAAATTATTTGAAATTTTTTTTTTTATTTTGCTAAAACGTATTTAATTTGTTGCTTTTTTTTAACAATTAGCGCCACGGTGCCTGGCAGATAATGCAACCAACATCATCGGTTGTAATAAAACTGTGAAAACCTTTGAAAAATAAGCTGTGAAAAAAAGCGCTGTACGTGCGTCATAGTTTAGACTAAAAAAGTGTAACACGAGTCTTATTTAGTGTAAATATTTGTAAATTTGTTATTAAACATTGCTTTTTTTTGGACCACTAATTGGTTTTTCTTGGTTGCTGAAGCAACATTTCCATTATATTTTCCCATTTTCAACTAAACAAGATTTTGCTAGATATTTAACTATTTGGCAAACAAATTAGAATCCAACATTGTGTTAGAGATATGCAAAAAAAAATGTTGTGTGTCCATCACAAAGTCTACGTAAATGTTTAATAAAAAATTTGATTGGCCATAAAAATTGTAATAACCCCCACTACCTGGAAAGAATTTATTATTTTACGCCTGCTTTTTTTTGTGTAATAATTATTTAAAACTAATTGTTGTTAGTTTTGTTTTTGGGTGTTCGCTGTACTTATGTTCAGGGAAATAATTGTTTTTTTTTTGTTGTGTAATAAATATTAAACTACAAGTAAACAAAAGAATATTTAAACAATTAATTTTAACACGTTGCTTACGTTTGAAAAATGCAAAAAAAAAATGGTCACTATCAAGCAGACAAACTAATCACTCTACCAATTACTTACAAAAAGTCCATTTAACTTGCACCACTAGGATTAGATATACAGAGTTTCAATATAAGCATATTATAGTTACTCGCCAATACGAGGGCTGCTCTATATATTTCTGGCCTAATAGTGAAAACGCGAATATTTATAATCAAAAATGGTTTTATTGTTTTTTAAAGTATTCTCCAGCATGATTTATACACTTTTGCATGCGCACTTTTTCCACTCCGATTGAGACACCTCTAAAACATGGTTTTTGAATACTTCAACAGCTTCTTCTGGCGACGAAAATCGTTGACCACGCATTTTTTTCTTGATGTGCGGAAACAAGAAGAAGACATTAGGTGCCAAGTGAGGGCTGTACGGCGGATGACCCATTAATTCGACGTTTTGGCCGGTCAAAAACGCTCTGGTTTGAGCCGATGTGTGAGAGCTCGCATTGTCATGGTGAACAATGATTCGTCTTCTCTTGTTCGTTTTTCGAATTTCTCCGATGACTTCAGGCAAACAAATTGTAGTGTACCAAACAGAAGTGACCATCCTACGTTGCTCAAGCGGAACAGCCGCCACATGACCAGTTTTGCCGAAGAAACAGGCGACCATTTGCTTCGAAGTGCTTCTTCCACGAACAACTTTCGTTGAATTTTGCTCGTCTTTGAAGACCCACACGGTCGATTGTTGTTTCGTTTCGGGCTCATACGCATAGATCTATGATTCGTCACCTGTGACGATCTTATAAACGTCTTTTGAAGCACCGCAATCGTATTTTTGCAACATTTCTTTGCACCAATCGACACCAACCTTTTTTTGAGCGACTTTCAAATTGTGCGGGATCCAACGAGAACAAACCTTTTTTACGGCCAGGTGTTCATGCAGTATCGAATGTATGCTGGTGGAAGAAATGTCCAAGGATGTCTCTATCTCTCGGTATGTCGCATGTCGATCTTGCATTATGAGTTCACGCACGGCATCAATGTTCTCTGGCACAACAGCCATTTTTGGACGACCTTCACGGAATTCGTCTTTGAGCGAGCTTCGGCCACGATTAAATTCATTATACCAATTTTTCACAGTGCTATAGGGTGGTGCTTCATCGCCATACAAAGATTTAAGTTCATCAATGCACTCTTGTCGTGATAATCCACGTCGAAAGTTGTGAATTTCCCTATTCAATATCGTTTAATAGTTCAAACGGAAATCATATCGAGTTTCATAATTTCATCCGGCCAATGGCAGGACAGAAGAAAATTATAAATTATGATTCATCTGTGGAACATAATTATTGGGAAGAGGTAACATGGGAAAAAATTCAAAGCGGATGGACCATAAGGACGATTTATTTTTAAATATTTTTATGAACCTAAATAAACTAATTCCTCACGCGTGACCTTTTCCAAACCTTCGACAATCGACTTTTTAACAATAAAGTTCTTGGATTTACAAAAAAAAAAGCTACATACGGCATACATCTTTGCAAACCATTAACAATGTTCCAATATTATCAGCAATACAATTACAGTCAAACCTAAATCAGAGCGTAACGCTCAACCTATCTGTCATCTGTCAACCATAATAGGGCGGCGTCAAAGCTTGGCAATTTGAAAATACGATAATGACAGTGCATTAGGAAGTGAAGTTGAAGAAATGGCAATTAAGTTACAAAATAAAATAACACAGAACACAAAGTTGACGCTATTATTTAAGTACGACGTTCAAGAGCAAAAGCTATGCATCAGATTGCTTTGCGCCTTACGCGCTAATTTGGGTTTGTCTGTTACAAGTTCGCCATGTTTGCCAATATTTGTTCCCCTGAAAAAAGGGACAAAGAATCTATTACCAATTTCAACATCTTATTAAAACATTAAATGCAACAAGACGTATTCGTTTTTTATACGGCACATCGTTTGACAGGTAAAAATAAAAAAATTCATATTAAAAAGAAGACATTTCCAAAAGGAAATTGCTGTCAAATGAATTTCCTAATGCAATATGTTACTCTTCCAACAACAACAACAAACCACAATTAGTTTAGTTTTGGTGGTTGTTTACATTATTGAACTATAAATGAAAACTATTATTCATTGTAAGAATTAAATTATATAAAATTTGTAAATTTTATTTTATTTACCTACAATTAAAATTTATAATTATATTTTGTTTAAAACTCTTGGGTAGAGATTATTGCAATACTCTGAATACAATACAGAAAAAAACATTTTAAAAATAAAAAAATATAGATTCATACATACTTGGGATTGCATTTATTACTATTAAAATTTCATTGGCATTATTTGAAGTAATGGCAGTGACATTTAAAAAAAGGCATGGTTTTACTTATACGAGGGCTGCTCTATATATTTCTGGCCTAATAGTGAAAATGAGAATATTTATAATCAAAAATGGTTTTATTGTTTTTCAAAGTATTCTCCAGCATGATTTATACACTTTTGCATGCGCTCAAACCAGTTGTCGAAGCACTTTTTCCACTCCGATTGAGACACCTCTAAAACATGGTTTTTATACACTTCAACAGCTTCTTCTGGCGACGAAAATCGTTGAACACGCTTTTTTTCTTGGTGTGCGGAAACAAGAAGAAGTCAGTAGGTGCCAAGTCAGAGCTGTACGGCGGATGACCCATTAATTCGACGTTTTGGCCGGTCAAAAACGCTCTGGTTTGAGCCGAGAGTTCGCATTGTCATGGTGAACAATGATTCGTGTTTTCTTGTTGGTTTTTCGAATTTCTCCGATGTCTCAGGCAAACAAATTGTAGTGTACCACTCAGAAGTGACCGTCCTACGTTGCTCAAGCGGAACAGTCGCCACATGACCAGTTTTGCCGAAGAAACAGGCGACCATTTGATTCGAAGTGCTTCTTCCACGAACAACTTTCGTTGGATTTTGCTCGTCTTTGAAGACCCACACGGCCGATTGTTGTTTCGTTTCGGGCTCATAAGCATAAATCCATGATTCGTCACCTGTGACAATCTTATAAACGTCTTTTGAAGCACCGCAATCGTATTTTTGCAACATTTCTTTGCACAACAGCCGTTTTTGGACGACCTTCACGGAATTCGTCTTTGAGCGAGCTTCGGCCACGATTAAGTTCATTATACCAATTTTTCACAGTGCTATAGGATGGTGCTTCATCGCCATACAAAGATTTAAGTTCATCAATGCACTCTTGTCGTGATAATCCACATCGAAAGTTGTGAAAAATGATGGCACGAAAATGTTCACGAGTTAATTCCATTTTTTCTATATTAATTTTTTCAAGTCACTGTAAACAACACAAATAATGGTCGTACGTCAAAACGTTTTGAGTGCGATTATGCTTAAAAATGACAAACTTTCCAATGGAAATGTCAGATTGCACTTGGCAGCACTCAGTGTTGCCAGGCCAGAAATATATATAGCAGCCCTCGTATTAATGTTAATGCCAATATCTTTAGTCAATGATGATGACTATTTTATTTTTTTTTTTTTTGTAATAAGTTATCAGTGAAACCTTTTTAATAAAAAGGTATTGGTAAAAAGCATTACAATTATTTATGCTTTAATGCTAACGAAATTAGTTACTATAATCAATTGCTCTCTTGTATGTATTTATACTCAAATAAATTAAAATTTTTTTATTCAACAAAAAAATAATAAATAAACAAAAGATATCCAGTTTTGTAAATCAATTATATATATATTTTTTTTTTTTTTTTGTTTAGTTTAGCAATTTATTTATTACAAATAAGGACTTTTAATTCCAGCTTTTTTAATTCAAAACACTGTATTTTTTAAGTGTCTGAGATTAACAAGAATAATCTTTCCAAAGTTTACGAAATTTTTATTTAAACTACACGTATTACACAGCTTTATTTAATTGATACTGCCAAATTAGCAAAGATAAATAAATGACGCCATCTCATAAATTTAATAAATTGTAAATACTCTTTAATCCGAACTGTTTATAACGGTAATTGTTAAAATTTAAAAAAGGAAATAGAAATATCAAATTAAAATAATCAAACTTTAAAATTATCAGGCTAACATTCCGACTAAATTACTATAACCATCGGTATTGATTATTAAAAGTGAATGCACGTCTCGATGGCCATTTTGCTACCGCTCACTTAGCTCTTCAGGAAACTTCTCACAAGTATTTTAAATGAACTTAAGTGAGATATAATCGCATGTAGAAACATGTTTCTAAAATCAAGTTTATTTTTTTTTTATTTTAAAAGGAACAGTTTAATTAAGTTTAGTTGCCATTATAAAACAAAAAAAATCTATGGTTTAACCAATCCATACTCTGTTCCAAACAACGTGTTTTTATTGCCTAATTTCGATTGGCAACGGAACATTTACTGCCGGTTTCACTAAATGCGAACAAACACTTCTTTCGCATACTTATATTGAAAACAAAAACAATATACAAAAATTTGTTTTTGGTTTTAATGTAAATATACGAAAGAAAGGTTCGTTCGCGTTTAGTGAAATTGGCAGTTAAACTTATTCTACAACAATTTTTTAGACTCCTTTAATAGCATACTCGTATTCCTTATGAAAAATTGTTCTTATTAATGAAAGTTATTTATTGCTATCGTTGTGCAGTGGATAATTTGTAACAAAAAAAAAAAAAAAAGAAAGAAAAAATAAAAATAAACTAAATCTATTATTTCTAAATAGTTCTTTAAGTTTTGAATCTGAGCTTTTTTTATAAAGAGAAGTAGCACTTCAGGCAGTAATACCTTCGTAACCCTGCTACATCATTTAGGACAGGGATAGATAAGAGATAAGACAGATGGTGAAAGGAGAAAGATATAGCCCCTCTATTAGTTATTTTACTTTGCCGGCGAATATATAATGAAGAGGTATCGCCGAAGGAGGCTGCATGTTTAATGTTAATTCTGAATATGTATTTATACCATTAAACAAAAAAAGCATTATTTTTTGATTGCTGCAAGGGTTAAACCCTGGCCCTGACTGCAGCAGCCTAAATTTTTTTAAATGGTTTGAGATTCTCCTATAAAGTGGAATGATCTAAGTCGAACGAAACGAACCTTGGGATTCGTTCGAGGACACAAATCTAAAAATTAATGGAATGAAAAGTTTCGTCAGAGGTAATAGTTATAGACTCTTTGGTAAAGTCCGGCTTTAAAAGAAGAAGATTCATGGAATAAAATTGAAAGAAGAAGTAAAATAATAATAAAAAAATAATGTTAATTCCAAACAAGTAAGAGTGCTATATTCGGCTATGCCGAATCTAATATACCCTTCACCATCTATACAAATCTACACGGCCGAAAATATTGGTGCATATTTTCAACTTTTAAGGTTGACATATTTATCCTTACTTTTTTAGTTGAAAATACCATCTTTTGAAGTTGAAAGTAAGTATATAAGAAAGTACATAGGAGTTTTCATCTTTTTAGGTTGAAATAGTACACTACTAAGTTGACAGTTTCAACCCTTTAAGTTGAATAAGTCTACCTAGAAGTTGAAATTGTCTACCGTTGAAGTAGAAATAGTGCACTACTAAGTTGACAATTTCAACCTTTTAAGTTGAATAAGTCTACCTAGAAGTTGAAATTGTCTACCGTTGAAGTAGAAATAGTGCACTACTAAGTTGACAATTTCAACCTTTTAAGTTGAATAAGTCTACCTAGAAGTTGAAATTGTCTACCAATGAAGTAGAAATAGTGCACTACTAAGTTGACAATTTCAACCTTTTAAGTTGAATAAGTCTACCATGAAGTGGACAATTTTTACCTTTGTGATTGAAAGAGTCTATCTTGAAATTGAACAAATAAAATGCATTTTTTTAAACAATTTTTATTATTTCAATGAAATTTTACAAATTACATATTCAAAATCATCGACAATTACTGAACAATAGCTTTTCTTATACATTAAGTTTTTGTATTCTACAAAACTTACTAGTTCTGGATCCACGAAATAAAAAGAAAAGTCCTCTTCAATTTTCAATTGTGCTCGAAAAATATTTTTCCGAACTGCTGCTGTTGACTTAAGCTTATTAACGAGTATGTCTTTTTCTGCAGGGAGCCTAACTCTTTTAAAAAATTGTTGATCCTCCTCAGATAGCTCGTTTTCTTCTATTTGAAGAGGTTGCACTTCAAATTATATATTAACAAAAATTTACATTAATATATTTTCCTATGCGTATAATAAATAAATACAATATATTACCTTCTGTACGGGTTTCCGAAGAATATCTTTTCCTTTTTGTATTTCGGAACTTTAACTGGTTTACTAAATATCCAGTATTAGTATCTGGATCGTAAAAATGCTCCTGTGAAATCGTTAAATTGTATGTTAGATTATTTTAAGTAAGTAGTTATTTGTGCCGGTAATTTTGAAAAAGCTTAAGAAACTTTGTTTGGGCTTAATATTGTTGCAGATCTTGACAAATTGAATCAAAATAAGTTTATTGGCATCACAAAAAAATTATATGGACTTATGCCACTTTCAAAATTACCCTCAAATTTATAAAAATTACCGCTCCAAGATATTTTGAATTGCTTTTGTAACTAGGGAAAATATCAACTGCTATTTTAGCGACGCTGAGTTTTTCTTCTTTGGATGGGTAGAAACCAAATTTTTTTACCAAAAATTGTGTAAGGATCCTCACCAACTCCTTTCTATCTTTATCGCTGAGACATTGGTTTTTTGTAAAAGCGGTTAAGATATGAAGTCCATTGCTTTCAATCATATATTCTTTTACAGCCTTTAAAAAATAATAATAATAGTTTTTAGAAAATATTGATACTAACAGTGTCAAACGTAAATAAACGATAAATCTTCAATTGACATTATATGTGAACGTTTCATTCTCAATTTTGACCAAATAACAATTTTGACCAAATAAGCGGGAAACGAATTTAGGTGATTTAAAGAAAAGAGACAAAAAACTGTGCATCAATATTCTCCTACCTCTATATTAACGGCATCATTGGAACATGCGGCACGCAAAGCACTTGTACTGGCAGTTGTTTCTTCCGAGAAAGTTCTGTATTGTAAATCAAAACATCCGCAATAAATATATTGTTGTACGAGAGGTACAATTAAATTATTCGGTATAAGAATATTTTCTCCATCCGTAAATTCTTTAAAATCCTTCCACTCTGTGTAAAACTTTACTGTAAAGTAAGAAAAATAAAATCACATACAGTGTTTTAACTCAAAATTCAATCTTATACACAGTTTTATAAATATGGCCCTTAATTGTTTTTTTTTATTAATTGTACTGTTTTTTTTCTTCAATGTACTGTTTTTTTGGTAATTGTACAGCTTTTTTTCCTCGATGTACACATTTTGTAAATGGTTAGCCTAATAAATATGTACGTACCTGACTGAATGAAATCCTCCGCGCTGTACTCTTCTGTTTCACTGAATTTTTGCAATTGGATGTATTTTTTGACATCTTCTTTAACGAAGTGCACTTTAATAACTTTATTCACTAGAAAACTCATTTCGCACGCACGTCTAAACATTAACTGATACAAAATATTTGTAAGCAAATACACTTTATCAGAGTTTTTTCCTTTTCGCTTAACAAGAACTGTTACCTAACGGCAGTTTCTTTGTATTGTTTGTTTTCGATCGCCTTCAACCAACGATGTTGACAATGTCAACTTTGGGAATGAAAAAGTCTACTTTAAAAGTAGAAAATTTCAACTTGATATGTGATATGTGTTACAATTTTTTTTATTTTGTCTTCTTCAACCGAAATTCAACTTTAATGATGAAAAAGTCAGATTAGAGAATTGCATGCGTGATTCAACTATTGGTGCAGATAAAGTCAACTTGGTGGGTAAAAAAACTCAACTTTTAAAGTAGAAAATTTCAACTTCAAATATGAATTGAATTGACATGGGCTCAAATTTTTTTTTTCTCCTTCAACCAACGGAGTAGACAAAGTCAACTTCAAAGATAAAAAAGTCAACCTTAAAAGTAGAAAATTTCAACATCAAAGATGAATAATTAAAATTCTCGGATTTCAACCCAAGCTGGTGTAAAAACTTAACTTTTTTGTTGGAAATTTCAACTTAAGAGTATAAAATTTCAACTCTAAGGATGAAATTCGTAAATATATAATATTTCAACTCAAGGAAAGTTGGAAAATTCATCTTAGGAGTTTAAAATTTCAACGCAAAAGTTGAAAAAGTCAACTTTAAAAAGTTTCAACCCAAATATTTTAAGTAAAGTTGAGAATTTACACTTAAATTTTCGACTGTGTAGTTAAGTGAAGTTACTCCAATCAAAAAAGCAAAAACTGGGGTGACAGAGAATTAAAAATAAAAAAAAAGCTTTGGTACGGCACCAATATATAATTTTACATAAAATGACTCTTAATGGGTTAAGCATTTTTTAAAAATTTAATATTTCGTTCAAGATCTCTTCAAAAGCTTTTAAATGATACCCATATTGACATTTTTAAACAATTTGAAAATTTCAGAGCCACGTAACTCGGATAATATCGGCAAGCGCCAATTTTTTCACTTGGTGTTTTTTTTTCTTAATTTTTAATTCTCTATGGACCCATTTATTTATTTTATTTTATTTTTTTATTTGAGTTACTCTATTATTCCAAATAGCATAAAAATTTGAGCTACACGGCCGAAAATATTGGTGCATATTTTCAACTTTTAAGGTTGACATATTTATCCTTACTTTTTTAGTTGAAAATACCATCTTTTGAAGTTGAAAGTAAGTATATAAGAAAGTACATAGGAGTTTTCATCTTTTTAGGTTGAAATAGTACACTACTAAGTTGACAGTTTCAACCCTTTAAGTTGAATAAGTCTACCTAGAAGTTGAAATTGTCTACCGTTGAAGTAGAAATAGTGCACTACTAAGTTGACAATTTCAACCTTTTAAGTTGAATAAGTCTACCTAGAAGTTGAAATTGTCTACCGTTGAAGTAGAAATAGTGCACTACTAAGTTGACAATTTCAACCTTTTAAGTTGAATAAGTCTACCTAGAAGTTGAAATTGTCTACCAATGAAGTAGAAATAGTGCACTACTAAGTTGACAATTTCAACCTTTTAAGTTGAATAAGTCTACCATGAAGTGGACAATTTTTACCTTTGTGATTGAAAGAGTCTATCTTGAAATTGAACAAATAAAATGCATTTTTTTAAACAATTTTTATTATTTCAATGAAATTTTACAAATTACATATTCAAAATCATCGACAATTACTGAACAATAGCTTTTCTTATACATTAAGTTTTTGTATTCTACAAAACTTACTAGTTCTGGATCCACGAAATAAAAAGAAAAGTCCTCTTCAATTTTCAATTGTGCTCGAAAAATATTTTTCCGAACTGCTGCTGTTGACTTAAGCTTATTAACGAGTATGTCTTTTTCTGCAGGGAGCCTAACTCTTTTAAAAAATTGTTGATCCTCCTCAGATAGCTCGTTTTCTTCTATTTGAAGAGGTTGCACTTCAAATTATATATTAACAAAAATTTACATTAATATATTTTCCTATGCGTATAATAAATAAATACAATATATTACCTTCTGTACGGGTTTCCGAAGAATATCTTTTCCTTTTTGTATTTCGGAACTTTAACTGGTTTACTAAATATCCAGTATTAGTATCTGGATCGTAAAAATGCTCCTGTGAAATCGTTAAATTGTATGTTAGATTATTTTAAGTAAGTAGTTATTTGTGCCGGTAATTTTGAAAAAGCTTAAGAAACTTTGTTTGGGCTTAATATTGTTGCAGATCTTGACAAATTGAATCAAAATAAGTTTATTGGCATCACAAAAAAATTATATGGACTTATGCCACTTTCAAAATTACCCTCAAATTTATAAAAATTACCGCTCCAAGATATTTTGAATTGCTTTTGTAACTAGGGAAAATATCAACTGCTATTTTAGCGACGCTGAGTTTTTCTTCTTTGGATGGGTAGAAACCAAATTTTTTTACCAAAAATTGTGTAAGGATCCTCACCAACTCCTTTCTATCTTTATCGCTGAGACATTGGTTTTTTGTAAAAGCGGTTAAGATATGAAGTCCATTGCTTTCAATCATATATTCTTTTACAGCCTTTAAAAAATAATAATAATAGTTTTTAGAAAATATTGATACTAACAGTGTCAAACGTAAATAAACGATAAATCTTCAATTGACATTATATGTGAACGTTTCATTCTCAATTTTGACCAAATAACAATTTTGACCAAATAAGCGGGAAACGAATTTAGGTGATTTAAAGAAAAGAGACAAAAAACTGTGCATCAATATTCTCCTACCTCTATATTAACGGCATCATTGGAACATGCGGCACGCAAAGCACTTGTACTGGCAGTTGTTTCTTCCGAGAAAGTTCTGTATTGTAAATCAAAACATCCGCAATAAATATATTGTTGTACGAGAGGTACAATTAAATTATTCGGTATAAGAATATTTTCTCCATCCGTAAATTCTTTAAAATCCTTCCACTCTGTGTAAAACTTTACTGTAAAGTAAGAAAAATAAAATCACATACAGTGTTTTAACTCAAAATTCAATCTTATACACAGTTTTATAAATATGGCCCTTAATTGTTTTTTTTTATTAATTGTACTGTTTTTTTTCTTCAATGTACTGTTTTTTTGGTAATTGTACAGCTTTTTTTCCTCGATGTACACATTTTGTAAATGGTTAGCCTAATAAATATGTACGTACCTGACTGAATGAAATCCTCCGCGCTGTACTCTTCTGTTTCACTGAATTTTTGCAATTGGATGTATTTTTTGACATCTTCTTTAACGAAGTGCACTTTAATAACTTTATTCACTAGAAAACTCATTTCGCACGCACGTCTAAACATTAACTGATACAAAATATTTGTAAGCAAATACACTTTATCAGAGTTTTTTCCTTTTCGCTTAACAAGAACTGTTACCTAACGGCAGTTTCTTTGTATTGTTTGTTTTCGATCGCCTTCAACCAACGATGTTGACAATGTCAACTTTGGGAATGAAAAAGTCTACTTTAAAAGTAGAAAATTTCAACTTGATATGTGATATGTGTTACAATTTTTTTTATTTTGTCTTCTTCAACCGAAATTCAACTTTAATGATGAAAAAGTCAGATTAGAGAATTGCATGCGTGATTCAACTATTGGTGCAGATAAAGTCAACTTGGTGGGTAAAAAAACTCAACTTTTAAAGTAGAAAATTTCAACTTCAAATATGAATTGAATTGACATGGGCTCAAATTTTTTTTTTCTCCTTCAACCAACGGAGTAGACAAAGTCAACTTCAAAGATAAAAAAGTCAACCTTAAAAGTAGAAAATTTCAACATCAAAGATGAATAATTAAAATTCTCGGATTTCAACCCAAGCTGGTGTAAAAACTTAACTTTTTTGTTGGAAATTTCAACTTAAGAGTATAAAATTTCAACTCTAAGGATGAAATTCGTAAATATATAATATTTCAACTCAAGGAAAGTTGGAAAATTCATCTTAGGAGTTTAAAATTTCAACGCAAAAGTTGAAAAAGTCAACTTTAAAAAGTTTCAACCCAAATATTTTAAGTAAAGTTGAGAATTTACACTTAAATTTTCGACTGTGTAGGCGTGGTGTTTTGCCTGCTGCCTTAAAGCATATAGAACAATCATCGTGATTTCCAATAGCACCACTTTCGACACTATATCTTATCGATTGAATTTTTTTTTTTTTTTTTTTTTGTGAAATCAAGTTTGCTGAGCCAAGCACGGACAGACAGAAGAGCAGACGAACATCGCTCAATCCACTTCGCTATGCATAAGGAGTCAGAACCTATATAAGTTATGGGGTCGGAAATGGATATTGTAGAAATTACACACGGAATGACAAACTGAGAATTACCCTTTTTCCACTTTTTGTAGTGAAGGGTATAAAAAGTCATTGTCATTCAATGCTAATGAAATTTTCAATTATTTAGCTCGTCTAATTAATTACTCTCTTGTAAAGAATTTAATTTAAAAGTTTTTTATTAAAAAATCCAATAACAAATTATAGCATTAGGAATCGACTTAGTCATTACCTCAAGCACCAATTCAATTTTAATGAAATTAAAAAGATTTATAAAATACGTCAACTATTAAAAGTGCTTTTCTTTAAATATTAACGAGCAAATAAAAATTATCTAAATGAATAGACAGGTAATCATTTTAAAAGAAGCATTTGATTACATTATTAAATAAAAATTATACTTTAATTCTTTTAAAATAAAATAATATCATAGTACACAGTATTTAAATAATTTATAATGGCTCAATCATTTTATTTAACAAGAACCTCATAATGACATGTACTTGTATTTTAAACACTAGAAATGAAATAATTTTAATTGATTGCGATTATCACAAAAGAATAAAAAAATAATAAAAGAACGGAAAACCATCATTCAATTATGATAGAACATTTCGCAGAAACATGCATACACACGCATATGTAGACGCCATCAAAGCGATTAATTTTATCTACGAGTACAAATCCTGAAAACATTTTCTCATTTAGCTGAACATGTGTCTAAGAATGTTTGTAACTAAACACATATACACCTACTCTGTATTATGAAAGTAAGAAGAAGCAAATAAAACGTGATTATTTATGTATGAACGTGGATGCGAATCTTAAATGTTAAAATTCAAAAGTCAATCACATTGATTAATACTGTGTCAATGATATTGATTGATAGATACATTTTACACCGTTCGAATACATAATCGTGTATGAAATGCTTATGCTTATACTGATGGGGTTGTAGATGGGTTTGTGTGCTAAATTTTAAGAACAGGGATTTGTAAACAGTTTAGCAAGTGATGCACCAAGTTTTTCTATATATTGTGGTTGGGGGAGTTTTTTAAAGATGTAAACAGCACTTGAATACATTGGAGATAGGTAAAGAACATACTTTGTAGAAAATAAATTAGAGTTACCGAAATAGGATGCAAAAGAGTTAATTGGGGAAAAGTTTTAAGTATTTTTATCAAATACAAGTGAAGGACAAAAAATCATTCACTGGCAGTTTGTTGCGAATGGTGTTTCCCTGTTAACATAAAATTTATGTTAAAAAAAAAAAAAACATTTTTCATTAAAACAGATTTTTTCCACCAAACTCTTTCTTTTTAAAACACACATTTTATATAACAATTTTTAATTATGAAACAAAGTTTTTTTCACGACTCGGCAACCCTTTTAATTTTACTTGCAAAATGTTTAATTTTTTTTTTTTTTCAAATGACGCAGATGGTGCAATATTTCTACATTATTTTCTTTTTTCTAAGGTGAAGGTTGGTGTTTCTGCTATATTATGCTGCTGATACTTACTCGTATTTCCAACAGCACAAGTAGAACTTGTGTAAAAATAAAAATTCACAACACGATAAAATAATAAAAGCAAAAACAACAAAAGAAATTTACATAAATGAAAATATTTTTAAATGAAACAAGAATAAGTAGAAGGGTTGTGTTCGACTGAGTAACGAATTTGAGATACCCTACACGTAAATGTGAGATTAAAAAACTACAACTTTTTTTTAGCAATCTATCAATTTAAGAACATGCAAAATATGTGTGCTTTTATGTTTACTATAAACAACTACATGTATAATTTATTTATCATCTTGTTTTGGAATAGAAATTTAGTTTTGTTTTTTTTTTTTTTTTTTTTTTTTGTTCACTTATGGCCACTTATGTGAACCTTTTGTCTTCATTGAAAATAATTTGTGTTTGCTATCATTTTACCGAACTTTACCCAAAAAGTACAGGAATGGAGCTATTTTAAAAATTTTTTTAACGCCTGAAAGTATGCAATGCTTTAGTGCTTACCCCATAAGAACAGTCATTTGATCCAACATTTGATAAATATTGAATAAAGAAATACCAAGTAGAACAAAGTCTCTATCACATTATTTATCGAAAAATAAAAAAAATAAATAAACTTTTGATACCAGTACCCAACAGTGTTGCCAGTGACTTTTTTACCAAAAAATTTTGCCTGATCTCAGGCACAGATTTATTAACAAAACTTTGAATAAGGTGCATTTTAAACTTTGCTAATCAAGTATGTATAAATACAAGCCAAAACTTAGATTTAATCTATAAAAATACCAGTATAAATATTTTCTGATATCGGGTGGCTATTTAGGTTCGACAAAACTTTAAATTGTAAAAAATAACAAAATATTAAATTACAAATAATAAATAATTTTATTATTATGTCACCAGCGTGTAAACCAACCAAACGGATGCAATGGAGTCTGTAGGGTATGTTGTGGGTTGGTCTCACTCCATATGTGGCAAGTTAGCTTATTAACTTGCCATTTAAAAATGAGCCTCATGTAATTTGGCGATGAAACAACAGGTCAGTTACTCATTCCCTAGAGCCCAATCAGCGAGAGAACGACGCATATAATGGTCTCGTGGCTTTAATTCCTGCTTTAGCTGAATCTTATAGGGTGTAGGCCAAGATCTTTGTGAAAAAAATTTCATGGTAGTGGACGGTTAGAGCCCCAATTTTGGAACCGACGAAGAATCTACGAATTTGCACCATCTTCCACACTTTCGTTTACAGCAGTCATAATCTCTTTGGTAGGCACATTCCATCGACGTGTTGTACCCTCTAAAGAGAATATGGCACGGAAAATATCCACAGTTTGATAAAAATCACGAAATCGTCTATAAGTTGCTCGATCTGGTGACTAATTTTTAAAGTAAGCTTGGATGATTTGTAAGGGTTAAGAAAAAATTTTTTATCAAAATTTAATTTTTGGTGTTGTTTTTTATAATTTCAAGTTCTATCATGCTAAAAAAAAACACCCTCTATAAATAGGTTTGAATTGTTTGAATTTTATTTTCATTTAAATATTATTCCTCCCTTTGAGAAAAGTAAAGCCATGGTTTTATCATAACTATTTAACGATCGCAGCACTCAAATCGTATAGTCCGTTTAATGACTAACTCTACACCTCTATTCGCCATCAAATTAAACAAGACTTGTACATAACGCTGTGGCGAAAACGTGTTGATGTTTATGTTCTGTCTGAGCATAATTTTCTGTTTATCGTCAGGGTTATTCCAATGTTTATAACGTGGAAAAGAGTGTTCGCACTGTTGATCAATACATGGCGTTAATTTTATATGGTGATATTAAACTAAAAGTCATATTTGATGGCGAACATTATTGCTCAGACAAATGTTATTTCATTATTATTATTTTGTTAAACGTACACAGAGTCGTATTTTTTTATTTTGTTTTCTTTTTATTATTGCGAGAACTGTAGACCTGTCTATAAGTTACCAACAATCGTTATATTTTTACATATCAAAATAATTTTTTGTGTCGTTTTTCAATGTTTAAATCTTTAAAACAAAACTTAAAAAGGCAGTTCTTATTCATGATCGGTGATCTTCGAAATTTTTCAGTCAATATTAGGCAGAGTAACGTTTTGGCTTTTAAAACATTCACATTTATATTTAAACCATAAAATTAATATTTTATCACGCACAAATGAAACGACAAACCCTTGGCTGAAGGCTGTAGGGGTACAAATAAAAACTGAAATTTATTAAAACACAGTATGAACTTATCATCGTGGCACTTGTCGCACATTTATTAATTTTTAACAATGAATTGCTATAAATTTTGTAACATTTATAATGGAAATATTTTTAGTATTTGAGCGTTAAGTTGGTTGGTTGGCACGAGTAGTGGTTGACGTACTAACGAAAGAACATACAATTTCAATTTATTACCGCTGTGGTAACATGTAACATGCTACATTCTTTGTTTTTATTTTTTTTATTTTATTTTATTTTTTTTTTTTATTTATTTTTTTTTTTTCAGATATTAATATTAACTATTCATTTTAGCATGTTTATAAATATTTGATATTTATTTATTTTTTTCTTTATATTATTGCATTGCGTACTTTTTTTGTTTAACTATATTTGCTCTACATTTGTTCATTGTTTTTTGCTGACATCTATCCTGGTGGCCGTTAATGAATGGCATTTATATTCGTAGCAACAGCCAATGTTAGCGCTATAATTACCACATTTGTAACACAAAATATGTGGTGTAAACAACCACAAAACATGACTTTTTCCTAAACGAATTGACGATGACAACTTTTATCCGTAGACGTGTTTGTTTGATGAAAAATTGTAAGTGGTACGAAAAAAATATATAAAAAAATAATATCCATTCCTTATTATCAGTTGTTTTAAAGTATGCAAACTGAAAAATGAAAAATTAAATAAGTTAATGAAAATAAAATAAAATAATTAAATACGAACTCCAGATGAATAAACGAAACATTTTTGAAATAACTAAATAACAGTTTTAATTCAAGAGACAAAAGTGTGTGTAAGAACTTTTATATATTACACACATGTCTGAACTATTGATCAAGCTAAATTAGGTGCCCTGAAGGCAGAGAATTTCAGCATTTTAAATCTGTAAGCCTGTTTATTTCTACATTAAGCTGGCAAGTTTTAAATAATTAACTGATCGGCATAAAAAAATTCGAGTCAACGGATTCAACAACGTACCACGACTTCATTGAAACAATAGCTGTATTTCAAGGCACATTAATTTTACAGGTAATAGCAGTTCTAAAACAACTACAACAATAAGTAAACAACATGTATTTGGTTTTTGTAAAATATATTTTCAGATGTTTAATCAACTGACGCACAGTGGTTTGAAAACGATTTTTTTTTTTACAAAATTCGGTATCTTATGAACCACTAAATATTTATCAATGAAATTTTACAGAGGCAGAGCAGAGGTGTTTCTCAGTGAATCTACGATAGTCAGGCTCCTAGGGTGAAGGAGGGCTTCTGCGTAGGGCTCCAAATTTAGGTACCTCGGACATATAACTTTTTGAAAATGTCATAAAAAGTTTATTTTTAACTCAAATGTTAAGATTTTTTAAATTTAATCAGATCTTGAAAATATCTATAAAATATGCTTAAATGCGCAAAGTTAATTTTTTCCAATCTTAACTTAGTATCAAGGCGAATAAATTTTAAGGTGATAGCGATGGTGAATTCAGTCATTTTAGCCGGTATTCTAACTGTCAAACTCCATATATAAAAAATCTTTAAAAGAGTTAGATAATTTTTTTTATATGGAGTTTGACAGTAAGAATACCGGCGAAAATGAATGAATTTGCTATCACCTTAAATTTAATTCGCCTTGCTTAGTATTTTTGGCGTAGTACGCTTATTAATTATCGGATTATTACTTTACGACGTTTGCAATATTCTTAATAAAAATAAAAAAAACAAGTTAAAAGTTATGTTCTGATAGCGCTTTTTTTGGTTTTTACATATAAAATGCGCAAAAAAATCATGAGGAGATGAGGCCTACAATTTTTAAATAAAATTCAGTTTCAAAAAGTGTGTGAAACTTGTTTGTTTTATGAAAATTTTATATATATTTTCACAACACACACTGTAAGAAATAAATTTTTGTAGGAAAAAAATAATAAGTGTAAACAAAATTTGATATCTGAAAACGTAAACAAGAAAGCAGCTGATCAACTGCCACTACCTAGTATATTGATGTGCCTTGGTTGTATTTGAAAAAAAAAACTAATATTTAGTGAGTGAATTTTTTCGTAAACTTTCGATCCTTTGTGACTTTATTTTAAATAAAGTTGAAATTTTCAATATAATTTTGTTTTTCTATAAAATTTAAATATTATGGTGTAGTTTAATATTTTTTGGTGACTTTCAACTTGGTAGGCGCATCAAATGATTTTATTGTTATTTTTTTTTTTTAAGTATGAAAACCCAAAAATTCATTTCTAAGATACCCTTCATCAGAAACTAATATGCTGATTTACAAAGCGCGAAATTAAGCAAGAATACTCATCTGCTTTTAGCGTGTAAAAGTTATTTTCAAAATATAATTTTTTTTATTTAAAAAAATTTCTTTTTTAAACACAACTGAAACTAAAATATATTTAACAGCAAAAGCTTTAAATATTAATTTTTAAAAAAGCTTTTATGCTTTTAAGGTTTTTAGATTATATTAAACACGACGAAATTTTACAAGTGTAACTGTAAGCCCAGCAGCTATTTTTTTCTGAAAACAAAATTTAAATAATTTTTAAAAACTCAAAAGGATTTTAAATTTATTAAAAAAAATTTTTTTCTTAAATTTGATTGCAAATTTATGGACTTAGTTTCTTTGTTCTTTAGTCTGCTTTTTTTTTTTTGACATAAACAGTCTAGCAAGAAACAATGATTTCGCCCTGCATATACCTCGTAAAATATGACTTGGTATATTGGATTATTTCAAACAAACACTTATTATTAGGCAAGTCAATCAATTTTATAGAAAAGTAACATTTCTTTTCATAATCCATTTATTCGCTACTTTTTTTATCTTCCAATATTTTCAAGCCCTAAGCAAGATATTGAATGACCATTCTTTACATTTGAAAACAAATAAAGTGCCGTAAAGCCAAATATAGAGATCAGTAAAAAAATATTAACTACGTATAGTACATATAATTTAATTTTTATTCTTCTGGATACGGAAAATTCAAACACATTATACTTGGGATTATTTCATTAGCATTGAAATTTCATTGACATTATTCGAAATAATTACAATGTAAAAAATGTAATTATCATTAAATGTTAATGATTTTGTTTATATTATAATTGTTTTTTTCTAATGGATGAGATCGTTTTGATGATTACAGAAATTATGCATAAAAAAAGAAATCTTAACTATTTGTAGATAGATCTAAATACGAGTATATTTCGAAATCTTATTAATATATAAAAATTTTAAGGAAGATCTAAAGTCACCACAAGGCAGCAGTTTTTATTACAGCAGAAAGGTATTAATGTTTACGTTCTCATATTGTCTTACTTTTCCTAAGAATAAAAACATACATATATATTTCGAAAAAAATTTATGATAAGAATGCCATTTTAAAATAATGCTCTAATATAATTTAGAGTATTTATTTAGTATGCGAGGACAATAAATGACGTTTAATAATGGTAATGCTTTGAAACCATGAAATTATTAGTCAATGTTTTAAACTAATTATCAATGAAACGTTTTCATTAAAAAGCATTACCATCATTGAAAGTAATGCTAAAAAGCATTACCATTGTTAAAAATAATACTAAAAAACATTAGCATTATTTATCATTCAATGCTAATGAAGTTAGCAATTAATTATTCTATCTAATTAATTACTTTCATGTTTAATACACATCATAATAAAAAATTCTAAATAATATTTAGTTCAAAATTATTACAATTATTTTTTTTTTATTTCACAATGGCAAAACGTATGGTATTTCAGAAAGAAAAGGCATGCAGAAAGAATGAAAAGGAAAGTAATAAATCAAGAGAAAAGAGGAAAACGAAGACCTGTGGCTGGATTAAATGGTTTGAATCATGTAATTCATTATATACTCATTCCTCCAACTTGTTTTCATCAATTTCATTTTATCAATTAACATTAAAATTTTATATTGAATTTCCTTTTTTTCGAATAACTGTTTCATTTATTCAGTTCTTTTAATCTAATCCAGTCAGTCAGCACAACTGAAACAGTTCAATTGGCAACTAATGCTGTTGTCATAACGAATTTTTTCTTTGTGTAAAATTCATAACATTGATTGTTGTTTTATATTCTTAGATAAAAAAAATTTATCAGGATCTCTTCACAGGAGCTATAAAAAAGCTACTTAACCAGTTGAACTATATTGTAGTTCTTCGCCACTGTATGCAAATGCGACATAACTGTTAGCAAGGCTCTTTTCTTATATATTGTGTCCTTAGTTAAATTGTTCAGATACTTTAACAAGTCTTTCAGTGATTATCATCGTCCTAAAGGAAATTTATTAATGGAAGTATTTAGTTTTAGATACTGAAGCAAAATTACCACTAAGTTCGCCTAAATTTTGTGATTTTCTAGTTTAATTAAAAGGTTGATATTCTTACTTTTCAGAATAGGAAAACATAATTACGATTTTTTAAAACCTACTTCGAGTTCTTCTAATATGATTTTAAAAAGACATATTGACATTCCCTCGTATTTCATATTTTTGTACATTAAAAAATATTCCACTGAGTTTAGAACGAAAAAAGCCGCTATACTTTTTTAATTTATTTTGTATGTTTCACATTTGCTCAGGGTTATCAAATTCACATCCACTCAAACATTCAGTTTTAAATAGTACCTGCACTATGATTGGATTGCATATGCAAAATACATTCTATAAATGACTTTATGTGTCAGTGTCTGTAAAAAAAATAAGTCGGTCAATGTAGATTGATGTTTATCAACTTATTTTACACGTAAAACGACAATGACAACAAGAACAAGAAGAAAATATTTATGGCGCAAAGGGTTAGTGGAATCGTTAGTAAACGAAACTGAAAGAAGTAATTTGATGAAATAATAATAATAATAAAAACAAAAAGTAAACGACCATTTATTTACTCACCACCAGAAAATTTATTCTCAAAAATATTTTATGCACGTTCTAACTCATAAAAATCTGAAAATATGTATAAAAAAGCAACCCTGAAATTTAAGCGATGGTTAATGTGCGGAGAGTGCACTCATACGATACATACGCTTTTGTTTAATCAGCTGTTTTATTAATGAAAGAAAAAAGCTTTTTGAAAATGTTTATGTTTATTAAAGCTATTTTCTTTGTTGTTCTTTGTACATGTATGATGACTCTCTGGGGAGAATTATGGCCTAAAGCTAAAGAGAGCCATATAATAATTTCCTAAAGGGATGACAAAGAGCAAAATTCACAACCAGTTCTTCTGGCTCTGTGACTAATTTCAAGGCATATTATTATTTATGAGAAATAACATTTCTAAACTCAACCCCCCCAAAAAAAAAACATTAAACACAATTAAAAACATTCAGACAACAAAACAAAATTTAAATAAACGAAAAGAAAAACAAGCATGAAAAAAAAAACTTATACGAGGGTCAGACAACCTTCACAAATTTTGCAAAGTGACACTTCTATTTCTGGTTATTTTTAAAATTCCATATCATTATTATAAAAATTTCTTTAATAAAAAATTATTACTAATATTAAAGAAAGATTAAAGATTAATGTCATTTAACTATGTAATTGGGTATTTTTTACAAGAAAACTTATTTAAAACTTGTGTAAACTTTTGCTCAGAAAATTTTGGCCACAATTTTCGAAATGTATATTACATTTTTTAACATAAAATGCACATACATTTTTAACAATTTTTATGTAAACATTAATAATTCTTAGTGACGTTTAAACGTTGAAATGTCTCTTTAATGGCTTGCTATTGTCTTCAAACCGTAACAATGAAATTCAATAAATATTAACCTTAAAATTAGTTAAATAAATAAATATTTTAACAAAGACATCAAACTGAAAATTCTTAAAATCGCCTAAAGCTCTAAATATTACAAAAACAGTATAAAACCAGAACAAATTAAATCTACAAAACATGTTTATAGCCTTCATAAAAAGAAAACTTTTGAACCTGGAAATTCATATTGAGTTGAAATTTTACCAAAAATTCTTCAAAGGAAATTTAGCTCAAAATAGAAATTTCCCGAAGCACCAAAAATTCGTCAATTATTTAAAAGCTTATAATTAAAATTGAAATGTATGTAAATAACTAGCTTATAGTACACGGCGTTACCTTGGTCTGATTTAAGGGCCTTTCTAGGCATTTTATAATATGTTATAGCCGTTTTTGCTATGGGGCTGTACTCCAAACATGTGAGAAATCTATTAAATCACTATTGATCTTATAGATCAGGATATATCTATAATTTAAATATGTTTGGAATATGATTTTGTTACGATCTCTTATGATTCACAAAATTGCACAATTGACCTCTCCCAACAACGTAAATGCGTGTTTTTCTCCCATCTAGATCCTAGTTCTGGAAACATATATAGATGAGGCCCTATGTATGTTTCCAATTTCATTATAATCAATTAGCCGAGACTTTGTTATCTTTGATTCATAAAAATTTGATGCATAAAAATGCTCGCTTCCCCTTTTTTCCTCTCCTGGTCCGCTATTTTAAAATATTTTTTACCATGAGGACAATTATCTACTCGTCATTAAAATCAGTTTATGGATGACGCAAGCACAAACAAACAAACTAACTTTTTATTAAAATTAAATAAAAATTTATCCAAAATGGAATTTATAATAAATAGAGAATTAAAAAAACAGATAACATAATAAATAGCATTTTACCTAAAAATCGAATATTCGGAAAAACATAAAAATAAAGATTTGTTTTTTACAAAACGAAAAAAATCGATTTTTCACTATTACTATTTTATAAAAAAAGATGTAGCAAATACCAAAAAAGTCAACATGTTATGAGTGATTGGCCTCGACCTTCCTTTGGGAGGGATGATTATCCCTTCCATGCTTAGTACTGTATCCCTCGTAATCATTTTGTTTAATTTGTTTATCTAAAAATTACTGGCTCTCGAATGCTAGTAACTTATCAAACTTTTTTCTCGTCATTTAGTCGATAGAACCTTAATCGGATTACACAAATTCGATTTAGACATGTTTACATCCAACTCACAACAACATGTACCAGTAACACAAATAAAAACGTAAAAAATAGGTAAATAACTAATAATAAAATAACTTAAGTTCTTGAAAATATGAATTAATTTAGAAACAAAAATAATACTTTTTTAAAATAAAAAAATATATATTGAACGCCAGCAAACCTTTTATTAATTTATTAATTTAATTATCATTTTGCTTACAAATGATATTGTTTATTTAATTTAAGTGCTTTTGTGTTTACCCTCGTATTTTGGTTTAACAACTAAAAACATACTCTGTATCTTTAAAATGTGTTAAAGTTTTAAAGGTTGTGAAAAAGATAAAAGAGCTTTCAGTCGAACTCATCCACATTATTGTTTTTATTTTTATTACAATTAATATTTGTCTCTCTCTTTCTCACACACACACACATAGCCTATCTCACGTTAAACCAGTTATGAAAGAACGACTTTACTGACTATATGGATACACAAAGTGTAAAGGTTTAATTTCATAATAATTTCCTAACTAACTGGTTAACTAGCTGAAGGGGGCCTTTAAACTAAATATACCAGACTAATTTTTTTTAATTCTCAAATGCGTTTAAGGTATATATTTAAAAAGAAAACTTTATACGAGTATATACGCATGCAGATAAATATTTAAGATTTTTCGGAAAATAAAAACATTTTTCGTTTTATTTCTGCCAGCTGAAACTATTAATAGAGCTTCAGTAATTTTTATCCAAAAAACATAATTATGTAATAAAATGGAAAATGTTCTTAAAAATAGAAAACCTCAATTTATCATATAGTAAAGTTTTTTAGTTAATGTTCAATACTAAATAATGAAAAAATCAAGATTTTTAGTCGCGGTCAAAAACCATTGATGGATAAGAAAAACTGAATGATGAACTAATCTAAAAATAAGACTTAAAATTTAAAAAGAACGTTTTGTAACGATATAGTTACTTCTTCGTAATATTTACTATAACACTCACATATCTGTGTAAAATTCGGCAATTTATCTCACTTTTTTAAGTTTTTTATTTTCCTAAAAAAGGTACAAATACGAAACAAGAAGTAAAAGTGCTATATACGAGTACACATATGCCGAATCTTATATACCCTTCACTACTATGTAAATCTAGTCTAGAGAAGTAACTCCGATCAAAAAAGTAAATATTGGGATGACAGAGAATGAAAAATAAGAAAATATTTGGTACTGCATATATATAATTTTACATGAAAATGCCATCCGATCTTAATGGATTAAGCATTTTTTAAAAAGCTTTACAATGATACCCATATTGATATTTTAAAAAATTTGAAAATTTTACAGCCAAGTGACTCAGAAAATATCGCGCCAAATTTTTCACTTGATGTTTTTTTTCTTACTTTTTAATTATTTATCGCCTCATATATTTATTCTTTTGATTGGAGTTACTTTATTGTTCCAAATGACATGAAAAAATTATAGGTATCGTGTTTTGCCTGCTGATCTCCAATAGCACCTCTTTCGACACTATATCTGATCAATTGACATATTTATTTATTTACTTTTTTTTATGAAGTCAAAATTGGACGGACATCGCTTAATCGACTTCGCTGTGCATAAGAAGTCAGAATATATAAACTTTATGGGATCCGAAATGAATATTGTAATAATTACACAAGGAATGACAAACTTAGATATACCCTTTTTCTGCTTTTTGTAGTGAAGGGTATAAAAATCGTTTTTTTTTTTTTTTGTTGCCAAAATTTTCGTTACAGTTTCTTCGAATACTTTTTATTCAAAATTATAAATCTTAAAATTCCAAAATTGAAAATCGATTAGTTAAATAATCTTTATTGGAATGATATTGAATAGAATAATAATCCCCCATCTAAAACAATTATTTTTGAAATTCTTGTATTTATTTGCTTAGCTAAATTTAAAATCTATCTGGGACAGTTCTACATATGTAAGTATAGCTATCTATCAACTAAAGAAAGGTCACAGCCAACGAACTCATGTAACACTTACCTCAATGCAAAAAATATTTTACAGAATAAAGTAGCATGTGTTTGTTCTTATCGGCGCGGCGCACAAAAAAATAAATATATAACAAAAACAATTTTTTGTATTTTTGGCTGCAAGGTCGTTGTCAGCATTTTCTGTGCTGAAAACTATAAAAGTAAAAATTACAAGAACAGAAACAAAACAAAAAGATCAGTAGCATTTTTAAAACAAAAATTTTGTGAGAATATTTTATATTGACGAAATTGTTTTGAGGCAAAAATTAACCGGAATCATTGATAAAATTTGAATTAAAGCATACGGATCTAGATTATTAAACCTTCTCATTAGGACGATGATTTAAATCATTATATTCCATAATTCTAAACTAATACTTGGGTGGATTTTTGCTTGATACGTCTTCCAATCTCCTAATTTTTTTCGGGTACCAGTTTTTTATCAAAGCAATAATAGTAATAAACGATACAAAACCTGAATCTCATTCAAATATAGATAAGCTAAATTTCAAAAATTAAAGTTCTTTTAAATATTCGTAAAAGTTCAGATTTCAATACTTTGACTCAAGTTTTAATCTGATAGTAAACTTTGCATCGATTAAAACAGTGCCACAACCATTGCGTGTTTTTAAGGCAGAAGTAACAATGTTTACATATGGTTGAGAGGATCATATCCACATCCCATACTAAGAGGCCACTGTGTCAATAGACCTCGGGTGCTTAACATTCTACTCGATGTTTTGATTAACTTTATTATCCGAGGGGGGTAGTAAATAACCCAAGCAGAATACCTGCAACTATTTCCCATGGTACCAATAATAGAACTTGAATATCGTTACATTCGTGTTTAAGGTCGTTGCAAACCTCGCAGACTTGGTACACGCAAGCAATAACGTCAAGAATGTTAAAATCTCAAAACCAAAGAAAAATCTGAAAAAGGACAAGAAAGAAAAAATTCTTACGATATTTTGGTAAAGATTTGCTTTTTTACAGGTTTTTGGAAAGCACATCTTAATGTTCGAATGATTTTATTAAAATAATTGTTTATTAGTTCGAAAAAATATTCTAGCAACGAATTAATTTTGTATAAAAAATCCTCAAAAGATTCTTTAAGTAGAAAAACGTACCTAAAAAGATACCGTTTAATTTGAATTTTGAGCAGGGGTTTTATTTATCCGTATATCTTATATCTATTCTTACCAAATTCATTTGCGTGATGTGAAGTTAGCACAGGCGCTCCTTATGTTTTGTTTTCTCTAGCGGAAGTGACATAGCTCGATAAACCTATTCTTGTGGGAATTCCAGGGTCAGGACCGTTCCTATTTTTAACAGATCAGATGACTTTGAGCAGATCGTTAAAATTCATTGAAGCTATTTTTCACAGTTATAGAAAAACAGACCACTCTGAACCCTGCCGCTGTGCAATGGCATATTCTAAATAAAAAAGCAAAACGAATTTTAATTAAAACAGAATTTCGTTAACGAGAGCTCCAAAGTTCCTCCTCATACTTCGGTAACCGATATTATTTTAGCCTCAAAAAACGTAGGAAAACAAGTAAGAGTGCTATATTCGGCTATACCGAATCTACGTAAATCAAGAAAGCAAATATTGGGGTGACCGAGACTTAAAAAATAAGAAAAAAATTGGTACTGCATATATATAGCTTTATATAAAAATACCATCGGCTTTTAATGGGTTACGCATTTTTAAAAAATTTTTTGTATTTCCTTAAAGATCTCTTTAAAACCTTTAAAACGATACCCATATTGATATTTTAAGAAATTTGAACATTTTAAACGCCCGTAGCTCGGGAAATATAGAAATTACAAAAATATTGCAGAAATTACAAAAGGACTGTCAAACTTAGATATACCCGTTTTCCACTTTTTGTTGTGAAGTGTATGAAAAGGCCCCTTTTATTAAGCGCTAACACACTGTTTCGCCCATGTTTCACACGACCTACACACAGCACTTAACACAATATTTAACCATGTGTTCTCAATAATATTTTGGTTCAGCGATGCTCAATTCTTTACTCTGTGCCCATATGTAAGTGCGCATTAACAATCTATCCAAGTAACAGAGCACAAAATAGAAACAACACACCAATAAAGCAACGAAGAGCAGAAAAAAACTCACTGGCAAATAACCAGACCAGACCAGACCGACCACTATCAAATTAAACTAACAACGAAATACACGTAGCAAACGTTTCATTTTCAACGTACGGACGTACATAAATAGTTGTAAATGTTTAGACAACAAAAAAAAGCTAAACAAATTTTTCATTTTCATTTGTATTGTTTTCTTTGTTTGAACAACAAAAAATTGGTTCTTTCGAAAAATTAAAAAACTTTTGAAAATTTAGTGCGCAATTGAATGAAAAATTAGAAAAAAAAAACCAAAATAAAAACATTAAAAATATTAAAAACTTAAAGCAAAATAAAATATTAATAATTACATCTAGATGCAAAAGATTTAAATTGAAAATAACTGGAAAATCTTATAACAACAAAAACAATAAAAGTGCAATTGAAACTGGAAAATAAATTGTTGAAAAATTACATCACTCGGACTGCACTCGAAAGCCAGCAAGACGAAAAAATTCAGCAGCCAAGACGAAGAGAACGGTTGTTGGATGCTACAAAGGAACGAACGAAAGGAGGAAAGAACTACAGCTAAATTTTAAAAAGAACAACGTTTATTTCACATACATTTTTCTGTGAGCGTTTAGAACAACCTGTGCAGTGGCATAACGGAAATTTTAAATTTGTCATCAACAATACAACAGATACAGCAGCAACTGTCCAGCATCAATAAAAGCAGATTTATCATCACCTTTAAAATTAGCTGACCTCACAAGCGATTCAGAAAATATTGGCTAATTTATTGCAATTGTTTAAATTGTACTCTTCCTTGTACTGCCCCGCATATTAATAACACTATAATAAAAATTTTCAAGCAACGCATGCCTCACGTTTTAAAGGAACAACAACATCTCGACATAAAAAACGTAAAATCATTAAAAAAAAAACAATAACAAAACAAAGTAAAATATAAACAAACTCAAAAGCATAAGAGAAAAACAGTAAAAAAGTCTTGTGGAAAACTTTTACAAACAAAAGCCTTTTAGAAAAAAAAAAAACAATACGAAGCTTGTAAGCAAAACAAAGCAGAGAATGTAATTGAATCCAATTATCGATTTTCCATAACATGTTTCAGCGAATTAGTCAACCGTTTAACAAAGACATTTCAATGTAAATGTTAAGAAAAAAGTCTATTCTTTCAATACAAATACCACGACAAATACAACGAAAAAAGAAATCTTCAAATCAAATAAAACCAGTAATTAATAACAATCACTTTATCCGCCTCCAATTAAAGCTTTATAAGGCAACAAAGTTAACAACACTTTTGACAAGGAACTGTCAGATTATCATCGCTCTAGTAGAAGTCAGTGGGCCTAGAAAGCCTGCAATATGCCGTCTTTATTAGAAGCTATAGAACGTAAATATTTCTCTGATTGTGATTACGATGCGGAAGCCAATCAAGCAATTGCCAAACACAAAGACAAAGAGGCAACGTCTACATCTACGATGCCATCATCGTCAGCATCGGGTGAACGTTTAATTTCCATTTTTATACCAAGACTGCCGCCTCTACTTTGTGTGCCCGAACTGTTAGTGCTAAATGACTGTGACATTGATTGTGCTGGCGATTTTGACAGTATCAAAGACAAATGCAAAAGGGTACGTGAACTAGATTTGGCCCAAAATAAGCTGCAAGATTGGCAAGAAGTTTTTCACATTGTAGAACACATGCCACGCATTGAGTTTCTCAATCTAAGCAAGAACACTCTGTCGAGGCCCCTATCTAAATTGTATATACCACCCATAACCAATCTCAGAGGCATTGTGTTGAATGGAACGTATCTAAATTGGGATAGCATTAATGTCTTACTGCACAATCTGCCCGTTTTGGAGGAGCTACACTTAAGTTTAAACGATTATGATGAAGTGCTATTAGATACTAATGATTTGCCATTACAATCACATTGTCCCGCCGCCTGTTGCTGTCAGCAGCAGCAGCATAATGAAGCCAAACGCTGTGATACGTTAAACACTTGCTGTTGTTCACCAACCATAAAAAAATACAAAAAAATTGAGCCGCATAAAGCTTTAAAAACTTTACATTTCACCGGTAATCCCGTTGAAAAATGGCCAGAAATATGTCGTTTGGGTAGAATATTTCCCCAAATGGAAAACTTGGTGCTTGCCGATTGTCCCATAAGAGCTATAGAATTTAGTGACACCAACACTGCAAAAATAACGCCCATTAAGAAAACCCAAAATGATAATATAGAAGAAAACGAGGATACTTCGCCTAAAGAGGAGGACTTGCCACAACGCCACTTTCCCAATTTGTTATTCCTTAATCTCAGCTATGCCTCCATTAATACTTGGGATGATATAGATCGTCTGGCAACATTTCCTAAGCTGAAAAATTTACGTGTTAAAAACTGGCCACTCTGGGAACGTCTAGAATGTACCGAACACGAACGCCGTCAATTGCTTATAGCCCGCTTACCTAACGTTGCCATTTTAAATGGTGGCGGTATTATCACTGCCGATGAGCGAGAAGATGCCGAAAGAGCCTTTATACGCCACTATATGGATAAGCCTGAGCATGAGAGACCTTTACGTTATGCCCAACTGGTAGCTAAACATGGCCAACTTGATCCTCTGGTCAATGTTAATCTTAAGCCCGATAAACGTGTTAAAATTCTTTTAACCTTTCAAGACAAAACCGAGTCACGCTTGGTAGATATATACCGCACTGTTGCCGATCTCAAGTTGAAATTGGAAAAGATTGTCGGCCTGCCAGCCAATAAGATGCGTTTATACTATTTGGATCAGGACTACAAGGAATTCGGTCCCGAGGAAATGCGCTTCCCCAATAAATTATTATACAGTTACAACATACAGGCCGGTGATGAAATCATCGTTGATGTTAAAAAGTAAAAATATTCTTATGAAGTATAAATTTTTATTTATTATTCTTACACAAATTGCATATTACAATAAAAACTATTCTAATAGTAATTCTAATGTATTCTATTCTGTTGTAACGTATGTATGTAATGTCCTCGTATTGTACACTCACTACTGTATGTATATTTTCTTACATGTATTTTAGCTTTTAATTATTAATATTTTAATAAATTTTTCATTATATGACACGTGTAAATAACAATTTTTAAACAAATAATAATGAATTGTAAATAAGTAATTGAAATAAAATTTGACAACAATTGATTAACAAATAAAACGCAATGAATTTAACGAGAAGAAATTCCCCCACACTGTAGTTCAATTTGTATTTAAGTATATTCGCAGTTATTGATGATAAACGCATGATCTTGAAACTGAAATTTATTTTTGAAGAAATAAAATTTTTTTTATTGTTTCGCATACGACGTCAGTTTAAAAATTATATGAAATAATTAGTTGACAAGGAAACCGATAAGCAAATTTTCGTAAATATGTATATTGATCATAAATAAATAAGAAAAACAAAATAAGCTTCATCAAAGGCTTCTAGGATTATAATTCGAAAGTTTATAAAAATTGTACAGATATCCCCAAGGTGCATTAAATACTAGGTGGCCGCACGGCTACAAAATCAAAAACCTAATGTCATTTTTTGTTGTAACAGTTAGTTTCTTTCTCCTACATGTGCAGCAATATTTTGGTTTTGAAACTTAATTTTAAATTCTTTTTCTTTTTCAAATTATTTGTAAATTTTTTTATTTTTAAAATTATTTTAGAATTTTGACAACAACGTCGAACATAAACAAAAATCAGCTGGGCTATTAAGACCTGTAATTTAATGCGCCTTGAGATTTCCTGAAACTAAATATATACAGTGACACGCAAAACTAACGACACATTAAGATGATTTTTAACTGACTTCAGAAAAAAACAAAAAAGATACGAAGAAAAAAAGAATGAAACAGGATGAAGTGTTATAGAAAACACAATACATTCTTCTTCTCTTTGGAGTTAAAAAATCTAATTCGTGGACAAATTCAACCCTGAACTAATACTATAATTTCACTCTGATAATTCTTCATTTAACGTTATATTTATTTTATTTAATTTAATTTTTTTCAAGCTTTCGATCTCTGAAAAATTGTTTTTGTAATTAAATAAATACAAATAATTTTATTCTACGCAATTTTTATATTGCATGGTGTTATAGGTACCACAGCAGGTTACAGCTCATTGAAAATAATTAAATATTACATTTATATTATTGGCAAAAAAATATATTACTTTTTATTTTATTGCGCAAAGTTTTTTTGAGCTTTTACTTTTAAAAGCTCTCTTTTTATATGTTTGAAGCAAAAATATCATGTTCAATTAAATAAAAAAAAACGATAAGCACAACTAAAGCACATACCGACACAATGCCATTTAATAATGTGTATTTAAATTTTCAAAATATATTTATAAATAAATAAATTAGCCAGTGATCAGCGTTACCGTTTGTCGACTTTTTGTAAGACTTTTTTTAACTCATTTTGTGCCTTTGCATGTTCTGACAATCCCAATTCACTTGAGAGTTGCGATGTAAGGTTTAATCGCAGGAAAAGTGTTCTGCAGTTCACAATCGCAAAAAATTTTAAGACTTTAAATCGGTAGCGCATACTAAAGTGAAGTTATGAATTTTACTTTAAATAACAATAAAACTATAATAAAAACTAAACGAATATGTCTTCTTTTATTTTTAACAAAAACTACTTTTATTTTTACACAATTAAAGTCGTAAATAATTAAAATGTTCTTTGTTTTATCGATTGCTTGTTTTATTTATTTCGTTAGAGCTCTACCGATTTTATAAAAACAGCTGTTTTACTTGATGGTCGAAAATGTATTTATCACATTGATTGTCAAGGCACTTTTAACAAAAAAGATGCTGGGGGCCACAGTATTTATAGGAAAGACTAAAGTGAAATTGTCGTCCTTTATTTCATCCACAATGGTTGAATAAAATCAAAATAATGTCGAACAAGCACTAATTGATGTTCTTGAACAACCGTCAAACAAGGCCTCAAGTTCAGTTTTTTTCTTACTGTGTATAATAAAATCAATTTGTTTTTCAAAAACAAATTTTTTTCAATTAGTTTTTGAGCTGCGCCGAAACCATTATTACAGAGATATCATTGGTGCCATACATCATGTTATTGCAATAAAACTCTATTTATCGTCGGTCACTATAGTGTGAGAATTAAAATGCGCCGAATTATCTCAACCTTTATCTCTTGAATTGTTGCTGGCTTATCAACGTACACCTTTTCTTTCAAATAACCCTAAAGAAAGAAGTCCACCGGTGTCAAATCACATGATCTTGGCGCCCAATTGACATCGCCAACACGTGAGATAACACGACCATTAAATTTGTCGCTGTAAAGAGCCGTTGTTTCGCTAGCTGTATGGCAAGTGGCACCTTCCTGTTGAAACTACATATCGGTCGCATCCATATCGGGCCATTAAAAAGTTCGTTCTCATCACGATTCTTGGGCACGACGACGATTTGAGGTGGACGGCTCTTCAGCCACAATATCGCGAACAGCAGTTAGTCCGAAATTGAGAAATGTCAAATTAAATGCAGAAAAAACTTGACGTTTAGGTGGTGTTATATTACAATGCTGGGCTAACTGGAACATTATTTTAATCGTACAGATGCATCTGCATCAGTTGGTCAATCAGCTTTTATACACTCATGTTGATACATGCTTTACAGATTCGTCTAACCAAATTAATATTGATATGAATACTACTCGTATTCTTATTTACAAAGTTAGTTGGTTAAATAGATGATGTTTACAATGTATACAACCTAAGGTAGATAGATGCGAAGAATGCTGATGAAGGACTTAGCGATCCACAAAGTGCAGCATTACAATCTGCTAGAATCCTAATTTTCTTGTTTTCTTTGGAAAATGTCTTCATATAAAATAATTTCTTTCTAAAAAGATTTTTAGAAATTTAAATAAAGAAACTAAAGTGAAAATTAATTTGTATTCATTTAAGTGAAAAACTTTAAACTTAGACGTCTATTTTTTAAATAAAAATCTGTTAAATATTTTACGAAAATGAGACTTTTGGCGCTAAAAATACAAATTTCAAACCCGTATCATCTGTGAACTAGACGTCCCATAGTTTAAATAAAAGAATATGAAAAATGTGTCAAAATAAGGTTTTTCATATAATAAAATGACTCTAAAAATGTATGTTTAAACCCATTTTATTCGTAAACTAGATATACATCCTTTAATTTAAATAGCGAATTTCGTTGATCACTTGAAAAATTCACTAATACAAGATTTTCGGCCCGTTTGATTTGTAAAATTTTCATAGTTTAACTTGAAAATAAATTGCTATTGCTTTCAAATAAACTTATTTTATAAAATGAAAAAATTTTTTATCAATAAAAATTCATTAATATTTCAGATACGACACGCTACATTTAAAAGGAGAATGGATAATAAAAATAGGTAAACGAGCTGTATTTTACATGTACTGGCTTTCAGACTTTAACTTGCTTTAAAAATTTCGATCCATTTACAGAAAAAAATGCTAGTTTTTTATTAAAATATTTATGTATCTCTTTTGTTCATAAAGTTCATTAAGTTAAAAGCTTACAATTCAAAAATAAAATGTAGATATAAAAATGTATATTTTATTATAATATTTTCACAGAAGATGTAGTTATAACTATAGGCGCTATAACAACAAAAACTAAAAGTTAAAGAGTGTGTTAAAAATGACGTGATACTCATAAAAACATTGTAAATTTTGAACTTTAACAGTCAGTAAAATAATGTGCGCTATAGCAACAAGTAAAAAATAAAACCTTATTTTAAAGGGTGTCCTAAGGTTAACATGACTATCGATGATATGATGGCTTTAGTTTTCAAACCTTAGTCGACGGTCTTTTAGAATTCACAAAAAGTATGTACAAATATGTCTGCTATAAAAATAAATTGTATACAATAAATTAAGATATTAATGGGTGTTGCCCATGAATAAATATGGCCTTATTTTTTAAGGCGCTATAAGAAGACGCTTTAAATTTGTACAAAGGATGTACTGCCTTGTCTGCTATAAGAATAAGAGTTATGAACTGTGATAGGCTGAGGCTATAATAATACGCAGGGTTTGTATTGCCAAGTCGCTATAAAAAATATATAACAAGTAAGAGCGCTTTATTCGGCTATACCTAATCTGTTATACCCCTCACCATCTTAATGAAATAACTCCAGTCAAAAAAGCAAATATTGAGGTGACAGAGAATAAAAAACTAAGAAAAAAATTTAATACTACATAAACATACATGAAAATGTCATCGGCTTTTAATGGGTTAAGCATTTTTAAAAATTTACAGTATATCCTTTAAGATTTCATCAAAAGCTTTTAAATGATACCCATATTGATAATTTTAAAAATTTTAAAATTTCGGAAGCCCGTAATCCGGAAAATATGGGCCAGCGTCTATTTTTTCGCAACATGTTTTTCTTATTTTTTAATTCTCTATCGCACCATATATTTGTTTTTTTTTTTTATTTGAGTTACTTTATGGTTCAGATATAGTGTCTAAAGAGGTCCATGTCCTTCGAGACAGCAGGCAAAGCATCACGCCTACCTCTAATTTTTTCATATCATTTGAAACAATTAAGTAACTCCAATCTAAAAAATAAGTATACAGGGCGATACAGAATTAAAAAATAAGAAAACAACATCAAGTGAAAAAATTGGCGCACTCCCATATTTTCCGAGTTATGGGGTTCTGAAATATTCATATTTTTTTTAAATATCAATATGGGTATCGTTTTAAAGCTTTTGAGGAAATCTCTAAGGTATTGCTTATTTTTTTTTTTTAAATTCTGAACCCATTAAGAGCCGATCTCATTTTTATGTAAAATTATATATATGCAGTACCAAATTTTTTTTATTCTTTTTCATCCCCATATTTTCTCTTTTGTTTGGAGTTACTTCACTAAACTAGATTTAAATAGCTGGTGAAGGGTATATAAGACTCGACATAGCCGAATATAGCACTCTTACCTGTTTTTTTATTTTTATAAAGTAAAAATTTATCATCGTGCTAATTGGTATCTGTAATAAGTAGCACCTTAAAATTTTGTATAATGTAGCGAAACCACGGCTGGATTGGAAATATGGGCGTAGTACCTCCCACACAAAGTGCAAAATTATATCTGCGTAGCTGGAGCGCTATAATAGGAAAAATCTTAAGCTTTGCACAAGTAACCTTAATATTAGTGTTGAAGTGTAAAAGTCTGGCAAAACACAGACTTAATTACAATATGAAAAAATCGAATATCAAAAATTCTTCTTATGGTGAATAGTCATTAAAAAAAACTTCAGCGCACACAGAGTGACTGATTGTTAGAGTTCCCAAAGACGGACAAGAAAAAAGCCGGCAAAGGCTAACAAATTAACTTCTACCTTAACTTATGCTTCAGTCAAATGATATTGGAAAGGTGCTTATATTGTATTTACATTCTTCTTTAACCGACTTCAAAAAATAGGAGGTTATCAATTCGTATGAATGTTTTTTAATGTTTGTGCTTGCAGAACCCAATCATTTCTGTACCAATTTTGAAAATTTGTATTTGAAAGGTTATGCTTACAATCTGTAAGTTTTAAAAACAGATCATGATCCTAAAAATTAAAGGGTGTCCCCATACAAAATACCGCTAAGGGCGCCACTTTACAATTAAAAAAAACTGTGTATCATTACAACTCCTAACAGCATCATACAAAAATAAATCTAAAAATTAAAGGGTGTCCCCATAGGTGAAGTAAATTGGCCTATATGGGCGTATCTTTTAAAACGTTGTAGACAAACGCTTGAAAATTATATAGAATATCAATTACAATGACGATCATATAATAACAAGAATGAATATTTAAAATTATGAGTTAAAGGGTTCCCCAATAGTTCATTAAATTAGATGTTATTATTAAAAAGTTGTAGACAAAGGGTTAAAATTTACAAAGAACATGAATTGCTTACGCTGTCATAACAACAAGTATAAAATTTGGAAATTAAAGGGTGTCCCAATAGCAAATGTTGCTTGATTTATACTGTCCAAATTTTGAACCGTTATAGATATACAGCTGAAATTTACAAGGAACCTCTATTGCTATGTTCGCTATAACACCAAGTATACAATTATATTTGGAAATTAAAGGGTGCCCCTATATTTGATGTAATTTGCTGCATATGGCCAAACTGTAAGAAACAACAAGTAAGAAATTTGGATTTGGAAATTAAAGGGTGTACCAATAGTAAATGCAACTTTTTTTATGTTGCAAAAATTTTGAACAGTCATAGATAGATAGACAGTCTTTTTTGCAAGAAATATTTGCCATAGATTTAGCTTTCTCTTTTCGTATTTCCAGGTCTAACCATTGCAAAATTCGTGGTATATGCTTAAGTACTCTATTACAGAATTTGAGCTCTCACCTTTCGCGAGAACATTTCGTCTTTCTTGTTAAATCGGGTTTGAGATTTCAACTAGCTTCTTCGCATTCCTTCGAATTCTCGAATGGTCATCTATCTTATTTTACTGACCATTATTTTTGAGGTTACCCACTTTGGTTTTTTCTTGTCAGCTGGTATATCCTTAACTTTTCGTCGTTGGACGGGGTAAGAGTTTCAGAAATTTTACCTAGCAGCCCTTTTACTTGAATTATCTAAGATATAAACTTTTTGGACCCTTACGAGTTCGCCTCGTTCGCACTTGGTTATTTTCCCCCTTGCTTTGTTTTAGAGTTATAACCCCAATTTACCTTTTGGGGCCTTTTACTATCAGAGCGGTCTTATTTGCCCTGTTGTGACCTTAAGAATAAATCTGTCAGACCTTTGCTATACCTACTCGATCAGTTACGCCAAGCTTATTCTATAAGAAAAATCATATTTAATTAAGCCAAGCTTTACAAAACTCAGATTGATTTTAAGTCCGCATACTAGAGACTGTGTTTCTCTTTTCCGTGCGCTCCTTTCGTGATGCGGTTCCACAGTGAATTACAATAATATCCTCAAATAATGTTCTTTTTTCGTGCATTACAATGAGGGTTCGTAATAGAGATGAGCGATATTTTAATACCTGTTATTAAATCACTGTGATTAAAAAATCACTGTTCGCTACAGTGACTGAGTTGATCAAATAACAGTTCCGCGTAAGAACGTTGTTTTTTATTTGCAAACATACAAGCTTAAATTTAATTTTACTTTGTGAAAGAGAAATATAAGTACTTTTGACTCTTTTATTCTTTTATATGTAAGTATATCAAAGCAGCTTCTTTGCTGTGTAGCTTTTTCTTGCTTCTACTAATTAACAACAACTATTCTTTTTTCCAAACTTCACACATACGTACATATGTAGCAAAAAAACAAAAAATGTTGAACATATATGTATGTTCAAATAAAAAAAGCTGAAATAAATGAGCTCAGAAAAATATACGCGCAGAAACCAAGCATAAAAAACTCATAAAATTTACCGTTTATGAGCTCAGAAATTTACACGCTAGAAACACTCATAGAAAGTCATAAAATCGATCGTTTATAAGCTTAGAAATATGCACGCAGGAAACACTCACACTCACTCCGATAATGGTATGCTGGGTATAATCTACATTTCTGGGCAAATTTAATTAAGGCTGCTTTTAATATAGAGATCAAAATACCTTTTTCCTTATGATAACTGTTAGCATGAAATACTATTTAGTATTATATACTTCCTATATAAATATGAATGTTTAAATAAAAAATAACTGCAAACGGTGATCACGGTAACTATTTAAAAGAACGGTGATTAGAAAATCACGTTCACTGGTAACGATGTTCCTCAAAAATAACGGGATCGCTCATCCCTAGTTCGTAATAGGAACCTATAAAAGTATACATCGCATACTGAATGATTAGAAACTTAATTACTGCCTGTCGGTTAAGTATTTGTAATTGTTTCTTTATGTTTATTTCCTTTCGTGAAAAGTTTCGTTCCTCTACAAAAAATCACTTTAACAAATCCACTTCGTAAGAGGAAAAATTGAGTGATTTTCTTAAGCTTCCGACGTATTTGTATTGTTTTATGTATTTTTTAGTTGATTTCCTCATACACAATTTGAATTGCTTTTACCAACCATTTTTTCTTGGGTGTATGAAGTACAACCGATCATTCAATAATTGTATTAAATTAAATTTTAAAATATGAGTATAAGAATTGATTTACTCTTTTATCATTTATATTTTAATACTGACATACTTAAATACTTCGTTAAGATAATAAAAGTGATTACGAATATTGCACGTTAATTTACTGCTAAAACGCTCTCAATTATGTTGACAATGTCAACAATATTTGTACAAATTTATAGAATCGTGACAAGTTTTTATAATGAATGATTATGAATTTTAATTGTTTTTTTTTTTGCATTTTTGCTCTTTTAAATAAACATTTTAAAGTTTTCATTGCAGACTTTATCAATTATGGCATTTAACACATTTTAAATTTAAAAGCGATCAGTATTAAGAACGTATTAATAGCGTTCATTTGCAAGAACGAAATTCCAAAAGACAACAATAGAAACAAAATAAATAAAAATGATATTGTTAAGAAAGTATCAATTAGCACCTTGTTCATTGGCTGTATAGTGTCTGGCAATGATTGAAATATTATTAATTGCCCTTAAATATCTGAACATACAAATCCGAAATTGCTTAAACAATATTGACTGATAATGACGATCCCTATAATTGATGATCGTTGTTTTTGTAGATATTTTTAAAGTTGAAATGATTTTTGTTTCCTTAATAATGGGTGGGTTTAATTAACAATTTTTGGTGGCTACATTTGTAGCGTGTAGTTATTAATCATTGTATTTGGTTTAAAATAATGTCATACAAATATCTTATACCTGAAACACTTGAAATAATGTTTAAGTACCCAAACACGAAAAACAACTTGAACAGTTAAAATAAAGTTGTCAATGTAAAACGTTACCACGAGCGTAAAAAAAGAGTGTTAAAACGAAATTCAAATGCGTCAGACTCTTGCAGCGGCTATTTAATATTTAAAGTAATTTATTAATTATATAAAGTCTTGCAAATAAAAAAAAGAAACCCTTTAGCAATGGATCCTGATAATGATCCTATAATCTTTTATGAAAAATCCTTTAAACTAAGGCAAGTGTAGTTTAAATTGAGATCATTAAAATTGCAAATTATTAAATAAAATTATATTCTACTGTAGTGAAAGCAAAAGTGTCAGTTAATTATTTAATAATTTGAAAACTTTCTTTATAGGACATGTAAGCTCATTTCACGTCCAACTGAAAATTTAGCTCAACCGCGAATGTCATTACTGGGGAAGCCTCTAAACTATAATCGCGGCAATCGCCGTGATGCCCGGTATAGAAGACTTCAAAGTCGTGTATATAATTTCCTGGAGAGGCCGCGGGGGCTGCCGGCAATTTTATATCACGTGGCAGTGTAAGTATATTTCTTATTACAATATTTTTTGTTTTATTAAAAAGCTTGGAATCAGACAATTTAACCCTTCGTTTTGGATTTGATTTGGAAAAGAAATTTAAGTTCTATAGATTTTTTTTGTATATTATTGAAAGAAAGTGACCAAAGACTTTTTTGAAATTTCTTTCATAAAAAGGAAATATTACAAAAAGCTTAAAAAGATTGTTTTGAAAAAATTATCCAAATAAAATCCGTTTAGAAACAACGATTTTCAAAGCAACGACTTTCAAAGAAATCAAATAATGTTGAAAAGCATCTACATAATATTTTTAAAAATAACAAAGTTCAAAATAAAACAAACATCAAAAACCACAAACCCGTTATCAAGGCGAATCAATTACCAGGTGGCAGTGTAGGCGAATTCGTTATTTTTTGCTGGTAAAAAGTACTGTCAAACTTCATATATAAAAAATATACACAGATTTTTAATATATGGAGTTTGGCCGTAGTGTTCACAGCGGAAATTACTGAATTCACCTACGCTGCCACCTGGTAATTGATTCGCCTTGCCCGTTATCAAACAAATCATAGTAAAAGTAAGCAATGAGAATATCAAATTTAAATAATCGAACTTTTAAATTATCGTGCTAATATCCCGACTTAATTATTAAAACCAACGGTAATGATTATTAAAGGTGAAAGCACATCTCGATGGCCATTTTGCTACCGCCAACTTAGCTCTTCAGGAAACTTCCCATAAACATCTTAAATTAACTAAAGACCTTTGTCCAAACAATAAGACAAAAATCAAAGCTTAAGCAAAAACTACAATATTCATGGCGAAATAATACTAGGTGGTCGCAATGGCGAATTCATTAATTTCACCGTAAACGCTAAATGTCAAATTCCATATATAAAAAATATGTAAAATTTTTTTATATGGTGTTTGATATTAAGCGTTTACAGCGAAAATTAATGAGTTCGGTATCGAGACCACCTGTATTATTTCGCCATCACAATAAGCAACTATTCGTAGTAATTAAATTCCATTTAAAAAACTTTTTAAAAAGGTACTTTTTAGAAAATAAAAATGTGAAAAAATTAAAACTTTAAAAACAGTAAATTTTAAACAAATGATTTTTATCCAAATGTATTTAAAGGAATGTTTTTTAAAGTAACTTTTGTAGAAACATTTTTTTTAAAAAAGGGACCTTTAAAAAGTACCTGTTAAAAAGTCTACAAAAAACAACCTTCCACAAACACATTTTGAAAAAGTACGTTAGATTAAGATTTTTTTTTAACAAATTAAAACATACTCTTCCAAAAAGGAATTTTTCATAAAATAACTTTAAACATTAGTTTCTAAGTTTTTTTTTTTAATTATAACATTGAAAAAACATTCTCTTTTTGTTTATTTACTTTGTAAATACCTGTCTCAAAAAGTACCTTTAAATACACACACTTAATAAAAATTAAATTAAAAAACTTATTTCCTAAAAAAGTATTTAAAACAAATTATCTTTTTTAAAGAAAATTACGTTACAATTTTTATATAAAAAATTACCTACAAAAAAGTACCTTTTTAAAGTACTTTTAAGAAATAACATTTTTTGGAGAGACGTGAAGAGAGGGCTATTTAAAAAAGTAGGCATTTAAAACTCCATTTATAAAAGGTGCCATCAATAAGTACCCTCAGAGCAAAGTGCCCTTTGAAAAGCAGTGGGCAAATTACGGCAATCGAAATTTCGATCGATATCGAATGCCGCAATTTGGTCTCAGTTTTAAACAGTGGGTTAAAGAATGAATTTTTCCTGCAAAACTTATGAGCTCTGCACTTTCTCCTAAACGTGTTTGAATAGTTGAAAATGATTTTTAGGACTTTAGGCATTAAAAGACCCGACTCTTACTTTTTATTATAAATAATTAACTTTTTTATCTAAAATATTATAATAATTATGAACCTAAAAACGTAAATCGAAATATATAAAATTTTATAACTCCTGAGATAAGAAATTTTTTTAATTGTCCAAATATAATATTTAATAGGTCTTTTCAACGTAATCTGAAACATATTATAAATTTTATAATTTTTGAAAATTGACTTGTTTTCTTTCGGCTTTTTGGTTCATTTTTAATTTAATTTCTAAACATTTTTAGAAACAAAAATTTCTTTACAAATGTAAAAATAAAAATTTATAATTTTTATAATAAAATTAAAAAATATTTTTAATTTATTTTTCTTCTTCTTCTTCTTTTCAAAGATTCATTATGGTCTTTACCTGCCTTGTATTAAGTGTGTTCTCGACGATAGAGGCATATGAAAAAGAGGCATTGTTTATATTATTTAGAATGGAAATATTAGTAGTTATATGGTTTACAATGGAGTTTTTCCTGCGGTAAGAAGTTAACACCATAAGTTCCTAAAAATATTCGAATATAAATAAAATAATATTCTAATTTTTAACAGGCTGTGGTCATCCGGTTGTCGGTCACGATACCAAGGATGTGTTGGTCGTTTTAAATTTATAAAACGGCCATTTTGTATTATAGGTAAATAAAGCAAATTTAATGCCACATATAAATACGTCACGTAAAAGTTTCTTAAAAAATTAATATTATTTTGAAATTATTTCGTTGACAGATATTATTACTATAGTTGCTTCCGTAGTTGTATTAGGCATGGGTACATCTGGCCAAGTGTTTGCTACAAGTGCTTTAAGAGGTTTACGTTTTTTTCAAATTCTACGTATGGTACGTATGGATCGACGTGGTGGCACATGGAAACTGCTGGGCAGTGTGGTATACGCGCACAGACAAGTGAGTTTTAATGTTTGTAAACAACTGAAGATGTTATTAAATTAATTAATTTTTTTTTTAATTGTAATTAAATATAGGAACTAATAACCACAATGTATATAGGATTCCTAGGTCTCATATTTGCATCATTCCTGGTGTATTTAATGGAGAAAGATGTTAATGAAAAATTTAGTAATTTTGCTCAAGCCCTATGGTGGGGTGTGGTAAGTTAAATAAATGAGCAGGTTTTTTTAAGTGTTATAAGTCCACTTTTTCAAAAAACTAAGTTATCGGCCATTTTAATAAGCTTTACCCCCTTCTTTCGATAGTTATAATCACAATTGTAATAAAGTTTTATCTTGACTGTATAATTCTATCGCAATAAAACAAAATTTTTTTTAAAGTGATATAAGTTGATTTCTTATAAGTTTATTAAAAAAGAATTTTATTATTTTTTTTTTCTTAACGACAGATATTTTATATACACTGCCTAAGACTATTATAATCCTATTAAGGGTTGCCAAAAAAGCTTCATTTTGTAGGAAATGAAATGAGAAGACTCAACTTAATCTTTAGAAAAGACAATATTAAAAAAAATATGAGCAGAAAAATGTTAAACTGCCTTAAAATATGTTGGATGAGGTTTAAAAAAATTAACCTTATTTATTACCTTATTTACCGCCTATTCACCATGAATACTTCAATATGCGAATTTTAAAGAAAACTGAGTATAAAATATCTTTCTTATTTATATCTATTCTTATTTAAAGACGAATTAAATTGCATTTCTATATTTTTAACATAACCGAAATAAACTCTTAATAAATTTGGTTATTCATGTATATAAATGTCTTCATTTAAACTGTTTTTACATAAAAATTTATTTTAGTAAAGCTGATGTCTATAAAAATATACACTAAAATTTGCTCTTGTTCTTATTTTTTCTAACTTTTTTTTTTTTTTTTTTGAAAGTGGTTTAAGTCAATGTGGAGGCAAAAGATCGGTTATTTTTTCAAATAATTTTAGTAATTATTATTTCGTAATGAAATTTAAAAGAAAGATCACTTGAAATCATTAAAGGTGGCCAATATTTTTAAATCAATTTAAACGCAAACCTTTAAATATCTCAATACATGTAAAAATGGACTTATACCACTTTCAAGAAAACCAGCTGAAATAAATCCGCCAAGTGTGAGTATGATTCGCACACGAAGGATACTGTACCATGTCTAAGTCAGCCTTTAATTTTTATTTTTAATTTAGTTACAGCGGAAATAGAAAAAATTACTTTAATTTAATTTTGAATAGGGCCCTGTGGAAATGACGTTACTATTAGGACTCCTTTTTATTTTAATTTTTATGCTTATTTTTATAGCGACTTAGTAATACATAAAAACGCAGTTTAAAACATTACGATTTTTATTTTTTTTTTAAGTTAAAGAACAACGCCGATAAAAAATATTTGTAAAAATTTTAAATCTTGTTATAAATTCGTCTTGATTTTAATATCATAAGAAAATATTGAAAGTTTAATGATTTTTTTCCCTTTCTCTCTCTTAGATAACTCTCTGCACAGTAGGCTACGGCGATATGGTTCCCGAAACGTGGCAGGGCAAATTAATAGCCTCATTTTGTGCTTTATTAGGTATTTCTTTTTTCGCTTTACCTGCGGTAAGTTATCAAAATCTTTTTGTATTAAAAATTACCATTTAAGAAAATATTTAATTTTGTTTTTAGGGTATTTTAGGTAGTGGTTTTGCCTTAAAGGTCCAACAGCAACAGCGTCAGAAGCACATGATACGCCGTCGTCAACCAGCTGCCTCTCTTATACAGGCGTTGTGGCGTTGTTATGCAGCCGACGAACATTCAAGATCTGTGGCAACATGGAAAATACATCAAGTAGCTTTGCCCAGTCCTCCTGCCTCGTAAGTTAAACTTGTTTTTATTTTAAACTTCTAATTTTAACAAATGTCAATGTTTTTTTTTTTTGTGTTGTGTGTTTAATGTTTAATCATTGTCAAAGTCATAAAAATTTCTGCTTTTTGATTGTTTGAGAAAACTTTTACTGCAAAGTTTGAATTAAAAGCTTAAAATGCCATGATTTTCTTTAATAAGAGTCTTTGAGAAATAACTTTAAAAAAAGTGATTTGAACAGAACTTTTTATAGCGAAATTTTTTAAGAGTTTCCTACAAAAAAGATGTGGGAAGTTATAAAACAATTCTAAGCATAATTTCATTTGAAACTTTTTGCTACTTAACGCAGGCAATGTGAGATATTACTGCCGGCTCTGTAGTTTGGTACTGATGGAAATATAATCAATTCTTACTGAGTATTTATTCCAACAAAATATATTACACTCAGAAATCAAGCTTTTATTCAAGTCATTTTTTAAGGTTGTTCTCCTAGCGTATCGGTTTTAAACATCTAAGTTTTGTTTTTCCTCCCATTACTCACAAAGTCTTCTTTAACGTCAACTAAAGTGCGTAATACATAATCATTTTGCATTCTATTTTTCTAAGAAAACCCAAAATAATTTTTTTCTTTTGATTTTTGAATATTTTCAGTTCTGAGTATTGGGATAGACTGTTTAAAAATTTAATTGAAACTAGGTAAACTAAATACATGAAAAATCCATAAACACAAACGCATTTTTTTCTTAAATTCTTGAAACAAACAATTACAGTTTATTAAACACCACAGTATTTGTCAGCGTTTTTGTCTCGCATTCACCTATTTTCGATTCTCTCTATAATTTCGCATTTATATTGTGTTTAATTGCTAGTTTTCAAAAGTTATTCAAAATTCACTAGTTAAAATTTCCTTAAGCTTGACAAGGAAAAAACTTTAAAATCAGGATTGAGTATAACTTAATCAATTTCTAAAAAAATAAATTACATTATATTGCTAAAAAAAAAACTTCCTCTTGCTATTGTTTCGACTTAATAATTTTTATTTCTCTTTAAAAAACCACTTAATTTTACACTCAACATTTTGCACCGGAAAAGGATTTAAAAAATTTTAACACCAAGTGCACTTATTTTTGCAAAAAGTTCAAATTTAATTCATACATTTCATTAAAACTCGTGGTTAGTTGGAATCACTGACCCTGATTAATATAGATTTTTCGAGTTAAAAATTATTAAGAAATCAAGTTGTTATTGGAAATTTTAAATGATCATTTTCCTGTTTTGTTTTTTCACTGGAAAAAAATCATTAAAATAACCTAGTAAAAAATTAAATAGTCCGCTTTAAAATAATAAACTTTAAGAAGCTATTCTTCAATACCCAGTTAAATATATTGAGGTTTATAAAGTCCCTTTTTTCCCAAGTTGGAATTTGTCACATCGTTATTGTGTTCTATACCGCAAAATATAAAAATTGAGACAAGATCGACTTTATATTCTATATGACTTCACATTGCAAATGAAATGAAACAAAAAAACCGTTCATATTTAATTAGGTCCGCTTGTTTTCTAATCGATAATATCAATAAAATTTACGGACCTTTAGATTTAGTTGAACTATTAAAAACTTGTAGTCACCAAAAGTTAAACTAATTGTGCTACAAATAACAACTGAAGACTTTCATCAGTTGTTATATCTGGCGGAGCAAACCCATTTAACTTAATACTTTCATGCGTATTCAGTAAAATAAATTAAAAAATTATTTTCAAAATGTCCTTTTTTCACCTAATAAATATTTGAAATATGAAAAAACACGCTATTCACAATATTATATTAAAAAAACATCGTTGTGCCAAATCTTATATACCCTTCACCATCTATGTAAATCCATGTAAATGTGACTGAGAATTAAAAAATAAAAAAAAAATAATTGGTACTCGTACTGTGTGTATAATATTTTACATAAAAATGACATCGGCTCCTAGTCGGTTAAGTATTTAGTATTTCCTTAAAGATCTCTTCAAAAGCTTTAAAATATTATCCATATTGATATTTTAACAAATTTAAAAACTTCAGAGCCGCGTAACTCTGAAAATATGGGCGAGTGCAAATTTTTTCACTTGATGTTTTTTTTCTCATTTATTAATTCTCTATCGCCCCATATTTTTATTTTTTTGATTGGAGTTACTTAATTGTTCCAAATGACATACAAAAATTAGAGGTAGGCGTGGTGTTTTGCCTGCTACCTCTAAGGACATGAGCCGATCATGCTGATTTCCAATAGGACCTCTTTTGACACTATATCTGATCGATTGAGATATTTATTTTTTGAAAAGCTATTCTTTAATGGCCAGTTAAATATATTGAGGTGTATGAAGTTCCTTTTTCCCAAGTGGGAATTTGTCATATAACAATAAGAACTGCTGAAAATTTGCAAGCAATAAACTTGGTTCTTCTTCTTCCAAACCCACCTTTAATTGTTTCTTTCCATACTGGGTTATTTGACAAAAACTTAAAATAATATACTTTTCGTTGTAAATAGAACCTTGAACTATACCACCATCTTTTTGTGAGCTTTTTTAACTAACTTATATTTCTCGGTGATAAGCCAGAAATTGTACTTCCGATTAGAAGTTTCATTACCAAGTCTTGCTAAACAAACTCGGATTTTACGCTAGACCTGTGATTTTTGGCCATCAACTGATAACTGCAGACTTCCTTTACCACCACAGATTCCCGCGTAAATACCAGCATTTGCTTTAGAGTGAGGTCTCACAATGCATTCATATCCAAATAAACATTGACCCACTCTAAAGCCAGTCAATCAGTGCTTAAGAATCCTTTATAATATGCAATGATGTCTCAGCCTCTTACAGTTACAGCCTTTAAATAAATTCAAGCACCTATCAAGACTGCCTGCATGTAGTTCAGTTTACACTGTAGAAAATACTTGACCCGTTGGTCCGGCTGTTGTATCACTACACTATTTCTTCCGTAAATATACCGAATTCGGGCTTCTGGGCCTGTAGCTAATGAGCGTATTCGCTTATTCGCTCATTTTCGGACTAGCGTCATTCTTACACGCGCTCAGCTCGATATTCGAGCCCACAGTAGTAGGTATACTCCAGCCAGCAACCCCAAACCTAGGAGCCTTTTTTGACTTACACTACAAAAATGTTTAAGTTAGACTTCTGGCAAATGTCTTCTGACGACCTAGAGTGAATTAACAAATAGTGACATCAAAAAGTCTTTATTTAAAAAAATCGTTAAAAATATGCCGTGTTCTTAAATATTCCAGTTTATTGAAATGAGAACTGCTATTGAAATAAGAAATGTTGTTTTTTATCCAATCACTGATATCGTTTAAGTCATTGATTTTCAAAAGTCGTTTATGTTTATTCTTCGTGTGACGATTCTGTCCATTATTTAACTCATTTAATAATTCAAACCATATATTTATGGAACAGCCTTACAAAGACAAAAATATTAAAATATTAAATCGCATCGTCTTGTTGCAAGTTTTCAAAAACGCTAAATAAAATGAAAAACGCTAAATGCCAGTTTAACTAAAATAAAAAATATTTTAATATTAATAAGCAGAAAGTATTTAAAGCTTAAGAGAAATTAGTTAACAGCTAAATTAGAAATATAAATTGAATTAACTTTTTATAGTCTAGACAGATATTATATTTTCTATCTTATTATTGTAAAGTCTTTTCTATTGCTTCACATATTTTATTTAAAAACTTTGTTGTTGCTTGAGATTAAATTTAAAAAAAAAGTAAATAAAACAAAAAACTCTATAAAGATCAGATGATTTATTTCTTCTTAAGATTGCATTCTTAAGGAGCATTTTATTAACCATATTAAATAAAACATCATCTTTTTATTTAAAGAATACATTATTAATTTATCGATTAATTAATTAAGCTTATCAAGTGTTTTCAGTCTATGTTAAATTTAATTTAATTAAAATTCATAAATATATTAATTCAATGTACATACAGTTAATAAAAACACAAACACGCCGGACTCCATTTATGTGCCTGCTAAGCAGTCACAAATTCAATTCTTTTTGGACATGATTATTTTATTTTTGGGGGAAATTGGAAAAAAAGCATCATTATGCTTTTCAGAAAATATTTCTTTAAAAATTGCCAATAAAAATTTTAGAATCATGAGGGAAATTCGAAAATAAATTTCCGCAATGCATCATGACTTTACCTAAAAAAGATTAAAATATAAAAACAAATTTGCGGTGGGCAACCGCAGTCAAGACCGTCAGATGATACAACTGTTTAAAACTGAACTGAAAAGGACGTCAATGGACGTTGCTTTTCTTAAATACGATATTTTACAAAATTTGCAAATAACACTTAAAGTCCATGATACACTATCATACTCTGCCTATAAAATAATAGTTTCTATGCGATCAGAGTTGCATTTTTTTTTGTAATTTTCCCATGTAGGAAATATGTAATTCTATGATTTATTCTTGTGAATATATAGTAAGATTGTGTGGGATAGTCAGTCGCGTACTTAAGTACACAGTAGGCTCGAGTGATGTACAGTGACAAAAAGAAAATAAGTAAGTTGTGTATGTAGACCGTTTAAACAAAAATACTTCGCATCAGTGTAAAAATTATCATATTTTTAAAGTTTTTGAGGAATCAAAAAGATTAAAAGATTTTTTAGCTAAAAAAAGAATTCGATATTCGGTGTTCCTTTTTAATAAAAAACTATATGGAAAATCTTTCTCGTAGTGCAAAGAAATGAGTTTAATTTGATTTTTAATAGAAAAAAAAAATTTTATTTCATTTGAGCTTAATAAAAAATATGGCAACACTGTGTCACATAGGTATCAGTTACAAATTTGGCGGAGGCTAAAGAATAATAATAGAATCATTGATTAAATAAAATATTTTTGTTGGCACGAGATGCAGGTTGCCCACTGGTCAAAAACAAGAGATTCGTAAACAACTGAGGCGATTAAATTAATAGCTAACTTTTATTCCTAAAAGAAAGATTATGCTTGGTACAGTTAACCAATTTAATGTTTTGAATATCAGTTCAATTGTTGAAGCAGGTCCAGCCAGTGCTAAAAAAATAATTATTTTACTGCTATATTTTAAAGCTCATACCTCTAGTGTTCGACAAAGAAAACAACAGTATTCTTCCTTTTCAGTCGATCGATTAAGCTTTTTAAAATATGTTTTCACATGTCTTACAGTTGCTCATTAAAGTGATGGCACATTTTAATATTTTTAACATGCGAATTTTAATACACCAGAAAGCTACAGTGATAATTCCTAGAATAGTAATTTCGCGGCTTTTAAATTTGTCTAAATAAAAATCATAATTTAAATAGGAAACCTTGAATCTCTACACCAAATAAACTCAGCCACCTTTCAAAATTAAACAAAATGGATTTTTTTGCTCGCGACTGTATGTGTTATTTGAATTAATTTTATTCTTGCTTTTATAAAATTTCTCTTTTTTTTTTTTTTGTTTGTTTGTTGAATTGATACGAGAAGTTGTTATAAATTTAACTGAATTAAAACAATTATTTGTAATCATTATCATCAGTTCTAATGAGTTTTTTGTTTATGTTACTCGTATTTTAAATATTAAAACAACTTTTTTTTATAACAACACAAATACCTTTTTTTGTAAGCAATATTTAAAATTTTGATCTATAATTGCTATTTTTCATTGAAAACATTTAAAACCTGCCAAAATCACAATTCGCAGACGAGCCTCATCTAGTTTTAAGCACAATGCATCATTCGTGGCGCGGCTACCAACGATCAGACGTCATAAGCCCCAAACAATGCAATCACCGGGCGGCGATGGCATCAAAACAGTCGCCTCCAATCGTATTTCTAGGTATACACGCAACATACGTGAAATTAATCAATCGGTTGAAAATCTTGGTGAGTATAAATCTTTAAAGTTTAAGTTCTTTTTTTTTTATGAATTAGCGTACGTGCATGTTATTTTTTGACTTCGCTTACTTTCTTCTTTTTTTATTTAAACGCTTTGAATTTTTTTTACCCCAAAAATTTTGTTTAAAGAAAAAACTACAATACAATATTTGAAAGCTCTACAGTCCAGTGTGTTGCTAATCATTATTCATACTTATTATGTTCTGAAACCGAAAAGTAATGTTGAATTTTAATATTTGGCAGATATTGTTTTGTATATAATTATTTAATAATTTTACATTTTTAATTGCGTGTACTGGCTGTAGTAGCAACAAGTATAAAAATATATTTTTTTGTGTATTTTTGCTTGGCTTGATAAAGAGTGTTTCAAAAGTTTCCTTAAATATTGAAGTGTTTAGAATGTGCAGTTGAGAAAATAATGCAGTAAAAAAACAGTTTTTCATTTTTACAACACAACATGAGGGATGCTGTGGCTTAGAATTAATAATTTAACTACTAAGCATGTGATTGGTTTGGTGGCCTGGGTACATATCCCAACCGTTGCCAGTTTTACCGCATTTTAAATTAAAGTTTCTTTTCCGATATGAAGCATTAAATCATAGATATCAAGCATTAAATCGCCGCAAAGTAAAAGCTAAATAACGCCTACTTAACTAGGAGTACTGCAACACTGTTTTAAAAATAAATAAAGCATGCAAGGTTGTCTTCTTCTATCGTTCACCACTCTTATCACCGTTACACAATGCCTTCCCAAAAAATGGTAACATAAATAATGTGCAAACATTATTGCAGAATGCAACTTAACTTGCACAATGCCATTAAAATTGCAAAATTTAAGAACTTATCTACTAGTGTTGCCTAGTGTAAAAAATATAATACTCATAAGTCTATCCTGACATATCCAAATAAAGGACAAGAATAATAAGATTTATTTTTAAGTAAATTTTCAAAGTCTAAAAATATTTGGCGCCAAAGAGTACAATTTCGTAAACTGTCAAATTGTTAAAACACAAGCTTGATAACTCTTTGCTGTGCAAACTCGAACCTTGTGTCAATTTTAAGATCAAAAGTCCCGAATTAAAATCATTAATGACAATCTGGTTTTGCTCACACATCAAATTAATACTCACAATAAAGTTACCTAACAGCGGAAAGTTAACTTTCACTCTTGATCGAGCCAAATTTTAATTTGGTTTTACATTAAAGTAAATACTTGTATATAAAACTTCCAACTTTCTAATTTTTTTTATTGATTATTAATAACTATACATCTGTTATGAATATAAGATTAGGATGTCAACGCCATAAAATACCAAAAACCCAACACAACAAATACCAGGAACTTGTTTAGGGATATACATGCTCGTATAAGAAATATGCATGACTTTTTTAAATTAAATATTTAATAACCAACAAATAAAAAAACCAAAAATTCATATTACAAAAATAAACAAACAAATAAAAAATTCTTTATAGCGAATCGCACTTGTATCTGAAATATTTAATATTTTAAAATTCCAACTTCAAACCCCCTACCCCACTTTTAGAGCTGCGCCTCTGAGGAGTATAAAATGGGGATTTATTTATAAATGTAAGTTTTTGTTGAAATGCAAAGATTTTTTTGTTTATTTTTTTTTTTCAAAACCATAATCAAAAGTTATAACTTTCCTTAAATATTTCTTTTTTTTTATTTTCTAAAAAGAATTTATGTATGAAAACTTTTTATTATTCTCTCACCGTTATTTACAGTAACTGTTGATTTTATATACTATAAATTAAAAATATACGAATAATAAAAAAAAAGTAAAATAACAAGTAAGAGTGCTACATTCGGCTATGCCGAATCTTATATACCCTTCACCATCTACGTAAATCTGGTTAAGTGAAGTAACTCCAATCAAAAAAGCAAATATTGGGGTGACAGAAAATGAAAAAATAAAAAAAAAATTACATAAAAATGACATCGGCTCTTATTGGGTTAAGCATTTTTTTTAAATTTTAGTATTTGCTTAAAGGTCTCTTCAAAAGCTTTTAAATGATATCCATAATGGTATTTTAAAAAATTTGAAAATTTCAGAGCCCCGTAATTCGGAAAATATGGGCAAGCGCCAATTTTTTTACTGGATGTTTTGTTCTTATTTTTTAATTCTCTATCTCCTTTTATTGAAGTTACTTTATTGTTTCAAATGAATATAATCTTGTTTCAAAATTAGAGGTAGGCATGGTGCTTTGCCTGCTGTCTCGAAGGACACGGACCGATCATACTGATTTCCAAAAGCACCTCTATCGACACTATATCTGATCGATTGACTTGATTTCAACGCTAACACGGACGGACAAACGAACAGACGGACAGAAGGACATCGCTCAATCGACTTCGTTATGCATAAGAAATCAGAATATATATACTTTATGGCGTCGGAAATGGATATTGTAGAAATTACACACGGAATGACAAACTTAGTTATACCCTTTTTTCCACTTTTCGTGGTGAAGGGTATAAAAATCGTTAATCAGATTGCTTTATAAAAGAAAAAATTCTCAACATAAATTGAGTTAAAAATAAAATCAACTTAAAATTCTATTCAATAAATTTCGAATATAAAATAAATGTGAAAAATATAATAATAAAAAAATTGTATCTTTATGTTAAGTGTAACGCAGTTAAAAGCATGTGTTTCTTCAAATAATAATTTTCATAATTTCATTAATTTCTTTGGGTTTTGTTCTGTTACATTTAAAAAACACAGTGTTTTTAATTAAAATGAATTATTTATGCTTCAAACTTTTTTTCTGTTATTTTTTCTATTTCGTACATTCATTATTTTTTTAAGTTTCTCTACAACCTATAAACGCAAGTCTTGTTTTTCGATATCGATAGGAAGCGAACTATGACTCGAACGTAAATTTTAATAAAAAGCTAGCGTTTTGTTAAATTTAAATTCTTTATTTTAAGCACATTATCAACACTGCAAAAGCTTAGGCAATAACAAAGTCTAAATCTTTCCCATTCGAAAGGCTCGAACTCGTTTGTTATCGAGCAACTGGAGATTACAACTCTATATAGTTGATATAGTTCTTCTTAATTAGTTAGTGGATGCAACGATTTACGCAAAATATAATTTTATTACTTAAAAGGATTAAATTTTGGATCAGTAATAATTATAAATTTTTTAATAATTATTTTTTTTTTAATCAAAATAAAGATGCTTAGTAAATTTAAATAATGTTCACATAATTAAAACAAAAAGTTTTCAAAAGTTTTCACCGTACTGACAAAGGGGGGTATGGCGCTTTACTTCAAAAATAAACAAGTTTAAATTTAAAAAAAAATTTATCGGCATATGCGGCAATTTTGCTTGTTAACAAACCCGTTAAGCCAGAAATAAGCCTCACAGCTGAACTCAATTTGACGATAAAACAACGGGTCACTTACCAACTGTTCTAGAGCCCAATTGCCGAAAGAACGACGCATATAATGGTGTCGTGGCTTTAATTCCTGCACCAGCTGGATCTTATACGGGTGTAGGTCAAGATCTTTGCGCAAAATTTTCCACGTAATGGACGGACGGAACCCCATTTCCTGCTACCGACGACGAATCGATAAATTCGGATTTTCTTTCACACTTTCGTTTACAGCAGCGATATTCTCTTCAGTACGCACATTTCTTCGACGTGTTGGTGTTACTGCATCCTCTGGAGAGTATGTGGTACGAAATCTATCCACAGTTTGATGGATGGCTTGCTCAGGCGGACAATTATGTGCATCATAATAATCACGAAGTCGTCTATAAGTTGCTTGAATTGATGACTAATTTTCAAAGTAAATTTGGATGATTTGATAGCGTTGTTTAAGCGTTTGTCTATTCATAATGATTTGCCAGAGCTTTCTAAAAATAATAAGAATAAATTTTTCATCAAAATTTAATTTTTAGTGTTATTTTTTATAATTTAAACTTCTATCAGGCTTAAGAAAAAACACCCGATACCTTTGTTCAAACAAGTATGAGCACAAATAAGTCGGTTTATGAAATGTTTGATTCAATAAAACTAAAATACCTAACAATAATAATAATAATGAAAATAATAATGAATATTATAATAATAATAATGGCAATATTAATAGCCGCTTAGTTAGAAATTATTTTAATGTGAACTGGTTAAAATACTTGCATTGTGACGTCTATAAATGCTGTAGCACTTCAGAGTTTCCCTACATACTTTAAAAATATTTTCAGTTAATTCAAAATTGTATTTCATTTTTTTTTCGTTCAATTGTAATCCATTGTTTAAGCTTTTAAAGATAAATGTTCTCATGTAGTGCATTGTGGTGGAACAAGGAAAATTAATAAGAGTAACAAAAGTCCATATACTTCTATATTGATTTTTCCTATTGAAATAATTTCGTTTATATAAAAATACAGTAACCGTAATCAAGATGGTCTTAAGTTTCTTTGCCGTATTTTATAGTTTTGAAAACAGAAAGGAGTTAAGTAACTCCTTAGGACAAAGAATACGCATGTTTAAAAGTTCGAAATAAATATAATTGAATTAAAAAAAAAATTAACCCAAATTATTATGAACTCTCTTTTTTATAAGAGGTAAATATAAATTTGAATGTTTTTAGGTCAGCAAAAATGTATTTTATACTTTTTATGCTGTGATACTTAAATATTTCTTAGATGCCATATTTATCTTTATTGAAAGGAAAGAGAAAATTTTCTTAAAAACGTCCATTAACTGGCTGTAATTGAAGGACAAGAGAAAATGGTTATTAAACCATTTTTATTTTGAAATTTTAAGTTGCTTTCTTCATGAAAATTTTAAAACCCGTGGATAAGTTAGTCGGAAGAGCCTGGTTGGTTGATAGGAGACCATAAATTTAAGTTTCACCAGAGCCACAAAGTATTGTGTCAGACCTTTAGCATAAATCTAACCAGAGACACAGAGTAAGAAACAAAAGACAAGACAATGTCCTTGCAGTTAAAACCAAAAGAACTTCTACGTTTGAAAGTTGAAAAACGTAACATAGTTTGTAAAAATGGAGTCACACTCTTAAAGAAATCTACAGAACAAAAATATTTTTACGTTATACATTCCCGACCATTGAAACACTATAATTTTAAACCTAAAGTTTATCGAAGACAAAACTTTAGAAAAATTTTATAAACTTTGAGTCACAAGTGCAATCAATCTTGTCTATGAGTCTTTTTCTTTTTGTTCTCCTTAAAACCAAACCAAAAAACCAAGAAATACTAGCTACAGATGTTTAAGGATGGCATGATTATAATTTAGTTTGCTACCTCATTAGGGATACTTTTCTTGATTTATAAATCTATATTTTAAATTATTTATTTTCTGTTATCGTTTAGACCTTTAACTTTCTCTTTCTTTTTCTTCTTCCTGTCTCTGTTTAAAAGTATAAATGTGAAACATTAAAAATGTTAAAAATAACGTAACAAATGGGAGCTGCTTTAGGCGTCTTTTAAAATAAAACACTTCCAAAATAATACTAAAGAAAAAAGAAACAAAATGAATTTTTTGCTAAAAAATAGTTTTGGTTTTTTTTTTGCCAAATTTATTATTGCATTTCAGAAGTGGTACAAAATGGAAGATCGTTAAATCCGAGTTTTAGCGAAGACTCTGTCGCAGATACCACTTTATTGAAAAAGAACTCCGATGGTAAGTTTATGCACGCCTCTTTTACAAGTAAAAACAAATTTACGTAAATTACAAAATAAGCAAATTTGTCAAATGGATGTTGTTTTAAATGTTGTATTCAGAATGTAAACGATAAACGATTAATAATATTAACAATAATAATATTATGTCTTAAATATATAATATCTTTAATAACAACAAATATTGGTGGATATACAGCGAATGTATTTGATTTGTGTAAAATGTGTTTGGAATTCGTACAGAAAAGGTACAATTTGTAATGGTTGTTGTTAGATATTTCTGCCTGGTATATATTTGTTGGATATTAATCTTTAAAATAAGGATATGGAATTAAGACTCTTCGACTATATCTGATGTTAATAATTATTAATTTCATTACTTGAAACTTTAAGGTATAAAAAATACCTTTTCTGCTTGTTAGGATAAATGTAAAAATTTATTTTGAACAAAATGGTTTGGTCACACGCATTTAAAAAAACTGTTTATTTATTCTTTTAACTTTCTACAATATTAGTTTTAATCTATAATATGATTTATGTTATTAAAATGGGGACAAGCCTATGGAGAGAACAAAATTTAATTTAATTTTTTTTTTTTTTTTTTTTTTGTGGAAAAAAGTGTTGCCTTAAACTGTGATTTTGCTGTGTTGTTATTTTTAGAATTAAAAAAAAAAATTCAATTTCCGAAAGTAGTACAATTTAGCTCTTTAGAGGAATATATAACCTACTAAAAATAGTCATTTAAGTGGTTCTAGTCAAACCGAATTAAAAACCAATTTTGACGTTTATTCGAACAGTACTTCATGCTGATGGTTGTCAATTCTCCTGGGCATAAGAACTTTGTTTTCATTAAAATCCAGTACATGTTTTTATTATCTTTCCATTTTTTAATAATTCAGTTTATTCAATCGTTTTTGTTTTTTTATAAAAATCCAGTTTGGAAAAATACTACTAATTTATTTAACTCTGGAAATAATTTATCCAATGTAAAAAATCTCCTAAAAGCTTAACAATAATAGCTTGGTAACGAGCTTCTTCTTTAATTCTACTGGTAGATATATTCTAGATCAGATTTGAATTACCTTATAAAGTAAGCGTTTTACAAAGAAGCCGAATATGCCTGCCTACCCTAGTTAGCTAGATTAGTGGCAAGTTCTAGCTATTTACCCAAAACTTCTTAATGTAAAAATTATTTAAACAAATTATTCAATATCAATTCAAATTTTATATATATTGGCAGGATTGAGTTCTCGTTTTTTGGGGCCAGAGCGTAGACATAGTTCGGTTTCGCTGGGAGATTTATCAAACTCTAACAACAAGAGTGTACAACCTACAAATCCTCTAAATGTTCCTGAAAATAAAACGGGCATAAGTGATAACTTTAATAGAAATACAGATATAAACTCTGATACCTTGAGCAGCAACAACAACAACAGTAATGGAAACAGATCTAAATTGATTTTTAGCCACGTTACTTCTATACCTATAGTACTCTGTGGCATGCTGCAGAATGATATACTTGGTTCAAACTCAATCATGGGCCGCCCTAGTCCAACAATTTGTGAAGAAAATTCAGCCGAGGTTGCAAAACATTGTACAAATACGCTACAGCAAGAGCAACAAGAACAACAACGATTAAGACGTAGAGCTTTCTTTGATCCACAACAATTTGGTGATGACAATGAGATCAATAATGACAATTTTGAAGAGGAAGGAAGTGCGTAAATGATCCTTTAAACACAAAATTTTTAAAAATCCAAAAACAATAAAGTGCAATTGCTAAATAATGTACACCACTCCACTTTTTACTCAAAATGTTTTCCATACCATTGTAATTGCAGTCCATGTAATTTAAACGTAAAGTGTTTTTATAATTATATTCCTTGGAAATAGCTCTCGTCTCTTTTACTATTAAGAACATAAAATTATAACAACAAAATAAATAATTTCAATCAACCAGTCAATCACACAACAACCCGGTATCCAAATCCTTTTTTCCCTTTTGAAAATGCAAAAGTACAAATGTATAATGAAAAAATTGTACTTTGGCAGCGAAAATATGTATGTAGCTGCTTTTCAAGCTCATGTTAGTCAGTCTATCAGTTTGCTGGTGTTTAAATCTAATAAAACTTATGATGCTAAATGACCAACCACCATCACCACCTGTATCACTATTTACACGCAAAACACAACCTAACACCAACTTTACCGATTATTCGAATATCACACTCAAATGCATTTTGTCACTGGCATCAGTCAAAAAATATTATTTTAATAATTTTTGAAATCTTTTTTTTTTTATTAAATAGTTGCATAAGTTTGAATGATATTCGATTAAAAATCAACACATCCAAATCTATCGCATGCACCGCATTAAAAAAAAAATCCTTATTTGATGTAGTAAATTAGCACTTAAAATAGCACGATCGTTATTTAAAATTATTTTGTGAAATATTTAAATTTAATAATAATGTATGTATGTAAGTTTTTAATAAACCTACATACACACACATGTACATAAATTGTGTAGTAGTTGAGAAAACAGTATTTTGTTTTTTTTTTTCAATATCTTTTATCTTGTGTATCTTAATTTTTATTATTTTCATTTTTAAATATTGTATCATCACTGAATGTGACTGTAGATTATTTGATGGATCTGAATGGTTATAAGTTTCCTTTTATCTTTTTTTCTTTGTAAATAATAAAATTATCTGTTTTCTTAATTTTGTATTAGATGAAGATGATGAGCCACGTTGCACACAGTTAACAAATCAGCACAAGACTGCCATAAGATTTATAAGAAAGGTAAGTCAACTACAATATTTAAAAATGTACAAGACAATTCAAATAAATTCGGAAATTGTTAAAACCTTGTGTGAGTGATAACATCAGAATGGCAGAGAGTGAATTTGATAATTCTTAAAAATATCACAAGCAGTGTTTTCATTAGTTAAAGTAACGTTATTTTAGAAAGAAAATAACATTTTTCTCCTTAAAACATTACAGTAAGATAATGCTGATGAATAAAAAAAGAGATAAGTTGAACGTGAATGGGTGGCTCAAAGTTTCATCAGGTTCCCGACTACTCCGTCACTCTCCTAAGGACGTAAAAATATTGTTAAGTTGCACCCTTCCAAGGAAACTAAAAAAATTAGAGAGGCATTTAAAATTTACGAAATCTCAGATGTTCAAACCTTCGATACCAAATACATATTTCTGCACCAGAGTAACCCTTTACTCATATAAGGGTAAATTCTTTTTCGCTAATCAGCAAATAAAATTTCTTTTAATTAAAATCCCTATGTATGTATGTTTATGTGTACATATATCTAAATTTAGAAAATGTATTTAATTTGAAAAAATTTCCAAATTGTTTCAGAATATTTATGCCCATTTACACGCACACTTTTCTTAACTTTACGCACACAAAATAAATCGATACATATTTTTTTACACTCAAAAGCAGCTTTCAATTTTTTTTTTTAAATAAATTTTCAAGTACAATATAATTCAGTTGATTGTTAACAAAAGGTTAGTAAAAAAAAGATAAATTTCCTCAACCCAACAGCTGTACGACTAAGAAAATATAACAATCAAATCGTGTGACCACAACATATCGTTCCAATCATCCTGAAAAGAAAACTCTTAGAGAACCAATCTCTTTCAAGCGAAGAGTAAAAATAAAACAAACTGTTTTTACGATTATCTCAAACACAAATATTAAATGAACAAAATATAAAATACAACTTAGGATATACCAACTTACATACCATATTATAAATACCCACACAGATTTACACTCTGTAAGAAAAAAAAAAAAAAAGTCCGAATTTTATTGAAATGCTCGACCCACAAAACCATCGTCAATTTGTAAAAAGCAAAAAATAAAATATTTTTCAGTTGAAATACTTTGTTGCGCGGCGCAAATTTAAAGAGGCTCTTAAACCCTATGATGTTAAAGATGTTATGGAACAATATGCCGCTGGTCATGTAGATTTATTAGGACGTGTTAAAAATGTTCATGCTAGGTAAATAAAACATATCAATTTTTGTTAATTTACACACAATAAAACTTATAAAATTGCTTTAAAACAATATTAACAGATTAGATCAAATATTGGGAAAACAAGGTTCCAAATCAAAAGACGCTTATGCTTCTAAAATTAGCTTAGCCTCAAGAGTGGTCAAAGTCGAAAGACAGGTAATTTCCTTATTAATAATTTAATTATTTCCAATTTTTTTTAACTTGACTCATAAAATAATTGTTAGGTGGCCGATATAGAAGAAAAATTAGATATTTTAATTAAAGCTTATATGGAGGACCGACAACGGTTTCAACCTCTTCCCCCTAATCCTCAGGTCTCTAAACATTCCAACAATAATCACCTCCCTAATCATAGCCTCTGTGGTGGTCTTACTACAAGTACTAATAATCAAACACTAGATTGGCAAAATCGCCAAGCGATCATTAAAGCAAATGATGCTATTGCAGCAGCATCTGCAGCAGTAACATCAACAGCAACAACAACAACAACATCATCATTAGATGCATCAACAACCACAGCAGGGCTGTGCCCCACTCAGGGGACCAAAGAATATATAAAGGTATGTTTAACTGTTGTATTCCTTTTTTTTTAAGCAATTAAGAAAACAATAATTCTGGTCATTTTCAGTCTTCCGATATCTGTTCATATCCTTTAGCAGCCGATGTTAGACCGGCGCGTGTTTATCAACAGCGTAGTAGTGATGGTTTCATAACCGACATAGAAAGTAGAACTAAGAAGAGAGTAACCTTAAGGTAAGATCATGATTAATATTATGTTTACTGAACCACAGATACAAAGCAGTACCTCGTTCCTGTAACTTGAGTAGTAATTTTCTTACACGAATAAATTATAATCCAGGCATGTTCTGAATTCCACACGAAATTTTCACTTCAAATTTTTCAAGGCATTGTTTTTGTAAAAAGTAATTTTATAGCAACAATGCTTTGAAAAATTTGAAGTGAAAATTTCGTGTGGAACTCAGAACATGCCTGATCATCTTGTTTTACACAGGGTGAGCTAAAATAAATACTGAATTTTTTTGAATAGAAACAAATAAAAAACATATAAACATTTAACCCCAGAAATACGAAATACTATCGACACATATGTAAATTGTATAAAGAAAAAATTCACTATCAAAGAGGCATGATTTAAGTAAAAATATCTTGGAATTTTAATTTGAAAATGTGAATAACTTTCGAAAAAACCAACCAAAAAACAAAAAATAAATTTAAAATTGTACCGTTGAGTCGAAAATTTACCAAAGAAAAAAAAATCCTCAAAAAATTAAAGCGTTGAAAGTTTGTCAAAAAAAAAAAAAAACTAAATCACTAAAATAATCAAACATTGGTCTTAAATTAGTCAATGAAACATAAAAATAACAATAATTTTAAGAAATAAACAAGTTCGAAAAATTAATATAAAAAAATTCGATAACAAACCAAAATTTTTAAATTTGAAGCAGGTTCAAAAAAATAGATAGAATGCATTTACCAAAAAATCGAAAATTCTCCATGATTACTAACAAAAAATGGATTATTAAAAATTCGCAAAACCTGCAACTGAACTAAATAAAAAAGTAAACCACTAAGTTTAAAATCCCAATTCTTTCTTACAGATCAATATCACAACCATACGAAAAAGAAATTCAGGTAGAAGAGGTAGCGATATCTATACCAAGCATAGAAACACAATCACTTGGCTCTAGTCCAAGACAAATACCAGAAAGTTCAAGTAATTATAACAAAAAAAAAAAAAAATATGAATTAAAATAAAAATTAATAAATTGTTCATTGCAGTAATATTAATAGATGAATATGAAGACTTGGAAGAAGAAGATCTCAATTGTGAAGAAGAATTTGATCAATATCCGTCTTGGGAAATTGACAGCGATGTCGTTGTTGATGTTGACGCTGAAGGCGATTGTGATGAAACGACGGAAGATACCGCCTTATTACACCGACCAACACGTACTGCAATAGTAATTACACCTATTAGTCCTGTAAGATTTAAAATAATTATTTTATTTATTGCCCACTTAATAATCATATTATTACTCTTTCTCTTTCAGGTAAGCTCCGCACATAATCTCCAAAGTATGGATGACCAAAATGCTACTACAATCAATAAATCAAATTTACTATCGCCGGACTCCGGATAGCAATCGTGAAATCTGTATTTTTCTAATATCGCTTACAAATTAATACTTTTGTGTTCAAATAAAATAAAATAAAATAAAAAGATTGAGCAAAACTAAAAAACAAACTACAGAAATAAATATGAGAGCAAAATTAAAGTATTTTCAACTAACAACGCTGTTTTTTTAATTACAGTTAAAAGAGTTAGTCTTTTGGCGTTGTAATTTTCAGAAATTTGCTAAGGTAGCTCTTAATTGTGCTAGAATTTATCTTGTTTGCCTAAGTTAGTGAAAACCACAAATTTCCTAAAATCGAGGGGGAGTGTTCACTTAGGAACTTTTTCTATTTATACCCATTTATAGCTCCTAAGACCGCCTGCTGATGCCATGGATTTTAAGTATCCGTAATGGCCATCCGGTTTATTCTAGATGAAACGATATCCCGATTCTGTGTATAGCATTACTTACTTCACTGAGATCCGAAGAATACGATCGATTTGTCTTAACAAAACACAGTCTGTAGTAGCACATATGAACCATATTTAGACCTATAAACATATTAAATGCATTTTCAAAAGATAAATTAGTAAAAATAAGAATTTCTAAATTTATTTTTTAAATCCATACCTTAAGCTTTTCACATTTGAATCCTCAAAAGCAATTAACAGTCATTTTTTGCATTTTGGCGCTCAGTTAGAGATGGTAAAAAAAGAAAGTAGGTAGATTACACACCGGCAGTGTTGTATTTTTGTGTAGCAGCATGGTAACAATTAACACAACGCTTCCTAAAAAAGAAAATAGTATCGAAAAAGTTTTAATAAGATTCCAGGAGAAAAATACAGACTATTGTAATTTTTGTTAGTTTTATTAACTTAATATAAAAAACTAATGTTTCACACAGAGATTCTGCGAATCATCATAGCTATACTATAAGATATAGTGCCTTAACATAACAAAAGTAAGAAACAATTAAGGGATTGGCTAAAAGAATTTTTCTTTCCATCAAATAATGTTGACACATAAAAGTTGTCAAGGAGGACGCAAAAAAATGCAGGTTTGTATGGACCTAAATAAAAATAATTTGTATATAAATATGTTTTTAAGGTCTCCTATGTAATCCGAGATGCGGAAGAAAAACAACATCGAAATGGAGTCAATGCGATGCAATTAGATCCGAATAACGGTAAACTTTATTCGGCCGGCAGGGATGCGATTATACGTGTATGGAACTCACGTTCCGAATCAAATGAGAAGTATATACAGTCAATGGAACATCACAACGATTGGGTCAATGACATTGTTCTTTGCTGTAATGGTAGAAATTGTATGTTTAGTTCTACTTTTAATTATATACACATACCTACTAAGTTATTTTCTGTTTTTTTTTAGTAATAAGTGCTAGCTGTGATACTACTGTTAAGGTATGGAACGCTCACAAAGGCTTTTGCATGTCGACTTTGCGAACACATCGTGATTATGTTCAAGCATTAGCCTACGCCAAAGATCGTGAGCAAGTGGCCAGTGCTGGTTTGGATAAAGCCATCTTTCTTTGGGATGTTAACACATTAACAGCTTTAACTGCCAGTAATAACACAGTCACCAGTAAGAATTTTTCGTATAAAGTTTACAAGGCCCCTATACTAATTGCATTTTTTTTTCCCCAGCCTCTAGTCTTAATGGTTCAAAAGATTCCATTTATAGTTTAGCAATGAATCCAGCCGGCACAGTTATTGTGAGTGGCTCAACAGAAAACATTTTAAGAGTATGGGACCCCCGTACCTGCACTCGAAGTATGAAACTTCGGGGTCATACGGAAAATGTACGAGCTTTAGTAGTATCGCCGGATGGAAATCAGGTTGTATCAGGCAGTTCAGATGGAACTATAAAAATATGGAATCTAGGGCAACAGCGATGTGTGCAAACAATTCACGTCCATAAAGAAGGCGTTTGGAGTCTGCTTATGACCGAAAACTTCCAATACATTATATCGGGCAGTAGGGATCGCAATATTGTTATAACAGAATTAAGAAATCCTAGCAATTCTATGGTGGTTTGCGAGGAAAAGGCTCCAGTATTAAGCTTGTGTTTTAATATTGATAAATCTGGCATTTGGGCGACAACTTGGAATTCAGATATACGTTGTTGGAAACTACCGCTATTTGATAAATGTACCTTAAACTCAAGCGGAGGTTTGGATGCTCAATGGACAAGCCCTGCATGTGAACTGGCATGCATAAAAGGTAGAAATTACTATAAATTTAAAGACCTATTCACACAGTCCACTACTTTTAAATATTTTAGGTGGTGCTGCAATAAAGAAATGTGTTGTTTTAAATGACAAACGACACATTGTTACTAGAGATACTGAAGATAATGTTGCTATATATGATGCTCTGAGAGTAGTAAAGAAAGAAGAATTGGGCAAAGTAGATTTCGAGGAAGAAATTAAAAAACGCAATAAGCAAGTGTACATTCCCAACTGGTTTACGGTGGATTTAAAAACTGGTGTATGTAGTAGAGTAAAAATAGAAATATTTTTATTATTGCTTAAAAGTTCTTTTTATAGATGCCAACAATAGTTTTGGGCCAAGATGAAGTCGATTGCTTTTCTGCTTGGGTATCTATAGAAGCTGGTCTTCCTGAATGTTCAGAGCCTCAATCTGAAATAAAGGTAATATTAAGAATATTAACAAACCCCTTTGATTAAGTTTTTGTTTAACAATTTTCAAGATTAACTATGGCAAACTATTGTTGGAAGCTTTATTAGAATATTGGACTCCGCCTCATAGTTTACCACCCAATGAAATGGAGCAAGAGATACGAGGCAATGGCTTCTTTCAAGTACCCAAACATACACCCGTCATATTTAGGTAATTTAATTTAATAGTTACGAGTCAAAGCAAATACTTACATTCAATATATTTATTAGTGAGGTGGGCGGGCGTACAGTTTGTCGTTTATTGGTTAGAGACGCCGCCGGAGAGAGTGAGAGTACTTTATTACACGAAACTGTTCCACAATGGGTAACTGATGTAGTTATCGAAAAAGCCACACCTAAATTCTTAAAAATACCATTTTTTCTTACGCCACATCCGCAAATGGGCAAACCAGAGAGAACTAAAAAGGTATGTTCGCTTAATCTTATTCAATTCTTAACTGCATAATGATTACTTTAGGATCGTTTGGTGGCGAATGAGTTTATACAATGTCGCAAGGTATGTGAACATGTTTTAGACAAAGTATTAGGGGCCGAGACAACACCTAGTGGTGGTAATGCTTCTAGTTCATCACAAAACAGTCAGAGCGATGCCAATTCAGAGGGTTCTCAAGTTCCTGCCGAAGATCGCATAGAGTTATGGTGCAATGAAGTGGCAAGCATTTTTATATATTTTTATTGAAAACAAAAACTTATTGCATTCTGTGTTTTAGGTAGTAGATCCTAATATGGATCTACGTACTGTAAGGCATTTCATATGGAAACAGTCTACCGATCTCACATTCCAGTACAAAACAAAGCCAAATTTTTCATATGATGGAAAACTTTGAATTCAAGTTTTAAAATGTTTTTTTTTTTTGTATATTTCAAATAACAAAATTCAACAAACATCTCGAAGCACAAATCAATAATAAGTTCTATAAAATGGTTCTTTTGATTTGTAAACAGTGTAAAAGTGTATGCAGCTTTACAAAGAAAAAAATCTATAGACATTCGATGTGTACCATTTCAAATGGATTTTATTTAGTTTTTAATATAATTTCTAAAATATTCACTCCGATTTAATCTCATTTCTTGGCTTGAAACTACAACCAACTGCTCTAATACACACATTTAATAGTCTCTTTTGTCTACAATTGGAGATGATTCAGTGAGATTTATTTTATGTTTTCGACAAAAGCTGTTTGAAACTAAGTAAAAACCATATTGATTAAAGAATTAATAAAAAGTACAGAAGTTGTTATCCATTTTTAGCTATACTAAATACTGAATAAAGATACATATTAAAGTATGATAAAAAAATTAATTCCAATTACACTAGATAAAGGGGAAATATATAAAAATTAAACTGCTCATTTCTATTTCAATATAAGTACAACAAATGTATTTTTACTCTCGAGGATATTTTTTTTTTTTTTGTAGTTATAAATGATAAAAATGTTTATATTAAAAAGAAAAATACTTAGAAGCTAAAATTATAAGAAATGTTAAACAACTTTAGGGAAAAAAAATACACGACTCATTTCGTACAAAATGAATATTTCTTAATTCAATTTTAAAACTAACGCATTTTAAATGCCTTAATCGATTTAGAATATACTGTTGATTGAATATGTTCGTGAAATTCGAAAATTACTACCTTCTCCTTACCACCGTTGCGCGATGTTTTTCTATTAGTTTCAGCACATTCATCAAATCACGTTTTAAAATATTTGGTATATCTTCCCTTTCTAACACTGATGTATGATTTCCAAAGATTTGCTCGGCGTATCCCCACAGGCAGGTATAACGCAAAGATTGAATGGGCAAATGTATAGTTATCAATTTGCGACAAGGTATCCATTCACACCTATTTTGTGGATCGCGTAACCTATATAATTGGGGCCAAAATATGTCTTGATGTTTTACCTGCATGCGTTGGCCTGTTTGAGAATCACGAAATATCCAAGGATGTGTTACAAAAGTGTTTGCCTTCACGCCTGCTCCTGGTTTTAGCATGCTGTAGAAATCCTGACTGCCATTATAATCCATCCAGTATAAGTTGACATAACGCTGTGTAGAGTTCAGGAAAAATACAAATGTTTGTTCCAAAGAATTTTGAGCAGCCAGTATTGGTGGAGGCTGATCCACCGAAGGATGTGAGACCTCAACAGCCATTAAAGATTGTTTTCACTTTATTTTCTTATCAGAACAGTAATCATAATAAACACAAGAAACAAATTTCAACAATTTCTAGTGATGCCAGACAAATTGTCTGCAAATCTTAATAACATGATTATTTTTTTACGCAAAAGCCTTTGCTGTTAGCATTACTCATCTAAAACATATGAGCAAAATACTGATTACGTTTCCTGCCAACATCGTTAAATTTGGGGCTTAGTCAACTCCGTACTAAATTATCTGTCATTCTTCTATAAAACAGTTTGAAGTTAAGATGTTTGCGTTATAAATAATACTTAAAACTTTGTTATTTATGATACCATAAATATCATTTAAACTTAAAAACTATTTCTCTTTAGATTTTCTTAAGAGCTGTAACTATACAAAAAATGTAATGTATAAGAACTCATTTCTTATGTGGTAAAGCTTTTTAGGAATTAAATGTCTGTCCTTTTCCCTTAAAATTACTTAAACTATCAAATATCTGGTATCACCCGATATTAATTGTAAACATCTGCGATGTTACCAGATCTGGAAATATGTATATCCAAATAAAAAACGCCGAAACTGCTTTCTTCAAATCAACGAAGTTGTGACAGATTTATTCTATGCTTTATTCAATAGATTTTTGAGACTCGTTCTTTATATTTTATTTATAGTATACTATATTTAGAACAGTGGACACGCAGTATTAGATATGTTCAATTTATTAACGATGAAAGGTGCGTTCCCAACTTTGGGATCCCAATGTTACCAAAAACTGTTATACAATAAAATTCTGTTTTCTTTCTGCACGAAACAGCCCAAACTTAATCTATGGATAGATTATTCAAAAAAAAAAAAAAAAAAACAATCAGCTAGTTGAAAAGTAAGCAGAAGCATATACAAAAATGTCTGAGTTTCAAAAAAAAAAAAAAATAACAAAATAAACTCAGGAACATACAAAGTATCTGAGTTTTTATGTTTACTATAAACAACTGCATTTATATTTTGTATCGACTTTTTGTTTTGGGATAGAAGTTTGGTTTTTAGTGTTCCCGTACTTTCGGGCATTGTTGTCTTCAAGAAGAAAATAATAATTAATTTTAAGCTCATATTACCGAATTTTACCTAAAAGTACGGGTACGGAGGTATTATTAGTTAACTATTATTTAATACGGAGTTATTTAAAAAATATAAATAACCGCTAGCACATCGTTGACGAAAAGAGTATTTTAATAAATCATTTTTACATTTTTGACGTTTAGACCAACTGCTTCTTTACATCTTCTTTGTTGTCGAAAATAAAATTGCAAGATAATTTTGAAAAAAAAAATAATTTTTATATACATAATTTTGGGAATAAAAAATAAAATTTGTATACTCATTCATAAGGAATAATTTAATATTTAAAATGGTCATAACATCAAATAGTTTACGGAGCCAATTGATGTCTTTGGTAAATTTTTCAGGAACACACAAAGAACAAGCCGACCGGTATCGGCAACTTTTGGAAGTAGTACTCTCTAATACCGGCAATGAGCTCGTCGACACTTTGAAGTTATTTGTGGAAGCCATAGTGAATGAACATGTCAGCTTGGTAATTTCTCGACAAATTCTAAATGATGTCGGCATACAATTAAGTAAGTTACCCGATGAAGTGTCGAAGCAAGTGTCGCATTTTACACTGGAAAAGGTACAGCCTAGAGTAATATCATTTGAAGAACAAGTAGCTGGTATTCGTCAACATTTGGCAGAGATATACGAACGTAATCAACAGTGGCGTGACGCAGCCAATGTATTGGTAGGCATACCTTTGGAAACTGGTCAGAAGCAGTATACTGTAGATTATAAGCTGGAGACATATTTAAAGATAGCGAGACTTTATTTGGAAGAAAATGATTCTGTACAAGCTGAATTTTATATAAACCGTGCTTCTTTATTGCAGGCAGAGACACAAATTGAAGAACTGCAGGTATGTTTTGTAGTATTAATCTCTTACAAAATAAAATTTTCGTCAATCGATTTTCTTTTCAGGTCCTTTACAAGGTTTGCTATGCTCGAGTTTTAGACTACAGACGCAAGTTTATTGAAGCCGCACAGCGCTACAATGAACTCTCTTATCGTACCATAGTTGATGAGGGTGAACGCATGACTGCATTAAAAAAAGCTTTAATTTGTACCGTCTTAGCCTCAGCTGGTCAACAACGTTCTCGCATGTTAGCTACACTTTTTAAAGATGAACGCTGTCAGCAATTGCCTGCTTATTCAATTTTAGAGAAAATGTATTTAGATCGCATAATCCGGCGTTCAGAATTACAAGAATTTGAAGCCTTGCTACAGCCACATCAAAAAGCCGCAACTGTTGATGGTTCTTCCATACTGGATCGTGCCGTTTTCGAGCATAATCTTTTATCGGCCAGCAAGCTGTACAATAATATAACTTTTATTGAATTGGGCGCTCTATTAGAGATACCAGCCTCTAAAGCTGAAAACATTGCATCGCAAATGATAACAGAGGGACGTATGAACGGTCATATAGATCAAATAAGTGGAATTGTTCATTTTGAAAAGCGTGAAATTTTGCCACTTTGGGATCGTCAAATACAATCATTGTGCTATCAGGTGAATTCAATTATAGAAAAAATTGCTGCCTCTGAACCAGATTGGATGGCTCATACACTCGATGAAATAAATTCTTAAATTTAGTAGCACCAAAGATGGCTTTTAAAAAGCCATTAAAATTTACGAGTACTTTTCCAATTTGTTAAAATATTTCTTAAAATTTTAAATAAATTTTTTAAAGTTTAAACAGCGATTTATATTAGATATACTTTATGGCAACCTATGGGTCCTTTTTCACCTGTGGTGAAGGGTATAAAAACATCGGAAAATATCGCCGATATATATATATTATTTTAAACTGCAAAACTTCAGAAGTATTCGAAAAGTCATATGAGTACAAAGTTGCTACTCATGTACGTTAGCTAGCGAAATATTTAAAATAATTTGATTTCGCGCAATCTATAAACGTTACAAACTTTTTTAAACTTTTGCTTGTTGAACAAAATAACTTCAACTAAAAAATTTTATAAATATCATTCGAATTCAAAACAATCGCTAGAAACTTAATTTTTTCAGAAGGAACAAGATACATTTTTCCAGCTTTCCACCTTCTAGGTTTTCAGCTTTTGCTGCACACATATGTGTAAATTATGTCTGTGACATAAAAATTGGCGGAAAAAATGGACATTTTTTTATTAGGACCACTACTTGTGCAATGTATTGTGCCAGAACTATGAAATCAGGTTGTAGGAAGGGGAATAGAGGGAGTAGTGCTCGTGGACATTTGATTTGAATCTTTGCACATTGAAAGTGGCAGGAAAAACCTCTGCAGGAACTTTATTCCACATACGAACTGTTCGGCTAAAAAACGAATTCTCTCTGTAATGCGTAGTGCGTTTCACTAGCCAATCGACCACAAAGGAATGCGCTCTGGATGCAATGCAAGTTCCCTGATTTCATAAAAGCACATTCCGTTGTAGTAACGATAAAACAGTAAAACACACCTCACATTGAGTCATTTCTCCAGTGAATTAATAGAGTTGGATACACCACTGTCACCGATGAGCTTCTTCGCTCTCTCCTGCACGCGTTCAAGTAACTCCAAAATATACTTTGAAGCACCGGGACATACATGAGAGTCGTATTCCATTTTTGGTCTGATAAAGGTGACATAGATAGTAAGGAGATCAGATGGAGTGACGTATTTCTTACACCGTTTCAGAAAACATAGGCACTTGAATGCTGCTCACATTGAATTTTCATGCCAAGAACATCTGATTCCTTAATATATATATCACCCATAATTACAGATGATTTAGCATATTCAACGGTACGCCTGTGCGAAAGCACACAGCACTGGGTTTTATAAGCGTTAAATTGAACCCTATTCGTAAGGCCCCATTCGGAGATTATCAAAAGGTCACGATTAAGGATTTCCCGAAGGCTTGGTTTATTACGAAACGAAAATGAATGAGTTATGCTACTGTCATCTGCGAAAGAATAGATAGCATTGAAAGTCTGACGTAGATGATCATTGAGAAAAATAAGAAATAGGGTAGGGGAAAGAACGGAACCTTTCGGTACCCCTGAATTTACCTTGACAAGCTTCCTTATTTTTTGCGCCAATTTGTGGTAAATTGTTTTAAAAAAATGTAAATTATTCCGAAAAAATAAACGAGACAGAATCATACAAAATAAAAATTCCCGGTCCTGAAAAAACGGAGGGGTTAACATAGTGATGCCACACATCTTTTCGTGTCTTATCTATGTCTCATCTAGGCTCACAAGTGTCTTATCTACGCCTTATCTATGCTCACAAGTATGTCAACGTGTAAAAAAATAGTACTCTAGGATGATATTTCGAAATTAGCTAAATCGAATACTCCCTGCAATTGGTTTTCTAACAGCTAAATGCCAAAAATTTAACACAGCTTCATAACTATTGTTAAGAAAAATATGTATATAAAATCATATATCACTGTACACGTCACATTTCGCAAAAAATGATAAATGCTCTGCCTCCAGAAGAAATATTAATTTTATAATTTATTTTAAAATTTACTGAGAATGCGGGCGGCTCTTCAGAATTGTTTTAACCTTCCTTGTTTTCCTACAAGCCTGTAAAAAAATAAAAGCATTTTTATACTTGTTTTTAAATTTATACAATATATTTTAATATTTTTTATGTTTTCTTTATAAAATATATTTTGTTTATACCTGAAAATATATGTATGTATATATTTTCAATTTTTAACATTACAACTTAGCTTTCTACAATCTACTGTTTAGACTAATGGAAAGTATTTTATACTCAATCGTAAAACATTTACTAATGTCATTTAAAGTTTCGAACTCGAAAATAAAGTATAATTTAAATTTAACTTCAACAATTGAATAGTTGAGTTAAAAAAAAAAAAAATGTGCGTGAATTGTACTTATCCAACACCAACGATATTTGAAGCAGTATCGTCTAATTTTTTTTCCTTGGTTTCTTTTTTTGTGATTTTTTTAAGAATCAATTCAGTTTTTCTTTCGCTACAAAATTCATATATCTAAGGGAGGAAATAACAAATGCAAATTAAAAATAAAACATATCTTAACAGTTAAATGGTTCTAATAAAGAAATAAATGAATGAATTAATGCCGTTAATGTAGGTGGGTGCTAGTTATGTTTGATGAAAATAGAATTGTCATGCTTAATGTTTGTCTCAAAAAGAGCACAGTTTTAAATATTTTGTTTCAAAAATATACTTCATAACAAAATAAAATGTATATTTAACAAAAACATAATTATAGTTGTAGACAGGTGTATGAAGTTACATTAAACCTAATAATTATGATAATGATAGGAAAATAAAGTATGGGCAGCTTTCGATGACGATGAACTGTATCATCCTTGATTATTTGTTGTGCCAGCCTCTTCATTAAGTTGTAACTGCGCCAAAGTACGAACTACTACACCACGATTCATAGCTGATAGATTTTGACAAAGACCTACAACTGCGTCTAAAGTTACTTCGGGACAATCCTTTTTAATTAGAAAAAATTTATATATATTTTATAAGAATAGTTTAACTTTTTAAAAATATTTACCTCAAGCATTTTAGTTATACTAGATATTATGGCATCCTTTCGCACAGCATTAATGTTACGTGAAACTATAGAATCAGATTTAGTTTGTTCCAAGTACCAATTAACCATTTCCTCGTTTTTGTCCCAAATGTAGGACTAAAAATAAAACAATTAAATGAATTTATGTTCTACTATTCGAATATGCGTACGTAAAAATTACTTAAAAGTAAAAAATTATTCATAAAACAGGCATCTAATCTAAATTATATTATAAATCTCTTTGTCTTTTTCATGGCTAAACGACTGAACCGATTAAATATTATTAAATAGGAGGGGAGGAAAAGAGGGACACGGGCTATTTAAGCGTCTGAAACAATTTTAACAAAGTCTCGGCATATAGATTTAGATGAAATTCGAAACATATGAGCTGGTTTTTTTTTTTGAAAGTGGTATAAGTCCATTTTTTCATATATTGATATATAAAAGGGATTGCGTTTGAATCATTTTAAAAATATTGGAAAACTTTAATGAGTTCGAGTGATGTTTTTTTACACTATACGCTTTTAAATTTTATTATGAAATAATAATTAATAAAATTATTTGAAAAAAATAACCGATTATTGTGGCTCCACATGGACTAATACCACTTTCAAATATAACATTTTAGAAAAAATAATCACCCTTATTCTAGTTGTCGGCGTCGTCGTTTTAGTATCAATGTCATTTCATATCAATGTCGGCGTCAATTCAATAAAAATTTTGCATTCTATAACATTCCTGTGACGATGTCGACGGTTTATCGATTTTTATGAAATGAAAATGCACATCCCTAAGTTTTTTGTTAAAATTTATTTGTGTTTGACATTTTTATGGTAAAATGTTTTCTATAGATGAAGAAAATTTTTGATTTAATTAATGATGAAAGCTGGAATAAACATAAACTTGTGTTGGAAAGAAAACTTTTTAGGCAGAATAGCAATATTTTTAATTTGCCGGATCGCATCTTACATATGTTTTGCCTGTTCCTGGCTGTGCTTCTGCAGTAAATCAGTTTAATTGTTGCATGGCCATTTTCTTCAAGAAGGTTTGCCACAGCTTCTTTCAGGGGTCTAAGTGAAAATTGTTTAAACATTACGCTGCTAGTGGCTTCACAATCCGCTTTATTAGCAACCATATCTTTTTTTGTCACTTTGAATTTTAAATTTCGCAATACCTTAAAAGCCAGTCGTTATGAAAAAAAGGCGTCGACAAAAAACAGTCACATTTTTTATAGAATATAAAAAATCTTTAAGCGGTAATCGATAGGTGTCAATAACGTCAAGTAGAATAACAAATCGAATGCGTCGACACATATCAACGTTGATATGTGACGAACGTCGACAACTAGAATAAGGGCGAATATCAGGAGCAAATTTAAGTCATTATTTTTATTGACAAAAGCTTTACTAAAATAAATATTTATGTAAAAAGAACAATTAAGTGTAGAAAAACAATAGACGACGGTAACGGAACAAAATAACGACGATTCTCTGACGGCATTAATAATATTTATTTCCATTTCATATTTTGTTTAAATATTTTATTAAGTTATTTTTATTCCTGAAATTTTGTTCTTTTTTTATTTATATAATGTGCCTTTGCTACTATTGTCAATTCAATTATTAAATACAAACATTTCTGGAAATATGTGGCAATATTGTTAGGAAAGTAAGAGACTAAATGTGAGAGAATAATAACAAGCGATGAGAAAATAAATTAAATTTTATCTCAGCAACATTGTTGTTGAACGATAGCTTATGTCAATTTTGTATCAAGGCGAATCAATTACCAGGTGTTAGCGATGACGAATTCATTGTTTTTCGCCGGTAGGTTAACTGTCAAACTCCATATATAAAAAATTTATTTAACTGTTATACAGAATTTTTATATGTGGAGTTTGACAGTTAGACTACCGGCGAAAGTGAATGAATTCACCATCGCTACCACCTTATAATTAATTGGCCTTGTCTTATATGAAAATATCGTTACCGTCGTGTGTTGTATTCCTACACTAAAATGAAGACATTTATGTATATACACTTCGTCCTTAAATAAGAAAAGGATATTTTATACTAAATTTTCTTTTAACATTAGCATATTGAAATATTTAGTGGTGAATATGCAGTATATAAGGTAATAAACTTCGTTATATTTCTCTCTGGTTATACTCCATGAAGTTTTATAAAGTGGAACATTTTAATTTATCTGAGGTCTTCCCTTTTTTCCAAACCAATAAATTGTTTTGAATGAAAAATTTTCTTCCCCATTAATTTCTGAAAAATTTTGTAAGATTCATTATTTTTAAACCTCATCCAACATATTTTAAGGCAGTTTAACATTTCTCTGTCCATATTTTATTCTGTTTAATATTGCCCTTGTAGAGATTTAGTTAAGACAAAGTCTTCGCCTTTTATTGCATTATTACAGTCTTGGGCAGTGTTTCTTTAATGCTGTTTAAACGACTGCAAAATATTTGTCGTTTTAATTAAACTTATTAGCAATGGACTTATTCCACTTTCAAAAGACATATTTATGCGATAGAATTGTTCAGCAAAACTGTTTTTGTTTATTTTATAATTTAGAACTCTGTTGAAATTTTGATTGTAACTATGGAGAGAAGGTGTTAATTGCTCATTAAAATTTAGTTTTTGGCAAAAGTGGACTTATACCACTTTCAAAAAAACCAGTTCATATACCTGTTTCCAGAGCTAGTACCTAAATAAGGGAAAAAGAAGGGGAAAATACTGACATTTACGTTTGTACCAGCTACAATAAAGTTTTAAACATAGTTATTTATGTAAAGGGTAGATTACGTTGGAAATATAGATATCTCCTGATCTGTAAGATCCCAACCAATTTGATGGATTTTTTACGCACTAAAATTAGGCCTAGGCAACGCCGGGCACAATAAGCTAGCAATAAATAATAATTAAAGGAAATTATTTTACTTACCACCGTTGTTCCTTTATCTTCTACCAACCACCGTCTTAACATTTCTTTGGCTTGTCCTACCGATAGATTGTCTTGTGCTTTAACGATTTTCTTAATAAAACTGTCTTCCAATAAAAGACGACGTAGACGCCAGTACAACCAGCTTCTGGATTCACGCCACGGAACAATTTCACGAATGCAATCCTTTTCTAACATGCGTTCTGGAGTGTCGTGTAAATCTGCAAAGTGCACAGCCACAGTGTGATAAACATGCAGTAAAGCAGCAATACGCTCTTTGATTTGATCCTCGTACTCAGTAGCCTTGGCTTTATCGCCAGCAGTCAAAGCTTCATCCATTTGTGTTTTTAACTGTAACATAAACAACAAATATTTTTATTTATTTAAATTCACTTAAAAATAATAAATGCAAAAACTTACACTTTTTGTGCGAGCATCTAAGCGGTGTATAGTCTTAATAATATCCTTTTCTTTGTATTTAATTTCTACAATGCCCTCAGGTTCCAAAACACCAGCTCTAGCCTCAGGATCAGAATATGATTCCATATAGCGCGGATTTATTAGAGAATCTAAAACAGCCCAGGCACCACCACGCAATTCAGCATTGGGTGGCAAGTAGATGAGGACAGGTTTTTTATATTCGCGCAACCCATCCACAATGTAGGCACCGAATTTAACAATTTGTTCGTACATATCTTTCATGCCACCGGAAAAACCACGCCAGTTAGCGAATATCATTAAAGGCAACTCTTCTCGATCAAAATCTCTGATGGCTTGCGCTGTTTTGTAGGACGAATCTGGATACCATACTTGACCAGCTTGTTGTAAAGTCTAAAACAATGTAATAAGATTAAAATCAAAAATACATGATAATAAAAGCACCACAGTACTTACCTTGGCTTCAGAGTCTAAATTAGCTGGATCGGCAGGCATTTCAGCTTCAACAGTACGCGTCTCTACAGCAATAACGCCCACAGGTATGCCACCCAAGCGTGCACGACCTGTCACTACTGTCTTAGCCCAAGGTGCCATTATTTCACTCCAGGAATCACGATCGAAGAAACCATTTTCCCACTCACTGGCATTGCCTTTGGACAAATGAACAATATTTTAAATAAATTTTCTTTATCGTTGGCCATCTTTACTTACCTGGGTTGATTCGACCAGCTAACATCCAGCGTGGATCGTAGGGTGATTTGGTAGGCATAAAATCAACCGGCCTATCAATACGATCACTAGGCACCACTATGGGCAAATCGCAACCAATATAAGCGGGTATATAAGACAACCAATCCAAGATGGTATAAACACCATCTAAATCTACAGCCTCCGTTTTGTGTGTAACACCATTATTGTACATTATTTGCACACCACCCAATTGATTATTCGAAGCATACACCTTACGGCCCAATAGCTTATTCAAAGCAGCATAACCCGTCAGAATAATGTGAGAATTTTCAATTTGTATGACTCTCTGACCTAAACGCACCAAATATGAACCAATACCGATAGTACGGCAGGTAACCATAGAAATGGTAACAATTTCATCGTATGCCTGCGATGTTTCCCCCGCTATGAGACCAGCATAGCGCAAATTCTCAACACCCAAGCCTTCATCTTTACCAATAATGTCGGTAATTTTATACCTGGGTTCTCCTTCGTCGTCAATAAGAATAGCATGCACTGAATTCAAATTGGCCACCTTGCTGTAGTCTTCGGTATTCAGGTACAAGTATTTGAAACCCTTATCGGGTTCTTCGGGATCTTCCCAGGCCACCTTAAACATGGCCTTAACCTCTTCGGCTAAACCAATACGGGCACCACTATTCACAGAAATGTAAATCTAAGTAAAATGAATAGAAGGTCATTAAAAGCACATTTCTGACTAATGAAGTTAGTAGGAACTTACTCTTGGTACTTTTCTTGCTCTTGCCAGTTGTGAGGCCTTGTGAAATAAAACATCTTCTTTTATCCCAAAAGAACCAATAAAATAAGTTAAATCGTTGGCTATAACAATTATTTCACGGCCCTCAGGATATTCAGGAGTAGCTAGGATAATACGCCATGCTACCATACCGCACTAGACAAGAAAATAATGTTTTCATTTATTTGTTAAAGAAAGATCTTTATAATGCGTATGAAAATATGGAAACATTTTTGTTATCATCATGAACCGAAATGGAAACAGAATAGACTAAATCCAAGCACACTTTTAGGCGTTAGAAATAAATTTATATAATATTTAGAAGCAGAGTTCAAAATTTTTCATTTATGAGCGTTCAATTTTAAACATTTATGAAATTTTTCTAAAACGAGATTTCTACGATTTTTTTATTTTTATTTTTCACTTTCGTAAACGACCATCAAAAAATTTTCTTACTACGATCACATACGAATGAGTTTTTAAGCATTCATATATGATAAGGGATAAATAACATCATTCTCATTAATGCTGTTTCTCATAAACGAATGCGAAGAATTTTTCAGCGTTGAAAACTTCTCATTTATGAGCATTCAAAGATGAGTTAATGAAGCTTCTCATAAATGAGAATTTTTTTTTTTCTTTTTCACGGTCATTAACGACCAACAAAAAAATTGTCTGCCTGCGATCCCACATGAATGTAAGACTGCATTCATACACGTAAATTTTACTTTGAAAAAGTTTTGTTGATTTTCTTTTAAACTTTGTTTGGTGTTCGGACACAAAAAGTATTCTTTTACAAATTTTTGTTTTCTTCGTTTTGATCGTACTTAATTTTTGGACGTTTTATATGTGGTGCTTATAACACAAAAATATGTGTATGTACATGGGCCCGTTCGTAAATGCATCAGTGCTCTGCATAATATGATTATTCTGCACTGCCACTGCTAATCAGCTGTTGCGTATGCTTTGTTTTGCTCATTTTAGTGTTTGCATTTACGAACGAAGAAATACTGTGAAAATAGAAAAATTAATAATAAACTCGATTTGTCAACTAGATGATATAAAAATGATAAAAATTTTTGTAACATACTAAAAAAAAGAAGGTTAAAGAATAAAAACTAAATTTAATTCTATAAAAATTATTATTATTATTTGCGCATAATATACTTCAGTGATGCATTTACGAACAGACGACATTTGCATTGCCGCCACTTTTTGCATTTACGAACGTACTGCGCATCATATGCAGTGCAGTGATGCATTTACGAACAGGCCCCATATATACAACTGTGTATAAGCAACGAAAGAAAAACATAGCAACTTTGCGAGTACATGAAAGTCTGTACTGTCCAACATTCTTTCTCCCTCTCTCTCTCTCTCTCATGAAATCAAAACTTTATTTTCGTGTGTGAATGGGGTGTATATATGTATTAGAACAGAAAACAAGATATATTAAAATCTATGTAAATGTCGAGAATAGGAACTGTTTAATGTTATGTCGATGCAAATTTTACTAGTTAAAACAATTTATTCTGTTGAACACTATTTTTATAGCACGACAACATTGCAGAGTATACAGGAATGTACGTTTAAAACTACCCTCATTTTCTCATTCTCAAATGTATGACTCATTTTTTTGGTTCACCTTTGTTGCTGAATAAAATATGTGAAAATAAAATTGGGTTTTAAAAAAATCAAAGTTTCTTCTCTTAATAAATGCCAACGTAATTGACAAGTGTAACACCGAGTATTGTATAACATTTTCGTTGTACTCGCAAGACTAGATATTGTCTTTTCAACTATTGCACAAAAAACTTGTGTGTGCTTATTTTTCCTCTATGTTTACTTTGCACTAAATATCTCTTTCAGCCAATATTCGCTTTTGAAAAAAAGAGAATGGCCGACTTCCTAAACGCCTGTTGCAATGCATAATTTATAAAAATGCTTATGCAATGCGAAACATGTTTTAAATGCAAACTTGCGTTGCAGAGAAATTTTTTGCATTTTATCGGCATTTAGGAACGTCGCTATGCAACTCATACGTAAAGCAAATGTCAAAAACATGGTATAAAATTGAATAATTTTTTTGGATAAATAGAGGTTACACAAAATTATTTATCCATTTTGTTGGCAAATGCTGAGGAATTACCTCAGGTCAAATCTTCCAAAAAATTCTATATTGCTATAGAAACCTATTAAAAAGAAAAAAAGAAGAGACAACTTTGTTAAGGACAATAAAAATCCCGGAAACAAGTGATCAAAAATAAATATTTTTTGAAGAATTCATTGAATAAATGGATGATGGCATTTTTTATTCACATTTCATTTTAAAAATAACATTTTTAAAATGTTTGCATACAAAATAAAAATGATGCGTGATTTTGACTTCTGATACTCATTAAAATGAGTTGCCAAACGATTAGGAACATTGTACGTTGCCAAAAAGTTTAGATATGCGTTTACGAAGTGTATGCATTGTAAATATGCATTGCAACTTGCGTTTAGGAAGTCGGCCAATATTGTACACTTTTATATGGCTTGCGCTCAATTTTAGTGTAAAACACACGCGAACGCTTAATAAAAAAAATTTTCTACGATCTTTTCACTCATGAAAAACTATTAAAATTTTAAATTCTCATAAATGTGCACTTGCATGAAAATAAATATTTTCTAATTTTTTTCACTTTTGAAAGGAAAGAAAAAAAATCATAAATGTAAATCATAAATGAAAAAACCAAAATATTTTCTAGCCTCTCACACATTTATGAAAAGATACAGCAAAAATTAAAATTTCTCACTACTCACTCATGTGTGAGAAGTGAGAGAGCAATTCGGTACTCTGTGTGCAGAAGTCAACATCAGAGGACGCTAATAATCAATGTTGCTCACCTTTTACAACGTAATAAAATTTATGCTAGATCGCGGACAGAAACTTGTATAAAATAATTTTATCTCTAACGCCAGAAAGCAGGCTTCGCTTGTTTGACTAGTTTTTGCCCCTTTTTTTTACAAAAAATATCAGCAATAACATATTCGTGTATCAGAATTCTTACCGTATTTTCACCTGGCAAACGTTTCATTTCAATCAAATTATCATCATCTAAAACGAGTTCTACACATTCAATCAAGATCTTTTCGGGTATGCGCACATCAATCGTAGGTCGAGCCATGGAATATTCTTTCCACAGACGTTCAGTCATTTGACGAAACATATCTGGAATGTCATACACATATGTGGTGCCATTGCTTTGAGCCTGGAAACGTTTTTGCTGCAAGAAATCTTTAGTCATATACGGTGTTGAAATAGGCAGTCCATGAAGAGAGCCTTGTTTTTCGCCATAAGCTTTGAATTTGATCTAAAAGGAAAGTAAAACAAAAAAAGGGGGCAATTAATTAAAATTAAATAATAAAAAAATACAAATTCCACAAAAAGAGTTAGTTTCACTAATACTTTGTGGAATTTATGTTCGAAAATCAAGTGAGCTTAAAGTTTTGTTTTTTGTATATCTTTCATTGCCCAATCACAATAATGTAAATAACTTACCACTCCTGTTTCCTTGTCGGTGTGTTCAGTGTACATGGATATATCAAGGAAATATCCTGAATCATTGGCTATACACAAGCGCACCGCTTGTGTGGGAGCTTGAGGGTTTTGTCTTATCAACATTTTCAATTCAGCCTGTAAGACACGCAACTTCCATAATCTAGGACCATAACGCATAATCATTTTTGTAACAGACTCTTCAATCTTGGCTGGATCCATTATAACAGTAGGTACAAAGTTCAAGAAAATGTGATTACAATCTGTGCGCTTGGCAAAGGGATGAGAGAAAGCCACCTCTAATTCATCCATAGCTTCAAGCAAAACACGTTCTCCTTCATTTTGTAAATACTCAAAGGAAGCTTCTTTTGTTATCAAATCAGAGTGACGAATTATGGAGCGTATAAAGAAACGAAAATCGGTGACTTCTTGACCCTTAGACACTTTAGCTCTGCCCAAATATAAATGCATTTTTTGATTGGCAGTTGGCAATGCCTCGAGATCATAAGTTTTCATACGATTCAATTCCAATTGGAAGGCACATGCCGGTTCTAAATGGCGATAAATTCGATCCTCATCAAAATCATCACGTGCACGATAAGTAAAGAACTTGGGGAATTGACGCCTTAAAAGAAGAGTAGCGATAAATAAAAATTATTACATAAAATTATATTAATAAAACTTACTTTTTTAAAGCTGCAAAGGTAATGCGTCTTATTCTTCTTTGGAAAAGTTCAGCACGATGCTGTTTGCAGTAGTTGCCAAATATTTGAGCCATTTGTATGTCATCCATTTCTCCGGTTTCACGAACAGCAACACTGATTATGTGAATGGGTTCTGTAGACTTAGCCTCTTCTGCGGCATTTGCTCTTGTTATCGGATCAGAAAGCGAAACATTAATCGATGTGCTCAAGCGACCACCATCACTAATGGAATCTGCTGCTTCAACAGCCTCTAAAACTTTAGCACTAACCATTGCGGGCGAAGCTAGATCTTCAAGCAAATCCAAAATTTCGTCTGAATACATATCGAAGTGCTCGAAAGAATCAAAAGCAGCCATACAGCCGGTACGAACGTAAGAGCTACCCAAGTTATCGGTACCGCTTTCGGTACCCTCAGCGGCCATGCGCAAAAAAAGTCTGTTCGGATGGGCAGTGGGTAACAAGAATTGAAAGTGTACTAAAGGTAAACCTCCGGAGAGCTCCAAATGTTGTAAACATGTTAACTCGTAAGAGGTATAAGCTCTTCTTACATATACTTCTAGGGCAGCATTGCAAACAGCACGATTCGTATGATAGAAGAAGTCGTGCAAGATATCGAAGATTGAGGTTTCCGATAGAATCAAACGTTGTAGATTTTCGGGATGGAAATCGTGACCATACATATCCACAGCAGACAAAAATATTGACTCCATTTGATTATGTCTGAGTTCATAGGCTGGCTGATGGGCAGCTATTAAAACTTGTCTGGACCTTAGTGCGACTCGAGAATGTTCAGCACGGTTGAGAGAGGTCAACTCACTCAAAGTATTTGCCAACTCATCGGTAAGACCAGGCTCATTGGCCCACAAGTGATCTATTAGCAAAGTTACCAATAGATTCTTTTTGGCCACTTGGGAATGCGAGAAAATTGTGTTGACCACTGTTTGCATGTCATCCTTATTGCGTTCCCTTACCAAACCTACACATTTATCATAATGACCATGTTGAAATTGGCATTCAACATCGTAGTATTGTCGCAGTAGTTCATGTACAGCAGCCTTCATACGTCCTCTAATGCCATTTCTGTAACGTTGCACAAGCTGTACAATTGCCTGAGTGGTAAGAAAGAAATTATCACGATCAGTTCGTTTTTGTAAAGTGGCAGCATGAGAATCAATAACACTGGCAATTTGTTGCGAAGGGAACTGTGCCAAAACACTGGTAATGTTGCGTTCATACAGTGTCATAAGCTTGCGTATTTTCTTTTCCACTGAGATGGGAATGCGGCCAGAAATCGAAGCGATAACTTCTTGCAACTCCAGCAGAGGCAAAGAGGGATCTCTTAAACTTTGCATGAATTTCTCAATAACATCTCTTAAACGCTGGGCATTGTATGGTTCAGGAAGGCAATAGCCTGCCAAAGTATTCTCCAAAATATATTTATAAGTGTTATGAACTCTGTTAAGTTTTTCTGGAACTGGAGGATTTTCGGGTTGAGGGAACTGTCCCTTATATGGCTGAGCCTTAGTAACTAACGAAGGATCATCTAGTTCCAAGTGACCCAATAAAGAACCAGCATCCAACACTGCACCTGGCCTTCTCACAAACGAAACGGTGCCCGCTTCCTGTGAGGTCAAAGTCATAACCATTTTCATGACTTCGATTTCGGCATAAGTTTGGCCCCTATTGACATGAGCGCCATCTTCGACTAACAGATTAATCAATTTGCCAGCCGAGGGACTTCTTAACAGCGACGGATCATTTTCTTTCTCGAAAACACACGTTTGATTGGCAATAACAATACGATAACGATCTACTTCTTCCTTCATGTATGTAGTATAAGAAGCTCCATCAAATGATACTAACATGCCACCATCTGACAGACGGTGTACCTCGACTTCCTTGAACGAATTGTTCATTAACAGGAAATATGTATTGGCGCCACTTTTAGCTGCTTGCACTTTATATCGAAAGCCGCCATTAATCAACTCCACATCGATGACATTGGTCAGGGTGTTGGCAGCTTGAATTTGACCTCTTTCCAAAGATGTTTGAAAACTGCTAAATGATTCGGTGATTTGGCGATCGGCAATGTGTAACGCTCCGCACATGACACCCAACAAAATATCAGGTTTTTCAGATTGAACTCTTTCCGCAATTAAAGCATCTAACCAGGCTGTATCAATACTGTTGTCCAAGAATCTATTCGTTTCCAACAGGGTTATTAAATATTCTACTGTGGTACGGAAATCCCCGCGAATCGAGAGTTCTTTTAAAGCAATCACAAGGTTTTCTCTGGCCTGTTGACGATTTTCACCCCATGAAAAACAATGACCAAACTGGGAATCGGCAAATTCGTGTAGACCGCCAGAAGCAGCAACACTAAAATAGCCCCATACGTTTTTGCTGGAACGAAAGTTAAGTTCCTGTACAGTGCCCGAGCTTGGTTTAAAACCTTCGTCAGGATTTTCTGAGGTAATACGGGCAGCAATGACGTGACCGGAAGGACGAGGTTTATTTTGAGGAGTTTCGAAGTCAATAATGGACGTGCCCCAAGGACTTTCGCCATACAACAGACGAATATCTTTCAAGCGGTACAACGGTACACCCATACCGATTTGTAATTGACAAGCTGGCAAGTTAACATCTGCCACCATTTCTGTGCAGGGGTGTTCAACTTGAAGACGAGGATTTAATTCGAGAAAGAAATATTTGCCTTCAGCGTCATACAGATACTCCACAGTACCAGCACTTACATAACCTACCATTTTGGCTAAGCGCACGGCGGCTTTTTCCATATCCTCGAATATCTCGGGTTGAGCAACAATGGCGGGAGCTTCTTCAATGATTTTCTGATGACGGCGTTGTATAGAACAATCACGACCAAATAAACTTATAGCATTGCCATACATATCGGCCAGCAATTGAACTTCCAAATGGCGAGCACCACGAGCCAGTTTCATAACAAAAATGGGTGAACCGGGGACTTCTGCTTGTACTTGGCGAAAAAGGGCGGGAAACTCTTCAGCTGTGTCAACACGACGAATACCTTTACCACCACCACCTTCAGAGGCTTTGATCATGACAGGAAATCCTGATTAGAAACGCAAAAAAAGACACCGATAAAAAATTGGTGTTGCCCATATTTTTTGCTGCGTCAAACATCTTACCAATCTTAGCTACAGCTGCCAAACCTTCCTCTACATTGCTAACACAGCCACGATTAAAGAGATCACTAGATATTTTAATTTTCTTGCCACTATAGTGAGCCTTCAGCTCAGAACCGGACCAGGGAAGTGTCGGAATGTCTGCAGTTTGAGCTACAATTGAAGAAGCAACTTTATCACCCAAAGCCCACATGGCTCTTTCGGGGGGACCCAAAAACACCAAGTTTTGTTTATGTAACAATTCTGGCAATTTGGGATTCTCTGATGCATGACCCCAACCAGCCCATACAGCCTTAAGGATAAAAGAACAAGTTAACAAAATCACGACAAATTTAACATTCTTCAAACTAACCTGAACTTGAGTACGTAATGCAATATCAACAATTAATTCTACATTTGCATAGTTATTGTTATTTGAGCCACCGGGAACAGGCACATAATGATCAGCCATTTTTATATATTCAGCATTGGCTTTAAGATCCTCCGGTGTCACCATAACAACAAAACGTACTGCACGTTCATTTTTAAACATTTCATAAGACCAACGTCTTATCGAACGCATACACTTTACGGCCGCAATGCCATTGTTTGCGATAAGAACACGATTTATCACGCGGGTTCCACCGAACTTCTTCACAAACTCCTCGGTTGTAGCAATATGAAAATCGCGATCCTGATAACGATCTTGTCCCAGGCCAGTGCCACGGGACATACTTGGCCTATAAAGAAACAATCGAACAGAAGAGAAAAAAACAATAAAAAATAGTAATACACAATTAGTACATACATTTTAAATTTTTTTTTTTTTTGTGTGATGGTTTCAATGACAAGAAATGAATAAAGAAATTTTTTTATTCCAAAACAAAAAACATATTTTTTTTGTTAGTTAACATCATTTGTGAAATTTAACAAGTTTTTAATACGATGGTGCTGTCTAAGACAAAGTCTACAAGAATAATTCAATGACTAATAAAGAAATATTTGGAATTTTCAAGGCGAATTGTTCGCTTAGGAAATAGAAACAACATTTCATTTTCGAGGAAATGGTTGAACGTTTTCTTTTGTTAATTTCTTTTATGAATTCATATAGTCTGACATATTCGTATCCTTGCACAGTAACATAACGATACATGTTTTATTAACCGACTAGGCAACTTAAATATTGAAAAAAAGAAAGCGAATTCTTAAATTGTTACAAGTAATCAGAGTGAGATTAATGAAAAAACCTAAACAGGACAACCGTGATGTTTTTCAGGGTAAAATTTTTGCACTTTATGTACAGAAACAAAGCAGAGAATTCATCGCTGGACACTGGATACGAAAGAACAGGCAAAGTGAATTTATCTAGCTGAGTAAAATTATGACAAAGTTGTTTTTTATGTATATGGAATAAGGCCACTTTAAAAAGGGAAAAACTTAAAAATATTAATTATGACTATTTAGCTAAATTAGTGTAGAATAAAGAACCGATCAAGAGTTAGTTGAAGGAACTGGACCATACTTGGGATTTTTTCATTACCATTAAAACTTCATTGGAATGAAATATTTATATTTGAAGGAATCAAGCACCAATAAAGTAAATTAAACTTTAAAAGATTCCGAATAATAAATTTTCATACTCCATTGGAATTGGTTGTAATAATTACAATGAAAAAAGAAATAAATACCATTTAATGCTAATGATTTTATTTTAATTATAATTGTTTTTACTAACGTTAATGAAATCGTTTAATTAATAATTATTAGTGAATCAAAAATAATTGTTTATATAAAACACAAATTTTTGATCGCAGAAACTTAAAAAGATTTGCATAAAATAAACAAACCTTAACACTCTTATAGATATATCCATATATTTAACTATTCCCGAGGCACTTCGCTACCCCAATGAAAATAACCGTACTACGACCACTCTTCCAAGCAAGTTTTTTATTTAATTAATATGAAAGTTATAACAGTTTTCTTTGTGCCTATTGGAGCTTATGAATCAGGATTTATTTGTCTTTTAAAAATTCTCAAAATTTATTTTTGTTAAAATCGATTCTGCACTAATTTTCTGTCCTCCCTTTTTTAAATAAGTGTACCCTCTTGGAACTTCTAAATAAATATTTATCTCTGTTTTAAATTTCTTTAATTCGTTGCAGCCGAAAATATCCGTTTGAGCCATAACTCACGAACCGATTTCGTGCAAATTTAAGATAAACCATCTTCACGACCAAACGAACAATCCCTAAAAATTCAATTGAATTCGGTTTGACCGGTCGTGAGTTATAAAGTTACAACAAAAACAACTATTTTTTATGTATATATAGATTATCATTTTTAAGCAAGATAGGTGTAAAATTTGATGTCTGAGATCCTTACACCTCAGCTAGCAGATCTTATTGCTCACACGAAAATAAAAATATGTTCCCATAGTGTCTGAAATATTCTAAGAAAGGTAAAACATATATTTCACCAAATTTTTAAGATCAAAATACCATCTTAAAATAATGCTCTACTATACTTCAGTGTACAAAGACAAGAAATACATTCATTAATGATAATGATTTAAAACCATTTAATCACAAGCCAGTGGTAATGATTTTATTTTTTAGCTAACTATTAATGAAACCTTTTCATTAAAAAGCATTACAATTAGTGAAAATAATATTATTGCATTACTTGTCAATTAATGCTAATTAAAACGTCAATTAATTAGTCCATCTAATTAATTACTCCCAAGTATAAACTGGACTCATATTTTTTAAACTTTTCTTTATAGCGGAATTACAACTTTTATGGGGGACACCCTTAAAGTTTTAACTTTATTTGATTATTAGCTATTTCGAATGCACTTCGCAACCCTAATGATAATAATCGTCCCATCATGACCACTATTTTAAGCTAAATTTGATTATGAGCAATAATATCGAAGTTACAACAGATATTCTTCTGCCTTTCGGGCGTTATGGATCAGGACTTATCTATATTTCAAATATCTTTAAAATCGCTTCCTTGCGTTTATTCTCTCCCCTACTTACCCTCCTTTTGCTTATTTTCTTAATAATTATCTATATGTTTTAAATTTGATTAAATTCGGTACAGCCGATTTTATTAAAATCGGTTCAGTCGCTTAGCTGTGATTGACTCACCAACGAACAAACAAAGGGATTTATAATATACATTTGATTATTTGTTGCTGTAGTTGCCATAATATAAGTAGCAGACACCTTGAAAATTTCAAGTTTCTACCTATCTCGGTTCGAGAGACCGAGACTTTGGTACAAAACCCTAATATTATAACAATTACAATTTTTTTTTTAAGTCTGAATTATAAAAAAAGTTTTCAGATATTAGTAGTCTCTCCAGGAACTGCACATAGCCCTATACCTACGTATAGGAAGTGATAAATCTTGAAGAGGAAATTGTAGTATTAATAATTATCTTGATTTGCTATTTTTTAATACGATAGCATTTTAATAAAGGCCAGTTGAAAAAAGTGAGCGTTGCGTCTTTGATTATAACCTCACTTTTTTGAATGAGGAATTTCTGATCGCACACAGATCTTCCTCCTTCGAGATAAAGTAGTAAAATCGATTTTTTATTCATTTATATATATTTTTGATACATTATGAAAGTACACGATTTGAAATTAACTTTTTCCCGTTACAAAGTGTTAAAAAAGTGGCTCTTACATAAGACAATAAAATAACAGTCTTTAAAATCAATTACGTAAATTATTGATATTAATGACACATTAGTTACATTAAATTTAAACAACAAATCACTTCAAAAAATATTAATAAAATTCAAGCCGACCTGCAATGACAAATAAACAAGTACGCACACACACATTTGTGTTAATTATAAATAAATAAAAATATTAAAAATAAATAAAAGCAAAAAACAATTAAATTTTATTACATTTTTTAATTCTTCAAGTTTTAAATTTCAAAAGCAAAGCAAAGGTTAGTTAATAGCAGTAGCAGTTAATAATAATGCCTTCAGGAAAATATTAATGTTTCAAAAATAATATTATTAGAATTAGGAATAAATAATAACTAATCTTGTTCTATATCTACAATATAGTTGCTTATTTAAAAAAGCATACTAGTGATAACTTATTAACTTTTAAATACAAAATAAAAGTTCTGAACAAGTATTCAGTAGTCCGCAAAATACATTAATCAGAAAAAAACAAACTTTAATTAATTTACAGCTCTTTAGCCGAAAGTCCATAGCATGCGTTTTATGCGTACACGCTTTATACGCGTCTGTTAAGAAAGAAGAATCAATGTAAATGTATGTGACAAGTTACACAGCACAAAGCGTAGAAAGCATGAACGCGTAGAACGCAAGAAGTTCGTTTACTTTCTTTTCTACGCTTCGCAAGCGCCATGAAAAAATGTCAGCTGTTTTTGATATCTAAAGATGGATGTTGTGTTAATGATTACTTTTTTCTGTTTTTTTGTTTTAAAAAGCTTTTTTAATAAAAAAAAACCCCTTTTTTTAGTAAAGTTTAACAATAAATTCAGAAAAAATACGTTAATATTAATAATTTACAACTCTTTCATCAACAAAACTGGTGTCTTTGCTATCTATTACTTTTACGTACTGAGTTTCATCCCTAATGTGTTTATTTATTTTATAAAGTTTTTAATACAAATGCAAATACCGTTCCTTTTTCTTCTGAAGATTTTCGTAGGTCCTTGTTACACAAAATATTATGTGCATAAACTTAATATGTACCATAAATTCTTTAAACATTACACTTTCCATTTTTTCAAAAATTATTTCCTAAGATAAAAACAAAACAAAAACTTGGCGCATAAAAAGCGTTGCATGTAACTTAAACTAAAAAAGCTTAAAATAATTTGAAAAAAAAAAAATTATATAAAATTAAATTTTTAAACCTAAAAAATAAATATGAGCTATTGCTGCATATGTAGGAGAAAAAAAGCAATTAGTACAACTTCATCTAAATTACCAAATGAGGATAGAAGGATAAATTGAATTTGGCTTCCTTTTGTTTAGTCAGCAATTTTTAATATCAACGTGGTGCTCTGCAGCAACAAAAATACATTATTGCCATTTTTTGCTTAAACTTTGATCTTTACATTATTATTTGGACAAAAATCTTTAGTTTATTTACATTTTTGTGAAAAGTTTCATGACGAGCTAAGTAAGTGGTAGCGAAAGGGCCCTCGAGACGTTCTTTCACCCTCAATAATCAATATCGATGATTTATAATTTAAATCGGGATAATATAAAAAATAGCACAAAAACTTTTTTTTTAATTAATTGATTTAAAAATAGATTAGTTTTTTTTTTTTGTTTTTGCAGCCGCGCAATCTTGTATGGGAGTAATTAATTATATAAAATAATTAACTAACAGGTTCATTAGCTCTCAATGATAAATAATGCTAATAATTTTGTCTAATGGTAATGCTTTTAAATGAAATGAATGTTCTATTATAATTAGTTAAAAACAAAAATTTATCATTTACTAAACATTTAATGGTTTCAAAGCATTGCCATTATTAAACGTCATTCCTTGTCTTTGTATACTAAATAAACACCTTTAAGTATAGTACAGCATTACTTGAAAAAATTTAGTGAAACATATCCCAGCAAAAAATTAGACATAACCTTGAAAAGAACTTGTCATATAATGACTTACTTTTGTGATTGCCAAATTTTGTTACTCGCTTACAAAACACATTACATTAGTTCGCAAAAAAAGGAAGTAGTAATTAAACTAATTCTTTAAATTAAAATAGAATACCTTTAAATACGTACTAATGATCATCATAATTTCCTGCAATAATCAATGTAATCAATTCTCAGTAATTGATTATAAAAGACCTTGTTAAAATCAATAAGTTGGCAATCTAGTGGAGAAGTCCTTCTGCCAAAAATGATTAATTCCACACTCACATACCTCTTCTAAAATTTTTTGCTGGGGTAGTATGTTTTAACATTCTCAGAAAATCAATCAGATTTGCCAGCTACGGTGTTAGGTGAATTTTGATCTAAGACATCAAATTTTACACCTACCGGACTTAAAGTGAAATAATTTTTTTTAATTTAAAAATACAGATGTAACTACAAAAGGGTGAAGGTTTAGTTGTCTTATGAATAATTCTTTTTAAAGGTTGTGTTATCATAAATTTATTTCTCATAAAAACAATTGAAATTAATATAGAAACAGTTTCCTTAAAATTTCATTGCCATTATAAAAACACAATTATAATTTAAAAGATCATTAGCATTAAATGCTAGTTAAAGTTTTTTTTTATTAGCATTGTTTAAAATAATAACTTTAATGGTAATGAAAAAATCCCAGGTATGATTTTAGTACATTTTTTAAAAATGATAGAAATATATAGTCTCCAAAAAAATGTTAGAAAAATGGGTTTCAAGATTTAGTTTCCCATTCTTAACAACTAAACTTTCAGGCTTGAGGCTGGCAATTAACCTAAGGCCTACTTCTCTTTGAAACAAAACAGAACTTATATTCCATGCTTTTCTCAATAAATTATGATTATATTAAACAAGTGCTATATTAGTTAAGTGCTATATTCGGCTATGTCGAATCTTATATACCCTTTACCATCTATGTAAATCTAGTTTAGTGAAGTAACTCCAATCAAAAAAGCAAATATTGGGATGACAGAGAATTATAAAAAAAAATTATAATTTTACATAAAAATGTCATCGGCTCCTAATGGGTATTTCCTTAAAGATCTTTTCAAAAGCTTTTAAATGATACACAAATTGATATTTTAAAAAATTTTAAAATTTCAGAGCCCCATTACTCGGAAAACATGGGCGAGCGCCATTTTTTCACTTAATGTTTTTTCTTTTTTTTATTCTCTATCGTCCCATATATTAATTTTTTTGTTTGGATTTACTTTATTGTTCCAAATGACATAAAAAAAATAGAGGTAGGCGTGGTGGTTTGCCCACTGCCTCGAAGAACATGGACGGATCATGCTGATTTCCAATAGCACCTCTTTTGACACTATATCTGATCGATTGACATATTTATTTTTTTGCCTTGGAAAACTTGATTTCAACACTAACACGGACTGACAGACGGGCATCGCTCAATCGAATTCGTAATGCATAAGAAGTCAGAATATATATATATGGGGTCGGAAATGGATATTGTAGAAATTATACACGCAATGACACACTTAGATAAATATACACTTTTTCCACATTTTGTGGTGAAGGGTATAAAAATATGTAGAAATGAAAGCATATGGATTGTTAAATATTGAATAGTGGCGCAGAACTCTTCGTGTGTCAATCCAACAGCTCACACTTTCTCCATTTATGCATTTTACTTTTCAACACCATTTAAAATTCGTACACATGTTTTTAGGAGGTAGAAGGCGTGGCATTTAATAGCGACAATTTTCCAGATACTACCTAAATTTTTATAATGAAATGTCAGCAATTAATTATTTAAGTTTCTATCGGTTGTTGTTTGATCTACAACTAAATCAATCATGTTTTTGCCGAGACAGACATTTAATATGGCGAACAGACATTTAATAAGCGATCTTATTATTTTGTATATTTGTAATTAATTTTTAAACACATCAGTTTTAATTCTAAGAAGACAACACAAACCTTTTTAGTGATATCGCTAATGACCATTTTGGATTTTCAATTAATTTATATAGAATTTTTTCACGAGTTTCTTGTTCCATCGTGTGCATATTTGTTTAAACTAAAAACAGATTGCATGAATGTACAGATTTATGTATGAGAATTAGCCTTGATCTTAAATTCGCCGTGGATTCAAGTTTTCGATATAACGGTATATCTATGGTGAATTATACACTTTTGAAGTTTTTTGAACGCTAGAGGCGCTTAAATTTAAAGTTCATTGGATTTTAAAGAATACATTTAAAAGATTATAATTTGAAGAAATTGTTTACGTGTATCAACATTTATTTAATATTCTGTATTTGTGTTAAAGGAGATGAATGTGAAATAATAATTGCAACCAAAAGTTATAAAATTACAAAATTCTTGACATGCATAACAATAGAAGTTGGATAATACCTTTCCTTGCGATATTTAGGTTTGATAACAAAACAAAAACGTTTCGAGTAAAAGCCGGCACGACTCTCTCGCATTGTGGTATATAGTGGTATTTTGCTTTGTAGAACATTTTTTGACACATAACGAGCAGTCGTCAATTTGGAGAATAAAAAGCTTACCTTTGAATATTAAAAAACATTTCAAATTTAGAATGTATTAACTTATTCTAATACTCACAGTACATTTCATTAATCACTAATATTTTACTTTAAAAGAACTTGATTTTTATTATTAAACTGTTTTCGTTGTTCGCGTAGATAATACAAAAAGAAATTATTGTGCAATTTGTAGTATTGTTCGTTTCGTTTTGTTTTCTTTTTGCTTTTCGTAATTTTCCGGCAGAGAAACACGTTGTGTTAACAATTTAGTAAGTTTTTATTTGTCTACCACCAGCTTTTTCCTTTTAGGCTTTTTCTCACAGAGAAAGCCAAACAAAAAATGTAAACAAACAATATAATAATTTAAAATATTATTGAATTTTGTCATTAATTTTTGGTGGCTTTCATTAATTTGTGGTGTGACACAACCAAAGCAAGAGATACGACAATAAAGTATAGAGAAATTGTAAAACAAACATGCAAAACTATGGCGAAGAGAAGAAATCATTT